>CM040423.1:13893899-14514668 GCA_022702705.1 Papilionanthe hookeriana x Papilionanthe teres
CTGTCTAAATGAAAGTGTGGAATTCATTCAGTTGAGTTTAGCAAATTCATTTGGACTAAGTGAATCTGATGAAAATAACTGTGCCGGGATGACGAAACTGCGGGATCTTAATCAGTTCTGTTTAGTCAACTTTAAGATTTGTTTTAATTAAAACACTAAAAATATTTAGACTTTAAGATTTCTAAACCAGAACACTTTTCTCACCTCTTGATTTTCACCATCTAAAACTAAACCTCTGCAACAACAAGGAGCTTGGAGCATGGTGGGCAGCACGACCATCTTCATCAGCAAAACCTTTCTTAGAATTAAATAACCAAGCCATAGGATTTCGAGGTAGTTTTCTTAGTGCAACATAAATCCTCAACCTTTCGTTAGGCATTTGCATAATCATATTATGCAAATTTAACCTTAACCAGTCTTAGGATTCCGAGGTAGTTGTTCGGTACGACATAAGCCATCACATCTTCGAGACTATTTGTATGATCATATCATACAAGTATAAGTCCTAATTAATTAAAATTGGCAGTATTACAACATTAAATAAACTCTCAAATTGAAGCCGAACAATAGTATAGTTTAGGAAGTTGCCAAGATTCTTCTTGGATCCTTAACTTCTCCTACTTCTCTTCCTTTGGACTCCTGAAATTAACTGTTCCAAATTTGAGCTAATCCCTTTTGAAATTCCAAAATTCAATCCTTTGAAAACCTTAAACTTTGAAATTCTTGAGAGTAAAACCACTGATCATTATCGAGAGTTTTCTTAAGTGATTCCCATCATTTAAGATGTAATTAACTATAGGGGCTTGCCCTTATAAGGAACTTTAAGAACCCAGATAATATAAACCCTCCTTAATTCCTTTATATTAAGCAGGGAACTTATCGGGTTATAAAATTGGTTCGCAGACCAAACGGATGTCACAAATCTTTTAGTTTATTTAATCGAGCCCCATCATTAAGCATTGTTTCTATTCGTTGGGATAAATACACGGTTTGTGGTGTGGTGCTCGTTTATATAAACTATTTAGGATGTGAGATCAGTTTGATTTCATATCTTAAAATTTTCAAAATTAAAGTTATTTTCAAAATCAAATGCTTCTTTCTAAATATATATATATATATATATATATATATATATATATTTAAATTAAATTTAAAATTTAAAATTCGCCGACAATTTCTGTAGGCGACCCCTTCTCAAAACACATAACCTAAAAATATGCCGACGTTTACCTATACTGTACTTTACTTTTCTTGCATGTTAAACAAGAATGTCACCCTGCATGAAAACTAAAACCTTTAGGATAGCCACAAAACTGAAACCCAAAATTAAATTAAAAGTTACAACAAGATAAAATTCACCGCCACAACATTCAAAAGATAAAACAACTCAAAATTTAATCACAAACAGAACAACAAAACTACAACTGCAACTAAATTAAAACGTCTCGTTAAATGATCGGGAATACCTCGGATGATGTGACCCACGTGTTGCTAACGGGATTTCCCATGGTGTAAATGAAAGTGTGGAACTCATTCAGTTGAGTTTAGTAAATTCATCTGGACTAAGTGAATCCGATGAAATTAATGGTGTCGGGATGATGAAACCGTGGGATATTAATCGGTTCTGTTTAATCAACTTTAAGATTTGTTTTAATTAAAACACTAACACACTTGGATTCTAAGACTTTTCTAAACCAAAACACTTTTCTCATCTCCTGATTTTCACCTTCTAAAACTAAACCTCTGCAACGACAAAGGAGTTTGGAGCATAGTGGGTAGCACGGCCATCTTCTTCAACAAAACCTGAGTCTACTTCAGCTAAACAGTTCCTTAGTTCAAATAAGAAACTAGCTATATGACTTCGAGGTATTTGCCCATGCAAAGTAAATCCTCATCTCATCTTTTAGGCTTTTGAACCCGGTGCATTATAAGCCCTAACTCGTCTAGGTTTCCGAGGTTGTCATCCCGATATGACATAAACCCTCACATCTTCCAGGCTATTCATATGATCGACATCAAATGAATGTAAGCCCTAAATAATAAAATTGGCAGGATGAAATATAAATTAAATATTTTCCTAAACTAAGCCAAACAATAGGATAGCTTGGGAAAACACTAGGATTCTTCTCAAATCTGTGTTCTTCCCCTAGTCTTATTTTCTTTTGGACTCTGATAAAATGAAATGTTCAAAAATTTGAACCATTCACCTATTGAATTCCGATAGTCACATTTCGTTGAAAGAAATCCTTTCCTTTGGAAGTCATGAATATAATTATTTCTTGATCTTTATCAAGAGTTTTCTTATGTGACTTCGGTTGTTTATGATGTAATTAACTATAGGGGCTTGCCTTTATAGGAAACCTAAAAGACCCCAGATTAATATAAACCCCATTTAATCCTCTTATATTAAATGGGGGAAATTGTCGACAAACATACAGGTTCCGCAGACCAAATAAATGTCATACTTTTCCTTAATTCATTTCATTGAGCTTCATCCTCAAGTTTTGTGTTCATCCTTCGGGATATATACAATGCTCGAGGTATAGTGATCTTTCATTTGAACTTTGAAAAATATGAGATCAATTTGACTCCATATTTTTCTAAACTAAATTATAATTAAATTAAAATTGTCCTTTTGAAGCGAGCGATGGTACTTCGATTCCAGCGACTGACAGCTTCTAATGGGCAACCCCAACTAAAAAAAACATATATTCAAAACTTTTTATACGCCGACATCTTCTGGTGACTCTGCTGGGGAATAGAGTTTCTCTCTTCATAAAAATCAGGAAAAACTATATTCATATATCAGTATTGTACTCATGTCTCTCATGAGCCAAATTACCATTCTTCCGTTGACATACTTTACCCATTTCTTTCTTGGGAAAGTATGATCAACTCTCCTGGATTTCAGGACCATCTGTTTAGCCACTCCTAAACAGAGAGGTTCGGGGATCCTTAGGATTTTTCTTTTGATCTTGTGGCGTCAGACCCCCAATAGGTGTGTTGGTGGATTAATTCCGCTTGGGCAATGTGTGTTGTGAAAGGGATCCTCAGCAGGGTCCTTTGCTTCACCTTTTTCTTCTACCTCTTGGATTTATTTTTTTGCCTTCGACAAGTTAATCCACCTTTAAAATTCTAAATATCATTTAAAACAAACACATGATAATCTAAAAGAAAATAAAAGAAAGAGAAGAACAAAATATGATAAGAGAAAATAATAATATATTAAATGAAATAAAAAATTTTACCCAGTTCACAGAATGATCTTTTTCATAGTGTTCATACTTTGATGACAAGGTCTTTGGCCCTTCCTAAATTTTGGAATGTTTCTTTTGACAGTCAAAATGTCAACCCATTCGCTGACTTTCTCCTACGACCTGCCCTCTTCCTGTGAGGCTCGTCTCGCAGCACTGATGATTCAGTTTGGAGCTGGCTTCAGTGAGTTTGAAGTCGTGCTTGGAAAAGCCCCGTTCGTGGTCCTGAAAGTTGCCGCCCCCAAAGTACAAGAACCATCTTTCGAGTTCGATCTGAACTCCCATGATGACTTCCCTTATGCTAAGAAGGTGAAGATGACTGTTGTCCCCGTCAAACCAGTTGGCTCCGTGACAAGGAGAGTCGTCACCTCTACTGCTTTCGGCTTCGCCGTTACAACACCTACTTCCCCGTCTGCTAAAAGGAAGGAAATTCTGCACAAGGAAGATTCTGACAAAGCCTTCCATGCTCTGCCATCTGTCTTTGAGATTGTTTCTAGTTCCAGGGTTCCCGCTTTGACCAAATCTCAAAGGAGGAATCACAACCGGAAGCTTTGTAAGGCCGCCAGGGCACAAGCTGCAAGTATGCCAATGATTGATGAGATTCCTCAGCAGGAGGAACTCGGTTTACCGAATACCTCTCCTCTCCTCTTAGGTAGTAGGTTCCACCTGTTAGCTGGTACTACTGGAAATGAAAGTCTCCATAAGATTATCGCCACGCTTCCAGCACTACACAGTGGTGATGAGGAGGGAACGAAGCCCACACCCATCACTCGAGCTCATACTCTTCTACGGAGATTGGCTGAATTAGAAGGATGTTCTGTCGCCAAGCTTCTTAAAAGGATGGGATGTGCAATATCCCCAGAAGTGAAAGAGGAAATTTTGAAAATGGAAAAGCCTAGCATGGTCTCTGTCAAGCACCGTTTGGGAAAGCGTGTTGAGACAACTACCACTGATTCGACACCTACAATACGAAGATCAGTCAAGTCTCAGCTAGGTCCAAGAATGTCACCCAAGGAACTCCTGAGGAGGAAGAGAGTATTACTTTCCTCTATACATGGTCTGCACTCTAGGGAGCACACTTCCTCTCTTGGTCCTGATGTCCCCGCTGAGACATTCTGTCTCAAGGCATCAATTATTGAGAGGAGAGTGTGGTTACCGAAAGTCGCTGCACCTGTCCACTTCGAGAAGTCTACAAATCATCAAATGTATTATAAGTCCGGCACTCCTATCGTCACCACTCCTGTTGCTTCAGAGTCAATGGCAGAAGAAGGGTCGATGGAGGATAGAATTCAGAAACTTCGTAAAGTGATTTCAGAGTTAACTTGGGAGGAAGGATTGGAGGTCGATAACGAGGATCTCCACTTGTCAGATTACTTGGATGATGAATTCATAGAAATCAACATGGTCGATACCAGGGCCACAGCGTCTGCGCGTGAAGCTCCTCGTGAGGAGGACACAATAGAAGAGCTTCAAAGAGCTGTGTCCTCTAGAGATGAAATGATCAACCGATTGGAAAAGAGAGTGGAGGAGATGACAGCCGCTATGACTACCATGGCCACGTTGCACTGACAGCATCTCCAGAAATCAATCAGCCTGAGATAATACACATCGCCGATGAAAGAAGAGAGGTCGCCTCTGCCAATGAGAATGAGCTTCCGAAGAAGGATTCAACCCCGAGTCTACCAGAAAAGGATCTTAAGCAAATCGTCGAACAACAAGTTTGGGAGGCCTTGGCCCAGTCCAAAGGCGGAGCATCAGTTTCAAAGGGTAGACCCTACCCGGAGGAATTTGATGTTGTACCTTACCCCAAAGGCTTCGTGCCACCGACCTTCAAAACGTTCAACGGAACAGGAAACCCTCGGCAGCATATAGCGCACTTCAGAGCCAGCTGTTGCAATACAGGTGGAAGTGAAGCACTATTGTTCCGTCAATTTTTTAACAGCCTGTCGGGAATAGCTTTCGATTAGTATGTTGAAATTCCTAATGGATCAGTAAAGACTTTCGTAGAAATGGAAAGCAAGTTTGTGAAGAGATTCGCCGGTGCTCAGCGTCATGTCACCATAGGAGATCTCGTGGTAGAACGTCAGAAGCCTGACAAGACTTTGGTTGACTACATCTTGAGGTGGAGAAACTTAATCATGAAATGCGAACCTGTTGACCTCATTTTTGATGAGGTCTTCTCTTCTCTCTTTAGTACTTAGGATCTAGCCTTAGGCTTTTCCTTTGACTATCTTAGAGGACTAGAAGTGGAACCCACCCTTTAGAATTTCAAACCACTTCTTAAACTCTCTGCAAACTCCACAAACTTGATTGTAGACCCCTAATCACCTAGAGGGTAGAAATCAAATGTGGAAGTTTAAAGGATGAGTTCCTATAGGACTCTTTGGCCTTAGGATTGCCCTGGGTGGCCTGGTCTGGTGAGGGCTGACTTACACACACACTACACTTATACACTACACTTTCACACACCTCATAAAACCACACCCATACCAAACTTGACCTTCTGACTCATGAAGGTGATTCACATGGATGGTCCTAACCCCTAAGCCCTCAGGAAGAGGGTTAGGAACAACATAGTGAATCCCTCAAATGAGTCCCTTCATGGCTCATGTGGGCTTGATATAGCTTCATGGCTCAACCAAAATGATTTCATTTCACTTACATTTACCCAATCTTCAATTTTCTAAATTTTCAACTTTTGACCCCCGGGACCCCAGACCCACAAACCTACCAAATGCCCTTGAAACTACCCAAAATTTGCAAAATCACCTAAATTACCCAAAATTTGCAAAATCACCTAAATTACCCAAAATTCCCCAAAATCATTCCTAAACATTTCCCTCCACTCAAATTGATCATCCATAGCCAAAAATTCCAAAAATACCCCCAATACCCTCCAAATACCCAAAATGCCCCTCTTAGCAAAAAAATCCAAATATTCCAATAAAATTTCAGAAAATCCCAAATATTCCCAATTTCATTTTGTCTAACTACACCATGGGCCAATTTTGTCAATTTACTCCACTTTTGTCAAAATCCCCAATTTGACTCATTTTAACCCAAAGTGAACCCAATGTCAAACCAAACCTACCCAATGGACTCAAATTTTGGTCCAATTCAATTCTAAACTTCAATTTAACATCCACAATATCAATCTAGACCAAATCCAAGTCCAATTTGATTGACATTTGAATCCAATTTCACTTTTGTCCTTAAAGCCTAATTTGGACCCATGACCCAAACTTAGCCCAAACTAACCCAATTCAACTCCAATTAACCCCAAATATTTTCTAAACCTTCCCTAACATCCCCACAAACAAAAAACTAACATAATTTGCCCAAAATTTGAACCCAAACCCCACTCAAATTCAACCCAAAACCAAAAAGCCCAATTTTAACCTAAACCCAAACTTAACCCAAATACACCCAAACCCCAAAATCCAACCCCAACAAAAGTTGAAACCTCTTTGAAATAGCCCTACAAACATTTCTCAACATTAATTTTACACCAATTTCAACATTAGCTCAACATTAGCCCAAGTTAACCCAATTTGGCCTACCATTGGCCACTTTACCAAAAAGCCCAAATTCAACTCAATTCAAACCCAAACCACCTCAAATTTGTTTCAAATTACTCATGACACATCCCTAAAGCAAATCCAATAATTATTCTACAAAAATTCCCATCCATAAATCCCAAGGCCCACTTCCTTAAACCTTTCTAAAAAAAACCCACCCAAGACAAATTCAAAAGCCCAAAGTCTATGACAAAGCCCACATGAAATTTCTCTCATCATCCCTTTGATTTAAAACACTTCCTAAGTTCTAAAATCTATCACCAAATAAATCCGAATCAAGCCTTATGACAATTCTCCTTAAATCCATCAAAAATTCCAACACCCTTCCTCATGAAAGTTGACTAAACTTTTTCGAAGCCAAAGATCAGCCATGAAGCCATGCATGAGCCACATGAGAGCCATGGGATCTACTTTCCACCTCACCATACCCAAGATGGCAAGAGGAGGAGGCCCTTTCCACATTCCCTTAAGGGGATTAGCCACTTCCATGAAAATTAAAATTGCAATTTTCCAAAAAAGTTGCTTTTTTTGCATTATTTAATATTTTAATAATTAAAAAATAATAAAAATCACAAAAATAATAAAATTCACTAAAATGTCACATTTTGAATTTTAATCATTTAGGAACAAACCCCATATTTTTCTTAAGTCTCTATGATGAGATATAAAATTTTAAAGTCCTAAGGTAATTTTAAAATAAAAAAATGTATTTCCTAGCATTTCCACTAAAATAATTCTAATAAATCAAAGAAAAATCAGAAAATTATAAAAATTGGTTCCTGATTTCCTTGATATTAGAGAGATTTTTGCAAAATATAAAATTCATTTTTCAACCTGTATTTTATTTTTAAATTAATTAATACTCCAAAACTCAAAATAATTATAATAAAAATGATAAAATTCAAAAAATCACCAAAATTGGTCCAAGTGGTCCTCTGGTCATTAGGAATATCCCATAATTTTCTTAAGGACAGAAACTTTCCCTTGGTCATATAATTAAATTTTTCTTGAAAATTCCTATTTTCCACCAAAAATAATTACATAAATAAATTAAATACAGAAAAATCACATTTTCTCCTCTAATGTCTTGATTGATATATGAGTGAAGTCACATAAAAATTTTAAATTGATTTAAGCTCAATTTAGTGAGTTATGAAATTAGTAAGTTTAAAGGGCAAAATGGTAATTAAAATTTTAACCTATAATTAAAAATTTTAGGTTTAATTAAAAGGGTGGGTAAAATATTTGATACTAAGTTGATTTTGGATGTTTGAAACTTAAGTAGTTAAAGGGTGGAAACCTACCAAACAATTTGAAAATAATTAAAATAAACCTTAATTAAATAATTGATTAAACTTGGAAGAATAATAAAAATTGGAATTATTAAAATAGGGATATTATTAGGAAGAGATTTATTCTTTAATTTTTAAAAAAAAATCCCTAAATTAATCACCTCAATAACATTTAATTCCTAATTAAAATGATAATCCAAATTCAAGATTTAAAATGTTAAAAGACTTAATCATTAAATTAAATTAAAGATTAAAACATTTAAATTAAATCCTTCCAAAATTTCAATTAAATTAATACTTTAACAATTAAATTAAATCATCTTTAAAATATAAAAAAAAATATAAAATATTAAATTAAGATTAAAAATTTAAATTAAATTTAAATTAAATTTAAATTAAACTAAATTAAATTAAATTAAATTAAATTAGAATATATTAAATTAAATTAAATTAAATTAAATTAAATTAAAATATATTAAATTAAATTAAGTTAAATTAAATGAAAACATATTGAATTAAATAAAATTAAATTAAATTAAAACATATTAGATTAAATTAAAAAAATAAAATCAAGTTAAAATAAAACTAAAACTAAATTAAATTAAATAAAATTAAATTGAAAGTAAAACTAAACCAAACCAAATTAAACTAAAATTAAATTAAATTAAATTGAATTAAATATAAAATCACTAAAGTCATAAAGAATTCAAAATAAATCTAAAACAACTTGAACACTATTCCAAACTTAAACCCATTAATTGAAATTAAATTAAATTACAAATCACTCGAACATTAATTTGCCCTCAAAAGCTCATGTTGTCATAACTCCTAAATGGAGTGTTAATTGAAGGATTACTTCACTCATAGGATATTCAAATGTCCTAATTCACTGAGCAAGATAACAAAACTTGAACTCCTTGATGATTAATTCATTTTGTATAATTAAATTCTCTTGGACTTAAAACAATCCTAGAGGTATTGAAAAGATGTTTAAGATTCGTCTTAAGCACTTCTTCAATATGATAGGATATTTATAAGAACAATTGAACTTAATTGTTCTTTGATGAAGAAAATCGTCCTCAAACCAAAACACAAGAACCTAGACGTCATAAGAGGTGACTAGATATAGGAGTAGGACCTTGGTAGAAAACCATAACCCTTCCCTTAGCTTTACCTAGGAACTTGCTTTAAATGATTAAATATTCTAAATTGTGTTTAAGTGCAGCTTGGGATGACGGCAAGACCCTCCAGGTACGCTTTTGTTTTATTGCAATTTACCTCCTTGCAATTTACTTTATTGCAAATGCACTTTACTTTTCTTGCATGATAAACAACTGTTGCATGAAAACCCACACCTTTAGGATAGTCCCTAAAACTGAAACCAAAACTAAATTAAAAGTCATTACAAGATGAAATTCACCGTCACAACATTTCAAAATATAAAACAACTCAAAATTTAATCACAAATAGAACACAAAACTATAATTACAACTAAATTAAAACGTCTTGTTGGATGATCGGGAATACCTCGGATGATGTAACCTACGTGTTGCTAACGGGATTTCCCACGGTCTAAATGAAAGTGTGGAACTCATTTAGTTGAGTTTAGCAAATTCATCTGGACTAAGTGAATCCAATAAAAATAACGATGCCGGAAGGATGGAACCGTGGGATCTTAACCTGTGTTGTTATAATAAACTTTAAGATTTGTTTTAATTAAAACACTAAAAAAAAACACTTGGACTTTAAGATTTCTAAAACCAAACTCTTCTCTTCTCTTTTGATTACAATCTTCTAAAACTAAACCTCTGCAACAACAAAGAGCTTAGAGCATGGTGGGCTGCACGGCCATCGTCGTCAGCAAAACCTGAGTCTACTTCAACAAAACTTCCTTGGAATTAAATAACCAAACCATAGAAACTCGAGGTAACTTGCCTAGTGCAACATAAATCCTCAACCTTTTGTTAGGCATTTGCATTGCAAATTAAGCCCTAACCGGTCTTAGGACTCCGAGGTAGTCGTTCGATACGACATAAACCCTCACATCTTCGAGGCTATTTGTATGATCATGTCATACGAACATAAGTCCTAATTAATTAAAATTAGCAAGATCAAAACATTAAATAAACATTAGGACTTTCCTAAATTCAAGCCAAACAATAGGATAGTCGGGAAATTACCGAAGTTCTCTTCGAATCTGTAATTTCTCTTACCTTTCTTCCTTTGAATTCCCAAAAAAAAATGTTCCAAACTTGATCCATTCCCTATTGAAATTATAAAATTCAATCCCTTGAAAACTTAAACTTTGAGATTCTTGAGAGCAGAATTAATGATTATTATCGAGAGTTTTCTTAAGTGATTCCCGTCATTTAAGATGTAATTAACTATAGGGGCTTGCCCTTATAGGGAATTTTAAGAACCCAGGTAATATAAACCCTGCTTAATTTCTTTGTATTAAGCAGGGGAATTTGTCGGCTTATAAAATTGGTTCGCAGACCAAACGAGTGTCACAAATCTTCTAGTTTATCTAATCGAGCCCCATCATCAAGTAGTGTGTCTATTCTTCGGGATAGATACACAGCTTGTGATGTGGCGCTCATTTATATAAACTATTTGGGATGTGAGATCAGTTTGATTTCATATCTTAAAATTTTCAAATTCAAAATTATTTTTAAAATCAAATGCTACTTTCTAAATTATATATACATATATATATATATATATATATATATATATATATATTTAAACCAAATTTAAAACCTAAAAATAAGCCGTAGAGAATCTGAGCTACAAGAACAGCACGCGATCGATATACTACTCAAGAGAGTATTCACGGTCTGCTAGCTTTCATGCTTAAGGGTATCACGATAAAGTCCTTCGAGAAATTGCTCAGCAAGGTCAGCAGCTTACAGGAAGAAATCAAGCACATGTTACCTGCAGAAAAGACAGAGAAAATGAAACCAGCAAAGGCTTATGAGAAGAGATCTGGCGTAGTGGCCGCGGTAGATAAAGGAAAGCAACTGATGATGATTCAGACCGAGCAGTCGCCTCAGCAGTATAGTCAGCCTCAACAGTACAGTCAGCCTCAGTAGTACGGACAGTGTCGTCCACCACAGAATAATCAGCCTGGTCAGCAGCAGCAGAGACCGTACAGGACAGACGGGAGACCAGTTCCAACAATATCAGAACGACTACGCAGAAACTACTTTTTCAAAGATGAAGTTGTAGCAAAGATGTTCAAGAATCTGCTGAAGAAGCCTGACTTCAAGTTACTCGAGCCAAAAAAGCCAGAAGAGGTGAATAAGAAAGATCAGCCCAACTTCTGTCCCTATCACCGGACGCTTGGACAAACAATTGAGAACTGCTTCAGTTTCAAGGATTGGCTCGAGTGGAATTACAAAGAATGAAATATAACGATACCGAAGGAATATTTGAAGGAGCCTGAAAAAGGTTCTGTAAATGTAATATTAGCCGAGCCAATCTCTCCGCTTGACCAATATGCCAGTAAAGGTGGATGGAGTGTAATTTGGAATGAGCTCAAGAAGGTCCTGGATCAGATTCAGTCTGCTCCAAAGAAAGCCGCAGTCCGGAGTCCATCACCAGCATAGTCCAAGATGAAAGCTTCACCGAGGAAGCTACCGCGACGAGAATGGAGGAAGAAAGAGATCGTGAGCGAGATTAAAGACGATAGCGCAAAGGATAGGATAGAGGCTGCTCCCGTTAGACTGGTTGTCTCAGATTAAGGGGTGAAATCCCTCGAACCCCTGACTTTGTATCATTATCTTTGCACCCCTCCAAGGTCTCGTAATAATGATATGAATGATGTTGGCTACGTTCTTACTGTCTATAGTGATGACAAAAACTAATCACAACCTATCTAACCTCGATTTTGATTCCCAAAATGATCCTAAAATCATATTAACTTCCAGCAAAGATAAAGAAGACATCGATAACACCGGCTACGACAGTACGAGAAGTGAGGAGCTAGTCCTCGAGTGCAAAGGAGATCCACTTGACATCAGTTTGGACTTCTCAGATATAGAAGGACCTCTGGGTCCAGAAGAAGAAGAAATAACCGAAGTGCATTTAAGGAGTGGCAAGGTGCTACCTCTGAGAACAACTCCAATGGACAAAGGAAAGCAGATAGTCACTCAAGAAGAAATACCTCTAGCTACTGAAGAAATACAAGTTCGAAATGAAGTTGAAAACCCAAATAAAGTGAATTACAAAGTGTTAGCTCATCTCAGGAAGTTGCCGGCCAAACTAAGTATTTACAATGCTCTGATCCTGTCAAAGGAGATGAGAGAAAGTTTGATCAATGCTCTACTTGATCCCAACATTTGCTTAGCGCAGTTGGCTAGCACATCCTCAGATGGAGTTTGCACCATAAAGGAAGAGCCTGGCGTAACTTTCACCGACGAAGATTTCTATTCGGTACAGCCGATCACAATCATCCACTCTACATTTCTGTCATCATTGGCAGATTTATGCTTTCTAGAGTCTTAGTAGATCTTGAAGCATCGCTCAATATAATGAGTCTACGGACATTAGCTTACTTGGACATCGATGCCCGAGAGCTTTCAATGGATAAAATGATGTTAAGAGGTTTCAATAGAAAGGAGAAAGAGCCCTCAGATCTATAATGCTACAAATGAAAGTCAGAAATCTAGTAACAACCGCAAAATTCCATGTCATCGAGGTGGATATTTTGTTCAATACCCTGCTTGGTCGACCATGCCTCCATGAGTACAATATGGTCCCGTCGTCGCTTCACCAGTGCATCAAATACTACAAAGATGGATAAGAACATTGCATTAAAGGGGATCTACAACCGTTTTCAATACATGAAGTGGGCATCCATGAAGACGCCGCTTACTATGCTCCTCTGAAGAAAACAATATTTTTAAGAGAAATTGTGATAAGAAAAATTGAAGACTCAAAGGAACTACAAGGAAGAGACCGTATGGCTCTAGTTCAACAATCTCATACCGCTCCTTCTAAACGAGTTGGTAAAAGTTCTTTTAGCCCACACATCCGAGGTCGAGGTCGGGGACATGGTGGAGGAAGAATTTCCCAGATTGTTGAATAAACGAAGCCAACAATCAACATCGACATGGAGGGAAGCTCCGAAGAAGATAAAGAAACAACGATGATAAGTCAGAAGAAGCCTCAGTTCGAGACCTCTCTGGACTACGAAGCAAAGGATAAATACGAATCAATGTACGATCGGATTAACCACTATGTTCATGCCATGACCCTTACTCTGATCCATTCTCGAAAGAAAGAGAGCATAGAGGTCAAGGAAGTTCATAACGATGGTTTTAAAACGATTAAGTTTTACAAAGCTTCCCCTTCTACTTCTGAACCTTGTGTAATTCTTGAAGAAAATCACTCAAATGAATTAATGGAATTACCTTTTGGCTATTTTTCGCCTTGTGTACAAAAGTTAATTCAACAAGGATATGTGTCAAAGAAAATGCCAAACGACAAATTACAATCGTTCGAAAAATTATGGAATGTAAAAGGAAAGAGACTCAATTCAAAAGAAGGTCTTGGGTTTGGTACGCTTGGACCTGTCGGTGACTCAGAATTTTTCATGGTTGTTACTAGTCAGTCAAAAGAAGATTGCATGGACATTCAAGATGAATATGAAGATCAGCCAAAAGGCGATGCCCCTCCAAAATTCGAAGAAGAAATCAAATCAACAGTCGATGAATTAAGATAAATCAATCTCGGGACTGAGGAGCAGCCCCGACCGACTTTCATAAGTTCGTTACTCAACAAAGAAGAGGTTGCAGAGTTGGTCAGGTTACTATCAAAATTCAAAGATTGCTTCGCTTGGAGCTATGATGAAATGCCAGGACTATCTCCGGCGGTCGAAGTTCACTGCCTCAGAGTGGATAAGAATGTGATGCCAGTAAAGCAAGCTCCCAGAAGGATGCGCCTCGAGATAGAACAGTAAGTTACAGAAGAAATCAAGAAATTAATAAATGCTAATTTTGTCCGAGAAGAACAGTAAACAACATGGTTAGCTAATGTTGTGCTAGTGAAAAAGAAAAATGGACAAATCCGAGTGTGTCTCGACTTCAGGGACTTAAACAAAGCATGTCCAAAAGATGAATTCCCGTTGCCGATACCGGAACTAATGGCGGACATCGCATCGACACATGAAACTTTCTCCTTTATGGATGGGTCTTCAGGGTACAATCAGATCAAGATGAAACTAGAAGACGCAGCGCTCACAGCTTTCAGAACTCCGATCGGGATTTACTGCTACACCGTGATGCCGTTTGGACTGAAGAACGCAGGAGCTTCATACCAAAGAGCAATGACGAGGATCTCCGATGAACTCATTCACAGCCAAGTGGAATGCTATTTAGATGATTTGGTCGTCAAGAGCAAGATAAGTGGAAACCACCTATATGATTTGAGGATCGTATTTGAATGATTACGACAATACAATCTGAAGATGAATCCCTTAAGTGCGCTTTCATCATTACCTCTGGGAAATTTCTAGGATTCGTTGTCTGTCATCGGGGAATCGAAATCGACCCAGAGAAGATTAAAGCCATCTTAGAAATGCCTCCCCCTAAAACATTGAAACAACTACGTTCATTTTAAGGAAAATTGGCATATCTGAGGCGCTTTATATCTAATCTATCAGGTAGGTGTCAGCCTTTCTCGACATTAATTAAAAAGGATGCCAAATTTATTTGGGAAGAAAAGTGCCAGCAGGCTTTCGAAGATATTAAACGATATCTAACGACACCTCCTATTTTTGCAGCCCCTATCCAGGGTAGACTGTTGATACTTTATACTGCGGCATTAGATGAGTCTCTCGAAGCTCTACATGCCCAAATCAATGATGAGGGTAAAGAGAATGCACTTTACTACTTTAGTCGACATCTAATACCCGCGGAGGTAAAGTATCCTCCTATCAAGAAACATTATCTAGCTTTGGTTTTTGCCACTCAAAAGCTCAGACATTACATGTTGTCTCATAAAGTCAACCTGATTTCGAAGGTTAATCCTTTGCAATATTTGATGACCCGACCAACACTTTCCGGACGCTTAGTATGGTGGTCAATGATATTATTGCAATTCGATATAACCTTTGTACCCCTTCGCGCTATCAAAGGGAAGATTCTTGTAGATTTTCTCGTAGCGCACCCACGACCAGCTGGGTCCCCGCTCAATGATGAGTTACCAGATGAGCAGATACTACAGATTGAAGATCCCAATGCTCAATCTTGGGAAATGTAATTTGATGGAGCGTCATCAGCTCGAAAAGACAAAGGATCATCAACAGTTATACCAGGCAAAGCAGGAATTGGTTTAATCTTCGTGACACCTGTTGACCTCATTTTTGGTGAGGTCTTCTCTTCTTCTTTTTAGTGCTTAGGATCTAGCCTTAGGCTTTTCCTTTGACTATCTTAGAGGACTATAATTGGGACCCACCTTTTAGAAATTCAAACCACTTCTTAACTCCCTGCAAACTCCACAAACTTGACTCGTAGACCCCTAATCACCTAGAGGGTTGAAATCAAATGTGGAAGTTTAAAGGATGAGTTCCTATGGACTCTTTGGCCTTAGGATCGCCACAGGTGGCTCGGTCCAGTGAAGGGGCTGACTTACACACACTACACTTATACACTACACCTACACACTACACTTCCACATACCTCCTAAAACCACACCCATACCTAACTTGACCTCCTGACTCATGTAGGTGATTCACATGGATGGTCCTTAACCCCTAAGCCCTTGGCTAAGAGGGTTAGGAACAACATAGTGAATGCCTCAAATGAGTCCCTTCCTGGCTCATGTGGACTTGATATGGCTTCATGGCTTAACCAAAATGATTTCATTCCATTCACATTTACCCAATCTTCAATTTCCCAAATTTTCAATTTTTGACCCCCGGGACCCGACACCCGCTTAGCCTACCCAAAACCCCCGAAATTACCCAAATTTCTCAAAATTTCCAAATTACCCAAAATTCTCCAAAATCATTCCCAAACATTTCCACATCACTTAAATTGATCATCCATACCCAAAAATACCAAAAATTCCAAGAAAACCTCCCAATACCCTCCAAATACCCAAAATACCCCTCTTGGCCTAAAAATCCAAAAATTCAGAAAATTCCCAGAAAATTCCAGAAAATCCCAAATATTCCTAATTTCATTTTGTCCAACTAGACCATGTGCCAATTTTGTCAATTTACCCTACTTTTGTCAAAACCCCCAATTTGACCCATTTTAACCCTAAGTGAACCCAATGTTAAACCAAACCTACCCAATTGACCCCAATTGTGGTCCAATTCAATTCTAAACTTCAAATCAGTATCCCAAATACCAATCTAGACCAAATCCAAGCAAAATTTGATTGACATTTGGATCCAATTTCACTTTTGGCCTTAAAGCCCAATTTGGACCCATGACCTAAACCTAACCCAAACTCACCCAATTCAACTCAAATTAACCCCAAATATTTTCTAAATCCTCCTTAACATTCCCACAAACAAAACACTAACATGATTTGCCCAAAATTTAGACCTAAACCCCACTCAAATTCAACCCAAAACCAAAAGGCCCAATTTTGACCTAAACCCAAACCTAACCCAAATGAGCCCAAACCCCAAAATCAAAGCCCAACCAAAGTCAAAACCTCTTTGAAACACCCCCATAAACATTTCTCAACATTTATTTTACATCAATTTCAACTCTAGCCCAACATTAGCCCAACTTGGCCCACTTGGACCTACATAGGCCCACTTACCAAATAAACCCAAATTCAAACCAATTCAACTCCAAATCACATCAAATTGATTCTAAGCCCTTCATAGAACATCCCTAAACCAATTATGACATTTATTTGACAAAGTTCTTCACAAAATTTTTATCCAAATGCCCATCCTAAAATCAAAAGCCCATTTCCCTTAAACTTTCCTAAAAGCTCACTCCCTTCAAATTCAAAAGCCCAAATTCATCCAAAAGCCCACATGACACTTCCTTTCATCATCCATTTAATCAAAATTGTCCCTAAGTTCCAAAATCATCAATCAAATAATTCTAAATGAAGCTTCATCTAAATTTCCACCAAATTATCCAAAATCCTTAAAATCCTTTTTTATGAAATTGACCAAACCTTTTCCCAAGCCAAATGAAGCCATGGAGCCATGCACAAGCCATATGCAAGCCATGAGAGCCTCTTTACATGTCACCATGCCATTTTGGGCAAAAGGAGGAGGCTCTTTCCTTAATTCCTAAAGGTGATTAACCACTTCCATGATTCCACTAAACCATGCTTAAGCCTAATTGTGCTTGGATGGTGACTTGACCCTACTGATTATGCTGAGCCAAACCACTTTTCCCTCAGCCAAAACCAGGCCTTGGGTGGTGCACCAAGCCGAAATGGGTGGGTTGACCCATTTAGACTCAAAATTAGCTCCTCCCCCATTCCATCTAAATCAAACCCTTTACACATGGCATTTGCCAATTGCCTACACTAAACCCCAGCCCTGACCCACCTGACCAAGATGGTGACCATTGCCTGGCCGGCCGGCCACCAGGCCGCCGGAAAACACCATGGCCGAGAGCTCACATGTGAGCCAACATTGAAATTCTCACTTGCCGAGTCGCCCCATGCCTAGTGGTCACCATGGCTGATCTTCTCCTCACCGGAGCAGCTCGATCCCAAGCCCTAACTCCCCCTGGGAGGCCTTCCACCCTCTCCTATTTAAACTCCACCCCTCTTGGCCATGAGAAGAGCTAAGCACAAACCTTGCCAAAACTCTGCCAAAATTGTTCCAGACCCTTCTCCACCCTTAGAGCACTTGATCCCCAGGTGAAATCCCCCTGCCATTTCTCCTCTCGTAAGCTCGATTTCGGAGTTGAAATTCCACCCAAAACCAGGACACTTCTCCACAGTGAGCCAATTCTCAAATTGACTGGCTCTACACCTTCACCAGACCAAGGGAAGGTGTCCACCAACAAAAGCCCCATCTCCAGGCCACCCAGTTGCTCCAGCCTCCAAGCTTTGTGATCGGGCTTGGTCGAAATCATATCCGGATAATTCACCGGACCAGGAGACTTCATCCGGAGCTTGCCGGGATCCAATCGAAGGTGCAACAACTCTCGCATTGAAGCCACACTTCTCCGAGCCAAGGTATGAGCTAATTCTTCATCCCGAGCTTCGGAGAATCTCTATTTTAAATGCCTTAGTTTCAATGCATGTTAACCGTATAGATGTGTTCGTCTCTTCAAGACGAATCCATAGAAGTATAAGAACATAAAAATCCATTGAGAATCGAGTGAGATCTTAGGGATTTAGTGTGGACGGCTCTCGGGTGAGAACACTTGGGGACGATGAACGGATGCCGTTCATTCAATACACGCGCGGACGAACGGCTCAGATGGCGTCGGACCAGGAAACGGTGCGAGAACCGCGGGGCCCGGGCTGCTGACTCAAGTGGCGGCGTCGAATGGGAGCGCGCCGCATGGCTTTTCGGAGCTGCGGAGGATGCGTTGGCGCCGCGTGGATAAATAGAAAATTAGGGTATTTTCTTATTTATTTAATTCCCTAAACTTCAAAAATTCATATCTCTGTGTAGGAAAATCATAAAAATAAAATAAAAATACCCTCTTGCTCAGTGAACAGAGGAGAATAATGTGGAAAAGAAATCATTCAATTTCATCAAGTATTTTATTTTTAATCATTTATTTATTGTCTGCATTATTTTAATTCTCCATGCATGTATACAATTCACCATGGCATGAGACCATAGGGCTTATGAAGCCTCTGAATTTGGGAACATTCCCTGAATTTTCCAAACTCAGAGGCCATCCCTATAAAAAGTTATTGATTTTTCAAATTCATGTTGCTGTTTTGAGTATTTTAATTCCAACAAATAGCATGTTGTGAAATAAATTCTAGGAAAATTTGGTGATGTTCCTTATGACCAGAGAACCCTCGGAAAAATAGGTTTTGACTTAGTTCATTTAAAACAACCCTAATTGGCTTAAACACCCAAAATAGGTCTTTAATTAATTAGAATTAACCATGCATCAAATTGACTTGAAATCAATTCTCCACTGACCTTTAGGATCAGAGGAATCCACCATAAAAGTTTGAGGTCAAATGGACTTGGTTAGCCCCACTTATTGGTTTGATTAAGTCACTTAGCCATTTTAAACTTTAAAAATTCATAACTTTTAAAATACCATTCAAAAATTCACCAAATTGGTTTTGGAGCCTCACTGATATCAGGGGAACCTAAGAAAATTAAAATTTCAATTTTCTAAAAAAGTTGATTTTTAATAATATTTTAATATTTTTAATAATTAAAAAATAATAAAAATCACAAAAATAATAAAATTCACCAAAATGTCACATTTTGAACTTTAATCACATAGGAACAAACCCTATATTTTTCCTAGGTCTATTTGGTGAGATATTAAATTTTAAAGCTTTAAGATATTTTTTAAAATTAAAAAATGTATTTTCTAGCATTTTCACTAAAATAATTATAATAAATCATAGAAAAATCAGAAAATTGCAAAATTTACTTCTCTAGTTTCCTTGATATCAGAGAGAATTTTGAAAAATATAAAACTTATTTTTCAACATTTATTTTATTTTTAAATTAATTAACACTCCAAAACTTAAAATAATTATAATAAAAATAATATAATTCAAAAAATCACCAAAATTGGTCCAAGTGCTTCTCTGGTCATTAAGAATGTCCCCTAATTTTCTTAAGGACAGAAACTTTCCCTTGGTCATGTTATCAAATTTTCCTTGAAAATCTCTATTTTCTACCAAAAATAATTATATAAATAAATTAAATACAGAAAAATCACATTTTCTCCTCTCATGTCTTTATTGACATATGAGTGAAGTTACATAAAAATTTCAAGTTCATTTGAGTTCAATTTAGTGAGTTATGAAATTATTAAGCTTAAAGGGTAAAATGGTAATTAAAATCTTTAATCCTTAATTAAAACTTTTAGGTTTAATAAAAAAATTAACAAGTAAAATATTTGATCCTAAATCTGATTTGGATGATTGAAATTTAAATAATTAAAGGGTAGAAACCCATTAAACAATTTTAAAATGATTAAACTTTAATTAAATAATGGACTAAATTTGGAAGAATAACAAAATTGGAATTATTAAAATAGGGATATTATTAGGAAGAAATTTATTCTTTAATTTAAAAATCCCTAAATAAGTTACCTCATTAATATTCAATTCTTAATTAAAATAATAACTCAAATTTAAAATATTAAAAGACTTAATTATTAAACTCTTTTAAAAATTTCAATTAAAGTTAAAAATTAAATTAAATTAAATTAAAATTAAATTAAAATTAAATTAAATTAAATTAAATAATTAAATTAAATTAAATTAAATTAAATCAAATTAAATTAAATTAAATCAAATTAAATCAAATTAAATTAAATTAAATTAAATTAAATTAAATCAAATTAAATTAAAATTAAATCAAATCAAATTGATTAAACATCAAATCAAATTAAATTAAATTAAATTGAATTAAATTAAATTAAAACTCAATTAAATTAAATTAAATTAAATTAAGTTGAATTAAATATAATATCATCAAAGACAAAAAGAATTCAAAATAAATCTAAAATAACTTGAACACTATTCTAAATTTAAACCCATTAATGGAAATTAAACTAAATCACAAACATACTAATTTACCCTTGAAAGCTTTGGTTATTATAACTCCTAAATAGAACATTAAATGAAATGTTACTTCCTTCATAGGATATTCAAATGTCCTAGTTCACTGAGCAAGATAACAACGAAACTCGAATCCCTGGACGATTAATTCATTTATATAATTAAATTCATTTGGACTTAAAACGATCCTAGAAATATTGAAAAGATGTTTAAGATTCCTCTTAAGCACTTCCTTAATATGATAGGACATTTATAAGAACAATTGAATTTAATTATTCTTTGATGAAGAAAATCGTCTTCAAACAAAGACACAAAGAACCTAGACGTCATAGGAAATGACTAGCTATAGGATTATGAATTTGGTAGAAAACCAAAACCCTTACCTTAGCTTTACCTAGGAACTTGCTTAAGTATTCTAATTATGTTTTAAGTGTAGCTTGGGATGACGGGAAGACCATCCAGGTACGCTTTTATTTTATTGCAATTTACTTTCTTGCAATTTACTTTCCTGCAATTTACTTTCTTGCAAATGTACTTTATTTTGCTTGCATGATAAACAACTGTTGCATGAAAACCCACACCTTTAGGATAGACCCTAAAACTGAAACCAAAACTAAGTTAAAAGTCATTGCAAGATAAAATTCACCGCCACAACATTTTAAAATATAAAACAACTCAAGATTTAATCACAAACAGAACACAAAACTACAATTGCAACTAAATTAAAACGTCCTGTTGGATGATCGGGAATACCTCGGATGATGTAACCTACGTGTTGCTAACGGGATTTCCCACGGTCTAAATGAAAGTGTGGAACTCATTCAGTTGAGTTTAGCAAATTCATCTGGACTAAGTGAATCCGATAAAAATAATGATGCCGGAAGGATGGAACCGTGGGATCTTAACCGGTGTCGTTATAATCAACTTTAAGATTTGTTTTAATTAAAACACAAAAAACACTTGGAAAATTAAGATTTTCTCTAAACCAAAACACTTTTCTCATCCCCTGATTTATGATTTCTAAAACTAAACCCTCGCAACAACAAGGAGCTCGGAGCATGGTGGGCGAGCACGGCCATCGTCATCGAGAAAACTCGAGTCTACTCAAGAAAACTTTCCTAGAATTAAATAACAAATCCATAGGACTTCGAGGTAGTTTGCCTAGTGCAACATAAATCCTCAACCTTTTGTTAGGCATTTGCATTACAAATTAATCCCTAACCTGTTTTAGGATTCCGAGGTAGTTGTCCGATACGACATAAACCCTCACATCTTCAAGGCTATTTGTATGATTGTGTCATACGAATATAAGTCCCAATTAATTAAAATTGGCAAGATCAAAACATTAAACAAACAATAGGACTTTCCTAAATCCAAGCTAAACAATAGGATAGTCGGGAAATCACCGAAGTTCGCTTCGAATCTGTGATTTCTCCTAATTTTCTTCCTTTGGATTCCCAAAACAAAATGTTCCAAACTCGATCCATTCCCTATTGAAATTCCAAAATCCAATCCCTTGAAAACTTAAACTTTGAAATCCTTGAGAGCAGAATTATTGATTATTATCGAGAGTTTTCTTAGGTGATTCCCATCACTTAAGATGTAATTAACTAAAGGGGCTTGCCCTTATAGGGAATTCTAAAGAACCCAGGTAATATAAACCCTGTTAAATGTTTTCATATTAAGCAGGGGAAACTTGTCGGCTTATAAAATTGGTTCGCAGACCAAACGGATGTCACAAATCTTCTAGTTTATTTAATCGAGCCTCACCATCAAGCAGTGTGTCTATCCTTAGGGATAGATACACGGTTTGTGGTGCGGTGCTCGTTTACATAAACTATTTGGGATGTGAGATCGGTTTAATCTCATATCTTAAAACCTTCAAATTTAAAATTATTTTCAAAATCAAATACTCATTTTCAAATTATTTATTTTAATTAAATTAAAAATTCGCCGACAGATTTCTGTTAGGCGACCCCTCTTCAAAATAAAACACAACCTAAAAATATGCCGACAACACCAGATCGGGCCATGCTGAGGTTTTCTTACCACTTGACAGAGCCATGTACCAACAATGAAGCAGAGTATGAAGCCCTAATCACTGGCTTGGAATTAGCAATACTAATGAATATAATGGACCATGCCATTTATGGCGACTCACAGCTTGTCACCCAGCAAGTGGCAGGACAGTATAAAATTCTAAAGCTGAGATTAGAAGAATACCACTGGTATACGATGAAGTTACTCGAGAAAATTCCGAATGTGATATTCTTTAGGATTCCTCGAGCAGACAATGCCCATGCAGACGCTTTAGAAAAACTGGCTAAAGAACTAGCTTGTCCTCCTGAAGATTCTATAGATATTACAGTACAAGGACGTCAGGTGTTGTCTCAGATTGACCTCGACAGTCTACATGAAATTGAAAATGAAAAGACAGTTGCTGCAGTGGCAGAAGATACAAAAGGCGTCAGCCATTAATGGAATATTTGCAAACCGGAAAGCTACCAGAAGATAAGTTAGTAGCGCACCAGATTCAGAAGAGCGCTTTGTTGTATGCCTTGATCGACAATGTTCTGTATAAGAGATCCTTCGACCAGATGTGGCTGAGATGTTTGAGCGGAGAAGAAGCGCAGAAAATTGTCAAAGAAGTACATGCTGGATTGTGTGGTGCTCTCCAGTCAGGACCGAAAATGAAGATGAAAATCAAAAGACTCGGATACTACTATCTAGCAATGATGACAGATTGCATGGACGTAGCTAAGAGATGCCATCAGTGTCAGGTGCATGGAGTGGTCTTGCACCAGCCTCCGAATGTTCTACACCCAACGATTGCCTCGTGGCCATTCGAGTGCTAGGGTACGGACATAGTGGGTCCGATAGACCCTCCTTTCTCAAAAGGACACAGGTTTATACTCGCCGCTACAGACTACTTTTCCAAGTGGGCAGAAGCAGTTCCACTACGGGAAGTCACAGTGCAGCAAGTTTTATAGTTCTTCAAGAATCAAATCGTCTATCATTTCGGTGTACCGTGCAGAATCATCTCCGACAATGGGTTCGCTTTCAAGATCACAAAAATCAACAACTTCGTTAGAAAACACGGGATAGATTGGAGATACTCGATGATCTACTAACATAAAGCAAATAGCTTAGCAGAAGCCTTCAATAAAATGCTTGTTCAGATTCTGAAGAAGACGCTCGACAACTATAAAAGAGGATGGCACGAGAAGCTACTAGAAGCTTTGTGGGCCTACATGACGACAATCAGGATGCCGACACAGTCTACACCTTACGCTCTTTTGTACGGGTTCGAGGCAGTTCTTCTGCTAGAAGTTCAACTACCGTCGCTCCGGGTTGCCGTTGCCAATCAAATTACAACAGAAGAGAATGCCAAGTTATGACTTGCAGAATTGGAAAGCCTTGAAGGAAAAAGATTGCTCGCAGATCAGAACTTGGAACTCAATCAAGCGAAGATGATTCAAGCCCATGATAAATTGGTCCGCCCGAGGTCATTCAAAGTTGGTGATCTTGTGCTTGTTCTTAGAAGGCCTTGTGCGGCTTATTTTTGGGTCGTGTTTTATTTTGAAGAGGGGTCGCCTAACAGAAATCTGTCGGCGAATTTTTAATTTAATTAAAATAAATAATTTGAAAAGTAGTATTTGATTTTGAAAATAATTTTAAATTTGAAGGTTTTAAGATATGAGATTAAACCGACCTCACATCCCAAATAGTTTATATAAACGAGCACCGCACCACGAACCGTGTATCTATCCCTAAGGATAGACACACTGCTTGATGGTGGGGCTTGATTAAATAAACTAGAAGATTAGTGACATCCGTTTGGTACGCGAACCAATTTTATAAGCCGACAAGTTTCCCTGCTTAATATGAAAACATTAAACGGGGTTTATATTACACGGGTTCTTTAAAATTCCCTATAAGGGCAAGCCCCTATAGTTAATTACATCTTAAGTGACGGGAATCACCTAAGAAAACTCTCGATAATAATCAATGATTACTGCTCTCAAGAATTTCAAAGTTTAAGGTTTTCAAAGATTGAATTTTGGAGTTTCGATAGGGAATGGATCAAATTTTTGGAACATTTTGTTTTGTGAATCCGAAGGAAGAGAGGTAGGAGAAATCAGCGATTCGAAGTGAACTTCGATAATTTCCCGACTATCCTATTGTTTGTCTTGAATTTAGGAAAGTCCTAATGTTTATTTGATATTTCAATCTTGCCAATTTTAATTAATTAGGGCTTATATTTGTATGATAAAATCAAACAAATAGCCTAGAAGATGTGAGGGTTTATTGTCGTATTGGACGACTACCTCGGAATCCTAAGACCGGTTAGGGCTTAATTTGCAATGCAAATGCCTAACGAAGAGTTGAGGATTCATGTTGCACTAGGCAAGCTACCTCGAAGTCCTATGGCTTGGTTGTTTTAATTCTAGGAAAGTTTTCTTGAAGTAGACTCGGGTTTCTTGATGACGATGGTCGTCTTGCCCACCATGCTCCGAGCTCCTTGTTGTTGCAGAGGTTTAGTTTTAGAAATCATAAATCGGGAGTTGAGAAAAGTGTTTTGGTTTAGAGAAAATCTTAATTTCCGGGTGTTTTTTATGTTTTATTTAAAACAAATCTTAAAGTTGATTATAACGACACCGGTTAAGATCCCGCGGTTCCATCCTTCGGCATCATTATTTTTATCGGATTCACTTAGTCCGGATGAATTTGCTAAACTCAGCTGAATGAGTTCCACACTTTCATTTAGACCGTGGGAAATCCCGTTAGCAACACGTAGGTTACATCATCCGAGGTATTCCCGATCATCCAACGGGACGTTTTAATTTAGTTGTAATTGTAGTTTTGTGTTACGTTTGTGATTAAATTTTGAGTTGTTTTATATTTTGAAATGTTGTGGCGGTGAATTTTATCTTGCAATGACTTTTAACTTAGTTTTGGTTTCAGTTTTAGGGTCTATCCTAAAGGTGTGGGTTTTCATGCAACGATTGTTTATCATGCAAGAAAAATAAATGCATTTGCGATAAAGTAAATTGCGATAATGTAAATTGCTTGGAAAATGAATTGCGGGAAAGTAAATTGCAATAATACAAATGCGTACACTGGAGGGTCTTCCCGTCATCCCAAGCTGCACTTAAAACACAATTATAATATTTAAGCAAGTTCCTAGGTAAAGCTAAGGGAAAGGTTATGGTTTTCTACCAAATTCCTAATCATATAGCTAGTCGTCTCCTATGACGTCTAGGTTCTTTGGGTTTTGGTTTAAGGACGATTTTCTTCATCAAAGAATAATCAAACTCGATTGTTCTTATAAATATCCTATCATATTGAGGAAGTGCTTAAGAAGGATCTTAAACATCTTTTCGATATTTCTAGGATTGTTTTAAGTCCAGAATGAATTTAATTATATAGATGAATCGATCATCCGAGGTTTTCAAGTCTTGTTAACTTGCTCGGTGAACTAGGATATTTGAATATCCTATGAGTGAGATAACATTTCATTTGATGTTCTATTTAGGAGTTATAATAATCAAAGTTTTCAAGGGTAAATTAGTATTCAAGTGATTTGATTTAAGTTAAAGGGTTTAAATTTGGAATAGTGTTCAAGTTGCTTTATATTTAGTTTAATTTAATTTAATTTGATTTGATGTTTAATTAATTTGATTTAATTTAATTTAATTTAATTATTTAATTCAATTTAATTTAATTTAATTTAATTTAATTATTTAATTTAATTTAATTATTTAATTTAATTTAATTATTTAATTTAATTTAATTTAATTGTTTAATTTAATTTAATTTAATTATTTAATTTAATTTAATTTAATTTAATTATTTAATTTAATTTAATTTTAATTAATTTAATTTAATTGTTTAATTTAATTTAATTTAATTATTAAATTTAACTTAATCTTAATTTAATTTATCTTTAATTTACTTTATTTTTAATTTTAATTGAAATTTCAAAAGATTTTAATGATTTAATTAAGTCTTTAAATATTTTAAATTTGAGTTATCATTTTAATTAAAAATTGAGTATTAGTTGATATAATTAATTTAGGGATTTTTAAATTAAAGAATAAATTTCTTCCTAATAAAGATCCCTTATTTTAATAATTCCGATTCATTATTCTTCCAAATTTAATCTATTATTTAATTAAAGTTTAATCATTTTAAAATTATTTAATGGGTTGCTACCCTTTAATTATTTAAATTTCAATCATCCAAATCAGATTAGGATCAAATATTTTACTTGTTGATTTTTTATTAAACCTAAAGTTTTAATTAAGGATTAAAGATTTTAATTACCATTTTACCCTTTAAGCTTAATAATTTCATAACTCACTAAATTGAACTCAAATGAACTTGAAATTTTTATGTGACTTCACTCATATGTCAATAAAGACATGAGAGGAGAAAATGTGATTTTTCTGTATTTAATTTATTTATATAATTATTTTTGGTGGAAAATAGAGATTTTCAAGGAAAATTTGATAACATGACCAAGGGAAAGTTTCTGTCCTTAAGAAAATTAGGGGACATTCCTAATGACCAGAGAAGCACTTGGACCAATTTTGGTGATTTTTTGAATTATATTATTTTTATTATAATTATTTTGAGTTTTGGAGTGTTAATTAATTTAAAAATAAAATAAATGTTGAAAAAGGGATTTTATATTTTTCAAAAATCTCTCTGATATCAAGGAAACCAGAGAATCAAATTTTGCAATTTTCTGATTTTTCTATGATTTATAATAATTATTTTAGTGAAAATGCTAGAAAATGCATTTTTTAATTTTAAAATTACCCTAGGGCTTTAAAATTTAATATCTCACTAAATAGACTTAGGAAAAATATGGGATTTGTTCCTAAGTGATTAAAATTCAAAATCTGACATTTTGGTGAATTTTATTATTTTTGTGATTTTTATTATTTTTTAATTATTAAAAATATTAAAATATTATTAAAAATCAACTTTTTTAGAAAATTGAAATTTTAATTTTCTTAGGTTCCCCTGATATCAGAGAGGCTCCAAAACCAATTTGGTTAATTTTTAAAAGGTATTTTAAAAGTTATGAATTTTTAAAGTCTAAAATGGCTAAGTGACTTAATCAACCCAATTAGTGGGGCTAACCAAGTCCAATTGACTTCAAATTTTTATGGTGGATTCCTCTGATCCTAAAGGTCAGTGGAGAATTGATTTCAAGTCAATTTGATGCCTGGTTAATTCTAATTAATTAAAGACCTATTTTAGGTGTTTAAGCCAATTAGGGTTAATCTGAGTGAATTAACTCAAGTCCTATTTTTCCTAGAGTTCTCTGGTCATAAGGAACATCACCAAATATTTCTAGAATTTATTTCACAACATGCTAATTTTTGGAATTAAAATACTCAAAACGGCAACATGCATTTGAAAAATAAATAACTTTTCACGGAGATGGCCTACGACCTTGGAAAATTCGGGGAATGTTCCCGAGTTCGGAAGGCTTCAAAAGCCCTATGGTCTCATGCCATGGTGAATTGTATACATGCATTGAGAATTAAATGTATGCAGAGAGTAAATAAATCATAAAAAATAAAATACTTAATGAAATTGAATGATTTCTTTTCCACATTATTCTCCTCCGTTCACCGAGCGAGAGGGTATTTTTATTTTATTTTTGTGATTTTTCTACACGGAGATATGAATTTTTGAAATTTAGGGAATTAAATAAATAGAAAAATACCCTAATTTTCTATTTATCCACGCGGCGCCGCGTCGACCTCGGCGACTCCGAACGCACACGCGTCGCGCTCCCGTTCGACGCCGCCACACGAGTCGGCGGCCGGGCCCCGCGGTTCTCGTACCGTCTCTGGTCCGACGCAATCCTGGCCGTCCGTGCGCGCGTGTATTGAATGGACGGCATCCGTTCATCGTCCCCAGTGTTCTCGCCGAGAGCCGTCCACACTAAATCCCTAAGATCTCGCTCGATTCTCGATGGATTTTCATGTTCTTATACTCTATGGATTCGTCTTGAAGAGACGAACACATCTATACGGCTAACATGCATTGAAACTAAGGCATTTGAAATGGAGAATCTCCGAAGCTCGGGATGGATAGTTAACTCATACCTTAGCTCGGAGAAGTGTGGCTTCGATCCGAGAGTTGTTGCACCTTCGATTGGGTCCCGGCAAGCTCCGGATGAAGTCTCTCGAGTCGCAGTGAATTGCTAGCTATGAAAGTGACCACGGCCGATCACAAAGCTTGGAGGCTGGAGCAAGCTGGGTGGCACTGGAGATGGGGCTTTCGGTGGGAAACTTCTCCTCTTGGTCCGGTGAAGGTGTAGGACCGGTCGATTTGAGGATTGGCTCAGCTGTGGCAAAGTGTCCTGGTTTTGGGTGGAATTTCGGTTGAGGATTGGGCTCTGTTGGTGGGGATTAGGGCAAATTGACATCGGGGATCAAGCTGCTCTCAGGATGGTGAAGGGTTTGGAACAATTTTGGCGAGTTTCGGCAAGGTTTGTGCTTGGCTCCCTTTATGGCCGAGAGGGTGGAGTTTAAATAGAAGTTTGGTGGGGGCCTCCCGGGGAGAGTTAGGGCTTGGGATCGAGTTGCTGCGGTGAGGAGAAGATCGGCCATGGTGACCGCTAGGGATGGGGCGGCTCGGCAAGTGAGAATTTCGATGTTGGCTCACATGTGAGCTCTCGGCCATGGTGTTTTCCGGCGGCCGGTGGCCGGCCGGCCGAGCATGGGTCACCCTCGGGGTCGGGTGGGTCGGGGGCTGGAGGTTTGTGCTGATCAATTGGCCATGGACATGTGTAAAGGCTTTGATCCGAAGTGGAATGGGGCATGGCTAGATTTGGACCTAAATGGGTCAACCCACCCATTTGGGCTAGGTGCACCACCCAAGGCCTGGTTTAGGCTGAGGAGAAAGTGATTTGGATCGGCTTGATTAGTGGGGTCGAGTCACGATCCAAGTACGATTAGGCTTAAGCATGGTTTAGTGGAATCATGTAAGTGGTTAACCACCTTTAGGAGTTAAGGAAAGAGCCTCCTCCTTTTGCCCAAAATGGCATGGTGACATGTAAAGAGGCTCTCATGGCTTGCATATGGCTTATGCATGGCTCCATGGCTCCATTTGGCTTGGGAAAAGTAAAGTCGATTTCATGGAAATGGATTTAAGGAAAATTTTGGTATTTAGGGGTGATTTGGCATGAGGCTTGATTTGGAATTATTTGATGATGAATTTAGGACCTAGGGATGATTTTAATTGAAAGTATGATGAGGGGAAATGTCATATGGGCCTTGGAAGAATTTTGGGCTTTTTTGAAAGGGTTTTAGATGGGCTTTTAAGATGGATTAGGAAAGTGGGCTCTTGAATTTTAAAATGGATTTTGGGATGAAATTTTGTAAAGAGGTTGGGCCAAATAATTATTGGGTTTAGCTCATGGATGTGTCATGAGTGACTTGAAGCAAATTTGGGGTAGTTTGGACTTGAATTGGGTTGGATTTGAATTCTTTTGGTGAATGGGCCGATGTAGGTCGAATTGGGCTAACTTGGGCCAATGTTGGGCTAGGGTTGAAATTGATGTAAAATAAATATTAAGAAATGTTTATGGGAGTGTTTCAAAGAGGTTTTGGCTTTGGTTGGGTTTTGATTTTGAGGTTTGGGCCTATTTGGGTTAGATTTGGGTTTAGGTCGAAATTGGGCTTTTTGATTTTGGGTTGAATTTGAGTGGGGTTTGGGTCAAAATCTTGGGCAAATCATGTTAGTGTTTTGTTTATGAGGATGTTAAGGAAGGTTTAGAAAAGATTTGGGGTTAATTGGAGTTGAATTGGGTTAGTTTGGGCTAAGTTTGGGTCATGGGTCCAAATTTGGGCTTTAAGGCCCAAAGTGAAATTGGATCCAAATGTCGATCAAATTGGACTTGGATTTGGTCTAAATTGGTATTGGGAATGTTGAATTGAAGTTTAGAATTGAATTGGACCAAAATTGGGGTCAATTGGGTATGTTTGGTTTGACATTGGGTCCACTTTGGGTTAAAATGGGTCGATTTGGGGGTTTTGACAAAAGTAGGGTAAATTGACAAAATTGGCCCATGGTGTAGTTGGACAAAATGAAATTGGGAATATTTGGGATTTTCTGGAATTTTCTGGGAATTTTCTGAATTTTTGGATTTTTAGGCCAAGAAGGGTATTTTGGGTATTTGGAGGGTATTGGGGGGTATTTTTGGAATTTTTGGTATTTTTGGGTATGGATGATCAATTTGAGTGATGTGGAGGTGTTTGGGATTGATTTTGGAAAATTTTAGGTAATTTGGAGATTTTGCGAAAATTTGGGTAATTCGAGGGTTTTGGGGAGGTTTAGTAGGTGTAGGGTCCGGGGGTCAAAAATTGAAAATTTGGCAAATTGAAGATTGGGTGAATTTGGGTGGAAAGAAATCATTTTGGTTGAGCCATGAAGCCATTTCAAGCCCATATGAGCCATGAAAGGACTCATTTGAGGCATTCAACTATGTTGTTCCTAACCCTGCTAGCGAGGGCTTAGGGGTTAAGGACCATCCATGTGAATCACCTACATGAGTCGGGAGGTCAAGTTGGGTATGGGTGTGGTTTTAGGAAGTGTGTGGAAATGTAGTGTGTAAGTGTAATGTATGTCGGCCCCTTCATCGGACCGAGGCCGCCCGGGCGATCCTAAGGCCGAAGAGTCTATAGGAACTCATCCTTTAAACTTCCATATTTGATTTCGACCCTCCAGGTGATTAGGGGTCTATAGTCGAGTTTGTGGAGTTTGCGGGGAGTTTAGAAGTGGTTTGAATTTCTAAAAGGCGGGTCCCGATTCTAGTCCTCTAAGATAGTCGAAGGAAAAGCCTAAGGCTAGATCCTAAGCACTAAAAAGAAGAAAAGGAAGACCTCATCGAAAATGAGGTCGACAAATGGACCCCGATAGGTGTGGTGAGTGACGGAGCACACCGCGCGTATTGGTGTTGATCGAGCGATTAACAAAACCAACACGGATGTCCAAGTGACGAACTTAGGACGAAGTAGAAGAGTTCTCGCTGGGGAGTGTCGAGTATATCTCTGGAGCTGGAGATTTTTGAACTCTCGGCTGGGGAAAGGAAAAGGAGGTGAATCCCAAATCACATGATGCAGGGGAATTTCGATTTAGATTTTATTTTGCTTCAATTTATGTTTTGATGTGTGAGTTTAAATTTTAGTTTGGAGTTTCGATTTAGATTGAAGTTTGTCGAAAATTAATTTGAAGGATTTGATTTGAATGAAAATTAGGATTTTGAGGTTTTAGATGTAACATCTCCAACCTCGAAAGAAAATTGAATCGATTAGATTGAATCATTGCAATGAGAAGATATCTCGTATAAAAGCTAAGCCGGGATGCAAAATCCTTAACCTCAAGAGTTTGATTTTGATGTGATGTATTTCATTGCGATAGGGAAATGATCCTAGCAATGCAGTCTTGGATGTAAATCCTCGACCAAAGGTTAAATTTCGATGTATTTCAAAGGCACAGAAGAGAATCCTAAAGCAAGCAAGTGCCTTGGATGTAAAATCCTAATTCAAAAAGAGTTTGAATTTTGATGTATTTCGGGCAATAGGAAGAGAATCCTAAAGCAGTGCGCTCTGGATGTAAAATCCCGACTCAAAAGTTTTGAATTTTGGATGTATTTCAGCTGCAATAAAGAAGAGAATCCTAAAAGCAAAGGTGCCTCGATGTAAAATCCTCGACCCAAAAGATTTGAATTTTGATGTATTTCAAAGGCAATAGGAAGAGAATCCTAAAGCAAAGGCAGTCTTGGATGTAAAAAAAAAATCCTCGACCCAAAAGATTTGAATTTTGATGTATTTCAAAGGCACAGAAGAGAATCCTAAAAGCAAAGGTACTTTGGATGTAAAACTTCGACCCAAAGTTTTGAATTTTGATGTATTTCTGCAATAGGAAGAGAATCCTAAAGCAAGGCAGTCTTGGATGTAAAATCCTCGACTCAAAAGTTTGAATTTTGATGTATTTCGCTGCAATAAAGAAGAGAACTTAGCAAAGGCAAGCCTTGGATGTAAAATCCTCGACTCAAAACAGAATTTGATGTATTTCAAGGCATGAAGAGAATCCTATATGGGTTCTGATGTAAAATCCTTGACCCAAAAGAGTTTGAATTTTGATGTATTTCAAAGGTAACAGGGAAGAGAATCAGCAAGTACTTGACAAAATCCCTCACCCAAAAGTTTTGAATTTTGATGTAAGATCTAAGATCGGATTTGAGATTTGATAGAGATCGAATTTGAATTTGATTGAGACTGAAATCCGGAAAGATTGAATTTGGAAATTCTAAGATGAGTTCAACTCGACGAAATTCCGATTTAAGATTTGATCTACTCAGCATCAAGTTCAACTCATCGAGATTGCCTGAATTTGATCGAGGATTTGATTCGAATTAAAGACTGGAATTTAAAAATTTACCTGAGTGGATTTGGAATTCGATCGAGATTCGATTCGGGAAGTTCGAAGGATAGAATTTGATTTTGAAGTTTGTAAAGATTGAAATTTGATTCGGAATTTGGAAAGATTGAATTTGAGATTTGTGTTGATTCTTTGCTAAGATCTTTAATAGTTCAAATTTTATTTTGTTGTTTATTTAATGTTCATGTGAACTTGTGTTTGTCATTTTTCAGATTTTTTTTTAGAAAGTTTTCTTTTATTCTCTTTTTTTTTCTTTTTCTCGTTCTTTTGTTCAAAGTTCATTTAACTTTAATGGCGTTTCCCAATCAATTTGCACAAAAGAGGTGAAGGCCAAAAACGCGACATGGTCACTTTCATTCCAATCATGTTGAAAATACGTCGTACAACTCGATCTGAACATATTTCATACAATCCATGTAGACTCAAAACGACCGTGTATGATCTTGTTGATCCATCAAAAGAATCATCCGTCAAAAATCCATGCACCGAATAAGGTACATGGTCAATAACATCACCTTCCAAGCCATCTCGGCAAGGATGCCGGCCGGATGTACACGGAAAGATATTTCCCATGTAACTCACAGCTCGTAAGGCCGGAGGTTCTCTAGCTCGGGATCCGTCGGAAATGGTAAGGTATTGCTACGTCGTCCATCCTCCCGAAAGTAACTCAGATTCGCTCCACTCGGCACTCGGTATGCAATGCTTTGCGATATCTCGCTCCGTTACCTCGTTATCAGCGACGGAACCCACCGGTAAAGGTATCTTTACCGGCCCTCGGAACTCACCCGGGCCTCGCTATCCGAGGTCGCATCCGAACATGATGTTGCACTCATTCAAGAAAGAGACCGTGCGTAAAGGTCTCGACGAAGTCGTGGTGATCAATATGTGGGGGTATGGGGCCACCTCGTTTGTAGATGTTGATAATGCACATTGGGTATGTAATCATTGCGCACTTCCATGTTATCAATCTTTTCACCATTCTCTCGATAACTAATGGCATCTGATCTACTCGCCCATGACGAAGTATCCCCGGTGGGTTTCCCTTCCCCGTCTCGTAAAGTTGTAGCAGCATCCGCATTGTATTGTGATTCTTCCTTTCCCCGGCATCCATCTCCGGTTCCGAGTATGTATTTTCCCCTCGTGCGGCTCGCTCGGCCCATTCTTTTCGTATCCCGATACACCACGATTTGCCGTTGTTCATACTCCGAGAATACGCTTCTGTGTAGCTCGAGGCCTTCTAGTATGTTGATTCTTCTTCCTTTAATTTTTCTCAAGTATTCGAAAGTTTTCTTTTCACATTCTCGTGTCCTCTCCAGCCTCGTATTCCGGAATGATCTGCATGGCGAGGCCCGCGACATATCATGGGATATATGGTTCAATCCCTTCACGTTCCCCCGCATACCTCGGCTCCTCGGTGGATGATGGCTCCGCCGGACATCCCCGGCCGGCTTCGCAACAAGGTCATGCATCACGGGTTCTATCCGATGGCGTGGTAGCCTTCTTTCTTCGATCTTCGGAGATTTCCCGGTTCTTTCGTTATCTCTAGAGCCGGCCTCCTTCGGTGTTCCCGTGAACCGTGTCCTCAAGTGTATGTGCCGGCATTAGCACTGCCCGCCGCGCCGGTCCGGCGCCCAGTTTTGTTAACATCTTACTGATGCGGCGATTCTTATTTCTTCGCGTGGCGTGAGAGTAGCCCTCCGAACTTCTTGAATCTCTCAAGGGGTTGGCACACAGCCTGGCTCTCCGCCGTAGCAACTACGACGATTGCCTTCTTCGGTGTTTGCTTTTCTCTTCTTGTTGTTGATTGGTGGCTTCGGGCCACCCACTTTCATCACCGGCCGCCTGTGTAGTTCTTCTCGTTAACCGGGACCCAGCCGCCTCTCGTATCGTAGGTTCGCCGGTGCGAAATCTGAGTCAATCTCGATTATCGCTCCATCTTTCACCCTCTTTTCATCGAGTGCAAGGCTTACGCCATTCTAAAGTTCAAGACCAACCGCCCCGTCTCGACATTTCGGCGAAAAGACAAGGAAAAGGATCAGTGGGTCAGACGAAGAACAAGAACATTAAGAAAATGTTTATTAAAGATACATTTTTTATTATTCTTATATCTTGAAATTTAACAGAATGAAGTAGGATAAGATCCGGAAGAGATCTTGATTTGAAAAAGGAAACAAGGAAAACTTAATTATCATGATTTTATTTATCTTAGCACATTTTATTATTTTTTCGGGTTCGGACCCAATCATAAGTATCATTTCACCCGTGTTTCTTAGGGATGAAGAATTCATTCCTTCGAAACATCGTGTAGCGTAATATTTTTTCAAGTATCGTCCGTCGATTGAAGCATATGTCGTTCTCCCCGGCAATTCACTAGAAATGGGTAGAACCCCTCCCGAGTATACCGCTTCAACCACAAACGGTCCTTCCCAAGTGGGTTCAAATTTTCCTCCTATCTTGCGGTGTGCAAGAATAAAGTCTCTTAAGAACGAGAACCAAATCACCAACTTCAAGGTTCTTGGGCGGACTACTTTGTCATGCAGTTTCGAACCATCTTAGCTTCGGTATAGTTCTAAATTCTCGCGCGTGCGCCTTTTCCCTTCCAAGCTTTCTAATTCTTCGAGTCGGTGAAGACTGCGTTTTCTTCCGTCGTGATCTTGTTTGCAACTCCACTCGAGTGAAGGAAGTTGGAACTCCTCTAAAGGTAACACTCGCTCGACCCATACACCCGAGCGTAAGGTAGCTCGAGTAGGAGTTCGAAGGTTGTCCGTAGGCCCATAAGGCTTCTAACAATTTCTCGTGCCAATTTCTCTTATTATCACCCGTGGTTTTCTTTAAGATTTGAACGAGAGTTTTATTGGGTGCCCCCGCCGAGGCCGTTTGCTCTGCAGTAAATTGTCGAGTATCGCGCCGATTCCGTGTCTCCCGACAAATTGTTGATTTGTGTGCTTCGAATGCTGACCCATTATCCGAGATGATCCCGCGCGGCACTCCGAAACGGTAGACAACTCGTTCCCGAAAAACTCGTAAAGACGTGGTGTGCTTTCACTTCTCTAAGTGGAACTCGTCGCCCACTTGGAAAAGTAATCTCAGAAACTCGCAAGAATGAAACGATGTCCTTTCGAAGATGGTGGTTCTATCGGACCCAATTATATCCGTGCCCCAACATTCAAACGGGCCACGACGCAATTGTCTGTGTAGCACATTTGGAGGTTGGTGTAGAACCACTCCGTGCACTCGTACGGTGACAGCCTGGCGATTTTCATGCGTCGGTCATCATCGAGGGCCGTAGTACCCTAGTCTTTTAATTTTCATCTTCATCTGGACCCGATCGTGAGCGCCACAGTCCCGAATGCACCTCTTTAACACCCCACGGTCTCGACCCCGCTTAAGCACCTTTAGCCACATTCGATCAAAAGACTCCTCTCGTACAATGTGTTGTTTATTAATGCGTAAGACAAGAGTTCTTTCTCATCCGATGCGCGCGACCTATCGTCCGTAAATGGCTTCAAGCCAAGGTAGTTCATCAATTATCGTCGCCAATCTTCCGTGTTTTCTCATTACCACGTAACCGATTCTTTTTCTTTGCTGATTTGTGTATTGTGTCTATGTCAAGCCGTGATAGGACCCGACGTCCGTGAACTGACACTTCCACTCGATTCATCTTGCAAATGCAGCAAATTCTTTTGCGAGACGGGCTAAAGCATCTCGCTAAAGCATTCTCTTTTCTAGAATCTTGCATCGTCACATTTGGAATCGTTCCAACACTCGTATGGCATACCGGAAGTACCTGCTCGAGTCTTGGTTTAAAATTCGTATTGTCCGGCGATCTCGTTGAATGATTAACTGTGAATCCCCGTAGATGCTCGATGTCTCCGTTATCCCCATTCGTAACGGTTAATTCCAATCCCGTTATGAGGGCTTCGTATTCTCGCTTCGTTGCTCGTACACGGTTCGCTGCGAGAGGGAGTATCTTAACATCCCCCACTCCCATGTTATAAAGATTAGCCCGATTCCCGCCTTACCGGGCACTATCACTGCGATTCTTCGTCTTCGTGTGCCGAAGATGCTCCGTCGAAATACAATTCCCAACGTCGATCATCGGGGTCTTCTAGGTTCATTATTTGTTCATCTCAAGTACATCGTCATTGAGAGGGAGATTCGGGTTTGCGCAAAGGGTGTGCTGCGAGGAAGTTCCGCGAAGACTTGTCCCTTTACGGCACGCGCAGGCACGAAAGTTATATCGAATTGCAATAATATTGTCAATTATCCTATAAGTCTCGCCGGAAAGTGTTGGACGAGTCATCAAATATTGCAATGGATTAAACTTCGAAATCAAGTTGACCTTATGAGAAAGCATGTAGTGCCCGAGTTGAGCGGCGAAGATCGTGGCCAAACAATGCTTTTCAATTGCGGGATTTTACTTCCGTCTCTGGCAACGACGGCTTAAGTAGTAAAGAGCATTTTCTTTACCCTCATCATTGACTCCGTCATCAGGCTCCGAGGGAGTCGTCTGTGAGCCGCGGTGTAAAGTATCGCTGGTCTACTCCGAGACTGGGTCGCTAAGATGTAGAGGTGTCATTAAATATTGTTTAATGTCTTCAAGGCCTTCGGCATTTCTCTTCCCAAATACCTGCGTCCTTTTTAACTAGTGCTGAGAAAGGCCGACACTCACTCGACAAGCCTGAGATAAAGCGTCGAAGATAGCGCGCCCTTGAAAAGATCGTAGTTGTTTTAAGGTTTTGGGGAGGCGCATTTCTAAGATGCTACTTTTAATCTTCTCCTACGGTCGATTTCAATTCCACGATGTCGCGACAACGAATCCTAAGAATTTCGAGGTGACGCCGAAGGCGCATTTTAAGGGATTCATCTTAAGGTTAAATTGTCTTAATCGTTCGAAAACAATTCTCAAATCATACAAAGGGTTTTCTCATTTTTGTTACGACGACATCGTCCACGTAGCACTCGACTTGATCGTGGATGAGATCATCAAAAATTCTTGTCATTGCTCTTGGTAAGTTGCTCCCCGTTACTCTTCAACTGAATGGCATCACTGCAGGAAGAAAATACTCCGATCGCGTTCGAATGCCGTAAGCTTTTCATCTTCTCGAGCCATTTTTATTCGATCGTATCCCGAAGATCCATCCATGAACGAGAATATTTCATGCGTCGAAGCAATATCGATCATCAGCTTCCGGAATCTAAGAGAGGGAATTCATCTTTTGGACATGCCTTGTTTAAATCTCTGAAGTCCACACAAATTCCGATCTGACCATTCTTCTTCGACCGGTACGACATTGGCTAGCTGTGCTCAGTATTGTTCTTCACGGACAAATTTAGCGTCTATTAGCTTTTTAACTTCGGCTATGACTTGTTGTTCGATTTCTAGACGCATTCTTCTCGGGACCTTGTCCGACCACCAGTAGGATCCACTCCTAACTTATGGACTGCAACCCCCGGGGCTAACTCGGCATTTCATCGTAGCTCCAAGCAAAACAAGCCTTTAAATTCCATTAATAACTCGATTATTTCTTCGCAGTCTTCTTTATTGAGTAAGGAGCTAACAAAGGTAAAGTCTGGTGCTCTTCGCTATACCTAAGTTAACTTCCGTTAACTCATCTATTGTAGATTTGATTTCTTCTTCGAATTCCGGTGGAGCGTCTAATTTGTAACTTCGAGTTCGTCCGTAGTTTCCATGCGCTTACTGACTTGCAAGTGACAACCAAGCAAAATTCGCACGTCAACCGACCCCATCGTGCCGAATCCGAGTCCATGCTTTGAATTGGGAGGACGACCGGAGCTATTCCATAACTTTTCAAATGTTGTGATCGTCTTTTCGTCCATTGTCGAGGTAAGAAACCACGTTGAATTAAATTTCGAACACGTGGAGAGTACCACTCAAAAGGTAATTCCATTAATTCCGATGAAGTGACATCTTCGAATTGTACATTATTTTCGGCTTTGGAGGAAGAAGCACCACGGTAGAGAATTTGATCGTTTTCGCACCGTCACTACGCACCTCTTCGACCTCCATACCCTCGATCTTATTAGAATGGATCTGAAAGTTAGGTCATAGTATGTACGTAGTGGTTAATCTTCTCGTACATTGATTTGTATTCTTCATTCTTTTCATTCGAGGGAGATCTTCACATTGCGGCTTCTTTCGACTTATCGTTGCCGCTTCTTGCTCGATTTCTTTTTCTTCTTCGAACTATCATCCCAATCAACATTGATGGTCGGTTTCTTCGTCCAATCGTCCTAGTGTTCTACCACCCGCCTCGTCCCCGCCGACCTCGGATGCGAGTTGTGGGAGAAACCTTCACCATCTCGCCGAAGGGGAGTGGTGAGTGGATCGTTGGACTAGAACTTCGGTGTTCTTCGTCGTCCCGAACTTTCGCTTTATTTGTTACGGTATCTCCTGGAGAAGATTGTTTTCTGCGGTGCATAACAGCCGCATCTTCATGGATTCCAATTTCATACGGAATGGCTGTAAGTCTCCTTTGATGATCGTTCCTCCATCGTAGTACTTGATGCACTCGTGTAGATGATGGTGTCATCCCGTTTTCATGTATCCATTTACTACCAAGAGAGCGTTGAACGATGTTTCGAATCGATTATATGAAATTTTTAAGCAGCTTGCCTGCGAAATCACCTGCCTTCATCGCAGCGTGCTGACCCGAGGGCTCTTTCTCCTTTCTTCTCGTTGAATCCTCTACGATTTTGCTCGTCTCGAGCTCACGAGCATCAATTTCCAAGTATGCTAGTGTTCGAAGACTCATTATATCGATTGGATGCTCCCGGATCCACCAATACTCCGTGAGAGCGTCGCAACTTCCCAATTGTAACTCGAAATGTACAACGGTCGGTTGTGATCCGTCACCCGCAGTAGGTCATCGTCGCGAAGGTAACACCGTTCCTTTAACGAGCAAACCTCATCCAAGGAATCTCCGCCATTTGAGCTGGGCACGGACTGGCAAGGCCTTGATCGTAGCTTCTCTCATCTCCTTTGATAAGATGAGAGCATCGTAGATGCTTAGTTTAGCCGGTAGTTTCCTAAGATGGGCTAGCACGTCGTAGTCCACTTTGTTCTCCCGTGTCTCGCCTTCTTCCTCGAATGGGTATGTCTTCTCACGTGGTTGGTTCTTTCGAACAACCACCGCTTTCCTTTGTCTTTGGACCCATTCTTGGAGGTAGGACTTTTCCACTTCTAGGTTGACTTCTGTAATTTTCCCGAATCTAGTATTGAATTTGCTCGTGTCTCCTCCCGAATCGGAATGACCGGCTCTTCCGGATTATCTTCCAAATCCGAAGGCTCTTAACTCTTACTGTAACTCGGAGCTCCTCGAAACTCACGTATAGATCCGTTGCTTGTTGAACTCTCGTAGCCTCCTCGATGGATGCCTTCTTCGTCATTTTGATCGTCGAGATCTTGCATGATTCGAGAATTGTTGTCGGTATCGAAATCGACGCCCGATTGTCGCTAGCTACGTAATCGTTAGAAATACCAAAACGCAGCCAACGCCATCACCCTTATCATTATATGATCCCACCGAAGTGAGTGCGTATAATCATGGGAAATCGAGGTTCGAGGGATTTCTCCCCCGAATCGAAACAACTATCCTCAGATAAGCAAATTTCCTAGTCTAGCCTTAGGAGTCTCGCCCCTCTTCTTCGTCAATTTTCTTCTTCTCTTCGATTGCTCTGCCGAGGTGGTTCTTCTATCGCAAGTGATAGTACCGGCTTAACAGGTCTCGAACTCTGAATCGAAGCTCGTACCGAAGCGGTTCGGATGTTGTCTAAAATCTTCTTCGAAGATCTCGTCCGTGCGTAGTCCATCCATCGTCGCCTGCATAGGGATCTATCGGAATGACGGGATCGGTTGAGATATTGACGGAACCTCCTTCTCGGGGTTCCTTCATGTACTCCTTCGGGATTGTTATATTTCCTCTCCGAAGGTTGTCGTTGAGCCAACTTTTAAAGGTAATGCAATCTTCTCATCTCGTGCCCAAGCATCCGATGGTAGGGGCAAAAGTTGGGATCACCGTTCTTGTTGACTTCCTCTCGGTCTTTTGGGCTCGGCAGCTGGAAATCTAGAGTTTTCATTAGGCTACGGAACATCTTCGGCACGGCTTCATTTTTGAACGGATACTCGCCGAAGCTCCCTCAATGTACGTCGCGGACGGGACGGTTGCTCATACCGCGGAGACGACCGATAGCTGACCGGGTTGCTGGTAATTCCGTTGTGGTTGCCGCGGCCGTTCGTGGCATATTTGCATCGGCCGGCTGGCCTTTGTCAACCGCCGCAACGATCCCGCATTTCTTTTCGAAGGTCTTCTTCACCGCTTCTCGCTTGTCCGTCTTGCCCGCAAAACTTAATTGTTTTCGCTCTTTCTTGCAAGCTTCCGGCCTTGCTTAACAACTTCTCAAAAGTCTTACGTTGAATCCTTTCGAGAAGTGCTATCGGCCGTGAATGCTTAAGCAAGATGCCGATCGCATAAAGGTTCTTTGCAACTTCGTGGTTCACACTTCATACTTAAATTTCTCCATCGAAGTATGTAATCCACTAGAGTTTCATTCGGCCTTGCTTCTCTACCACTAAATCACCTATAGTGATGTGGTGCCGAGCTCCCGCAAATCGCTGAATGAAGAGGCTCTCTAGCTCGAGAATGTCTTCGCCGTAACCGTTGGGTACCCCCGCATACTCGCCGAAGGCCATCTCCTACGTACCCGCCAACGAACCTGCCGAGAGTAGCCGCATCGCCCCGCCGCATTGCAACAACCGGCACGAAAGTGTGCAACATGCCGTCGGGGTTCCCGTTCCGTCGAAGGTCTTAAACGTAGCAGTAGACGGGCTCTTTTCAGCCGGACATTGTCGAATTCTTCCGGTCTACCCGTCCGAATGATGTCCCGTCTTCGATTGTGCTAGTGCTTCTCGCACCTCGCCGGCTCTACCAAGTTCTTGATATCCTTTTCGTAGGATCATACTTTGTGTTGTATCCTTTTTCGGCTCGGTCATCCCCATTGACGGATGTAATCTCCTTTCCTCCGTCTACGATGTGAATGACTCTCCTCGGGGGTGTCTCTCTATGTGGTTGTACTGGGATTTTTGGAGAGTGGCTAGAGCTACAGCCATCTCTTCCATCCTCTTTGCCATTCGAGCGATCGTGTCGTCTTTTTCCGAAGCCGTCTCTTCGCCCGCTCTCGTTCCTCTCTTTTCCGCGCCGTTGTGAGCACTTTGAGAAGATGATGAAGCTCGTGTCTCAACCATGTTGATTTCTCGAGATATTCGTTGTCCATGAATTCCGATGAGTCGATCTCATTTCCGAACTTTTCTTCTCTTTTCTTTTGCCAACCGTCTGGAGCGTTCGGCTTCAACTTTTCCATGGCGTCTTCTAGCGCAGCTTCGTGTATCTTTGTGGTTGTCATGCGATGGTCGTCGAGTCCTTTTTTCACGAGTCCCCTTCATCGCAAGAGCACTTTCTTCGCATTCCAGCCCTCCCGGCGAGACTTTCTTTCTCGGGCCGTCGTTTCGCGCCTCCTCAACCGCCCCCGTAGTGGGACGCCACACCATCCTTCTAGCCAGGTTCACGACTGCATGGTCTATTCGCCAAATGCCGGAAGGTGGTATCCTCCCTTAACGTAACCCCGATACTACGACAGGCGGCTAGCCTTCATTCTCTTGCTCGGCTTTTCTATCATGACTGGCGTGTTCTTACCGGGGCCCAAGATCAGATTTGACTCGGCACCCGCCTCATCCTTCAGAGAATTTCCGACACGGGGCAATTTTCCTTCTTCGCTAGCTTTTCTACCAAAGTTTGCAAGCCGAGCAAACGGCGTAGTTCGATTCTTTTCGCGGCTATCGTCGTAGTATGCGGGCCGAGGTAATGGGCGTCAATCTTGCGAACATTCTCCTCATCCTCTCGCGGCGCGAGAGGATGGAACCCGTCTCTCCCAAAAGTGGTATGTAGTCGTGAAGGTGCATATTCGGTAACGGTGTATATTCTCGGCAACTTCCGGAATTTCCTCCAAGAAGGCGATCTCAGCAGCTCTCCGGCTTCCCCGGCGATCCTTCTATTTCTATTTTCGTGTCTTTGTCGCGACGGAATCTTCGAACTGACCCGATTTCGAAGACGAAGGTCTTACAGAAGATCCGTACCCTCCACGGTAACAGTTTACCATAGTTCCGGATTTCTTTCCCCTCACTGGGCAAGTCGGGGTAGGTGCGGTAAAACAACTAGACGAAATGTAGTGAGAAATGCTCCTCCCATGACGCGCATTCTCCTAGTCGGGACCTCAGGAGGAAACTCTGGGTCGACCTAAGGTTGAACTCAAGCAAAGGGTTCCCGCCCAGATACCTTGTTCGTCGCGGCAAAGAGGGGAGACGCTTCTGACCTCGGGACGTCAGAAGCAATCCCCGTCCAAATCGGATGACCCCATTGTCGGCGCCTCATCCTTATGCATGTCAAGTCCAAACACCGTTGGTGAAGGAGAAATCTCGCCGGGGGCTTCCATTTCTGCAAGGTAGATTCTGGTTGTCGGGCCCCAGAAAGTTATGCTTCTTTTTCTTCAGACGAAAAGAAAGGAATCAAAAGAGTCCGAACTCATTCTTTGTTCATGTATTTATCATTTGTTAAAAGAATCACTTATTAGAGGGTTTGTTTATTTAGAGACCCGAATGTTCAAAGGTGTAGAGAAGGTAAGGAATCCGATTCGCAGTTGGAAAGGAAAGAAAAATCTTAAGCAAGACTTCTCGACTCGAAGGACTTCATTCCTAAACTAACACCTATCGGGGGTCCACCCCACCCCGAAATGAGGTAAAAGGATTCGAACCTCTCCGTTTAGGGCGTCTAAACAAGGGCTCCCTAAATCCGAGAGAATGTTGGCTATACTTGTTCAAGATAGAAATGAACATAGTATTCCAACGGAAAGAAGGGTAGTTTGATCCATTAGAGACATGGATACACTACCATTTTTGAAAGCGTACCATATTTGATTATAATGGAGAGAGGAATTTGTCCTCAGCCGGAGTCGCCGTAAATCCCGTGCGGCTTATTTTCAGTCGTGTTTTATTTTCAAGAGGGGTCGCCAACAGTAACCGTCGGCGAATTTTTAATTTAATTAAAATAAATAATTTGAAAAGTAGTATTTGATTTCAAAATAATTTTAAATTAAGGTTTTAAGATATGAGATTAAACCGACCTCACATCCCAAATAGTTTATATAAACGAGCACCCACCACAAACCGTGTATCTATCCCCAAGGATGTATTAATAATCGCTTGATGGTGGGGCTCGATTAAATAAACTAGAAGATTGTTGACATCCGTTTGGTCTCGCGAACCAATTTTATAAGTCAGATAAGTTTCCCCTCGCTTAATATGAAAACATTAAACAGGTTTATATTACTCGGGTTCTTTAAATTCCTATAAGGGCAAGCTCCCCTATAGTTAATTACATCTTATGATTTAATCACCTAAGAAATCCTCGATAATAATCAATGATTTCCGCTCTCAAGAATTTCAAAGTTTAAGGTTTTCAAAGATTGAATTTTGGAGTTTCAATAGGGAATGGATCAAATTTTGGAACATTTTGTTTTGTGAATCCGAAGGAAGAGAGGTAGGAGAAATCACCGATTCGAAGTGAACTTCGATAATTTCCCGACTATCCCATTGCTTGTCTTGAATTTAGGAAAGTCCTAATGTTTATTTGATATTTCAATCTCGCTAATTTTAATTAATTAGGGCTATATTTGTATGATAAAATCAAACAAATAGCCTAGAAGATGAGGGTTTATTGTCGTATTGACTTCCACTACCTCGGAATCCTAAGACCCACAGGGGCTTAATTTGCAATGCAAATGCCTAACGAAGAGTCGAGATCTGCTCGCACTAGGCAAGCTACCTCGAAGTCCTATGGCTTGGTTGTTTTAATTCTAGGAAAGTTTTGCCGAAGTAGACTCAAAATTTTCACGCTGATGACGGATGGTCGTGCCGCCCACCATGCTCCGAGCTCCTTATTATTACAGCAGGTTTAGTTTTAGAAATCATAAATCAAAGAGTCGAGAAAAGTGTTTTGGTTTAGAGAAAATCTTAATTTCGGTGTGTTTTTTATGTTTTATTTAAAACAAATCTAAAGTTGATTATAACGACACCTAATAACCTACTCGGCTCCATCCTTCCCAAGATCATTATTTATCGCATTCACTTACCCGCATGAATTTGCTAAACCTTAACCGAATGAGTTCCACACTTTCATTTAGACCGCGGGAAATCCCGTTAGCAACACGTAGGTTACATCATCCGAGGTATTCCCGATCATCCACCAGACGTTTTAATTTAGTTGTAATTGTAGTTTTGTGTTCTGCTGTGATTAAATTTTGAGTTGTTTTATATTTTGAAATGTTGTGCGGTGAATTTTATCTTGCAATGACTTTTAACTTAGTTTTGGTTTCAGTTTTAGGGTCTATCCTAAAGGTGTGGGTTTTCATGCAAATGCTTGTTTATCATGCAAGAAAAATAAATGCATTTGCAATAAAGTAACTGTAACACAAATTGCTGGAAAATGAATTGCAGGAAAGTAATCGCAATAATACAAATGCGTACCGAGGGTCTTCCCGTCATCCCAAGCCGCACTTAAACATAATTATAATATTAAGCAAGTTCCTTGTGTAAAGCTAAGGGAAAGGTTATGGTTTTCTACCAAATTCTAATCCTATAAACCTAGTCATCTCCTATGACGTCTAGGCTCCTTTGGGTTTTGGTTTAAGGACGATTTTCTTCATCAAAGAATAATCAAACTCAATTGTTCTTATAAATATCCTATCATATTGAGGAAGTGCTTAAGAAGGATCTTAAACATCTTTTCAATATTTCATAGGATTGTTTTAAGTCCAAATGAATTTAATTATATAGATGAATCGATCATCCGAGGTTTTCAAGTCTTGTTAACTTGCTTCCTAAGTGGAACTAGGATATTTCAATATCCTATGAGTGAGAGTATAACATTTCATTTGATGTTCTATTTAGGAGTTATACTAACCAAAGCTTTTCAAGGGTAAATTAGTATTCAAGTGATTTGATTGCTAGTATTGCCAATTTAATAAAGGTTTCGTTCGTTTTATATTTAGTTTAATTTAATTTAATTGATTTGATGTTTAATTAATTGATTTAATTTAATTTAATTTAATTATTTAATTCAATTTAATTTAATTTAATTTAATTTAATTATTTAATTTAATTTAATTATTTAATTTAATTTAATTATTTAATTTAATTTAATTTAATTGTTTAATTTAATTTAATTTAATTATTTAATTTAATTTAATTTAATTTAATTATTTAATTTAATTTAATTTTAATTAATTTAATTTAATTGTTTAATTTAATTTAATTCTAATTATTAAATTTAACTTAATCTTAATTTAATTTATCTTTAATTTACTATTTTTAATTTTAATTGAAATTTCAAAAGATTTTAATGATTTAATTAAGTCTTTAAATATTTTAAATTGAAAGCTATCATTTTAATTAAAAATTGAGTATTAGTTGATATAATTAATTTAGGGATTTTTAAATTAAAGAATAAATTTCTTCCTAATAAAGATCCCTTTATTTTAATAATTCCAATTCATTATTCTTCCAAATTTAATCTATTATTTAATTAAAGTTTAATCATTTTAAAATTATTTAATGGGTTACAATTCTTTAATTATTTAAATTTCAATCATCCAAATCAGATTAGATCAAATATTTTACTTGTTGATTTTTTATTAAACCTAAAGTTTTAATTAAGGATTAAAGATTTTAATTACCATTTTACCTTTAAGCTTAATAATTTCATAACTCACTAAATTGAACTCAAATGAACTTGAAATTTTTATGTGACTTCACTCATATGTCAATAAAGACATGAGAGGAGAAAATGTGATTTTTCTGTATTTAATTTATTTATATAATTATTTTGTGGAAAATAGAGATTTTCAAGGAAAATTTGATAACATGACCAAGGGAAAGTTTCTTGTCCTTAAGAAAATTAGGGGACATTCCTAATGACCAGAGAAGCACTTGGACCAATTTTGGTGATTTTTTGAATTATATTATTTTTATTATAATTATTTTGAGTTTTGAGTGTTAATTAATTTAAAAATAAAATAAATGTTGAAAAATGGATTTTATATTTTTCAAAAATCTCTGATATCAAGGAAACCAGAGAATCAAATTTTGCAATTTTCTGATTTTTCTATGATTTATAATAATTATTTTAGTGAAAATGCTAGAAAATGCATTTTTTAATTTTAAAATTACCCTAGGGCTTTAAAATTTAATATCTCACTAAATAGACTTAGGAAAAATATGGGATTTGTTCCCCAAGTGATTAAAATTCAAAATCTGACATTTTGGTGAATTTTATTATTTTTGTATTTTTATTATTTTTTAATTATTAAAAATATAAAATATTATTAAAAATCAACTTTTTTAGAAAATTGAAATTTTAATTTTCTTAGGTTCCCCTGATATCAGAGTACCTTAAAACCAATTTGGTTAATTTTTAAAAGGTATTTTAAAAGTTATGAATTTTTTTAAAGTCTAAAATGGCTAAGTGACTTAATCAACCAATTATGGGGCTAACCAAGTCCAATTGACTTCACTTTACATAGGTGATTCCTCTGATCCTAAAGGTCAGTGGAGAATTAATTTCAAGTCAATTTGATGCCTGGTTAATTCTAATTAATTAAAGACCTATTTTAGGTGTTTAAGCCAATTAGGTTAATCTGAGTGAATTAACTCAAGTCCTATTTTTCCTAGAGTTCTCCCTGGCCATAAGGAACATCACCAAATATTTCAGAATTTATTTCACAACATGCTAATTTTGGAATTAAAATATCATAAAATATAAACATGCATTTGAAAAATAAAATAACTTTTCACAGAGATGGTTTCATCTTGGAAAATTCAGGGAATGTTCCCAAGTTCAGAGGCTTGAAAGCCTGTATTCATGCCATGGTGAATTGTATACATGCATGGAGAATTAAATGTATGTAGAGAGAACAATCATAAAAAATAAAATACTTAATGAAATTGAATGATTTCTTTTCCACATTATTCTCCTCTCGTTCACCGAGCCAGTTATATTTTTATTTTATTTTTGTGATTTTTCTACGGAGATATGAATTTTGAAATTTAGGAATTAAATAAATGTAAAAATACCCTAATTTTCTATTTATCCACGCGCGCCGCGTCAACCCGGCAGCCTCCGAACGCACACGCGTCGCACTCCCATTCGACGCCGCCACTCCGAGTGCCGCCAGGCCCGGCCCCGCGGCTCTCGTACCGTCTCCGGTCCGACGCAATCCCGCCGTCCGCGCGCGTGTATCGAATGGACGCGCATCCGTTCATCGTCCCCAAGTGTTCTCACCCGAGAGCCGTCCACACTAAATCCCTAAGATCTCACTCGATTCTCACTGATTTTCATGTTCTTATACTCTGCGGATCTACCAAGAGACAACACATCTATACCGCCAACATGCATCGAAACCAAGGCATTCGAAACGAGGACCCGAAGCTCGGGATGGATAGTTAACTCATACCTTAGCTCGTAGAAGTGTGGCTTCAATCTGAGAGTTGTTGCACCTTTCGATTGGGTCCCGGAAGAAGCCCGGATGAAGTCTCCCGGTCCCGGTGAATTGCCTAGGCCATGAAAGTGACCACAGCTCGATCACAAGCTGAGGCCGGAGCAAATCGGTGGCCCGGAGATGGGGGCTTTCAAAGGGGAAACTTCTCCTCTTGGTCCAGTGAAGGTGTAGGACCAGTCAATTTGAGGATTGGCTCACTCGCTGCAAAGTGTCCCGGTTTCTGGGTGGAATTTCGCCGAGGAATCGGGCTCCGTTGGTGCAGATTAGGCAACTGACACTCAGATCAATCGCTCTAAGGATGGTGAAGGGTTTGAACAATTTTGGCAGAGTTTCGGCAAGGTTTGTGCTTGGCTCCTTTTTGGCCGAGAGGGGTGGAGTTTAAATGTAGCCGGGCCGGGGCCTCCGTGAGAGTTAGGGTCAGGACGACCGTTTCCGGCGAGGAGAAGATCGGCCCATGGTGACCACTGTGACGGGCAGCTCAACAAGTGAGAATTTCAATGTTGGCTCACATGTGAGCTCTCGCCATGGTAGCCTGCTGCCCCAGGGCTGTGGTCACTGTGCAGGTCACCTCGTGGTCGTGGGTCAGTAATGGAGGTTTGTGCAATCAATCGTCATGGACATGTGTAAAGGCTTTGATCCAAAAGTGGAATGGGGCATGGCTAGATTTGACCTTAAATGGGCCAACCCACCCATTTGGGCTAGGTGCACCACCTGCTGCCTGCTTAGGTCAGAGGAGGAGTGATTCAGACGTTCGATTAGTGGGGTCAAGTCACAATCCAAGTACAATAAAGCTAAGCATGGTTTAGGCGGAATCATGCAAGCGGTTAACCACCTTAGGGAGTTAAGGAAAGAGCCTCCTCCTTTTGCCCAAAATGGCATGGTGACATGTAAAGAGGCTCTCATGGCTTGCATATGGCTTATGCATGGCTCCATGGCTCCATTCGTTCGTGAAAAGTAAAGTCAATTTCACAAATGCATTTAAGGAAAATTTTGGTATTTAGCGATTTGGCATGAGGCTTGATTCTGAATTATTTGATGATGAATTTAGGACCTAGGGATGATTTTAATTGAAAGTATGATGAGGGGAAATGTCATATGGGCCTTGGAAGAATTTTGGGCTTTTTTGAAAGGGTTTTAGAAGCTTTTAAGATGGATTAGAAAAGTGGGCTCTCGAATTTTAAAATGGATTTTGGGATGAAATTTTAAAGAGGTTGGGCCAAATAATTATTGGGTTTAGCTCATGGATGTGTCATGAGTGACTTGAAGCAAATTTGGGGTAGTTTGGACTTGAATTGGTTGATTCAATTCTTTTTGGTGAATGGGCCAATGTAGGTCAAATTGGGCTAACTTGGGCCAATGTTGGGCTAGGGTTGAAATTGATGTAAAATAAATATTAAGAAATGTTTATGGGAGTGTTTCAAAGAGGTTTTGGCTTTGGTTGGGTTTTGATTTTGAGGTTTGGGCCTATTCGGGGGTTAGATTCTGGTTTAGGTCAAAATTGGGCTTTTGATTGGGTTGAATTTGAGTGGGGTTTGGGCTAAAATCTTGGGCAAATCATGTTAGTGTTTTGTTTATGAGGATGTTAAGGAAGGTTTAGAAAAAAATTTGGGGTTAATTCGAGTTGAATTGGGTTAGTTTGGGCTAAGTTTGGGTCATGGGTCCAACTCGGGGCTTTAAGGCCCAAAGTGAAATTGGATCCAAATGTCAATCAAATTGGACTTGGATTTGGTCTAAATTGGTATTGGGAATGCTGGAATTGAAGTTTAGAATTGAATTGGACCAAAATTGGGGTCAATTGGGTATGTTTGGTTTGACATTGGGTCCACTTTGGGTTAAAATGGGTCAATTTGGGGGTTTTGACAAAAGTAGGGTAAATTGACAAAATTGGCCCATGGTATAGTTGGACAAAATGAAATTGGTAATATTTGGGATTTTCTGGAATTTCTGGGAATTTTCTGAATTTTTGGATTTTTAGGCCAAGAAGGGTATTTTGGGTATTTGGAGGGTATTGGGGGTATTTTTGGAATTTTTGGTATTTTTGGGTATGGATGATCAATTCGAGTGGATGTGGAGGTGTTTGGGATTGATTTTGGAAAATTTTAGGTAATTTGGAGATTTTGCAAAAATTTGGGTAATTCATGGTTTTCGTGAGGTTTGGGTGTGTAGGGTCCCGGGTCAAAATTGAAAATTTGGCAAATTGAAGATTGGGTGAATTTGGGTGGAAAGAAATCATTTTGGTTGAGCCATGAAGCCATTTCAAGCCCATATGGAGTTATTTAAAGGATTATTTGAAAGTATTCACTATGTTGTCTTAACCCTAACCAAGTGGCTAGTGTTACGACCATCCATGCGAATCACCTACGAGTCGAGGTCAAGTTGGGTATGTGATTTTGGTTGAGCCATGAAGCCATTTCAAGCCCATATGAGCCATGAAAGGACTCATTTGAGGCATTCACTATGTTGTTCCTAACCCTCTTGCCGAGGGCTTAGGGGTTAAGGACCATCCATGTGAATCACCTACATGAGTCGAGAGGTCAAGTTGGGTATGGGTGTGGTTTTAGGAAGTGTGTGGAAATGTAGTGTGTAAGTGTAATGTATGTCGCCCCTTCACCGCACCGAGCCACCTGTAGGCGTCCTAAGGCCAAAGAGTCCTATAGGAACTCATCCTTTAAACTTCCATATTCGATTTCAACCCTCTAGGTGATTAGGGGTCTATAGTCAAGTTTGTGGAGTTTGCAGGGAGTTTAGAAGTGGTTTGAATTTCTAAAAGGCGGGTCCCAATTCTAGTCCTCTAAGATAGTCAAAGGAAAAGCCTAAGGCTAGATCCTAAGCACTAAAAAGAAGAAAAGGAAGACCTCATCAAAAATGAGGTCAACAGGCCTATTCTTGCACACTGCAAAATAGGTGGAAAATTCGAACCGACCTGGGAAGGACCATTCGTGGTGGAGAAGGTCTACACAGGAGGATCTTAACAGTTGGTGGATTCTCAAGGGGATAGACCCATGTTGCCCATCAATGGACGATATTCAAAGAAATATTACGCGACATGAAAAGACTGAAAAATATGATATTCGATCCAATATAGCTGTAGGGCTAGTGTCTAAGACTGGGTCCAAAATTTTGTAATAAAAAAAACTGCATAAAATAAAAGAAATGCCCTTCCCACATAAATAAAAAATGTTTGCTAAATTCTAAATCTAAATTTTATAAAAACATATTAAATAAAATAATGGTATCAATTTAATTGCTAAAACTTGTTTAAAGTAAATGATAATTTGCTTTTGTTCGTGCACAACACCACTCGCTGACATTTCCCCTTGTTTACTTGTGTAGGAAGTGTCGAGTTTCGAGTTGGTGTTTGCACTTTGATACGGCTTCGACCTCGCATCTAGAAACGTATACTGAAGCTAACGCAGAAAATGAAGCCAATGAAGAAATTCAGTCGAAGGAAGGTAGGACAAACCTCAGGAGATGGGGGCTCCGGAGGTTCGGTTAACTCACACCTCCTTACTGAGAGACGTACTAATGTCCCATCCATGATCACCACTGCACAAGGTGATCTGGTTGTCACTTCAGCCGGGAGAATTCCGGGCGCTCCGTAGCAAATACAAGCAGAAGAAATAGAAATCACCGCAAGGCATATGCAGGTTGAGGAATACGGCACCTTCAAGGCATATGCAGCCGCCTTGATGATACTTCAGAGTAAGGAATTTCTGAGTGTGGAGCCATACGTACCAGAGTATGTTTTTCCGCCGCCACAAGGAGTCCCGTACTACATCATGACAAAGATACGAAGAGTCAGAAAGCATGAATTTGAGCATTACGAGGATATTCAAGGAAAATGGGTCAACATCCTTGAAGGACTCGAGCTCTATACTGATGTGTTCTCAAAAGAAGATGAAAAAGATATTCCGGATTGCATCAAAGCTCTCAAGACCATGGGAAAAGCAGGCCTCTTGAAGCCCAGAACGTATACGAAGCCATCTAAATGGAAGAGAGGAAAAGGCGAGTGGTCACTATTCGATGCGGTTCGTCGCTACAACTTTGCTCGAGACAGACAGGGAAACCCCCCCCCCCCGAGGATTTTACAGCATGATGAGGTGGATCAGATGCCACCACAAATCAAGGGAATGATCAGGAAGATGGTCGAGTGGCACATACTGCCTGCAGACTGTATCCCAAACAACTGCATTATAAATATTTATAAGGATGGGGACTGCATCCCTCCTCATATTGACCACCACGACTTCGTAAGGCCCTTCTACACGGTCTCCTTTGTGAGTGAATGCAATATTCTGTTCGGACGTGAAATTCAAATAGTTGGACCGGGTGAATTCCGAGGTTCTGTTGAGATTCCCTTGCCAGTCGGATCAGTGCTGGTCTTAAAAGGAGATGCAGCGGATTTGGCAAAACACTGCATCCCCGGAGTTGCAGGAAAAAGAGTGATAGTCACCTTCAAGAGAATGGATGAAGACAAAGCACCGTTCTACTATGAACCGGATCCGGAGCTGGAGAACCTTCGTCCTTTGCCATTGTGACGGTGGTACCTCCGGGTGTTCGCAAGGGGACTTTTGTTCCGGAGCGTAACCTTGGCGAGTCGGCTCCGTCCCCCGCAAAGAACCTCGTAGGCAGAACGTTACTACGGCTTACGGCAGAGCGCAGCAGTTGTTGTCACTACTTCCGCAGCAGCCAGATGACATGTTACACCTGTTTTGTTCAGTTTTGTACACGCGATCAGTTCTGTTCAATTTTGTTCAGTCTTGTACACGTGATCAGTTTTGGATGCTTGTTAGTGTCAGATCAGTTGTATTTTTTTTCAGATGAATCAATGAAGATTTTCTGACTTTTCAGAATTGTTTCTTTCAATGCGACGGTCGAAAGTCGTTGAACCACCCGTTGGTTCAAAAAAAAATGATGATGATACAGAATAAAAGGATAAAAAAAATGAAAATTGAAAATGAAATTAACCAAAAAGAAATGAAAATTGAAAATGAAATGGAAAGTCAAAACAAAATCAAATGAAGTGAAATGAAAATGAAAGAAATGAAAACAAATGAAACAAAGTCAAAAGTAAACAAAGTGAAACAACACAAAAAAAAAAATTCCCTAAATTTCCATCTTCCTTCCGAGATATTTTTTTCGCCTTCCATGATATTCTGGGGTCGGAGCTTAGTCGTCTGATTTCCCAAAAATTCCCTAAATTTCCATCTTCCTTTCGAGATATTTTTCCACCTTCCATGAAATTCTGGGGTCGGAGCTTACTTGTCAGATTTCCCAAAAATTCACTAAATTTTCATCTTCCTTCAGAGATATTTTTCCGCCTTCCATGAAATTCTGGGGTCGGAGCTTAGGCGTCCGATTTCCCAAAAATTCCCTAAATTTCCAGCTTCCTTCAGAGTTATTTTTCCGCCTTCCATGAAATTCTAGGGTTGGAGCTTAGTCGTTCGATTTCCAAAAAATTCCCTAAATTTCCATCTTCCTTCCGAGATATTTTTATGCCTTCCATGAAATTCTGGGGTTGGAGCTTAGTCGTCCGATTTCCTAAAAAAGAAAATTTCCTTGAATTTCTAAGGCCAGTACCTAAATTCTGATTCTCATTTACGAGGCTGGTACATAAAATCCAGTTCTCTCCCTCTGAGGTTAGTACCTAAATTCTGATTCTCATCTTGCCGAGGTCGGTACCTAAATCTCGACTTCCATTCCCGAGGCTGGTACCTAAATTCCAGTACTCATCCTTTCGAGTCAGTACCTAAATTCTGATTCTCCTCCTGCGAGCGGTACTGAAATTCCGATTTCACTTAAAATTTCAAATTCCCACAAATTCAATCCTAAAATTAAATACTAAAAAAAAATCCAAACTTCAAATTCAAAACAAAGTTTCAAACTAAAATTCAAGCGGAAACTTGGAATCAAATTCTTCGTTCCACTCTTCAAATCAAATCGGTTCGGACTCCTTCAGAGTTTGGGAGTTTGAAATTCACAGCTCCAACTGAAAGGTATTTCATCCTTCTTTTCCCAGCAAGATTCCCTGGATTTGAAGGTCTTCAACCAAACAATCCCCAGTGGAAACTCACTTGCAAAACTCTTCATTCTATCTTGAGTTTTCACTCATACAGTTGTGTTGGTCTTGTTGATCTCGTCGGCGAACACTAATACGTGCAGTGTGCTTGCCAAGCACACCACACTTATTGGGGGTCCATTTGTTGACCTCACATTTGTTTAAGGTCTAGTATCTCTTTAGAATAGCCTAGGGTCTAGCCATAGGACTCTCCTGGTGACTTTCTTAGAAGACTAGTCATGGAACCTCACCATAGAAATTCAAAACTCTTCTTGCTTCACTAGGGGTTTCCATATGCTTAAGGCCTAACCTCCACCTTTTGGTAAGAAAAAAAAAAGCAAGCATAAGGAATCCTAGGGGAATTCTCCTATAGGTGGTCAGACCTTAGGATTTGCCCTGAGGGAGGTCTGGACTTCATCACTCACATGCACACATTCTCCTAAACCTTTGGAAACTCATGTAGATGGTTCTTCTCAACTCTTAGCATTAGGCTAGAATTTGAAAAGTACCAATACATAGAGGACCCAATGTGAGTGACCCTTGGTCCATAACTCAATTTAAACCATCTCATGACATTCATCTCAAACCAAGCTTCAATTTTCCAAAATTTCAAAAATTTGGCCCCTGACCTCCCAAAATACCCTAAATTACCCAAAATTCTTCAATTCACCAAAATTCTTCAATTCACCAAAATTCCCCAAAATATCATTCCAATATATTCCTTACCACTGAAATTGACCATCCATGACCAAAATTACCAAAATTTCCAAAAATACCCTCCAATACCCTCAAAATACCCAAAATACCCTTTTAGCCAAAAATCCAAAAAATCTAAAAAATTCTCAAAAAATTCCAGAAAATCATAAATATTCTTAATTTCATTTTGTTCAACTACACCATAAGACACCTTTGTCAATTTAACCTAATTTAAATCAACAAAACCCAATTTGGCCTATGTAGCCCAAAAGTGCCCAAATCAAACCCAATCTTGACCCAATTGACCAAAATCTTGCCCAATTTCAATTCCAAACTTCAATTCTACATCCCCAATATCAATCTAAACCAAATTCATGCCCAATGTGACCCACATTTAAATCCAATTCCACTTGAAATCCAAAATCCCCAATATCAATCTAAACCAAATCAAAATGGCTCTAGAGGATGCAACACTTACAACTTTAAGAACTCTGATCGATACACTGTGATGTTATTTGGGTTAAAGAACGTCGGAGCAACCTACCAACAAGCAATGATGAAGATCATTGATGATCTCATTCACAACCAAGTGGAATGCTACATGGATGATTTGGTCATCAAAACCAGAGTGAAAGATAACCACCTATATGATTTGAGGATTGTATTTGAATGATTACGGTAATATAATCTCAAGATGAATCCCTTAAAGTGCACCTTCAGTGTTTCCATAAGGAAATTTCTGGGATTCATTGTCCATCATCAGAGAATTTAAGTAAACCTAGAATAGAATAAAGTTATCCTATAAATGCCTCCTCCTAAAGCCTTGAAACAACAACGCTATTTCCAAGGTAAATAGGCATACTTGAGATGCTTTATATCCAATCTATCAGGAAGGTGTCTACCCTTTTTTAACTTACATTGAAAGGATATCATATTCGTTTAGGGAGAGCCATGCCAACGAGCTTTAGAAGATATTAAGTGATCTTGATGACACCTCCTATTTTTATAGCCCCTATCCCGGGTAGACCATTGAAACATTATACTGCGTCTTTAGACGAGTCCCTCAGAGCCTTACTTGCCCAAGTCAATGATGAGTGTAAAGAGAATGCACTCTACTACTTGAGTTGACGTCTAATACCCATGGAGTAAAGTACCCTCCTATTGAAAAACATTGTCGAGCTTTGGTTTTTACCGCTCAAAAGCTTAGACACTACATGTTGGATTATATGGTCAATCTGATTTCAAAAGTTTATCCATTGCAATATTTGATGATCCAACCAATACTTTCTGGATGTTTAGTGAGGTGGTCGATGATATTATTACAATTTAAAATAACAGTTGTGCCCTTTCGCGTTATCAAAGGGCAGATTCTTATGGACTTTCTTGCAGTGCACCCACTGCCAGGTGGGTCCCCACTCAATGACGAACTATGAGATTAACAAATACTACAAGTGGAACGTACCTAGAGCCAGACGTTGGGAAATGTACTTTGTTGGAGCATCATTAGCTAGAAGAGACAAAGGACAATAGACAGTAGTACCTGACAAAGCAAGAATTAGTTTAATCTTCATGACTCTAGATAAGAGAATGTTAAGATTCTCCTACCATCTGACTGTGTCGTGTACCAATAATGAAGAAGAATATGAAGCACTGATAACCGGCTTGGAATTGGCAATACTAATGGAAATAATGAGCATTGCCATTTATGGCGACTAACAACTCATCATACAGCAAGTGACTGGACAACATAAGATTTTGAAACTAAGATTGGAAGAATACCAGCGATATACGATGAAATTGCAAGAGCAAATCCCAAGTGTGATATTCTACAGAATTCCTTGAGCAGACAATTCCCATGCAGACGCTTTAGTGAAGCTTGCTAAAGAATTGTCTTGTCTACTCGAAGATTCTATAGATATTATAATGCACGAACGTTAGATTTTGTCACAGGTCGACCTCGATAGTTTGCATAAGATTGGAAAAGAAGAGATAAAAGCTACAATGTCAGATGATACAGAAGACTGGTGTCAACCAATAGTAGAATATTTACAAATGGGAAGGTTATCAGAAGACAAGTCAGCAGTGCATCAGATCCAGAAGGGGGCTCTTTCATATGCCTTAATCGATAATATTCTGTATAGAAGATCTTTCGACCAGATGTGGCTCAGATGTCTCAACAAAGCAGAAGCTAATCCATGAAAAAAATACTTGTTTTTATGCCTTGATTTTTATCAATTTTTTAAGGATATTATGCTTTAATGAAAGGTATTTTGTCTTCTTGGATATTAATGATGCAAAAATGTTTAAAAAGGAAAAAAAGATGAAAAAGGATGAAAAAGGAGCAAAAAGGAGCACAAATGGAGCTCAAATGCAAAATTACCAAAATAATGAGCCTGGCGCCTAGGCGTCAGAATCCGACGCCTAAGCGCCAGCTCGATACCAATTTTGTGATGGTTTTTGTAACTACTTTGGACGGTTATTTTGACGGTTAGAGTGGTTATTGGACCCTCAAAAGATTGGCAGTTATTCCTGGATTATAGGACATGTGATATATTGTATTTAGACGCTTGGAAACGGTTTGGATCACAAAGAGGTGCGATCCAAAGTGAAGAGGTGTGAAGAACTGGACGTGGAGTTCGGCGCCTAGGTCCCAGACACACTTTCTAGAAGATTCATTGAACTTGGACACATTTTGAAAAGGTGCCTTAGGCAACCTTGAAGCCTATAAATAGGAGGCTACTCCTTCAGAGAAAAACGCCTCATACAAGGCCCAAAATTAGAGAGATCCCCAAAAGCAAAGAGGTTCCTAATTAGAGAGAAATTTTAAGGGCCACACTTTTCATTTACTTTCCTTCATAAATTAGTGAGTTTATTTTATTTAGAGCTTGTATTGAGAGTTTGAAAGAGTTGGTGCTTGTGAAGTCTATTCCGCTTTGGAGTTAGATGGAATTAGAGGATCAGTTGGAGAAACACTTCAGATAAGTATTTGTAATTTTATTCAAAGATTTATTTATTTGTTTTGTTATTTAGATTCAATGTGTTCTGAGTAGTTACTTTACTTTCTTCATTCAATTATGAAAAGATAAATAAGATAATATTAAATTCGTTGGAGAATTAGAAACTAAAATACTACTTTAATATTGTGATGATATTAATACCGGATCTTAATTTACTATTTAAATTAGCCATTTAAATTGTTAAAATCTGTTGAAGAATTTTGAGACCTAGAAGGAGATGAATTCTTAACTAGTAGATATCACATGAATCCTTGGGTAGTCGAAGGCCTTGTGCGGGTTATTCAAGGCGAAGTGCAAATAAATAGGAAAATATTATTCAATGGGTGTAGAATTGATAAGTTTTTAGAGTGACAGACTAAATTCTTTTAATTTGGTTTATAGAAACGGAACGGGTCACTAGTAGGGCCGACCATAGCCACCCTTGGACATCTAGTAGCGTGAGCCTAGATTAACCCATTCTACTAACAATACATCCAGACCTGATCTATAGATTAGCCAATGTTCATTATATTATCGAGTGAAGGTAAATAATAGGAAAGCTTCTATTTGGCACAATACCATAAATTTATATTCTCCACGAATATTACATTATCTAAAAAGTCTTGGATTAATTGGAAGGAAGAAAGTTGTTTGCTTATTATTATTTACATCACTCATTATTTTAGTACTACTTTATTTCTGCATTTAGTAAATTAACTATTAAATTTATAACTTTAAAAGAAATATATAAAAAATACTTGATGACTTGATGACTCGTCCAACACATTCCGGCAGACTTGCCAGATGGTCAATGATATTATAGCAATTCGATATAACTTGCGTGCCTCTTCGTGCCGTAAAGGGACAAGTCTTAGCAAACTTCCTCGCAGCACACCCTTTGCCGGCAAAATCTCCTCTCAATGACGATCTGCCAGATGAACAAATAATGAGCCTAGGAGACCTCGATGATCGACGTTGGGAATTATATTTCGACGGAGCATCTTCGAGCACACAAAGACGAAGAATCGCAAGTGATAGTGCCCGGTAAGGCAGGAATCGGGCTAATCTTTATAACACCGGAGCGGGGGATGTTAAGATACTCCTACCACTTAACAGAATCGTGTACAAACAACGAAGCAGAATACGAAGCCCTCATAACGGGGCTTGAATTAGCTATTCAAATGGGGATAACAGACATCAACATCTACGGGGATTCGCGAGTTAATCATTCAACGGATCGCGGACGATACAGAATTTTTAAACCAAGACTCGAGCAATACTTCCGATATGCCATACAATTGTTGGAACAAATTCCGAATGTGACAATCTACAAAATTCCCGTAAAAGAAAATGCCTTAGCGAGATGCGTTAGCTCGCCTCGCAAAAGAATTTTCCCGCTGCCGGGATGAATCGATGGAAGTGTCGGTTCACTGGACGTCGGAGTTATATCACGACTCGACATAGACACAATACACAAATCGAAAAAGAAAAAGGATCGAGTTGCAACAGATGACGTAAGACACGTAAGATTGGCGACGATCATTGATAGACTACCTGCAAACAGGAAAGCTACCAGACGATAGGTCGCTAGCCCATCAGATCAAGAAAAGAACTCTGTCCTACACATTAATAAACAACATGTTATACAGAAGGTCTTTTGATCAAATGTGGCTAAGGTGCCTAAGCGGGTGTTGACCTCATTTTTGATGAGGTCTTCTTTTCTTCCCTTTAGTACTTAGGATCTAGCCTTAGGCTTTTCCTTTGACTATCTTAGGGGACTAGAATTGGGACCCACCTTTTAGAAATTCAAACCACTTCTTAACTCCCCGCAAACTCCACAAACTTGACCGTAGAACCCTAATCACCTAGAGGGTCGAAATCAAATGTGGAAGTTTAAAGGATGAGTTCCTATAGGACTCTTTGGCCTTAGGATCGCCCTGCGGTGGCTCGGGTCCGGTGAAAGGGCTGACTTACACACACACACTACACCTATACACTACACTTTCACACACCTATACCTAACTCGGCCTCCCGACTCATGTAGGTGATTCACATGGATGGTCCTTAACCCCTAAGCCCTCGGCCAGAGGTTAGGAACAACATAGCTGGATGCCTCAAATGAGTCCCTTCATGGCTCATGTGGGCTTGATGTGGCTTCATGGCTCAACCAAAATGACTTCATTCCACTCAAATTCACCCAATCTTCAATTTTCCAAATTTTCAATTTTCGACCCCGGACCCTACACCCGCCCGACCTACCAAAGCCCTTGAAATTACCCAACTTTTTCAAAATCACCTAAATTACCCAAAATTCCTCAAAATCAATCCCAAATATTTCCACACCACTCAAATTGATCATCCATACCCAAAAATACCAAAAATTCCAAGAAAACCTCCCAATACCCTCCAAATACCCAAAATACCCCTCTCGACCCAAAAATCCAAAAATCCAAAAATTCAGAAAATTCCCAGAAAATTCCAAAAATCCCAAATATTCCCAATTTCATTTTGTCCAACTACACCATGGGCCAATTTTGTCAATTTACCCTACTTTTGTCAAAACCCCCAATTTGACCCATTTTAACCCAAAGTGAACCCAATGTCAAACCAAACCTATCCAATTGACCCAAATTCTGGTCTAATTCAATTCTAAACTTCAATTCAACATCCCAAATGTCAATCTGGACTAAATCCAAGTTCAATTTGATTGTCATTTGGATCCAATTTCACTTTTGGCCTTAAAGCCCAATTTGGACCCATGACCCAAACTTAACCCAAACTCACCCAATTCAACTCCAATTAACCCCAAATCTTTTCCAAATCTTCCTTAACATTCCCACAAACAAAAAACTAACATGATTTGCCCAACATTTAGACCCAAACCCCACTCAACTTCAACTCAAAGCTAAAAGGCCCTATTTCGACCTAAAACCAAACCTAACCCAAATGAGCCCAAACCCCAAAATCAAAGCCCAACCAAAGTCAAAACCTCTTTGAAACACTCTCATAAACATTTCCCAACTTTTATTTTACATCAATTTCAATCCTAGCCCAACATTGGCCCAACTTGGCCCACTTGGGCCTATGTTGGCCCATTCACCAAAAGAACCCAAATTCAACCCAATTCAAACCCAAATCACTCCCAATTTGCTTCAAGTCACTCATGACTCATCCATGAGCTAAAAACAACATTTGTTTGGCCCAATCCTTCACAAATTCCCCATCCATAAATTTATTTCCAAACCAAAAGCCCACTTTCTTAAACCTTCCTAAAGCCCATCTCCACCAAAATCCAAAGGGGCAAAGTCAATCTAAGGCCCATATGACAAATTTTCTTCATCATGCATTCAATTAAAATCATCCCTAAGTCCTAATCCAATGATCAAATAATTCTAAATAAAGCTTCATCCAACTTTCCACCAAAATGTCCAAAATCCTTAAAATCCATTTTTATGAAGTCGACTAAACTTTTCCCAAGCCAAATGGAGCCATGAATGAGCCATTCACAAGCCATATGAAGCCATGAAAGTTTGGCATGTGACCATGCCATTAATGGTAAAAGGAGGGGCTCCTTTCCTAATCTTTCATTAAGCCTTTTTAACCTTATTCATGACACACACTAAACCATGTTTAGCCACCTCATCATGGATGGAGACCATACCATTCTCTCTTGGCCGACCTAACCGATCCTCTCAGCCCAAAATCGGACCATGGGGAGGTGCACCCAACCCAAACCAATGGATCGACCAAATTGAAGCCAAAATGACCCCTTCCCCATTCCATTTTAATTCAAATCCTTTACACATGGCAATTGCCAATCGACTCGCACAAACCTCCACTCCCGACCCACTCCGGACCTAAGGGTGACCCATGCCTGCGGCCGGCCGCCCGGGTCGCCGGAAAACACCATGGACAAGACAGTGGGAGGAGCCAAACTTTGGAATTCCACCTTCGTTGAGCCGCCCCATGCCCAATGGCCACCATGGCCGTTCTTCCCATGACCGAGCAGCACTCGATCCCAACCCTCGCCATCCCCGTGAGGCTCTCCAACCACCTCTATTTAAACCCGACCCCCTCACGGCCATGAGAGGAGAGTTGCACAAACCTTGCCGAAACTCGCCAAAATTGTTCCAAACCCTTCTCCACCCTTAGAGCAGCTTGATCCTCGGTGTCAATTTGCCCTAATCCCCACCGACAAAATCCAATTTCTCAACCGAAATTACACCCAAAACCAGGACACTTCTCCACAGCTGAGCCAATCCCCAAATTGAATGGTTCTACACCTTCACCGGACCAAGGGAAGGTGTCCACCAAAGAAAAGCCCCATCTCCAGTGCCACCCAGCTTGCTCCAGCCTCCAAGCTTTGTGATCGGCCGTGGTCGAAATCATACCTAGATAATTCACTGGACCGGGAGACTTCATCCGGAGCTTGCGGGATCCAATCGAAGGTGCAACAACCCTCGCATCGAAGCCACACTTCTCCGAGCAAAGGTACGAGCTAATTCTTCATCCCGAGCTTCGGAGATTCTCCATTTCAAATGCTTTAATTTCAATGCATGATAACCGTATAGATGTGTTCGTCTCTTCAAGACAAATCCATAGAGCATAAGAACATGAAAATCCATCGAGTATCGAGTGAGATATTAGGGATTTAGTGTGGACGGCTCTCGGGCGAGGACACTCGGGGACGATGAACGGATGCCGTCCATCCAATACACGCGCGGACGGACGGCCGGGATCGCGTCGGATCGAAGACGGAACGATACAGCGGGCCCCGGAGCGCCGAGTCGGATGGCGGCGTCGAATGGGAGCGTGCCACGCGGCGTTTCGGAGCCGCCGAGGTCGACGCGGCGCCGCGTGGATAAATAGAAAATTAGGGTTTTTTCCGATTTATTTAATTTCCTAAACTTCAAAAATTCATAACTTTGTGTAGAAAAATCAGAAAAATAAAATAAAAATACCCTCTTGCTCAGAGGAACGTAGGAGAATAATGTGGAAAAGAAATCATTTAATTTCATCAAGTATTTTAATTTTAATAATTTATTTAATCTCTCGCATATTTTTAATTCTCCATGCATTTATACAATTCACCATGGCATGAGACCATAGGGCTTTGAAGCCTCCGAATTTGGGAACATTCCTTGAATTTTCCAAAGTCAGAGGCCATCCCTATGAAAAGTTATTGATTTTTCAAATTCATGTTATTGTTTTGAGTATTTTAATTCCAATAAATAGCATGTTATGAAATAAATTCTAGGAAAATTTGGTGATTTTCCTTATGACCAGAGGACCCTAGGAAAAATAGGTTTTGAGTTAGTTCATTTAAAACAACCCTAATTGGCTTAAACACCCAAAATGGATCTCTAATTAATTAGAGCTAACCATACATCAAATTGACTTGAAATCAATTCTCCACTGACCTTCAGGATTGGAGGAACCCACCATAAAAATTTGAGGTCAATTGGACTTGGTTAGCCCTACTAATCGGGTCGATTAAGCCATTTAATCATTTTAAACTTCAAAAATTCATAACTTTCAAAATATTTTTTAAAAATTCACCAAATTGGTTTTTGAGCCTCTCTGATATTAGAGGAATTTAAGAAAATTAAAATTTCAATTTTCTAAAAAAGTTGATTTTTTAATATTATTTTAATATTTTAATAATTAAAAAATAATAAAAATCACAAAAATAATAAAATTCACCAAAATGTCACATTTTGAATTTTAATCACTTAGGAACAAACCCCATATTTTTTTTAGGTCTATTTAGTGAGATATTAAATTTTAAAGCTCTAGGGTAATTTTAAAATTAAAAAAATGTATTTTCTAGCATTTTCACTAAAATAATTATAATAAATCATAGAAAAATCAGAAATTGCAAAATTTGCTTCTCTGATTTCCCTGATATCAGATAGATTTTTAAAAAATATAAAATTTATTTTTCAACATTTATTTTATTTTTAAATTAATTAACACTCCAAAACTTAAAATAATTATAATAAAAATAATATAATTTAAAAAATCACCAAAATTGGTCCAAGTGGTCCTCTGGTCATTAGGAATGTCCCCTAATTTTCTTAAGGATAGAAACTTTCCCTTAGTCATGTTATTAAATTTTCCTTGGAAGTCTCTATTTTCTACCAAAAATAATTATATAAATAAATTAAATACAGAAAAAATCACATTTTCTCCTCTCATGTCTTTATTGACATATGAGTGAAGTCACATAAAAATTTCAAGTTCATTTGAGTTCAATTTAGTGAGTTATGAAATTATTAAGCTTAAAGGGTAAAGTGGTAATTAAAATTTTAACCCTTAATTAAAACTTTAGGTTTAATAAAAAAATTAACAAGTAAAATATTTGATCCTAATCTGATTTGGATGATTGAAATTTAAATAATTAAAGGGTAGAAACCCATTAAACAATTTAAAATGATTAAACCTTAATTAAATAATTGATTAAAATTGGGAAGAATAATAAAATTGGAATTATTAAAATAGGGATATTATTAGGAAGAGATTTATTCTTTAATTTAAAAATCCCTAAATTAATTATCTCATTAATATTCAATTCTTAATTAAAATGATAACTCAAATTCAAAATATTAAAAGACTTAATCATTAAACTAAAATCAAATTATTAAACTTTTTTTTTAAATTTCAATTAAAATTAAAAATAAAATTAAATTAAAAATTAAATTAAATTAAGTAAATTAAATTGGAATAAATTAAATTAAATTAAATTAAAATTAAAAGTTGAATTAAATTAAATTAAATTAAATTAAATTAAATAAACAAATTAAATTAAATTAAATGAATTAAATTAAATTAAATTAAATAAATAAAACCAAATTAAATTAAGTTAAACCAAATTAAAAATTAAATTAAATTAAATGAATTAAAATTAAATTAAATTAAATTAAATTAAATTAAATTAAATTAAATTAAATTAAATCAAATTAAATTAAAATTAAATCAAATCAAATTAATTTAATGTAACATCAAATCAAACTAAATTGAATTGAATTGAATTAAAATTAAATTAAAACTCAATTAAATTAAATTAAATTAAATTAAGTTGAATTAAATATAACATCACAAAAGACATAAAGAATTCAAAATAAATCTAAAATAACTTGAACACTATTCCAAATTTAAACCCATTAATTGAATTCAAACTAAATCATAAATTTACCTCGAAAGCTTTAGTTGTCATAACTCCTAAACGAATATTAAATGAAATGTTACTTCACCTATAGGATATTCAAATGTCCTAGTTCACCGAAGCAAGACAACAAAATTTGAATCCCGGACGATTAATTCATTTATATAATTAAATTCATTTGGACTTAAAACAATCCTAGAAATATTGAAAAGATGTTTAAGATTTGTCTTAAGCACTTCCTCGATATGATAGGATGTTTATAAGAACAACTAAGTTTAATTATTCTTTGATGAAGAAAATTGTCCTCAAACCAAAACACAAGAACCTAGACGTCATAGGAAATGACTAGCTATAGGATTAGGAATTTGGTAGAAAACCATAACCCTTACCTTAGCTTTACCTAGGAACTTGCTTAAATATTCTAATTGTGTTTCAAGTGCAGCTTGGAGTGACGGGAAGACCCTCCAGGTATGCTTTTATTTTATTGCAATTTACTTTCTTGCAATTTACATTATTGCAATTTCATTAATCGCATCGCACTTACTTTTCTTGCATGATAAACAACTGTTGCATGAAAACCCACACCTTTAGGATAGTCCCTAAAACCGAAACCAAAACTAAGTTAAAAGTCATTGCAAGATAAAATTCACCGCCACAACATTTCAAAATATAAAACAACTCAAAATTTAATCACAAAAAGAACACAAAACTACAATTACAACTAAATTAAAACGTCCTGTTGGATAATCGGGAATACCTCGGATGATGTAACCTACGTGTTGCTAACTGGATTTCCCACGGTCTAAATGAAAGTGTGGAACTCATTCAGTTGAGTTTAGCAAATTCATCTGAACTAAGTGAATCTGATAAAAATAATGATGCCGGAAGGATGGAACCGTGGGATCTTAACCGGTGTCATTATAATCAACTTTAAGATTTGTTTTAATTAAAATATTGAAAAACACTTGGAAATTAAGATTTTCTCTAAACCAAAACACTTTTCTCATCCTCTGATTTATGACTTCTAAAACTAAACCTCTGCAACAACAAGGAGCTTGGAGCATGGTGGGTAGCACGACCATCATCGTAGGCAAAACTTGAATCTACATCAGCAAAACTTTCTTAGAATTAAACAACCAAGCCATAGGATTTCGAGGTAGTTTGCCTAGTGCAACATAAATCCTCAACCTTTTGTTAGGCATTTGCACTGCAAATTAAGACCTAACCGGTTTTAGGATTCCGAGGTAGTCGTCCGATACGACATAAACCCTCACATCTTCGAGGCTATTTGTATGATTGTGCCATACGAATATAAGTCCTAATTAATTAAAATTGGCAAGATCAAAACATCAAATAAACATTAGGACTTTCCTAAATTCAAGCCAAACAATAGGATAGTCGGGAGATTACCGAAGTTCACTTCGAATCACGTGATTTCTCCTACTTTTCTTCCTTTGAATTCCTAAAACAAAATGTTCCAAATTTGATCCATTCCCTATCGAAATTCCGAACTTCAATCCTTTCGAGAACTTAAACTTTGAAATTCTTGAGAGCGGAATTATTGATTATTATCGAGAGTTTTCTTAGGTGATTCTATCACTTAAGATGTAATTAACTATAGGGGCTTGCCCTTATAGAGAATTTTAAAGAACCCGTGTAATATAAACCTCGTTTAATGCTTTCGGATTAAGCGGGGAATTTGTCGGCTTATAAAATTGGTTCGTAGACCAAACGGATGTCACAAATCTTTTAGTTTGTTTAATCGAGCCCCACCAGTCGAGCGAGTGTGTCTATCCTTAGGGATAGATACACGGTTTGTGGTGCGGTGCTCGTTTAGATAAACTATTCGGGATGTGAGATCAGTTTGATTTCATATCTTAAAACCTCCAAATTTAAAATTATTTTCAAAATCAAATACTACTTTTCAAAATTATTTATTTAAATTAAATTAAAAATTCGCCGACAACTTCTGTTAGGCGACCCCTTTTCAAAATAAAACACACAACCTAAAAAATATGCCGACAGCGGGTCCGAGGCCCGTGAAATTGTTAAAGAGGTGCATTCAGGACTCTGTGGCGCTCACCAGTCGGGTCCGTAGATGAAAATGAAATTTAAAAGATTAGGGTACTATTGGCCCTCGATGATGACCGACTGCATGAAAATCGCCAAGAGCTGTCACCAATGCCAAGTGCACGGAGTGGTTCTACACCAACCTCCAAATGTGCTACATCCGACAATTGCGTCGTGGCCATTTGAATGTTGGGGCACGGATATAGTGGGTCCAATAGAACCACCATCTTCAAAAGGACATCGCTTCATTCTTGCGGCTACGATTACTTTTCCGAGTGGGCGAGGCGGTTCCACTTAGAGAAGTGAAAGCACACCACGTGCTACGGCTTTTCAAGAACCGAGTTGTCTACCGTTTTGGAGTGCCGCGCGAGATCATCTCGGATAATGGGTCAACATTCGAAGCACACAAATCAATAATTTTGTCGGAGACACGGAATCGACTGGCGATACTCAACAATTTACTATCCAAGAGCAAACGGCCTCGCTGAGGCTTTTAATAAAACTCTCGTTCAAATCTTAAAGAAAACCTTGGACGATAATAAGAGAAATTGGAACGAGAAGTTATTAGAAGCCTTATGGGCCTACTCGACGACCTTCGTAACTCCTACTCAAACTACACCTTACGCTCCGGTGTATGGGTTCGAGGCGAGTGTTACCTTTAGAGGTTCAGCTTCCTTCACTCGAATTGCGGTTGCAAACAAGATCACGACGAAAGAGAATGCCAAATTACGACTAGAAGAATTAGAAAGCCCGGAAGGGAAAAGACTTGCACGCAGACAGTGATTTAGAACTATACCAAGCTAAGATGGTTCAAGCCCATGACAAGCCGGGTCCGCCCAAGAACCTTCAAAGTTGGTGACTTAGTTCTCGTTCTCAAGAGACCTATTCTTGCACACCGCAAGATAGGATGAAAATTTGAACCCACTTGGGAAGGGTCGTTTGTGGTTGAAGCAGTATACTCAGGAGGTTCCTACCAGCTAGTGAATTGCCAGGGAGAATGACATATGCTTCCGATCAACGGACGATATTTGAAAAAGTATTACGCTACCTGATGTTTCGAAGGAATGAATTCTTCATCCCTAAGAAACACGGGCGGAGTAGTTACTTATGACTGGGTTCGAACCCAAAAATAATAATAAAATGTGCTAAAATAAATAAAATCATGATAATAAAGTTTTCCTTGTTTTCTCTTTCATATCAAAATCTTTTTCCCGATCTTATCCCACTTCATTCCTGTTAAATGTAAAAGTATAAGAGTTATAAAAAAAACTGTCTTTAATAAACATTTTCTTAATGTTCTTGTTCTTAGTACAGCCCCTGATCCTTTTCCTTATCTTTTCGCAGGGAAATGTCGAACGGGCGGTTGGTCCTGGACTTTAGAAATGGCGTAAGCCTTGCACTCGATGAAAAGAGGGTGAAAGATGGAGCGATAATCGAGATCGACTCGGACTTCGCACCGACGGGCCTACGAGTACGAGGAAAGTGGCCGGGTCCCGAGTTGACCGAGAAGAACTGCCCGGGCGGACAGTGATGAAAGTGGGTGGCCCAAGCCACCAATCCGACGAAGAAGAAAAGAAAGGCAAACACCGAAGAAGATAAGAAAATGAAGTCCGTAGTCGCTACGGCGAGAGGGCGAGCTTGTCGGTGCCGCGCCCGCGAGAGATTCAAGAAGTTCGAAGAGCTACTCTCACAACGAACACAACGAAGAAATAAAAATCGCCGTATCCGCAAGATGTTAACCAAACTAAGCAGCGGACCGGCGCGACGAGACGAGCTTACTGCCGCTAGCACATACACTTCAAGGACACCGGTTCACCGGGAACTCGAAGAAAGGAGGCCAGCTCCTAGGATAACGAAAAGGACCGGGGAAATCTCACGAAGATCGAAGAAAGAAGACTACCACGCTACCAGATAGAACCACCTGTGATGCATGACCTTGTTGCAGAAGCAACCCCGGGGGATGTCCCGACGGACATCATCCCCGAGGAGGCGAGGTATGCAGGAGAACTTGAAGGGGTTGAGCCGTACATCCCACAATATGTCACCAGGCTCGCCATTTGCAGATTATTCCAGAATACAAGCTGGAAAGAATACAGAATGTCGAAAAGAAAACCTTTGAATACTTCGAGAGAATCAGAGGCAGAAGGATAAATATACTAGAAGGCCTCGAGCTACATACAGACGTATTCTCAGAATATGAACAACAACAAATTGTGGATTGCATCCGGGATTTGAAAAGAATGGGCCGAGCGGGCCGCCTAAGGGAAAACACCTACTCAGAACCCCGGAGATGGATGCCAGGGAAAGGTAGAATTACAATACAATGCGGATGCTGGCTACAACTTTGCGGAGGACAGGAAGGGAAACCCACCGGAATACTCCGTCATGGGCAAGTGGATCCGATGCCATTAGTCATCAAGAGAATGGTAAAGAGATTGATAACATGGAGGGTACCGCCGCCGGATTGCATACCCAATAGCTGCATTATTAACATCTACAAGCGGGGTGATCGCATACCCCCGCACATAGATCACCACGATTTTATCGGACCTTTCGCACGAGTCTCTTTCTTGAATGAGTGTAACATCATGTTCGGATCCGACCTCCGGATAGCGAGCCCGAGTGAGTTCCGAGGGCCGGTGAAGATACCTTTACCGGTAGGTTCCGTCATGATACCGAAGGGCAACGGAGCGAGATATCGCTAAGCATTGCATACCGAGAGTACCAGTGAAGCGGATCTCAGTTACTTTCAGGAAGATGGACGACAGGAAGACACCTTACCATTTCCAGCTAGACCCGGAGCTAGAGAGCCTCCGGTCTTACGAGCTGTGAGCTACATGGAAAATATCACACCTCCAATGTACATCCATACGACATCCTTGCCAAGGATGGCTTGGAAGGTGATGTTATTGACCATGTACCCCACTATTCAGACATGGATTTTGACAGATGCTTCTTTGGATGGATCGACGAAGATCATACATAGTCCGTTTTGAGTCTACATGGATTGTATGAGATGTATTCTAGATTATGTTGTATGATGTATCTTCGACATGATTGGAATGAAAGTGACCATGTTACATTTTTTTGGCCTTCACCTCTTTTGTGCAAATTGACTGGAAAATGCCATTAAAGTTAAATGGACTTCGAACAAAGAACAGAAAAGAAATAAAAAAAAAGAATAAAAGAAAACTTTCCTTAAAAATCTAAAAATGATGAACACCAAATTCACATGAACATTAAATTCACGATAAAATAAAATTTGAATCGTTAAAGGATAAACAAAATGAACATAGATTTCAAATCAAATCTCAATCAAATTTCAAATTCAATCTTTCCAGATCCCAAATCAAATTTCAATCAAATTCTAAATCCAATCTCGATCAAATTTCAAATTTGATCTTCCAGATTTCAAATCAAATCTAAATCAAATTCAAATTCAATCTTTCCAGATTCTAAATCTCAATCAAATCTCAAATTCGATCTTCCAGATCTAAAAATCAAATCTCAATCGAAAATTCAAATTCAATCTCCCAAATCTGAAATCCAATCCGTTCTACTCTCTCCCTTGTCTGGGATGGAAGCGGTTGATTCCATTGACACGGATCGAATCTGATGGCGAGGGATTATATCCAATCCAAACCAGTGACTTCCGATCAACTCTTTTGAATGGGGTACGTAACATCTACATATTCCCTCCTAATCTATTTCCTTCCATGAAAGTCTTTTACAACTTTCATGAAATTCTCGAAACACCACAATTCCACACTTTTCAAATCAACACTACAAATCTTTGCAAAGTCAATGACTATTAAAATTCAAACTTTTGGAGTCGAGGATTTTACATCCAAGACTGCATTGCTTTAGGATTCTTGCCCTATCGCAATGAAATACATCAAATCAAACTTTTGGGTTGAAGATTTTACATCCGAGACTGCATTGCTTTAGGATTCTTGCCCTATCGCAATGAAATACATCAAAATTCAAACTTTTGGGTTGAGAATTTTACATCCGAGACTACATTGCTTTAGGATCCTTTCCCTATCGCAATGAAATACATCAAATCAAACTTTTGGGTTGAGGATTTTACATCCGATACTGCATTGCTTTAGGATCCTTTCCCTATCGCAATGAAATACATCAAAAAAAATCAAACTTTTGGAGTCGAGGATTTTACATCCAAGACTGCATTGCTTTAGGATTCTTGCCCTATCGCAATGAAATACATCAAATCAAACTTTTGGGTTGAGGATTTTACATCCGAGACTGCATTGCTTTAGGATCCTTTCCCTATCGCAATGAAATACATCAAATCAAACTTTTGGGTTGAGGATTTTACATCCGAAACTGCATTGCTTTAGGATCCTTTCCCTATTGCAATGAAATACATCAAAATTCAAACTTTTGGAGTCGAGGATTTTACATCCAAGACTGCATTGCTTTAGGATTCTTGCCCTATTGCAATGAAATACATCAAAATTCAAACTTTTGGAGTTGAGGATTTTACATCCAAAACTGCATTGCTTTAGGATTCTTTCCCTATCGCAATAAAATACATCAAATCAAACTTTTGGGTTGAGGATTTTACATCCGAGACTGCATTGCTTTAGGATCCTTTCCTTATCACAATGAAATACATCAAATCAAACTTTTGGAGTCGAGGATTTTACATCCGAGACTGCATTGCTTTAGGATTCTGTCCCTATCGCAATGAAATACATCAAAAAAATCAAACTTTTGGAGTTGAGGATTTTACATCCGAGACTGCATTGCTTTAGGATTCTTTCCCTATCGCAATGAAATACATCAAATCAAATTCCTGGGGTTAAGGATTTTACATCCGAGACTGCACTGCTTTAGGATTCTTTCCCTACAGCAATGAAATACATCAAAATCAAACTCTTAAGGTTAAGGATTTTACATCCAATACCGCATTGCTCTGAGATCTCTCCTCATTGTAATGATTCAATCCAATCAATTCAATTCTTTTTTGAGGTTGAAGAGGTTACATCTAAGACCACAAAATTCCAATTTTCATTTCAACTTCAAATCCCTTTTGACAAAACTTCAATCTAAATTGAAACTCCAAACTAAAATCTAAGCTCACACATCAAAAAATTAAACTAAAACAAAATAAAATCTAAGTTGAAATTCCTCCAGATCATGTGATTTGGGATTCACCTCCTTTTCCCTTTCCCAGGCGAGAGTTCGGGAATCTCCGGCTTCAAAGATATACTTCACACTCCCCAGCTGGAAACTCTTCTACTTTGTCCTAAGTTTGTCACTTGGACATCCGTGTTGGTTTTATTGATCGCTTCGGTCAATACCAATACGCGCGGTGTGCTCCGTCGACTCACCACACCTATTGGGGGTCCATTTGTTGACCTCATTTTTGATGAGGTCTTCTCTTCTTCTTTTTTAGTACTTAGGATCTAGCCTTAGGCCTTTCCTTTGACTATCTTAGAGGACTAGAATTGGGACCCACCTTTTAGAAATTCAAACCACTTCTTAACTCCCTGCAAACTCCACAAACTTGACCGTAGACCCCTAATCACCTGGAGGGTTGAAATTAAATGTGGAAGTTTAAAGGATGAGTTCCTATAGGACTCTTTGGCCTTAGGACTACTCCCAGGTGGCCTGGTGCAGTGAAGGAGTTGACTTACACACACACTACACCTATACACTACACTTTCACACACCTATACCTAACTTGACCTCCCGACTCATGTAGGTGATTCACATGGATGATCCTTAACCCCAAGCCCTTGGCTAAGAGGGTTAGGAACAACAATGTGGATACCTCAAATGAGTCCCTTCATGGCTCATGTGGACTTGATATGGCTTCATGGCTCAACCAAAATGATTTCATTCCACTTATATTCACCCAATATTCAATTTCCCAAATTTTCAATTTTTGACCCCGGGACCCTACACCCGCTTAGCCTACCCAAAACCCTTGAAACTACCCAAATTTCTCAAAAATTTCCAAATCACCCAAAATTCTCCAAAATCATTCCTAAACATTTCTCTCCACTCAAATTGACCATCCATACCCAAAAATATCAAAAATTCCAAAAATACCTCCCAATACCCTCCAAATACCCAAAATACCCCCCTTGACCCAAAAATCCAAAAATTCAGAAAATTCCTAGAAAATTCCACAAAATCCCAAATATTCCCAATTTCATTTTGTTTAACTACACCATGGGCCAATTTTGTCAATTTACCCCACTTTTATCAAAACCCCCAATTTGACCCATTTTAACCCAAAGTGAACCCAATGTCAAACCAAACCTACCCAATTGACCTAAATTCTGGTCCAATTCAATTCTAAACTTCAATTCAACATTCCCAACACAAATTTAGACCAAATCCAAGTTCAATTTGATTGACATTTGGATCCAATTTTACTTTTGGCCTTAAAGCCCAATTTGGACCCATGACCCAAACCTAACCCAAACTCACCCAATTCAACTCCAATTAACCCCAAATCTTTTCTAAACCTTCCTTAACATCCCTACAAACAAAATACTAACATGATTTTCCCAACATTTAAGCCCAAACCCCACTTAAATTCAACCCAAAACCAAAAAGCCCAATTTTGACCTAAACCCAAACCTAACCCAAATAAGCCCAAACCCCAAAATCAAAGCCCAACCAAAGTCAAAACCTCTTTGAAACACTCCCATAAATATTTCACAACATTAATTTTACATCAATTTCAACCCTAGCCCAACATTGGCCCAAGTTAGCCCAATTTGACCTATATTGGCCCATTCACCAAAGAAGCCCAAATTCAACCCAATTCAAACCCAAATCACTCCCAATTTGCTCCAAGTCACTCATGACACATCTATAAGCTAAACCCAACAATTATTTGGCCCAAGCCTTTACCAAAATTTCATCCTAAAATCCATTTTAAAATTCAAAAAGCCCACTTCCCTTAAACCATTTTAAAAGCCCATTTTCACCAAATACAAAAGCCCAAAATTGGCCCTAAAACCCACATGACAATCTCTTTTCATCATACCTTTAATTGATATCACCCCTAAGTTTCAAAATCATCATTAAACCATTCCAAATCAAGCTTCATACAAATTTCCATCAAATTACCAAAAATTTCTAAAATCCATTTTCATGAAATTGACCAAGCTTTTCCCCAAGCCAAAGACAAGCCATGCAAGCCATGGACAAGCCACATGAAGCCATGGAAGGTTTGACATGCGATCAAGCCATTAATGGCAAAAGGGGGAACCCTTTTCCTAACCCTCCCTTAAGCAATTTTAACCCTTTTTTATGCAACACCTAAACCCAAAATTTACTTAAACCAAGTTGATAGGGACTTCACCACTCCATCTCGCCTAGCCTATCCGATTCCCCACAAGCACCCAAAGCCCCTTGGAGGGTGCACCATGCCCAAAACCATGGGTTGACCCAAATTAAGCTAAAATGATCCCTTCCCCCTTCTACTTTGATTCAACACCTTTACACATGGCCAACTGCAATTGACTGCACTAAACCCCAACCCTGACCCACCTGGACTTGAGGGTGACCCATGCCTGCCGGCCAGCCACTAGGTCGCCGGAAAACACCATGGCCAAGACCTTGGGAGGAGCCAAACTTTGGAATTCCACCTTGCTGAGCTGCCCCATGCCCAATGGCCACCATGGTTGTTCTTCTCTTGCCAAGACCAGCTGATCCCAAGCCCTAACTCTCCCTGGGAGGCCCTCCACCCTCTCCTATTTAAACACCACCCCCTCTCGGCCATGAGAGGTGCTGAACAAAACCTTAAGGAAACTCTGCCAAAATCATTCCAGACCACTCTCTACACATAGAGCACTTGATCCCCAAATTGATTGGTCCTACACCTTCACCAGACCAAGGGAAGAAGTCCACCAGCAAAAGCCCCCTCTCCAGGCCACCCATCTGTTCCAGACTCCAAGCTTTGTGATCGGGCTTGGTCAAAATCATACCTAGACAATTCACTGCACCAGGAGACTTCATCTGGAGCTTGCTGGGATCCAATCGAAGGTGACACAACCCTCAGATTGAAGCCACACTTCTCTGAGCAAAGGTATGAGCTAATTCTTCATCCCGAGCTTCTGAAGATTCTCCATTTCAAATTCTTTAACTTCAATGCATGATCACCATATAGATGTATTCTTCTCTTCAAGACGAATCCATAGAGCATAAGAACACGAAAATCCGTTAAGTATTGAGTGAGATATTAGGGATTTAGTGTGGACGGCTCTCGGGTGAGGACACTTGGGGACGATGAAAGGATGCCGTTCATTTAATACACGCGCGGACGGACGGTTCAGATGGTGTCGGACCAAGAGATGGTAAGTGAACCGCGGGCCGCATGGCGCTGAGTCGGAAGGCGGCGTCGAATGGGAGCGCGCCGCGTGACCGTTCGGAGATGCCGAGGATGACGGGGCGCCGCGTGGATAAGTAGGAAATTAGGTTATTTTTCTTATTTATTTAATTCCCTAAACTTCAAAAATGCATAAATTTTTGTAGAAAAATCAGAAAAATAAAATAAAAATACCCTCTTGCTCAGTGAACAAAGGAGAATAATGTGGAAAAGAAATCATTTAATTTCATCAAGTATTTTATTTTTAATGATTTATTTACTCTCTGCATTGTTTTAATTCCCCATGCATATAGGAAATTCACCATGGCATAAGACCATAGGGCTTTTGAAGCCTCTGAATTTGGGAAAATTCCTTGAATTTTCCAAAGTCAGAGGCCATCCCTATGAAAAGTTATTGATTTTTCAAATTCATGTTACTGTTTTGAGTATTTTAATTCCAATAATTAGCATGTTGTGAAATAAATTCTAGGAAAATTTGGTGATGTCTCTTATGACCGGAGGACCCTAAGAAAAATAGTTTTGAGTTAACTCATTTAAAATAACCCTAATCGGCTTAAACACCCAAAATAGATCCCTAATTAATTAGAGCTAACCATACATCAAATTGACTTGAAATCAATTCTCCCCTGACCTTTAGGATCAGGGGAACCCACCATAAAAATTTGAAGTCAATTGGACTTGGTTAGCCCTACTAAATGGGTTAATTAAGCCATTTAGGCAATTTGAACTTTAAAAATTCATAACTTTCAAAATACTTTTTAAAAATTCACCAAATTGGTTTTGGAGCCTCTCTGATATCAGGGGAATTTAAGAAAATTAAAATTTCAATTTTCTAAAAAAGTTGATTTTTTGTATTATTTTAATATTTTAATAATTAAAAATAATAGAAATCATAAAAATAATAAAATTCACCAAAATGTCACATTTTGAATTTTAATCACTTAGGAACAAATCCCATATTTTTCTTACGTCTATTTAATGAGATATTAAATTAAAGCCCTAGGGTAATTTTAAAATTAAAAAAATGTATTTTCTAGCATTTTCACTAAAATAATTATAATAAATCAAAGAAAAATCAGAAAATTGTAAAAATTGGTTCTCTGATTTCCTTGATATCAGAGAGATTTTTGAAAAATATAAATTTCATTTTTCAACGTTTATTTTATTTTTAAATTAATTAATACTCCAAAATTTAAAATAATTATAATAAAAATAATATAATTAACAAAATCACCAAAATTGGTCCAAGTGGTCCACTGGGCATTAGAAATGTCCCATAATTTTCTTAAGGAAAGAAACTTTCCCTTGGTCATATTGTTAAATTTTCCTTGGAAATACCTATTTTCCACTAAAAATAATTATATAAATAAATTAAATACAGAAAAATCACATTTTCTCCTCTCATGTCTTTATTGACATATGAGTGAAGTCACATAAAAATTTCAAGTTCATTTAAGCTCCATTTAGTGAGTTATAGAATTATTAAGCTTGAAGGGCAAAATGGTAATTAAAAAATCTTTACCCTTAATTAAAACTTTAGGTTTAATAAAATTAACAAGTAAAATATTTGATCTTAATCTGATTTGGATGATTGAAATTTAAATAATTAAATGGTAGAAAACCATTAAACAATTTAAAATAATTAAAATAAACCTTAATTTAATAATTGATTAAATTTGGAAGAATAATAAAATTGGAATTATTAAAATAAGGATATTATTAGGAAGATATTTATTCTTTAATTTAAAAATCCCTAAATTAATCATCTCAATAATATTTAATTCCTAATTAAAAATGATAATTCAAATTTAAGTTTTAAAATGTTAAAGGACTTAATCATTAAATTAAATTAAGAAAAATATAATAAGTTAAATTATTAAACTCTTTTTAAATTTTCAATTAAATTAAAATTAAAAATAAAATTAAATTAAAGATTAAATTAAATTAAATTAGATTAAATTAAATAAATTAAATTAAATTAAATTAAATTAAATTAAACAAATTAAATTAAAAAATATTAAATTAAAATATTAAATTAAATTAAATCAAACAAATTAAATTAAATTAAATTAAATTAAATTAAATTAAATTAAATTAAATTAAATCAAATTAAATAAATAAATTAAGTTAAATTAAATTAAACTAAATTAAATTAAAACAAATTAAATTAAATTAAATTAAATTAAAACAAATTAAATTAAATTAAAATAAAATTAAATTAAATTAAAGTTAAATGAAATTGAATTAAATAACATTACCTAAGACATAAATAAATTAAATATAAAGCAACTTGAACACTATTCCAAATTTAAACCCTTTAATCGAAGTTAAACTAAATCATAAACCATTTGAACACCAATTCGCCCTCGAGAGCTTTGGTTATCATAACTCCTAAACGAACGTTAAATGAAATGCTACTTCACTTATAGGATATTCAAATGTCCTAGTTCATCGAGCAAGATAACAAAACTTGAATTCCGGACGATTAATTCATTTGTATAATTAAATTCATTTGGACTTAAAACAATCCTAGAAATATTGAAAAGATGTTTAAGATTTGTCTTAAGCACTTCCTCGATATGATAGGATGTTCATAAGAATAATTGAACTTAATTATTCTTTGATGAAGAAAATCGTCCTCGAACCAAAACACAAAGACCTAGACGTCATAGGAAATGACTAGCTATAGGATTAGGAATTTGGTAGAAAACCATAACCCTTCCCTTAGCTTTACCTAAGAACTTGTTTAAATATTCTAATTGTGTTTTAAGTGCAGCTTGGGATGACGGGAAGACCCTCCAGGTATGCTTTTATTTTATTGCAATTTACATTATTGCAATTTCTTTAATTGCATCGCACTTACTTTTTCTTGCATGATAAACAACTGTTGCATGAAAACCCACACCTTTAGGATAGTCCCTAAAACTGAAACCAAAACTAAATTAAAAGTCATTACAAGATAAAATTCACCGCCACAACATTTCAAAATATAAAACAACTCAAAATTTAATCACAAACATAACACAAAACTACAATTACAACTAAATTAAAACGTCTTATTGGATGATCGGGAATACCTCGGATGATGTAACCTACGTGTTGCTAACGGAATTTCCCACGGTCTAAATGAAAGTGTGGAACTCATTCAGTTGAGTTTAGCAAATTCATCTAGACTAAGTGAATCCGATAAAAATAACGATGCCGAAAGGATGGAACCGTGGGATCTTAACCGGTGTCGTTATAATCAACTTTAAGATTTGTTTTAAATAAAACATAAAAAACACTTGAAAATTAAGATTTTCTCTAAACCAAAACAATTTTCTCATCTCCTGATTTATGGCTTCTAAAACTAAACCTCTACAACAACAAGGAGCTCGGAGCATGGTGGGCAGCACGGCCATCATTATCAGCAAAACCTGAGTTTACTTCAGCAAAACTTTCCTAGAATTAAACAACAAAGCCATAAGATTTCGAGGTAGTTTGCTTAGCGCAACATAAATCCTCAACTTTTCGTTAGGCATTTGCATAATCATGTCATGTAAATTAAGCCCTAACCGGTCTTAGGATTTTCGAGGTAGTCGTCCGATACGACATAAACCCTCACATCTTCGAGGCTATTTGTATGATTATGTCATACTAATATAAGTCCTAATTAACTAAAACTGGCAAGATCAAAACATTAAATAAACATTAGGACTTTCCTAAATCCAAGCCAAACAATAGGATAGTCGGGAAATTACCGAAGTTCGCTTCGAATCTGTAATTTCTCCTACTTTTCTTCCTTTAAATTCCCAAAACAAAATGTTCCAAACTTGATCCATTCCCTGTTGAAATTCCAAAATTCAATCCTTTGAAAACTTAAACTTTGAAATTCTTGAGAGCATAACTACTGATTATTATCGAGAGTTTTCTTAGGTGATTCCCGTCACTTAAGATGTAATTAACTATAGGGGCTTGCCCTTATAGGGAATTTTAAAGAACCTGAGTAATATAAACCTCGTTTAATGTTTTTCATATTAAGCGAGGAATTTGTCGGCACATAAAATTGGTTCGCAGACTAAACAGATGTCACAAATCTTCTAGTTTATTTAATCGAGCCTCATGATCAAGCAGTGTGTCTATTCCTCGGGATAGATACACGGTTTGTGATGCGGTGCTCTTTTACATAGACTATTCGAGATGTGAGATCGGTTTGATTTCATTTCTTAATTTTTTTTAAACTATTTTCAAAAAACCAAAATATAACTTTTTTTAAATTATATATATTTAAATTAAATTAAAATTTAAAATTAGCCGACAATTTCTGTAGGCGACCCATTTTAAAAATAAAACACAACCTAAAAATAATGCCAACAGACTCATTTCTTATTTCATTCATCTCATTTAATTGTAATAATCATTTTTCTCCTGCAGTATTCAAATCAAAATTAATCTCCTTTGTCGCCCAATAAGCTTTATGTTCAAGTTCAACAGGTAAGTGACAATGTTTACCATAAACTAACCGGTAAGGTGACATTCCGATTGGTGTCTTGTAAGCTGTTCTATAAGCCCATAATGCAGAATCAAGTCTATCAACCCAATCAGTTCTTCTAGGATTAACATTTTTCTCTAAAATTCTTTTAATTTCTTAGTTTGATACTTCAGTCATTCCACTTGTTTGTGGGTGATAAGCAGTTGCAATTCTATGTTTGATTCTAAATTTTTCTAGTAATGATAGAATTCTTATATTTCTGAAATGACTTCCACCATCTCTGATAATTACCTTAGGCATTCCAAATCTTGAAAAAATCATTTTCTTTAAAAATTTCAAAACACTTTTGGAATCACAATTAGGTAAAGCTACAGCTTCAATCCACTTTGAAACATAATCAACTGCTCATAAAATATAAATATTTCCAGTTGATGGTACAAATGGTCCCATAAAGTCTAAACCCCATCTATCAAAAATTTCAACTTCCACTATATAGTTTAAATGCATTTCATCTTTCCTAGATATATTTCCCATGCTTTAACATCGATCACATGTTTTCACATATTGTCTCACATCTTTGAACAAGGTAGGCCAATAAAATCCTGAATTTAAAATTTTAAATGCAGTTTTACCTACTCCAAAGTGTCCTCCAAATTCAGAATCATGACATTTTTGAATAATAGCAAAAGCTTCTTCAAAAGGTACACATCTTCGAATTACAGAATCTCTTCCCAATTTAAATAAACGTGGATCTTCCCAAATATAAGATTTAGCATAATTTTTAAATTTTTTAATATATTTGTTATTCAATCCATAAGGTAGAATATTGCTAACTAAACAGTTAACTATATCCGCATACCAAGGTGTTTGGCATCCTTGAATAACATATAACTGTTCATCAGGAAATTTCACATTTATATTTTCTTCAATAATAATATCATTCTTAATTCTAGATAAATTTGGTTGTCAGTTCCTTTTCTATCCACTATTTGAAAATCAAATTCTTGTAGAAGTAAAACCCATCTTATCAGTCTAGGTTTAGCTTTTTTTTGACATTAAATATTTAATAGCGGAATGATCAGTATGTACTATGCATTTGGTACCAAGAAGATAAGGTCTAAATTTCTCAAAGGCATAGACTATAGCTAAAAGCTCTTTCTTAGTAGTAGTGTAATTTCATTGAGTTTCAGTAAGAGTTTTATTAGCATAATATATAACTTTGAAAATTTTCTCATATTTTTGTCCCAATACAGCTCCAATTGCAAAATCACTTGCATCACACATTAATTCAAAAGGTTTATTCCATTTAGGTACAATAATAATAGATGCAGTTATTGATTTTTATTTTAAAATATTTAAAGCATTAACATAGTCTTCATTAAATTCAAATTTAGCTTCTTTTTCCAATAAATGACAAAGAGGTTTAGCAATTTTAGAAAAATCCTTTATATATCTTCTATAAAATCCAGCATGTCCCAGAAAACTTCTCACATCAGTAACAGTAGTAGGTGGTTGCAGTTCAACAATAATTTTCACCTTTGCTTAATCAACTTCCATCCCTTTTTGTGAAATTTTGTGACCAAGTACAATGCCTTCTGTGACCATAAATTGACATTGTTCTCAGTTAAGAACTAAGTTTGTTTCTTCACATCTTTTCAGAACTTTGGAAATATTTTCCAAATAAGATTGAAAAGAAGATCCAAAAACTGAAAAATCGTTCATAAATATTTAAATTCCTTTGTCAATCAAATCACAAAATATTGACATCATACATCTTTGAAAAATTGCACGTGCATTACATAAACCGAAAGGCATTCTTCTAAACACAAATGTTCCATAAGGACTTGCAAATGTTGTTTTCTCTTGGTCCTCAGAAGCGACAGGTAACTGATGATAACCAGAATATACATCTAGAAAACAAAAATATGAGTGTCCAGTTAATTTATCAAGCATTTGATCCAAGAGAGGTAAAGGAAAATGATCCTTTCTAGTGGCGTTATTTAATTTCCGATAATTAATACAAATTCGCCATCCAGTAACTTGTCTTGTAAGAATTAGTTCTTTTTTATCATTGACAATGATAGTTACTCCTCTTTTTTTTGGAGCACAATAAATAGGACTCACCCATTAACTATCCGAAATAGGATAAATAATTCCAGCATCTAACCATTTTAAAATTTCTTTTCTAACAACCTCTTTCATGATAGGATTTAATCTTCTTTGAGGTTTAATAGTAGGTTTAAAATCTTCTTCCATTAAAATACTATGCATACAGATGGAAGGGCTTATTCCTCTTATATTAGCAATAGTCCAACCAAAAGCTTTCTTATAATTCTTTAAGACTCCTATTAATTTTTCTTCTTGATCTAAGCTTAGTTTAGAAGAAATAATAACTGGTAAAGTTAATGAATTTCCATGAAAAGCATACTTTAAATGTGCGGGTAACATTTTTAATTCCAGCTCAATGGCTTTTTTAATCGAGGGTAAAAGTATATCATTTTGAGTAATGTCCAAAATTTCCCAGTTATATTTAATATAATGAGTTTCTTTATATAATTTTTCTTCTTTTAGTTCCTTATTTTTATTAGTTAATAATTCAATTTTTTCTTCAGAAATGACTTTACATTTTTCTTGATAATGTTTTTCATTTATATAATTAATAATATCCATTCGATAGCCTTTTTTTTGTCAGGGTACTTCATTGATTTAAGGACATTGAATTTAATCTCTTGATCATTAACTCTCATAGTTAATTCTCCTTTTTGCACATCAATCATAGCCCATCCGGTAGCTTAAAAAGGTCTCCCTAAAATAATAGGTATTTCTTTATGTTCTTCCATATCTAGTATAATGAAATCCACAGGGAAAATAAATTTATCCACTTTAACAAGAACATCCTCTATAACTCCTTTAAGGTAAGTGATAGATCTATCAGCTAACTGAAGGGTTACAGTGGTGGGAGAAATCTCTCCTAAATTCAACTTTCAAAAAATAGAAAATGGCATGAGATTAATACTTGCTCCTAAATCACATAAAGCTTTTGCACAAATTTTTCTCCAATAGCACTAGGTATAGTGAAACTTCCAGGATCTTTAAGTTTCTGAGGTAATTTCTTTTGAATTATTGCACTACATTCTTCACTTAATGCAACAGTTTCAAAAGCATCAAATTTTCGTTTCTTACTTAAAATATCATTCATAAATTTTGCATAAGTTGGCATCTGTTCCAAAGCTTCATCAAAAGGTATGTTAATGGTAAGTTTCTTAAAAATTTCAAAGAACTTAGGAAATTGTTGATCAAGCTTCTGCTGTTTTAGTCTTTGAGGAAAAGGTGGTGGTGGTTTTTCAACTTCCACATTAATAGGAATAACAATCTGATCTCTACTAGGAGAAGGAGTTTATTTAGGTTTTTTAATCTCTTCAACCTCAATCTCATTTTTAATTTCATCCCGAATTCTTTCTTTTAATTCCTTTCCACTTTTAAGTTGTACAGCTTTAGCATGTTCATGTTCTTTTCCAGTTTCTTTTGGGTTGATTTCAACAAGACTAGGAAGTGTTCCTGGAGGTCTGTAATTAATTAAATTAGCGATTTGTCCCATTTGATTCTCAATATTACGAATAACATTGTTTTGATTTTGTAATTGATTACTCAGTTGTAAAATTAATTCCTCTATAGATAACTTTTTCTGTTGATTATTAAATCCAGGAGGTTTATAGTTTGAATTTACTTGATTGTTCCAATTTCCAGCTGGATAAGATTGATTATTACCCCATTATTATTGTGAATTATTCCAGTTAAAATTAGGGCCATTTTTCCATCCAGGACTATAATAATTTGAATAAGGGTTATTTTTACTAGCAGTAGCTTGTAAAGTTTCAATAGTTTGAGAATCTTCAATATTAGCAGAGTTGTTATGTGATACATTTATAGCAAAATTATTTAATTTCTTAGATATTGCAGCCACTTGTGAAGCTAAGATAGAAAAGGCTTCGTTATAATGAATATTTGCTATTCTTTTAGGATTAACCCTTTCAGAAGGCCATTGAAAATTATTGTTAGCCATTTCTTCTATTAAAGTATAAGCTTCATCAAATGATTTAGCCATTAAAGATCGTCCGGTAGCAGCATCAATAATTGATTTCAGTGATCCAATAAGTCTGTTATAAAATGTTTGAATAATTAACCAATCAGGTAAAGCATGATGAGGACACTTTCTTAATAGTTCTTTAAATCTTTCCCAAGTTTCATAAATTTTCTCCCCGTCAAATTGACTAAACGAAGTAATATCATTTCTTAATTTAATAGTTTTAGAAGAAGAAAAATATTTAGCAAGGAACTTTTGTGCCATTTCAGCCCATGTTCTAATAGAACCTATTGCTAATGAGTTCAGCCACATCTTTGCTTTATCTCGTAAAGAGAAAGGAAAGAGTCTAAGTCTAACATCATCATCAGAAACATTGTTATATTTAAAGGTAACACAAAGTTCTAAAAAACTAGCAAGGTGTAAATTTGGATCCTCATCTGGTGTTCCCCAAAATTGATTGTTTTCAACCATTTGAATAATAGACGGTTTAAGCAAAAAAGAATTAGCATCTACAGCAGGTATTTGAATACTAATATGAAGTTCATCAAGTGTAGGGTTAGCATAATTCCTTAATGGTTTGTAAACATTTTGTTCATTAATTTCAATTGGATTCTATAAATTGTTAGGTAAATTAGCCATCTCTTGATATTTTTGATTTTGTTTTCCTTTTTAATTCTTCTTACAGTTCTTTCTAATTCAGAGTCTAAAGGTAATATTCCTTCAGATCCAGAACTACGCATAAAAAATAAATAAAAAGTAAAATAAAATAGCAAGAAATAAAATCTCTTCTTTTTTTATTTTTGTTTTTATAAATATTTTTGTATTTTATATTTTTGTATTTTGACAATAAAAGAAATAAATAAAATAAAATAATATTTAAAATCTAAAAATTTGCCTCCCCGGCAACGACGCCAAAAACTTGACCCGACCACAAATAACGCAGTAATTTATGCTTCCAAAAATATGTTATAGCCAATACTTTGACCCAAATAATAATAGTGGCTAGTGTATATAAATATAATTTTATGAAAAATATTTTACACTCTAGAGGTACTACGCAAGTATACATATCGTTTCAAGTAATATAGGGTTTTAAATAATGACCCCAGTATCGATCCCACGAGGAGGTTTATAGATTTTTAAATATTTTATTTTTATTTTTATGTATTTATTTAAAAGTTATAAATTTAATGTTTAATTCACTAAATGCAGAAATAAAGTAGTACTAAAATAATGAGTGATGTAAACAATAATAAGCAAACAACTTTCTTCCTTCCAATTAATCCAAGACTTTTTAGATAATGTAATATTTGTGGAGAATATAAATTTATGGTATTGTGCCAAATAGAAGCTTTCCTATTCCTTACCTTCACTTGATAGTATAAAGAACATTGGCTAATCTATAGATTAGGTCTAGATGTATTGTTAGTAGAATGGGTTAATCTAGGCTCACACTACTAGATGTCCAAGGGTAGCTATGGTCGGCCCTACTAGTGACCCGTTCCCTTTCTATAAAACAAATTAAAATAATTTAGTGTGTCACTCTAAAAACATATTAATTCTATGCCCATTGAATAATATTTTCCTATTTATTTGTACTTCAGCTTGAATAACCAGCACAAGGCCTTTGACTACCCAAGGATTCATGTGATATCTACTAGTTAAGAATTCATCTCCTTCTAGGTCTCAAAATTCTTCAACAGATTTTAACAACTTAAATGACCAATTTAAATAGTAAATTAAGATCAGATATTAATATCATCACAATATTTAAACATATTTAGTTTTTAATTCTCCAACGAATTTTATATTATCTTATTTATCTTTTCATAATTGAAAGGAGAAAGTAAAGTAACTACTCATAACACATTAAATTTAAATAACAAAACATATAAATAAAACTTTGAACCAAATTACAAATACTTATCTAAAGTGTTTCTCCAACTGATCCTCTGATTCCTACTGACTCCAAAGTGAAATAGTCTTCAAAAGCACCAACTCTTCCAAACTCTCAATACAAACTCTAAATAAAATAAACTCACTAATTTATGAAGGAAAGTAAACTAAAAGTGTGGTCCTACATTTAAAATTTTCTCTCTGATTGGGGGCCTCTTTTTCTGTAGAAATGGCCTCCATTTTATAGGCTTCAAGGGGTGCCTAAAGAACCTCTTCAAAATGTGACCAAGTTCAATGAATCTTCTAGAAACTGTGTCTGGCGCCTAGGCGCTGGCATCTGGCGTCTAGGCACTAGACTCCGCATCAAGTTCTTCGCACCTCTTCACTTTGGATCGCACCTCTGCGCGATCCAAACCGTTTCCAAACGTCTAGATACAATGTTTCACATGTCCTATAATCCAAGAATAACTGTCAATCTTCTAGAAGGTCCAATAACCGCTCTAACCATCAAAATAACTGCCCAAAGCAGTTACAAAATCGTAATGGTATCGAGCTGGTGCTTAGGTGCCGGATTCTGGCGCCTAAGCGCCACACCCATTATTTTGGCAATTTTACATTTTGGCTCCATTTTTGCACCATTTTGCTCCTTTTTCATCCTTTTTCATCTTTTTTTCTTTTTGAACATTTTTACATCACCTGCATCAAAAACGTAAAAAAATACCTTTCATTAAGGCATAATATCCCTAAAATTTTAATAAAAATCAAGGCATAAAAATAGGTATTTTTTCATGGATCAGATTCTGAAGGTGATAGACCCATGTTGCCGATAAATTGATGATATCTAAAGAAATACTACACGACGTGGTAAATCTGAAGAAGTATATTCATTTTATTATAGCCATGTGGCTAGTGTGTGTGACGGGGTCCAAATTTTGTAATGAAATAAAATTAATAAAATAAAATAAATTTTTCTCACAAGATAAAATATGCTTGTTAAAACTCTAATTTCAAATTTTATAAAATCATATTAAATAAGATAATGGCATCAAAATAATTGAAAAAATCATTAAAAATAATAAAATAAATAAATAAATAAATAAATAAATAAATAATATATATACATAATAAATAATAATAAGTTTGTTATTGTTGTTGTTCGTTCAAAACACCAACCATTTTTATTTCCCCTTGTTTGCATATGTAGAAAGTATCGGGTTGCGAGTTGGTGTTTGCTTTCAAAGATGGCTTGAACCATGCATTCCAAAAAGAAAGAACACATACAAGAAGGCCGCTAATATGAAGTTAATGAAGAAAGGTGGTCGTAGAGAGACTAGGTGGACATCAGGATGTAGAAGCACTGGAGGTTTTGTTGACTCGCACCTCCTCGCCAAGACACACAGTCAGATTCAATCCATGAACACTAATTTAGTGAGTGGTCTTGTTGCTGCTACAGTCAAGAGAGTTCCAGACGTACCATTGGCACATACAAAAAGAAGAAACGGAAATCACCGAAAGTCTTTCTTCTTGGACAAAATGGAGAGGACACAATTCTGGGAGATACCTGCCGAGCTACCACATTTTTTAGAGAAATTCTATGACCCAGAAATGAAAGAAACCGACGATAGTACACTGCGTAAAGATATTGAGTCGAAGACTGCTGAAGACCCCACACCGACATGGGATCTGATAGAAGAAATTTTTACTGGGTGCTCAACTTACAACTTGAGTCTACCCCGACAGCCTTCAGTGACAGGGGCATTTTCAGAATGCTTGTAGTGCCATGTTCTACAATTAGAGGAGTATGACATGTTTGAGGCATATGTAGCCGCATCAATGCTACTCAGCAGTAGGGAGCATCCTGAAGTAGAGCCATATGTACCATTGTTTGTTCTGCCGTCGTAGTAAGGATTTCTAGACTACGTGATGGTAAAGATCAGAACAATTACAAAGAATGAATTCCAACATTATGAAGAAATACAAGGAAGATTTGTCAATATTCTAGAAGGCCTTGAGCTATATATAGACATGTTTTCAAGGAATGATCAAGAAAAGATTCTAGATTGCAATTTCACCTTCCAGGACTTGCGCAGAGTGGGTCGTCTGAATGAGTGGACATATACAGAGCCAACAAAATGGAAGAGAGGAAAGGACAAGGTCACCATTCAGTGTGGATGTTGCTACAACCTCACGAGACATCGACAGGGTAATCCCTCAGATATTCTACAGCACGATGATGTGGACCCAATGCTGCCACAGATAAGGAGAATGATAAATAGAATGGCTGAGTGGCGTGCACTGCTTGTAGACTGTATTCCCATCAGCTGCATCATAAATATCTATGAGGATGGGGACTATATCCCACCTCATATCGACCACCATGACTTTGTGAGGCCTTTCGGCACGGTCTCATTTGTAAGTGATGTAAGCGATGGAAACTCATCGAGATTCTCAGTCGCCGCCAATTCCTGGGCGTCATGTCAATCGTCAAGGAGCCACCATTCTATTTATATTGCCCCAGCCTTTAGTCCCCTTTTGAAAAGGGTGAGAGAAAAGGAACAAAATAGACAATCATAGAAAAATGTAATGTGATATCCTTATAGGGAGAACTCTAGAATGTTCTTATCCTATTAGGAAAAATCACAAGTCTGGTAACCAGAGATTTTTCGGTATTTAACCAACTCTGAGTTCTTTTTACTTCTCCTATAGAAGCAAGCTTCTGTAGTTAACTACATCTTAGAGAACTTTAGCTTTGATTAAGAAAACTCTTAATTAATGTTAAAAACTTGTTTTTCTGAATACTTTTTAATAAAATAAACATATGAATGCTTTATTCCGAATATTTATCTCATTTTGTCATGAAATATTATGTTAATTATTTATGTCATGAGGTATCTTCTATAGATATTTTATTATTTTTTTATGATTTTTATTTTGTCATTTCAAATGTCATATCAATGTCAATGTTTTTGTTTTATCTTTGTTTTAATATCATTTTATTATTTCCTCTTCCTTATGTTTGGTGACTATCCTAACAGTTCCAGTTTTGTTTTGTTGACGATTATCCTAATAGTCCAGTTTGTTTTGTTAACGGCTATCATAATAGTCCAGTCTTGTTGTTTTTGTTGTCATGTCATTTTTGTTGTTTGCTTAGGTTTCATGGCTAACCTAAAAGTTCCAGTTTTGTCATTTTTATTGTTTTTTATCTTTTTATTTTTAATTGTTATTATATTTTAATTTCATCGATCATCCTGCAAAACAGAGTTAGCACACCCTATAACATGCAAAGAAAATTTAAATGAAACTCACCTTCATCCTTCAAAGAAAATATCGTCAGAAATAATGTCGTAAAAATATTTAGATTACCTAGTAAAATTGTCGGATGTTTCAGAGTTGTCGGATATCCAATTTTTTTTGAAATGTTGACTTGATTATTTCAATTTAAATCAATTTGGGTTTGATAAGAAATTTGATTTAACGAATTTAAGAATTAGACTTTTAAATTCAGATGTCATATGAACTTAATAAGTCTAATGAAATTTTAGATTCAAAGTCGTTTAATTCTAAAGGTTTGGAGTTGAATTTGATTTTTAGATTGTTATTGGAATTTAAATAAGATTTTTAGACTCGATGTCATTTGAGCCTAAAGGTTTGGATTTTAGATTTTTGGATTCGATTGTTACTTGAGTCTAAATAAGATTTTTAGACTCGATGTCATTAGAGTCTAACAGTTTTGAGTTGAGTCTAATAGAAATTAGACTTTGAGAATTTAGATTTAGTATTATTTGAATCTATAATTTCTGAATTTTATGTTGATTTAAGTATTACTTATCAGTTTTAAATTTAATTTCTCAATTCAAGTTTAATTTATGTCAAGTCAGGTCAATTAATGTCAAATTGTGTCAAGTTTGGTTGGATATGTCAATTTAAGTTAAATTATGTTATTTTATGTTAGTTTATATTATTTTAAATTTCAATTTGAATTGATCTTAAGTTTTTCATTAGATTGTGTTGAGTTATGTTTAATTTGAGTCGAACTTAGGTTTTATGTTTAGATATGTCGAGTTAAGTTGAATTTCAAATTTATCTCAAATTAAGTTTGATTTAAATCAATCTTTAAAATTTATGTTGGATTAAGTTTGATTTAGGTCGAACTTAAAACTTATGTCGAATTAATTTAACCTAAGTTTAAGTTTGACAAAAATTTAGACTAGATTAAATTTAATATAGATTGAATTTAATTTGGGTTTGACTTAGGTTTAAGTTAGATTAAATCTAAGATTTGGGTTTGACTTGAGTTAAATATAAATTGAACTTTAGTTAGGTTAAATGTATGTTGAACCTTAAAGGTTTAAATTTTATCTTAAATTATTGTTAATTTAGATTCATGTCAAGTTGAATCTGAATTATTTTGAATTTAGTCCAGTATGGCTTAGATTTAAATTAAGGTTTTACTTAGATTCATGACATATTGAACCTAAGTTCAGTTAGACTTAAATCTAATGTGGGTTGGTCTTAAGTTAGGTTTGAGTTTGATTAATCTTTAATTGGTTAAGGTTTAATAGTTTTAAATAGATTTAATTAAGGTTTAAGTTTGGTTAAATCTTAGTTAGTTAAGATTTAATAATTTAATTAAGTCCAATGTGTTAGACTTAATTATGGTTTAAGTTTGATGTAGCTGAGGCTTAATGATTAATTAGGTCTAATGAGTTAGGCTTAATAGATTTCTTTAGGTTGTTTAATGTTGATTAAGTTTAATGTAGTTAAGGCTTAATGGTTAATTAGGTCTAATGAGTTAGACCTAATTGATGTCTTAAGGTTATTTAATGTTGATTAAGCCTAATGGTTAATTAGGTCTAATGAGTTAGACCTAATTAATATCTTAAGGTTCTTTATTATTGATTAAGCCTAATGTATTTAAGGCTTAATAGTCAATTTGGTCTAGTGGGTTAGACTAAATTGTTGTTTAATTTGTCTTAAACCTAATATAATTAAGGTCTAATGTTTTGATTAAGTCTAATTTAATTAAAACTTAATTATGCGTTAATTTAATATAATTAAGGTTTGATGTTTTGATTAAGTCTAATTTAATTAAGACTTAATTAAGGATTATTTTATATTTAACCAATTTTAATTAAGGTTTAATGTTTTGATTAAGCTTAAGCCTAATTAAAGTTTGATTTATAACTGTGATTTACAGACTTTTATTTTGCAAGAATTTATGAACTCAAATTTATATATATTTATAATGATTTTATAAAGTCCAAGAATTTAACGTAAGTATACATATCGTATCAAGTAATACATGGCTCTAATGGAGTCCTGGTTATCGATCCCACAGGGAAGTGACGAAGTAAAAGAAAGTGTTTCACAATAGGTAATGTAGCACTGAAATCCGATACTTAAATTGCAATTAAAGTTTAAAGTTTACTTCTACTACCACTATGCAGAAAATAATAACAATTAATTAAACTACAATTACTTGTAATAACTTTGAAGACAGAAGTAACTAACAGACACACACTAAGCTATATATTTGAAATGTTTTTGATATATAAGTAAGTATCTTTCCTCTTGCAACAAGAATATGATTTGTGGATGAAATGGAACGATTATCGATAGTATTGTGCCAAATAGGAGCATAAATGTTTCTTTACCCTTAAAAGAGTACCTCCTCCTCCAAGCATGAAAAGAACATTGACATATTCTAAGTTTAGTCACCAAATCTAAGGCTAGGCTGGGAGGATTCCGGCTCTCACTACGGAGCTCCCACTTGCCCTTCACCTGAAGACTAACCTTCGAGTTTAGTTACTAATCTTAGTACCAAATTGGGGATCTCACCCGTCACCCTGAAACCTCTAATTTGAAGTCCATCAAAAGACATTTCCCTATTTATTTGCACTCAATTCCCATGAACTACGCAATTCAACCATAGAAATTGAATGGATTCTTAATTATTGTTGTAGGACACTAAATACTTTGAGAATTATTGTTCAACAACATATTTTAACAATTCAATTGGCCAGATCAAAAAGTAAATTAAGTTCGAAATGGAAAACCATCACAATTTCTTCAATACACTAAAAGCACTTCAAATCCACATCAATCCATCATCACATCTCTATGCAAGAAGAAAGACAAAGGAGACTACTCAGAATTCATGAAGAAGATACAATAAAACATGGATTTTATATATAAAGGAAAAGTCATACAAAATCCAAAAGAAAATACAACTTATCTCTTTCTTTTCCCGAATGCAATTCCCTTGAAGTTCCTTTGAATCCTTTTCTCTCTTCTTTGCAACACTTAATTCCCTCTTTAGAATGGAAAGGAAGAAGCAATCTCTCACTTTACTTCTTCTCCTTCACTCAGAGAATAATTCCTCTCAAATTCTAACTTCTACACACTTTTCTCCTAAGCCCTAACACTCAACACACACTTTCCCTCTCTATAACCACACTAAAACTCCAGAACACACACACTATTTTCATCCAAAAATAGTTACTTATAATTTAGAAACAAAATCCAAAGAATTTCATAGGCATCCCTTCAAAAAGTCGCCAAAACTCTTCAAATTTGAAATCCACCGACAGTGGGTGCCGGCGGCACCCGATAGGGCGTCGGCGGCTCTCTATCGTCAAAATATTGTCGAGTTCTCTGGAAAATGGCGTTGGTGGCGCCCATTCTTGCGCCAGCAGTGCCAGAACCTGTTTTCCTCCTTTTTGCTCCTTTTGCTCCGAATTTGTTCCTTTTCGCTTCTTTCTGCTTCAATCACCTAAAATCATCATACCTTCAACAAATCATGAAAAATACCTTTATTTAAAGTGCAATATCACCAAAAATGAGTAAAATTATATAGCAAAAATAATATATATTTTTAGTGCATCAAAATTCCCCAAACTTAACTTTTCCTTGTCCTCAAGTAATCCTTTTACTACATAAAAATATAACTCTAAGCAATGCACTCTTCATCTGTAAGATACTAAAATTTTTCATTCAAAAAAATATATTGGTTAGATCTTATATAAGAAATTTAGTAACTCAGGTAAATACTACAGGTATAAGAATATTCAGCAATCAAGTCTAAGAGTTTTAGTCTTCTATTTATTTCAAGATAAACCATAAATTGTCATATAAATATTGCCATGAAAGATTATGTGAAAAAGGAGTTCATGCAAACTTTATCAGAATGTAGGACAATACTTTAAATATAAATTCAAAAATGAAATCAAGTTCTCCCTTTAGGGTGATTCATGTGAAGCCAATTTTTTATTAGGCATCTCCTTAAGCTTCTCCTCATAATTTTTTTTTCTTTCTTTTTCTTTCTTTCTCTTTTCTTTTTGGGATTATTTTTCAATCCTTCTTTTCTTTTCTTTCCCCCTTTTTTAAAATGAGGATTATTATATCTTGATAGCCTTTAATGATTTTGATCTTCACTCTCCTCTTTCTAAAGTTAAAACTTGAGATACCTCCTTACTTTATAATTAGGTACCAGCTTTATTATTCATCATAAAGTCACAATCTCTTCTTAACACACAATACTTTAAGTCTCTTAACATTTTAAAAATACAGTTTTCTTTACTTTAAATAGTTAACTATAATCAAATCCTTTCATACCAAATATCTTTTTTCTATAAAATTAACCTTTATTACTAAAAACTTTCATCCAATCCTTCCATAATATTCAACTGAAATAAAAAGTGTTAGATACCTACAGTAAGGTTCAATTATCAAAAGTTATGCTAATAATTTTTGAAAATATAATAATTGAGAACATATAAGAGTTAATATTTCTCTACCCTCCCCCAAACTTAAATTTTTCAATAAATTTGACACAGTAGAGAGTAAAAGAAAACTAACATTTTTGTGCTGGGATCTTGAAATCTTCAACAACTATTTGGTATTAGTCAAAATTTACAACTAGCAGGCATGAAACAATTACTAATAGTGACATATAAATATTTAAAACTTTTGCAAGGTGAAGAGAAATTAACTTTAAACATTTAAACGTCTAACAAAACATCACAAAACTAAACAAACTATTACATCACTACACAGTTCATTTAACAATTTTAAATTTTTTTTAATTACAACATAACAGTACACCAACAGGGTTACACATCACATGAAAAGTAAATAACTACTACATCACAACAGTACAACACAACACAACAAGAAAAACAGAAATAGAAACAAACAATCTACCAATCTTCATCACCAGGATCATCAGCAGGGTCAGCAGGATCAGGTCTATACGGTGTATAGCTGGGGCAAGTAACAAATATCACATAAGTCTCCCCGCTCACAAATTTGACCTAAGCATCATAATAGGCAATATCAAACTCAACTCTCCTCTTAAAATAATCTTCGATCACATCACAGCTGATCTCAAACACATCCATCCTACCATGAAGTCTATATACACTAGCACTCTGTAATCTCAGCTCCTCCATAATATCAGATAATGTAGGTTGCTCAGATGTAGATGGAACGTCATAACACGTAGTACGAATATCAGTACTCCTACTCTCATCTCGCGCTCCCACATGAGACTCATAAGTATGGATAATAGTCTTTGTAATTGGTCTCAGCGGTATAGCCACTTCTTCAGAACTGTTGAACTCCACTCCAGACTGAACAGACAGAGCATGAACTATATCAATCTTTTTCACTTTCTGAATACAATAGTTTAGAATTGCTCTATCCTTTGTAACTTTGTTGAGGTGATAAGAAGGCAATAGTCTTGCAGAGATGAAATAGTGCCAAACTTTTGATGCAACATTTAATTTGGAAGCAGGGAAGTTAATCATCTGTTTTTTGACTTACTTTCCTTTCCACTCTTCCATCCATCAGAAAAGCAATTACTTCTCTCATATTTGCCTCTCGAGTATCAAGTTTTCATATTCACAAATAAATTGTTCCCGAGTCTAATAGAAAGCATTAATACGCTGAGGAGTAAACTCAACCATTTTTCCTCTAACACATACTCAGTCTCAGTCCAGGGCACATTTGAATAGAACTCTCTAACAACTCCCATAACAACATTTGCAGTAAAATAACAAAATTGTCCCCAGTTCTGCTCTGCAATTAACTGTTTTATAGATCCACCAGATTATCAAAAGCTCGATCCTGGATACACTTCTTATTGTAAAGGTAAGAGTTGAAGAGAAATTACACTTTAACATTAACGAGTTTTTCTTCATCAAAATCCAATTTTCTCTTCCCTTTACTCATCCTTAGAGCCATGTGAATTTATAAAATTTGCAAGAAAATTACAATAAATTCCAAATTCAAAATGAAACAAACTTCAAATACTATTCTAAACAAGTAAGAGTAAATTTCATCATGGAAATCTCAAAATTTCTTTAAAAATCCAAAAATTCCAACCTAAGCAATGTGAGAGATTTCCATGGTGAAAATAAAAAATTTTAAACTTAAAGTGAAGCTCTTACCAAGAGAAGTGTAGATCTGATCTTGAAAAGCTTTGAAATAACTTTAAATCAGAGATCTAGCAAGCCCTAGGTCTTTAAAATCACGAAATTGGAGGAGGAAAACGGAAGCATCGCGAAATAAAGAGTTTTCTGTGTTTTTCTGTACTTGGGTGCCGACGGTGCTTGATAGGGCACCGGTGGCGCTCTATTTATTAAAAATGCCAAACTCTCTGGATTTGGGCGCCAGAGGTGTCAGTTTAAAAGTTTTTCTGGGTCTGACAATTTTTTCGTAATTTCGATCGTTTCGACCTCCACAATGTTGTTTAACACTTCGTTAAGCATCTACTTCATCTGATAAGCAATAATTAACACAATTCTTTTACATAAACAATACACAACATACTTTTATATATAAATCCACATTACATTATAAACACAAAATATATTCATTCAAACAAAACCAACAACTCTTAGATGTTTAGTGTTGCAAGTACGCTATGATAAGCAAACACTAAAATCTAAGCACACGATGAAAGTAAGCATATCAAATCCAAATTTAAATTACAAAGAAAAGCAAAGTAAATACTACCCACACCAAACAAAATTAAGCAAAGTAAACTAAACACACAACAAACATAAGTAGAATCTAATAATCACTCCACATTGGTGTCAGAACTATCTTCACCTCTGATGTCTCCAATTGATTGTTGATGCACGAACAAATTGTAGAATGGACGAAATGGGAATTCATCAGATGAATCCTTAGCAATCACCGCGTTCTTCTACATCAAATTAATCAGGTCCATCTCAATTCGACCAGTGTGATGAAATTGTTCCTTCATCCTCCAATCTATATGATCGAATAAATCAGAAATATTATTGATTGCATTCATAATGCTATGTACCTTTTTCTCCAACTGTTTGATCCTCTTCAGTATCATTTTGGAACTTTTAGGAAAATAGGGTTGAATCTGTTGTGAAGTCTGTGTTGGCTAATTTGCAAGCAAATTCATATCAACTTCATCTCCCACTATTTGGTAGTCATAAACATTAGTTGGATCAATAAGCCTCCACGGAAGAAGAACCTTTTCCCAACTCTCATATGGAATTTGTGATTGACTCCATAACAGAAATATGGTGGACAGGTGTCGAAGCTCATATTTAGATCCATGAACAATTAATCCCAAAACTGATTTCACAATTATATTACCAATGTCAATCGGCCTCTGAGTTTGAATACAGAAATTCAAAATGGCACTTTCCTTGGTTACCTTGCTAATCTTCAATGTTGGAAATAACTTTGCCAAAATAAAGTAATATCACTACTTTGACACTAAATTTAGAGTTGCAGAAGGGAAACTAAAATATGCATTTTCTCTAATTTCCCAATCCTCATTCTCATCCGTCAAATAATGATACACATCATTCATACTATCACTTGTGTCATTGAAATTAAAATAATGGCAAATAGGTACATTAGGTACATTCTCGATCATAAAGAGATCGTTAATTCTTGCAAGAGTGAATTGCATAAACCTACCTCGCACAAATATGAATCCTTGGTTGATCCCATGAAGATTTTCATAGAATTCTTTCAAGACCGGAACAACTACAGCAGTGGTAGTGTAGCAAAGCACTTCCCAATGTCTCTCCTTAATTATCTCTTCAATTCTAGTAGTAGGATTATTCGTACCTCGATTTATGAAGCCTCTTTCCTTGATAATCCTCCTCTTCATCATCACTTTGTTGAATAATCGCTTCGCCTCGAAACTTATAAACTTCCTTCGGTTAAAATTGTGAAATCGAGGGGTTTCTATAGAGTAGGAATCCATGGGATGGGAATTAGGAATGGTAGCTTTCATTTTTCTGGAGTTAGGAAGTTTAAAATGGAGTTTAGGGAGTTATAAGGACGAAGATCCCGCGCAAAACCACCAAAACTCGTATTTTGAAACTCTGAAAACCGTCAACAGGGTTTGGGCGCCGACGACTCTCGATAGGGCGCCGGCGGCACTCAATCCTGTAAGTTTAGCAACTTCTCTGTGATTGGCCGCCGGCGGCGCTTATTCTGGCACCAGCGGCGCTAGTGGTAAAAAATTTTCACCGAGCTTCGTTTGGCCTAAAATATTCCAATATCTCAATTCGATCCAATATTAATCAATTTCAAAAGTATTTAGGAGTGATTATGATTCAATAATAACTATCTAAAAAGCACAGTTACAATAAACAAGCTAACACACCACAAAGATACATATGGGTTGCCTCCCATAAAGCGCTTGGTTTAACGTCATCGGCCTGACAAACTATACAGTTAATAGAGATGACTCAGCATTAAAACCTATTTGAAGTCAGGTTGAAACCCGTCAAAGTAAGGCTTTAATCGATGCCCATTAACTTTAAAAATCTTTCCAGTATCAGGATCTTTAATATCAACAACTCCAAAACAATAAACTTTTACAACTGTAAAATGTCCTAACCATCTAAACTTGAGCTTTCCAGGAAATTACTCCAAATTCTAATTTAATTTTCAACATCTTTCGATCATGCTACAATTTCATTTTCTCTTTATAGATCCTGTCATTGTGATAGGATGCATTTCTAATCTCTTCCAATTCATTCAATTGCGTAAATCTCTTTTCTCCAACATTTTTCAAATTAAAATTCAACTCTTTTATCGCTCAATATGCTTTATGCTCAAATTAAACCGGTAAATGGTAAGTCTTACCAAACACTAGTCTATAAGGAGTCATTTCAATAGGGTTTTAAAAGCAGTCCTATAAGCCCATAAAGCAGTATCTAATCGAGCAGACCAATCTAATATATGTCTATCCATAGTTTTCTCCAAAATTCTTTTAATTTAACTATTAGAAACTTCTGCTAAACCACTAATTCGGGGATGATAAGCAGTAGAGATTCTATGAATAATATTATATTTCTCAATCAATCCCTTAATTTCATTATTTCTGAAATGGGTTCCACCATCATTTATAATCACTCTCGGCATTCCATATCTTATAAATATATTTTTCTTTAAAAAATTTGAAACACTCCGAGCACCACATCTAGGTAAAGTGATAGCTTCAATCCATTTTAAGACATAATCAACGACAACCAGTATATATAAATTCCCAAATGAAGGAGTAAATTGTCCGATAAAATCTAATCCCCATACATAAAAAATTTCAACTTCCAAATTATAATTTAGAGGCATTTCATTTCTTCTAGAGATATTACCTACTCTCTGACATTGATCACATGATTTAATATATTTATAAACATCTCTAAAAAGAGTAGGCCAAAAAAATCCATATTGTAAAATCTTAAAAGTAGTTTTATCAACACCAAAATGACCTCCAAATTCAGAATCATGACATCGTTGAATAATCAAATTCGTTTCTTCTTGTGGCACACATCTCCTAATAATCAAATCCTTACACTGTTTATATAGATAGGGCTCATCCCAAAAATAAAATCTTGCATCATATTTAAACTTTTTTTGTTGTTTTCTTGTTAGATCAGATGGTACAATATCACTTACAATATAATTCACAATATCAACATACCAAGACAAATTGCTTCCCATAATAGTATAAAGTTGTTGATCAAGGAAAGTTTTTGTAACTTCCTTCTCAAATTTAGATAATTTATCATACTCTAATCTTGACAGATGATTAACTATTTGGTTATCATCTCCCTTCCTATCAACTACCATAAAATCAAATCCTTGTAGAAGAAGTATCCATCTAATTAGTCTAGGTTTTGCATCCTTCTTTTGCATTAAATAATGCACAATACTTTTAACTCGAATTAAATAAGGTACAAAATTTTCAAAAACAAATACTATAGCTAATAACTATCTTTCAGTAGTGGTATAATTAATTTGAGCCTCATTAAGAGTTTTACTAGCATAGTAAATGACTTTGAAAACTTTATCATGTCTTTGTCCCAATGCCACTCGCCACTCCGATCACATAATCACTAGCATCACACATAAGTTCAGATGGTTTCTCCAAATCTGGTGAAACAATTATAGGTGCAGTGATTAATTTCTCTTTCAATAATATGAAAGCACTCAAACATTCATCATTAAAATCAAATTTTTATCATTTTCTAGAAGTCATCACAAAGGTTTGGTAATTTTAGAAAAATCTTTAATATATCGCCTGTAAAATCCAGCGTGTCCTAAGAAACTCCTCACCTCTCTGACGGTAGTGGGTGGTGGCAATTTATCAATCACTCTAATTTTAGCAGGATCGCCCTCCATACCATATTTAGAAATTTTATGCCTAAGCACAATTCCACCTACAACCATAAATTGACATTTCTCCCAATTCAGAACTAAATTTTTTTTCTCGCAAAGCTCCAAAACTTTCGCTAAGTTTTCCAAGCAAAATTAAAATTTAGTCCAGAATACAGAGAAATCATCCATGAAAACTTCTATTCCATTACTATCATACTACTGAAGATAGAAATCATACATCTCTGAAATGTTGCAGGTGCATTACACAGTTCAAAAGGCATTCTTCGAAAGCAAAGGTTCCATAAGTGCTAGTAAATGTTGTATTTTCTTGATCCTCAGGAGCAATAGGTATTTGGTGGTAACCAGTATATCCATCCAGAAAGCAGTAATACTTATATCCAGCAAGTCTATCTAGCATTTGATCGAGAAAAGGAAGAGGAAATTGATCTTTTCTGGTGGCGGCATTTATTTTCTTATAGTTAATGCAAATTATCCATCCATTAATTTGTCTTGTGGGTTTAATTTCATTACATTCATTCACTTCAAGAGTCACTCCTCCCTTTTTCAGTACAAAATGTGTTGGACTCTCTCAAGCACTATTCAAAATAGGATAAATAATTCCAGCATCCAACCATTTTATAATCTGCTTCTCAACTACTTCTTTCATTATTGGATTCAATCTCCTCTACGGATCAACTCTCGGTTTATGTTCTTCATCTACTAAAATTTTGTGCATACAAATAGAAGGACTAACTCCTTTAAAATCTGCCAAAGTCCATCCAAAAGCTTTCTTGTATCTTTTTAAATTTTCCAACAACTTCTGTTCTTGATATTCGTTTAACTCCAAAGATACAATAACTAACAGGGTATATGATTCTCCTAAAAACATATGCTTCAAATGATTAGGGAGAATTTCATCTCAAGTTCAGGAGGTTTTATTATAGATGGAATTAAGCTTTTATTTCCACCTTCCATAGTGTCTAATACTTCGAATCTCTCCTGAACATACTCCAAATCTTCATTCTTCTTACTATCTGAGTTTTCTTCATTTTCAATTTCTTCTTCAAACATATTTTCATACTCTACTTCTTTTTCAAATATATTTTCAAAATGATCATTTCTCAAATATTCACAAACCTCCATCCTAAAACATTCATTTTTTTTCCATTGAGGGGTACTTCATATATTTCAAAATATTAAAGGTCACCTCTTGATCATTAACTCTCATAGTTAATTCTCCTTTTTGAACATCAATCACTGCTCTTCCAGTAGTAAGGAATGGTCTTCCCAAAATGATTGGAATTTCTTTATTTTCCTCCATATCAAGTACAATAAAATCCACAGGAAAGATAAATTTATCCACTTTCACTAACACATCTTCCACCACTCATTTAGCGTAAGTAAAGGAACGAGTCACAGATGTAAGAGAAATTTCTCCTATTCCCAACCTTTTGAAAGTTGATTAAGGCATAAGATTGATAATAGCTCCCAGATCACATATAGCTCTTCCGAAAAAATTTTCACCTATAGCACACGGAATAGTGAAACTACCAGGTTCTTTATGTTTTTCTGAAAGCTTCTTCTGAAAAGAAACATTACACTCTCTGCTAAGTGCATCTGTTTCATAATTTGTAAACCTTTTTTTCCTTTTCAGAATATCCTTCATAAACTTGACATATTCAGGCATCTGTTCTAATGCTTCAACTAAAGGAATATTTATAGTTAATTTCTTAAGGATCTCCAAAAATCTTCCAAATATGTTATCCCTATTTTGTTTCTTCAATCTTTGAGGAAATGGAGGTGGTGGTTCTTTAACAGTTATCTTCATTGGCTCAAGAGGATAATCCAAGTCTAGATAAATCTTGTTTGAACCTTTTTCAATTTCTACCTTCTCCTTTTCTATTTCAACTTCTTTTTACACTCTTGTTTCCAATTCTTTTCCACTCCTTAATTGAATAGCCTTAAGTTGTTCCTTGTTCTAATCTTTTGGATTGATCTCAACATTACTTGAAAGCATTCCAGAAGTTCTATTATTAAGTGCAGTGAAAATATGCCCCAATTGATTCAATATTTTTCATAACAACACCTTGAGCTTGTAATTGATTTCCTATATTCAGAATCATTTCTTTAGTAGACAATTTATTATCCTTATATTGCGAGTTATTATTGAATCCAGGAGGATAAGATGGTTTAAAATCTGTATTTCCTTGATAGTTCGAATTTCCAATTGGATTTATAGAATTGTTCCCCCAATGTGGGTTAACATTGGCATTGCTATTATTCCAATTGAAATTTGGGTGATTCTTCCAACCAGGATTATAATAATTAGTCTATTAATAACATTTAAAGTTTCATAAGGTGTTTGAGATTCTGTTATCTGTCCAAATGAATTTTCGTCTAATACTTGAGGTGGTTGAGAATAATTCATTCCATATTGATCTATTTTCTTAGAAAGGGTTGTAATTTGAGAAACTATCATAGTCATCATATCTGAATCATGAACACTAGCTACTCTCTTAGGATTTACCCGTTCAGAGGGTCATTGAAAATTATTAGTAGTCATTTCTTCAATTAATGCGTATGCTTCATCAAAAGGTTCTGACATTAATGATCCACTAGCAACAACATCTATAATTGATCTCAATGATCCCACTAATCCATTATAAAATGTTTGAATTATTAACCAATCTGGTAAAGCATGATGTGGGCACTTCCTAAGAAGATCGTAAAATCCCTCCCAAGCTTCATATATTGATTCTCCTTTAAATTGACCAAAAGATGTAATATCATTTCTGAGCTTAGTAGTCTTTGATGGAGGAAAATATTTTGATAGAAAATTTTGAGATAATTCTCCCCAAGTTCTAATAGATCCAGGTGCTAACGAATTTAACCACGCCTTAGCTTTACCCCTTAAAGAAAAAGGAAAAAGACTAAGTCTGACAGCATCACTAAACACTGAGTCATATTTAAAAGTAGCACACAGTTCTAGAAAACTAGCAAGATGTAAATTTAGATCCTCATTAGGTGTTCATCCAAATTGATTATTTTGTTCATCCAAACTTATAGGTCCACTACAATGCATATACAATCACACAAATACTTTTAAAAAGTAAACAAACACACACAATTACACACTACAAAGTAAAGGTTTTCAGTTAGTATATTATCAATAAATACCATTTATAGTTCATTCCTTATTTAGTTACTTCGTTACCTTCCCTGACAACGACGCCAAAAAATTGACTGCGATTTATGGACTTTTATTTTGCAAGAATTTATGAACTCAAACTTATATATATTTATAATGATTTTGTAAAGTCCAAGCATTCAACACAAGTATATGTATCGTATCAAGTAATACATGGCTCTAATGGAGTTCTGGTTATCTATCCCACAGGGAAGTTACGAAGTAAAAGAAAGTGTTTCACAATAGATAATGTAGCACTGAAATTCGATACTTAAATTCGAATTAAACTTTAATGTTTACTTCTACTACCACTATGTAGAAAACAATAATAATTAATCAAACTACAATTACTTCTAATAACTTTGAAGACAAAATTAACTAAAAGACACACACTAAGCTATATATTTGAAAGGTTTTTGATATATAAGAAAAATATCTTTCCTCTTACAACGAGAATATGATGTGTGGATGATATGGAACGATTATCTATGGTATTGTGCGAAATAGGAGCATAAATGTTTCTTTACCCTTAAAAGAGTACCTCCTCCTCCAAGAATGAAAGAACGTTGACATACCTAAGTTTAGTCACAAAATCTAAGGCTAGGCTGGGAGGATACCGGCTCTCACTACGGAGCTCCCACTCACCCTTCACCTGAAGGCTAACCTTCGAGTTTAGTTACTAATCTTAGGACCAAATTGGGGATCTCAGTGTGTCACCCTGAAACCTCCAATTTGAAGTCCACCAAAACACATTTCCCTATTTATTTGCACTCAATTCTCATGAACTATGCAATTCATCCTTGGAAATTGAATGGATTCTTCATTATTGTTGTAGGACACTAAATCCTTTCAGAATTAATGTTCAACAACATATTTTAACAATTTAATTGGCCAGATCGAAAAGTAAAATAAGTTCAAAATGAAAAACCATCATAATTTCTTCAATATATTAAAAGCACATCAAATCCACATCAATCCATCATCACATCTCTATGCAAGAAGAATGATAAAGGAGACTAATCAGAATTCATGAAGAAGATACAATAAAACATGGATTTTATATATAATAGAAAAGTCATACAAATCACAAAAGAAAATACAACTTATCTCTTTCTCTTCCCAAATGTAATTCCCTTGAAGTTCCTTTAGATCCTTTTCTCTCTTCTTTACAACACTTAATTTCCTCTTTAGAATGGAATGGAAGAAGCAGTCTCTCACTTTACTTCTTCTACTTCACACCTTAGGGAAGAACTCCACTCAAATTCTAACTTCTACACACTTTTCTCCTAAGCCCTAACACTCAACACACACTCTCCCTCTCTAGAACCACACTAAAACTCAAGAACACACACACTTGTTTTGTCCAAAAAATGTTATTTATAAGTTAGAAATGAAATCCTAAGAGTTTCCATAGGCATCGCTTCAAAAAATCGCCAAAACACTTCAAATTTGAAGTCCACCGACATTGGGCACCGGCTGCACCTGATAGGGCGCCGGCTACACCTGATAGGGCGCTAGTGGCGCTCTATCGTCAAAATATTATCGAGTTCTCTGGAAAATGGCGACGGCAGCTCTAGAAGCTGTTTTCCTCCTTTTCACTCCTTTTTGCTCCGAATTCGTTCTTTTTCACTTCTTTTCGCTCCAATCACTTAAAATCATCATACCTGCAACAAATCATCAAAAGTACCTTTCTTTAAAGTGCAATATCACCAAAAATGGGTAAAATTTAATAGAAAAAATAATATATATTTTTGGTTCATCAATTTATATTAAACATAATGATTAATTAAGCTTTATGATGTTTTAGTCCTAATTAGGGTTTGTTTTGAATTAAGCCTAATATCCTTAAGGTTTAATGATGTCTTAGACCTAATTAAAGTTTTTTTATTATTAAACCTAATGTCTTTAAGGTTTAATGAAGTTTAATTATGCCTAATGATGTTTTAGACCTAATTAATGTTTGTTTATTATTAAACCTAATGTCTTTAAAGTTTAATGATGGTTAATTAAGCCTAATGATGTTTTAGACCTAATTAATGTTTGTTTCTTATTAAAACTAATGTCTTTAAGGTTTAATGATGGTTAATTAAGCCTAATGATGTTTTAGACCAAATTAATGTTTGTTTATTATTAAACCTAATGTTTGTAAGGTTTAATGATGGTTAATTAAGCCTAATGATGTTTAAGACCGAATTAATGTTTGTTTATTATTAAACTTATTGTCCTTAAATGTTTAATGATGGTTAATTAAGCCTAATGATGTTTTAGAACTAATTTAAGTTTGTTTATTATTAAACCTAATGTCTTTAAGGTTTAATGATGGTTAATTAAGCCTAATGATGTTTTAGACCTAATTAATGTTTGTTATTATTAAACCTAATGTCTTTAAGGTTTAATGATGATTAAGCCTAATGATGTTTTAGACCTAATTAAAGTTTGTTTTGTCTTAAACTCAACATGATTAGGGTTTAAATTATTGACTAAGTCTAAACTAATTGGACTTAATTAGAATTTACAGTATTTTTAGGGTAATTTAATATAAAATAAATAATTTATATTTATTTACCCTAATGATTTAAAATGTAATTTTTAAATTTTTCAAAGGCTAAGTTATGACACTTTATAGTTTTTGTTAGTCACTCTAAGTTACTTAATCAATTCTCAATTTTATTTCCTTATTTTCATAAATTTTATAATTATTTCAGAAATAATTACAAAGTCACTTAGGAATTAGAAAATTTCACCCTAATAAATGTGAGGGGATCATTTTGTGAAAATTTCAAAATTTTTAGAGTTATAATTAATTTTTAGTAATTAAATTTCTCGAGAGTGTAATTAACTAATTAATAATTAATGAAAGAAAATAAAATTATGATTTTTGGTCTCTTAATTTTCTCCTCTTCATACTGAGTTTAGGGATATTTTTGTCACATTTTTGTGATTTTTAAATGTCAAGATATTGAATTTTGATTATTTTAAGCTTTTCCTAGCTTTAAATAAATCCAGATAAACTGGATGGCGCCGCATGTCATCGTACAGATCGAAACGCACTTGATCCAATGCGGGGACCTGAACAGTGGAGCAGGACTTGTTTAATCTAAGCCGTCCATCTTTTAAACAGAAGATCAGACGGCTCTCCATCATCTTCCTCCTCTCGTCTCAACTTGAACACTGTGTGATCTAAGATTAATATCTCTGCCAATTCTTGACGAAATTTCATGAATTTTGTTTTAGAAGCTTCATCAAGAGGAACTAAACACATCCATAAAGATTTATATAGGTTTTGAATTACTTCATTTCACAATGTTTCAAACCCGAATGATATTAGGGTTGTGTAATCCATACTTTGGTCACAGTGGGTCTAGCTTCTAATTGATTAGTCTGGAAGCATCGTTTGGTCTAGAGAAGACTTTCTTGCAGTCTAATTTGAGCTCAAATCAAGTCTTTGTATGACTTTGATCAAAGGGACACTCAGCTTAAGGGAGTTGATGAAATGCTATATAAGAGGCTATAGGGAGGCCTGATTTTGATTTGGCTCCTCCTCTTTCAGTTCCTAAATGGATTTGGGATGGTTAATTTGAAGGTTTGTGGAGTTTGATTTCAAACTTCGAAAATGCCCTGGTTGTAGGCTTTTCGGATGCTCTCGGGCTAGCTCAATTGAAGGGATTGAGTGAATTTCATGGCTTGATTTGGGGTGGGATCAATTTTTAAGGTCCTAGAGAAGAACTTTGATGTTCAAAGTTTTAGAGTTTGGGCATTGTATATGGTTTTTGGATTTCTTACCCCCTCTCGTCATGGGCTCGGGTTCACCCTATTTATAGCCATGGCAAGTCTATGCCTAAGCTTTGGATGGCTTAGGTTCATCTAAGGAAGTTCTTAACCATTCTATTAATGCTTTGTATAGAATGGTGGTTGTCAATTAAATGGTTTTGAGATTTAAAATTGATTAACCCTTGTAGGGTTTGCTCATGGTACACTTAGGTTATGGTTGAATTGTAAAATAGAATTCTTCATTTTTGATCCTTTGGGAGGTGGATAAGGCTGGTCACAAGGCTTAGTAGAAACTCCCTCACATGCTTCCTTCACTTATTTTGAATGAATTTGATGAGAACATGACAAATAAACGATATGACTCATTTCATGCATAATATATTCATCATTTCATTTATACTCTAGTAAAGGCTTAATCCAAAACACTTCTCTTCTCCCATTGGATGTTCATGAGGCATAGTAGGCTGCTCTTTAGATGGCCAGCCACATCACCTTGAAAGGAGAGGTTAATCATGCTTTGAGTTAGGGAGAGAATGTCACTTCAAATATCCCTCATGATGAGTTTTAACCCATGGTTAACGATGATCAATCCTAGGTTCGTCGTGTGTGAATTTATGTCATGATGAGTTTAATGAGTCATGGGTGACCCATTAGTGACCCTTCATAATTTAATTTTGAATTAAAATAAATTATGGGAAATTTTGTGTCATTTGTAGTGTCATGTATCAAAGTTTCATTTTTTATGATTTTAAAATAATTTTTAAATTTTAATTAATTATTTCATTAATTAAAGATATTGAAAATTATATTTTGGCCAATAAATTAATCAAAAATAATTTTGGAATTAATTATTTGATTAATTTTATCACTTTTGTTCAAAATAGGGTATTTTGATCAAATTTGATACATGTTTCCTAGAATTGATCATTTTTAGGGTTTAAGTCACTCCAAAGACCAATGTAGTGACTTTTCATTTAAATTTTAGTCATTTTGATTAATGTCATGTTGATCACGTCAATGTTTGTATTTAAAGTCAATTTTGTGGTCAAGGGGGCATGGGTTAGCCATTTTGACCAATTTTAACCCTTTTAGGTCAAGAATTGACCAATGGGGTTAATGTAGTTGTGTTTATATTATGTATGGATTGTTTTGACTAAATTTTAATTACTTAATAAAAAAGATTGACTAATTTAGTAAATATAATATTTTTGGGTCATGGTTTGATCATTTTAGCCTAATTTGTCATTTTATGCTATGAGATCAGTATAGTGGTGTTTAGGTCATAAGTTGACCATTTTATCTTGTTTATGTCAAAGATTGATCATTATTGATCTAGGTTGATCATGATTAATATTAATTTAGGTCCAAGGTTGACCCGGATGATTTATTTAACCTTATCATGGTTAATTTAATCACATGGTTATTAATTTTAGTAACCATACCTAGGTTTAACCAAGTTTGGTAATGTTGGGTCAATTTAGTATTGTCAATTGATTAAATAAGTTATATTTGATCAATTTAATACCTTAGATATTTTAGTGGTCAATTTGGTAAACACCAAGTCAATAAGGAGGTCATTAAGTCATTGAGACCGAATTTTGATCATTTAAGTAAAAGATTTACTAATTTAATCAAATTTATTTAAATTAATCATTTCAAAGTTTTTAATTACTGATTTGATTATTTCACTATGTAATTTTTAAGTTAAAAAGCCTTTGCTTGGGTTTTACCCTGGATCTTTAGGATTTGTTGTCCCTCGTTAAATTTTAGGAGATTAATATAGATAGACGTCCTTTCTTAATATATCTAGCGAATGACCTTCTCAAAAGTGAGGTCAACAAATGGGCCCCCAATATGTGTGGGATACTTTAAAAGTATGTTGCACATATTGGCGTTAACCGAAACTATCTTGATGTCATAAATGTCAATTTGTCTGAAGGTATTTTTTATTATTATTTCAAGGATGAGAATTTATGTCATAATGTCAAATGTCGATATGTCAGTTTGAAGAAAGAATATTATGTAACTTATATCTTGTCTTGAAGGAAGAATTATAGGAATGCCTTATCTTCGTATCAGGAAAAGAGAAAATGGATGTAAATTTCCATTTCTCGGAAATTTCTAATGTTGCTGTCAAGTTAGAGGAATGCCATAAATTTCGTGTTAGGGAAGGACTTATATCCAATAGATTTTGAGAGAAAATAGAAGTCATATTCCATTTCTTGGAAATGTCAAATGTTGATGTCAAGTTAAACGAATGCTATAATTTCCGTGTCAGGAAAGGACTTATATCCAATAAATTTAGAGAGAAAATGGAAGTCATATTCAATTTCTCGGAAACGTCAAATGTCGATGTCAAGTTAGAGGAATGTCATAACTTCTGTGTCAGGAAATGACTTATATCCAATAACTTTAGAGAGAAAATGGAAGTCATATTTCATTTCTCAAAAATGTCAAATTTTGATGTCAGGTTAAAGGAATGCCGTAACATCCGTTTCAGTAAAGGACTTATATCCAACAAATTTCGAAAGAAAATGGAAGTCATATTCCATTTCTCAGAAATTTCAAATGTCGATGTCAAGTTAGAGGAATGTCATAACTTCCGTATCCGGAAAAGACTTATGTCTCAAAACTTTAGAGAGAAAATGGAAGTCATATTCCATTTCTTAGAAATGTCAAATGTCAATGTCAAGCTAGAGGAATGCCATAACTTCCGTATCAGGGAAGGACTTATATCCAATAACTTTAGAGAGAAAATGGAAGTCATATTCCATTTCTCTGAAATGTCAAATGTCGATGTCAAGTTAGAGAAATGCCATAACATTCGTGTCAGGAAAGGACTTATATCCAATAATTTTAGAGAGTGGAAGACACACTTAGAAAAGAATGTATTCGCTGGGGATATATGCTGGGGGTCTAACCTTTACAGATCAGAGAATAATTCTCATGTTAGTTATTATGTTGTCATCTTTATTTAAAGGATTCATTTTGGCACTATAATGACCTGTTGAGACATGATAGATAACAGGGAATATTTTCAATATTTTATTTTATTCCAAAAGATAATGTACAAAAGTCACCGGTTAATATCATTGCAAACAAAAGTTAGCGGTGCATATATGTACATATATCATATAGCACGCTAGCTACAAACTACTGATATATCATATGTCAAAAGCCTTCATATCCTTCCTTTTGTCATAACATAGCCTTGGATACTATTAGACCTATCATAAGAATCTAACACTCCATGACATTGTTTGAAACATGTCTTAGGTGTTTGGACATTGACGGGGTCATGGTCGCTCCAAAGGCTTCAACCCTTTAAGTTCTGGAATAGCTTGATATCTGGTGGGACTTTTTTTCTGGCGCATTCGATGTAGAATGATCGAAATGCGAGGTCTAGCGACACTGGGTATACATTATTTCACCACGTCAGTACCTTTTCCTTATAGTTGAAGAACAGATCCTCATGTTAAAATGACTTGGTATGTTCTTGCAAATTCTCCTGGTCCAAGGATCTTATTACCCTTATGAAAGGATAGAACACCGGTTCATCAGACACCGTGTAAAATTGGCTTTCAAAGTCATGAGTTTCGATGTGAGGTGGGATACAATCCCCCTCATTGTAGATGTTGATAATACAACTATCAGGAACACAACTTGATGGCATGATTCCACAGGTAACAAGTCATTTAATAATCTGAATGATTACTGTAGGCAGTGGATGTACCTATTCGTGTCGTAGGATTCCTAAAATATTTCCTTCATTGTCTCTAGCAACATCCATATTGGATTTTCAGCCTTCCCTTACCACGTACCATTTGTTAAGCTCGGAGTAGGTTCTCCTTCTAAGATGTCCTGCACGGCCTAGGTCTCTAGCCTTCATCACATGCTCAATGATGGTTACCTATTCATATTCATCAAATACTATGGTGAAAATATTAATACCTTCAAGGATATTGATTGTTTGTCCATTGATATGCTTGAATTGTTCAAAGGATTGCCATTTAATAGCTTGAATTCATCATATTTCTACTTCAGAGACTTTTTTCATAGGGATTTCTTTCTTTGGCATTGTCGTGATAAAATAAATTTCAGCAAATGAAGTCTCAAGGTCAAGAGATTTAAACTGGTTGATGTCATCTTCCTTATGTTTTCTATCTTGTAGTTGTTTTTTTTCTTATCTCTTCAGTCGTTTGTTTTGATTTAACCTTTGTGAACGAGTAAGTCTTGTTGTCGTCTTGTTAACCTCTGCAACCTCCTGAGCTGTAATCAACACTACCGATTTTAATCTCCTAATATTAGGATTCAGTTCATGATTATCAGTTTCTGATTCATCCTCGAAATCATATTGTTTTAGAAGTTTAAATTCTATCAGAGGAGTCTGTTCCTTAATTTCATTTTGATCGACTAGGTACAGTAATGACCCATGGTATATCGATTCAATCTGTAGCAGATCAAAGTTGAAATGAATTCTTGAACCCTGGTCAAAGTGTTGGCATTCCAGTACAAAAGTTGTATCTTTTTGAATATTGAAAAGTAGCCTATTATCAGACATTTTCCTGCAAATGACAGGGTTATGATATGTCAGACTACATTTCATTTTCTAAGTGTTGTTATTAATATTATTATATACATTTTTTTTTAATTTTGACGAATTGTGCTCACAAGTGTATACTCAGTAAGCAAGAAGAAAATGTCAAGATACAAACTCAAATTTGTACAAACAAGGCGAAAGATTATTATTATTACTTTTCCAGTTCAAAAATAAGTCCTTGCCTTATGTCGCATAATGATTTTTCAAGAAATGCCCATTAATTGGGGGAAAAACTCTATCTCTTTGAAAGTCAACTAACTGATAGGATTCTCTTAAATAGGTCTTTTCAATTACATATGGGCCCTTCCAAATTAGCTCAAATTTCCCAGCTATTTTTCTGTGAGCACGGAAAAGTCTTCAGAGTATTAAGACCAAATCTCCGGTTTGAAATGTCATAGGATGAAAAATTTATCATGGGCCCGCATCATTTTGGCTTGGTACAGTTCTAGATTTTTTTAGCTTGAAGTCATTTGCCCTCTAGATTTTGTAGTTCTTCAAGACGTAATTTGGCATTTTCTTCTTCAATGATTTTGTTTGTAACCGCAATCCTAATAGAAGGAATTTGAATTTCTAATGGAAGCATGGCTTCAGCATATACCAAATAAAATGGTGTTGATTGTGTTGGTGTTTAGTATGTAGTTCTATAAGGCCATAAGAATTTAATTAATTTTTCATGCCATTGTCTTGGATTGCTAGTCAATGTTTTCTTCAAAATTTAGTCTAATGTTTTATTGAAAGCTTCAGCTAAACTGTTGGCCTTTGGGTAATAAATTGTTGAATTTTGTCAATCTATTCCATGTCTTTCAATAAAATTGTTTATTTCTGTGTTCTTAAAGGCTAATCCATTATCTGAGATAATCCTTCGAGGAACTCCAAATCTATAAACAATTTGTGTCTTGAGGAAATGAAGAACTTGTTCTGCTTTGACTTCCCTAAGTGGTACGGCTTCTGCCCATTTTGAGAAGTAATCAGTGGCTGCTAATATACATCTATGTCCTTTGGTTGAAGGAGGATCTATAAGGCCCACAATATTTGTGCCCCAACATTCAAATGACCAAGGTGCAATTCTTGGATGTAATACATTTGGCGGTTGATGTAAAACCAACCCATGAACTTGGCATTGATGACATTTTTTTGCTACTTCAAGGCAGTCGGTCATCATTGACAACCAATAATACCCAATTCTTTTTATTTTCATTTTCATCTGGGACCAGACTGGTGTGCACCACATAAGCCTGATTGAACTTCTTTGACGAGTTCTTGATATTCAGATTGACTTTAACATCTTAGCCACACTTGATGAAAGGATTAAAGATAAAGAACATAATCTATTAAGACATAAGATAATGCTCTTTGTTTAAGTTGAACTACAGTGGAATTGTTGTCAGGTAATGTATCATTTCGTAAGTATTCAATAATCAGTTGTTGTCAATAATCTTTCTTTTCTTCATTGACAACCGTTATTGCCATATTTTTCTTCCTTTTTGTCCAAACTATCAAAATTAATTTGAGATAAAACTCATCATTCTTTTACAAATATTGAACTGTTTTTCCCTTCAAGACAAGAAAATTCTTTTGCAAGTTTTGCCAAAGCATCTACTAGAGAAATATATGCCTTAGAACTAGGAAAAATGTCACATTAGGAATATCGTGGAATAATTCCATAATGTAATTAAGATATTGTTCAAGCCGTGATTTTAAAACTTTGTATTTTTCTGTTATTTGATTAATAATCAGTTGAGAATAACCATAAATGTTGAGACTTTTGATGTTCATTTTGATTGCTAGTTCTATGCCAACTATGAGCGCTTTGTACTCAGCTTCATTATTTGTGCATAGCTTGGTTAGATGATAAGAAAATGGTATCATTCCTTTGTCTGAAGTAATAAAAATTATTCCTACCCCAGCTTTGCTAGGTATAGTGGTTTGTTCGTCTTTATTTTTTCTAGCGGAAGAAGCTTCATCAAAATATAACTCCCATTGCTTTGAGTCAGAATTTTTTATTTTGAATACTTGTTCATCAAACAAAAAATCATTAAGTGGAGATTCATTCGGTACTGGGTGTGCTGCTAGAAAGACTGCCAAGATTTATCCTTTAACAGTGCGTAATGGCACAAACGTTATATCAAATTGAAGTAACAACATTACCCTTCCTGCCAATCTTCCAGAAAGAGTTGGTGTACTCATTAAATATTGCAATGTGTTAATCTTTGAAATAAGGGTCACTTTGTGTGATAACATGTAATGTCTTAGTTTTTTAGCCACAAAGATCAAATCTAAACAATGTTTTTCGATCGCAAGATACCTTATTTTAGTTGGATTTAAACAACAACTTAGGTAATATAGAGCATTTCCTTTACATTCACCATTATTTTGGGCCAACAATGCTCCTAAAGAGTTTTCTAAAGCTGTATTGTAAAGGATAAGAGGTCTTCCTAACACAGAGGCTGGTAGAATAAGAGGTGTCATTAGATATTGTTTGATATTTCCAAAGCATATTGGCATTTTTCATCCCATACAAATTTGGTGTCTTTTCTAGTCAAGGCAGTGAGAGGTTAACATCTTCCTGAGAAATTGGAGATGAAACGACTAATGTATGCTAATTATCCTTGGAAAGATTGTAATTATGTTAGATTTTTGGGAGGAGACATATTCATGATAGCTTCAATTTTGAGCAGGTCAATTTTGATCCCACGATGTCGAACAAAAAATCCTAAAAATTTTCCAGAGGTGACAACAAAGGCACTCTTAAGAGGATTCATTTTAAGATTAAATTCTCATAATCGCTCGAAGATCATTCTTAAATCATATGTATGTTTGTTTTTGTATTTACTATTAACAACCAAGTCATCTACTTAACCTTTAACTTGCTTATGAATGAGGTCATCCAAATTCTTGTCATGGCTCTCTATTAAGTAGCACTGGTGTTTTTTAGTCTAAATGGCATTACTTTATAACAGTATATCCCAATGAGTATTCTGAAAGCTATATTTGGTTCATCTTCAAGGGACATTTTAATTTGGTTATATCCTGATGTTCTGTCCATAATGGAGAATACTACATGTGTCGAAGCAATATCTACCTTTAATTCAGTAATGAGCAATGGAAATGCGTCTTTTGGACAGGCTTTATTTAGATCTCAAAAGTCTACAAAGACTCAGATTTGGCCATTTTGCTTCTTTACTGGTACTATATTGGCCAGCCATATTGGATATTTTCTTCTCAAATAAAATTGGCCTCAATTAGTTTCTTGACTTTTGTGATGACTTGTTGTGCTATGTCAATACACATTTTTCTTCGACCTTGTTTTACAGGGATGAGTTTTTGATCTATCCCTAGCTTGTGAACTACCACTTCTAGAGCAAGTCCGGACATTTCTTCGTAATTCCAAGGAAAGCGGTCCTTGTATTCTCTTAATACTTGAACTATTTCTTCTGCTTCTATATTATTAAGAGAACTGCTAATAAAAGTTAGTTTTGGGTTTTCGTCAGTCCCCAACTTTATTTCTTTTAATTCTTCCTTCGTTGATTTGATTTCTTCTTCAAATTCTGGTGTGGCATCCTCTATCATGGGATCGGTTATGTGTTAAAAAGTTAGATCATCTGTGACAACCAGGCAAAATTCTGTATCATATAAAGTAGGACACCAAATCCTACTCCTTCTTTGGAATTATGATTCTGTTTATTATTACATAAATGCTCAATACCATAAATTTGTTTAATGAATTTTGTTTAGACATCAAACTATTTCACGCAAGTTTTTGAACACATGGAGAATAATGGTCAAAAGGAATTTTTATTGATTCTAAAAAGTTTTCATCTTTTGATTTTACATCGACATCTGAGCTAGTAGAGCCAAGTCAAAATTTTATCGATTTCTTATCTTAACTATGTATTTCTTTGACCACTAAATCTTCAACTTTTGTAGAAGAAAGAGGAGTTAGGGTCATAGTATTTCCATAGTGATTCATTTGCTTGTATATAGATTAAAATTCTTTTACTTTGTCTTCCTGTTCAAGAAGTATCTTGAACAAGGGATCCTTTGGAATTGTTTTCTTCCTTTCTTCTTCTTCATAATCCAAATAATTTCAAACTTCGGTGATTTCTTCATGTTAGCAGCAGGTATCTGACCCGACCCGCAATCACACAGTAAATTAACTTCCAAAAGGTGGTAAAAAACTTGACCTGATTTATAAATAGCGGCTAGTGTGCAAAATCTTAAATGATATAAAAATTAGAAAATATTTTACACACTAGGGGTACTACGCAAGTATACGTATCGTTTCAAGTAATATAGAGTTTTCTTTAAAAGCCCCAGTATCGATCCCACAAGGAAGTGAAGTAAGAGGTCTTTAGTCAAATTTTATTCTACTACTAATAGTCCTTAGTTTGGAATGTCGATTAAAATTGTGTTTTATCTAGCAACTACTCCTAAATGCAAGTGTTAGATGTAATAGTAACTATAACTAAATGCAAATAATAATTCTAAAGATAACCCTTTTTGGATGAGTTGGTTTGGAGAATTTTCAGATATTAAAAACTACTATTCTTATGTAATGAAATAGATAATGTATAGGAATGAGATGCATTTAATATTGTATGTGCCAATTAGGAGAAATCCTATTCTTTACCCTTTGGTCCAGGCATAAAGAATAATGACTAATCCTATGCTTGGTTACTGAATTTGCGGATAGGCTGGGAGGATACCGACTCTCACTTCGGAGCTCCCACGTTCCCCTCGCCTGAGGGCTAATAATCTACACTTCAGCACCTAAAGGATAGGACCAAATTGAGGATTTTAGCCTTTCACTCTAAAATCTCCAATTCTACGCCCGATAATTATATTGCCCTATTTATTTGCATTCAATCCCCATGAACTTCACCATCCATAAAATTTGAATGTGGTTTCACTTTGTTGAGAATTACACTGCCCTTAAGGGACTTAACTCAATTACAACGTATTTTAACACTACAATGGGCCCTTATTGCAATGTAAATGAAGTGTAAGTAAAAACCATCACATTTATAATTAAAACATCTTTTAGCAAGCATCCCAATATCCTAATCATGAATCCTACTCATTGCAAAAGAAAAGTAAAATGAAAAGAATGGCATAATCTTCTCATGCCACTATTTCCAAAGAAGAAGAAAGAATAAGAGAGATGTGTCACAAAGCACAAAGAAAACACAAAGGAAACTTCATTAAACCAAAGCAAATCCACTAAATAAATGTTTACAAAATTATAAGATAATGAAGAATAATACTTAGCTTTTTTTCCCTTTGAAATAAAGATGAAGTTCTCTCCCATAAAGTCTCCCGGTGATCCATGCAATGCAAGCAAAATCCCTTAAAAATTCTCTCAAAATCTCCACTCCAATCTATCCAAAAGGGTAGAAATCTACATTTCTACTCTTAATCTAAGAATCCTAAACATTCCTCAAAGTTATTCTCCACTCTTCTCTCTATAATTCCACTCTTTTCTAACTTATATTCGCCATTTTAAAGAGTATGGATGAAGTTTGAAAAGTTTCCATAAGCACCCCTTCGAAAAAGTGTCCAAATACGTCGAATTTTGGCCAAAAACCGCCAAAAGTCAGTCCAGAACCTTCCGGGCGCTGTCGGCGGGTTCGAGCTCACTGTTAGCGAGTTTTTCGGGCACTTTTCGGTGTTTTCTGGAAAATCTCGCCGTTGGCAAGATGGTGGCCCCCGTCTACGAGCAGGCTCTACGCAGCTCCACCATTTCGCTCCATTTGGCTCCGTTTTAGCTCCGATTCGTCCCGTTTCAGTTGCGTTGCATTCGTAACAGATAGCCCTACAAAATAACTATAAAAAACAATATTTCTTTAAAGTTTAATCTCATTCAAAAATATGCAAGAAGTGTAAAAGAGATTAAGCATCAAAAGACTTATCGAAAGGTGTCGATGCAGAATTTCATTTCTTGCTCGTTTTTGCTCCAAATTGCACCGTTTTTGCTTCCTTTTGCTCCAATCACTATTTCTTGTACATAAAACCAAAAAACATACAAAATACATTCCTTTAAAGTGTAATATAAAAAAATGAGTAAAATGATATAGCAAAATACGTATATATTTTAGACGTGTCAAAATCCCCCAAATTTAACTATTACTTGTCCTCAAGTAACACTTTTACTACATAAAAATATAACTCAAGGTACTGTACTTTTCACCTGTAATAAACTAAAATTTTTTATTTAAAAGAATATATTGGTTAGACTTTTAGAATGAAATTTAGTAACTCGAGTTAACTCTACAGGTATAAGAATATTCAGTAATCAAGTCTAAGGGTTATAGTCTTCTATTTATTTCAAGATAAACCATAATTTGTTACAATAAGAGTTCCTTGAAAGATTATGTGAAAAAGGAGTTCGTGCAAACTTTATCAGAATGTAGGCCAATACTTTAAATATAAATTCAGAAATGAAATCAAGTTCTCCCTTTAGGGTGACTCAAGTAAAGCCAATTTTTGATTAGACATCTCCTCAAGCTTCTCCTCATAAATATTTTTTTATATTTTTTTCTTTTGCGATCACTTTCAATACCTTTTTTTTCTTTCTTTTCTTTTTTTTAATAAGGATTACTATATCTGGAGAGCCTGTAATGATTTTGAACTTCACTCTTCTCTTTCTAAAGTTCAAACTTGAAACACATCCTTACTTTATAATTAGGTATGAGCCTTATTATTCATCATAATGTCACAATCTATTCTTAACACACAATACTTTAAGTCTCTTAACATTTCAAAAATACAGTTTTCTTTACTTTAAATAGTTAACTATAATCAAATTCTTTCATACCAAATATCTTATCCTTATAAAATTAACTTTTATTACTAAAAACTTTCATCTAATCCTTCCATAATATTCAAGTAAAATAAAAAGTTTTAGTTATCTCAAGCAAGGTTCAATTGCCAGAAGTTATTCTAATAATTTTTGAAAATATAAAAATTGAGAACAAATAAGAGTTAATAATTTTCTTCCCCCCAAACTTAAATTTCAAAAATATTTTGCAATTAATTTCATAAAATATATCAGGAAGAAAAGTAAAGATTGAATCTACTTACTACTAAAACATCCTATCAAATTTATATACATGCATAATCAGGATCGAAAGACTGTAGGAGAAAGTAAAGCTAACCTAAAACATGGTTATAATAAAATCACACTAAATGGAAGTATTTTCACATTAAAATTTTTTTTCTTCCTACCCCCAAACTTAATTTTTAACAAATATAACATTCAGTACAGAAATATAAGCAGAAAGAAAACAATTTAGAAATTCAATCTACCACAAATGTCTATCAAAACCATTTACAAGTATTCATTAGGACAGAACAATGTGCAACAGAAGATAAATCTAAACTATTCATGCCAGAATGAAACTAACTAAACCAAAGTCTAACTAGCATAGCATGTATCAGCATGGGAATATAAAAATGTTCTTCAAGACCTAAATAAAATTGTAACACAAACATAAACACACATATGATAAATGAGGTCAATTCTTCAATTAACTCATCACATCACACTGATTTACTTCTAATTTCTAATGGAATCACTACACTAGTAAATTAGCTACTTTCAAATGATTTTATAGATTACAATCTCAAAGATAAGATTACCCCTGATATAATGGCTCCTAGGCACCAATCTCAGGCATCACCTATTCCTTATAATTAAGCACCTCTAAAAGTTATAAAGATAGTGTAAAATCATCCATATGATGTCATCAAATAGGTTTGGAATTCCTACCTAATGAAAATAAAGTTGTAGAAAGTAAGTAACAAATTAAGATGAAATTATCAATGTTCAAAATTCATGATTTCTCTTGTAAAACTCAAGTCTGGGTGAGATCCAAGTCACAGTGGACTCATTAATCCAACTACTACAAGAGATCAAGTCCAACCATAATAAGAAGTTTAGGAATCACCTCACTCATGATACACAAAGATCAAATCAAATACTAATAATCCAAACATCTACCAATCATCAATCAAACTGATCAATCCACTATAAAGCAAATACAATAGATCACTAATAATCATGACTCTCAAGCACACTAAATCAAAGCACACTGATAACTATAGGTTGCCTCACATAAAGCGCTTGGTTTAATGTCATTAGCCTAAAAAATGATTCCACCTGGATCAAAATTCTACTTAAGTAATCCTCGATCAATTGCCCTATCATTCCAAGATCCAGGGATTCCTATAAAATCCTTAAATTTTATTTTTTCATTTAGCTCTTCATTTTCAGTTGGATTTATATCATAATTCCTAGTATTTATTTCTAGATCCAATATTCTTCTATTAATTTTCTGAATTTGCATATTAATATCATCCTTGAAATTTATTAGAAATGAATCTTTATAAGATACTTCAATATCTCTCAAATTTTAGATCAGATTCTCTTTAGATAATTCAGATTCAGGATCAAATTCTTCTATGTCACTCTTCTGTTTCAAGTTATCTTCCAATTCTTCCCCTTTATAATTATTAAATGATGGAGAATCTATCTTAGTTGAGGAAATAGGTTTTTCCAATTCCTTAGGAATTTCTTCCAATGGTCTTCCAATATCCTTATCCTCTTTTCTCAACTAAAAGTTCTTTTGAAATATATCCTTAAATTCTCTTCCAAGTCCTAGTTCAATAATTTAGTCTTGTTCATCATTCAATTCTGGTTTTTCTTGTGATTGAGTCGCATCTAAAGATATAATGACTGGTTGTGTAGATGAATTCTCTAAATAGATAGGCTTTAAAATTGTATTGGGTACATCCATCTTAAGTTCATGAGATTTTTCAACAAATGGAATTAAAAGTTTAAGCGTTCATCATTTCACACCTCTCCTGAACATACATACAGTCTTTTTTAAGTAATGTTTTTAAATCATCATGAAAATTTATTTCAATCTCATATTTTAACTTACTCTCAAAACTTTGTTGGAAACGATCTTTACTTAGATAATCAATTTCGTCTATCCAAAAACAATTATCACCTTTTCTCTCAGCTGAATATTTCAGAGTCTTCAACACATCAAAAGTGACTTCATGGTCATTAATATTTATAGCCAACTCTCCTTTTTGCACATCTATCATAGCTTGTCCAGTAACAAGGAAAGGTCTCCCTAAAATAATTAGAATTTCTTGATCTTCCTCCATATCTAATAAAATAAAGTCCAAAGGTAAGATAAATTTATCCACTTTAACAAGCATGTCTTCTATAACTCCTTTTGGATAAATGATAGATCAATCGGCTAATAGAAGGGTTACAGTAATGGGAGAAATATCGACTAAACCTAACCTTCTAAATATAGATAGAGGCATCACATTAATGCTCACTCCTAAATCACATAAAGCTTTTACACATAATCATTTTCCAATTGCACAAGGAATTGTAAAGCTACAAGGATCTTTAAGATTCCGAGAAAATTTTTTCTAAAGTACAGTGCTGCACTCCTCACTTAGTGCAACTGTCTCATAATCCTCAAATTTCCTTTTCTTGTTTAATATATCCTTTATAAACTTTGCATAACTTGACATCTGTTCCAAAGCTTCAGTGAAAGGAATATTTATCGTTAACTTCTTAAGTAGTTTAATAAACTTTCAAAATTTTTTATCCAACTCATGTTGTCTAAGACTTTGAGGAAATGGAGGTGGTGGTTTTTCCAAACTGATTTTAGTTGGAGATATTAATTTTTCTAGATCCTTAGAAGCATGTTCTTCAGATGTTTTAGTTTCCTTTGTTTTTCTCACAACATCTTTCTCTTTTCTAACCACATCCTCTATCTCACTTCCACTTTTTAATTGGACAGCTTCTATTTGTTCATTAGTGTTCTCTTTAGGGTTTATCTCATTTTTGCTAGGAAGTGTTCCTTGGGGTCTATTGCTAAGTTAATTAGCAATTTGTCCCTGTTGATTCTCTATGTTTCTAATCGCAGCATTTTGACTTTGCAACTGGTTTCCGATTTGCAATACCACTTCTTCCATAGACATTTTCTTATCCTCAAATTGTTGATCATTGTTAGAGTCCGGTGGATATGAAGGTCTATAGTTTATATTCCACTAATTATTCCAACTTCCATTAGGATTTATATGATTATTTTCCCATTTTTGGATTCCACCAACAGTAATATGATTCCAGTTAAATTTAGGATGGTTCTCCCAATCTGGGTTGTAAAAGTTAGAGTACGGGTTGTTTATGGTATTTAAAGTCTCATATGATAATTTAGAATCAATTATAGGCCCTTATGAACTTTCCTCACTTACAGAAGTAAATTGAGGTTGGTTCATTCCAAATTGGTCCAACTTCCTTGATATTGCAGCAACCTGAGATGCAAGAATTGCAATCGCATCTGTATAATGAATACTAGCTACATTTTTATGATTTACCCTTGTAGAGGGCCATTGAAATTCATTTGTAGCCATTTCTTCAATTAATGCATACACTTTATCAAATGATTTTGACATTAATGATCCACCAGCGACAGCATCAATTATAGACCTAAGGGATCCTACTAACCCATTATAAAAAAATTGAATGATTAACCAATCGAGCAGAGCATGGTGTGGACACTTTCTTTGGAGTTCCTTAAATCTTTCCCATGCTTTATATATTGATTCATCTTCATACTGACAAAATGAGATAATATCGTTTCAAAGTTTAGTAGTCCTTGAAGGTGGAAAATACTTAGCTAGGAATTTCTGAGTTAACTCCTCCAAATTTTAATAGAGCTAGGTGCTAATGAGTATAACCACATTTTAGCCTTATCCCTTAGTGAGAAAGGAAAAAGCCTTAGTTTAACAGTATCGTCTGACATACCATTACAATGAAATGTAGCACAAAGTTCTAGAAAATTTGATAAGTGTAAATAGGGATCCTCCGTAGGAGTTCCCCTAAACTGATTGTTCTGCACCAGTTGGATAATCTCAGGATTTATTTCAAATGAATCAGTTTCTATGACAAGGTTTGGTATACTTAAGTGAATTTCATCTTTCGTAGGATTTACGTAATCCCTCAATGAAGTATGATGATTTTCTAAGTTATTATCTTGAAAGTTTTCCATTTCCAATTCTATTTTTTTGAGTTCCTTCTGTATTTTTATTTTTTTATTTTTTCAAACTCGGGATCATAAGGCACAAGTCCTGCAGATCCTTTGTTTTACATACGTAACACAACAAACAATATTTTAACAATTAAATAAATAATAGATAAAATATATTCAACACAACAAAACATTTTCACGAACACCTTGTTTTTCACACAAACAGTTTTTTCACCACACTTTTTCATATAAAAACACTTTTCACACAAAAAAAGTTTTTACGACACTACAGTTTCCCAACTCTAAGCCTAATTTCTTCAACTAAAATTCTCTTAAAGTTCTTACCCAAGCTTCCCAGGCAACGGCGCCAAAAACTTGACCCGACCCGCAATTACGCAGTAAATTAACTTCAAAAAGATGGCCAAAAACTTGACCTGATTTATAAATAGCGACTAGTGTGCAAAATATTAAATGATATAAAAATTAGAAAATATTTTACACACTAGGGGTACTACGCAAGTATACGAATCGTTTCAAGTAATATAGAGTTTTCTTTAAAAACCCCAGTATCGATCCCACGAGGAAGTGAAGAGGTCTTTAGTCAAATTTTAGTCTACTACTAATAGCCCTTAGTTTGGAATGTCGATTAAAATTGTGTTTTATCTAGCAACTACTCCTAAATGCAAGTGTTAAATGTAATAGTAACTATAACTAAATGCAAATAATAATTCTAAAGATAACCCTTTTGGATGAGTTGGTTTGGAGAATTTTGAGATATTAAAAACTATTATTCTTATGTAATGAAAAAGATAATGTATAGGAATGAGATGCATTTAATATTGTATGTGCCAAATAAGAGCAATCCTATTTTTTACCCTTTGGTCCAAGCATAAAGAACAATAACAAATCCTATGCTAGTTTACTGAATCTGTGGCTAGGCTGGGAGGATACCGGCTCTCACTTTGGAGCTCCCACGTTCCCCTCGCTTGAGGACTAACAATCCATAATTCAGCACCCAAACGAAAGGACCAAATTGAGGATTTTAGCCTGTCACTCTAAAATCTCCAATTCTACGCCCGATAATTATATTTCACTATTTATTTGCATTCAATCCCCATGAACTTCACCATCCATGGAATTTGAATGTGGTTTAACTTTGTTGAGAATTACACCACCCTTTAGGGACTTAACGAAATTACAACAAATTTTAACACTACAATGGGCCCTTATTGCAATGTAAATGAAGTGCAAGTAAAAACCATCACATTTATAATTAAAACATCTTTTAGCAAGCATCCCAATATCCTAATCATGAATCCTACTCATTGCAAAAGAAAAGTAAAATGAAATGAATGGATTAATCTTCTCATGCCACTATTTCCAAAGAAGAAGAAAGAATAAGAGAGATGTGTCACAAAGCACGAAGAACACCCAACAGAAACTTCATTAAACCAAAGCAAATCCACTAAATAAATGTTTACAAATTATAAGATAATGAAGAACAATACTTAGTTTTTTTCCCTTTGAAAGAAAGACGAAGATCTATCCCATAAAGTATCCTGGCGATCCATGCAATGCTAGCAAAATCCCTTACAAATTCTCTCAAAATCTTCTCTCTAATCTCTCCAAAAGGGTAGAAATTTACATTTCTACTCTTAATCTAAGATTCCTAAACATTCCTCAAAGTTTTTCTCCACTCTTGTCTCTATAATTCCTCTCTTTTCTAACCTATATTCGCCATTTTAATGAGTATGGATGAAGTTTGAAAATTTTCCATAAGCACCTCTTCGAAAAAGCGTCAAAATACGTCGAATTTAGGCCAAAAACTGCCAAAAGTCGGTCCAGAACCTTCTGGGGGCTGTCGGCGGGTTCGAGCTTGCTGTCAGCGAGATTTTTGGGCACTTTTTGGTGTTTTCTGGAAAATCTTTCGGTCGACGAGATCGTGGCCGCCGTCAGCTAGCAGGCTCTGCGCAGCTCCACCATTTCGCTCCGTTTGGCTCCGTTTTAGCTTTGATTCCCCCCGTTTCAGTTGTGTTGCGTTCGTAACAGATAGCCCAAAAAAATAAGCATAAAAACAACATTTTTTTAAAGTGTAATCTTATTCAAAAATATGCAAGAAGTGTAAAGGAGATTAAGCATCAAAAGACTTATCGAAAGGTGTCAGGGCAGAATTTCATTTCTTGCTCGTTTTTGCTCCAAATTGAACCGTTTTTGCTTCCTTTTGCTCCAATCACTATTTCTTGTACCTAAAACCAAAAAACATATAAAATATTTTCCTTTAAAGTGTAATATCATAAAAAATGAGTAAAATGATATAGCAAAATATGTATATATTTTAGGCATGTCAGTATCCCTTTTTGTTGTGCTTGTCCTTGGGCTTGGCCTCGACCACGGACATCAACTTGTTTTTCTTTATTTTGATTTTTATCTTTTATTTAATACTTGACACCGTATCTCTAGAGAATATCAATTCCTCTACTGGGGCATAATATGCAACATCCTCATGAACACCAATTTCCTGAATTGAAAATGGTTGGACATCCCCTATTATGAAACATTCTTTTCTTTTTTATAGATATTTGATACATTGGTGTAATGATGAAGGTATCATTTTATTTTCATGGAGCCAAGGTTAGCCAAGTAAAACATTAAAAGATGTATCTAAATCAATGACGTGAAATTTTGTAGTTGTTAACAGATTATCTATCTTCAAAAGCAAAGTTATCAGTCCCAAGGCATGTTCTCTTGTTGATTAAATCCCTGTAACATGATCGTATCAGTTAACAATTTGTTGGCATCAATGTCTAAATGTGCGATAGTTTTCAAATTCACAATATTAATTGAAGCTCCAGGGTCAATGAGTACTCTCGGAAGCATAATATCATTGACGTTCAATGTAATATAGAGTGAACGATTATGTTCAGTAGTGCCGAGTAGCAAATCATCATCAGAAAAGATTATTTTTGTTCTTTCTTTGAATGAATATGCTTCATTCATAGAACTATTAACAAGTTTAGCTAAACAGATTTTGGGATCTAAGAGAGCCTTTATCAAAGATTCTCTCATTTCCTTAGATATGACAAGAGCGTCATATATGCTTAATTTTGTTGGCATCTTCCTTAAATGAGCCAATACATTATAATCCACTTTTCCAAGGATATTATCTTTATTTTCTTCCAACGATCTTTCTTAAATTGAAGGGACATTTTTTTGGGGTGCAACTATTTGTTTTTATTTCCGTACAAGGGCCATCCTTGAAGGTAAGATTTTTCCACTTGTCAAGTTGACTTAAGTTATTTCTTGTGGTATAACATTCAATTCTTGAGTTTGAATAAAAAATTTCCAATTCTATGGAGATTGGTACTTTTCCTAATTCAAGCGTAAAGGTTTCATCTTCACTATCTCGTCAGATTTATATATAATCAAAATATCGTCTACATGATCAAAATTGACTCGCTCATTTTCATGAATATCATGAGAAACAGTCAAGATATAAGAAGAACGAGAAACATTTTTATTTATGAACAAAAAGTCATACAAAGTTAACGGTCCAAGGGATTTTCTCCCTTTATCCGAAACAACTATTCTAGAAGGTTATGACAAAGTAAGAGGGGTAAAAGATACAAAAGGAGGAGCAGCCCCTATGTTTACAAGACTCTTATTTCCTTTCTACTTTTTAAAAGATTTATTATGAACATTCTTAGGATTGATGAGAATTTATTTATTGGATTTTCCTGAAACAAAATTATTTTCATCAAACCGATCCTAGTGAGTATTTACTGAGATCATATTTACTGAACCTTTTTTAGTCAGCTTCAGATATTCTTATGGGATAGTAATATTGCCTTCTTTGAAGTTCTTCTCTAACTAGTCTTTGAAGACGTAGCAATCTTCAATTTTATGTCCCAACATCCTATGATAAGGACAGTAGTTAGGATGGTCTTTCAAATAGACCTCAGCCAGCCTCTTAGTCTCAAGTAATTTGAATTCAGGTATCTTTAGCAAACCACAAAAGATTTTAGCAACTCCTTTTGTTTTAAATGGATATTCTTTATTCATTCTATCGGCTATTATTCTTTTATCTGTTTACAGTAAGGTTGGTTATTGATATTGTAATTGGGAAGGCGACTGTTGTTGTTGTTGTTGTTGTTAATTTTGTCATTGCTTCTTTTGTTCAGGTTATATTTGCATCACTTGCTTCCCTTTTTTTATCGTGGTATTTGTCTTTTCTAGTACCTTGACTGGTTTTGTTTTCTCAGTCTTTTCCATCTGCTTAGCTTTTTCATGGAGATTAGCAGCTTTGCTGAGTAATTTTTCAAACATTTTCATGGTAAATCCCTTAAGCATAAATTCTATTGGGCCATTGATAATTTTTAGAAGTATTTCCATTTCATGTTGTTCTTGAAGCTGTTGCTCACATTTCAAACTAAGATTTCTCTAACACAGAATATAATCCACAAGCGTTTCACCTAACTTTTGTTTTTCTATAACCAAGTCTCCAACTGTCACATACTGTTGTGCTCCAGCAAAGCACTGGATGAAAATATTTTTTAATTCTGTAAAATTTTTAACAGAACTATTAGGAAGTTTGGCGTACCAGTCGAAAGCAACTCCCGTTAAGCTGTTGATAAATTTTCAGAATAACAGAGGATCACTTCCTCCTGCATTGCAATAGCTTCCTCTGAAGTGTGCAAGATGTTGTCTCAGATTTCCTATTCCATCAAAAATTTTAAAAAGTGGTGGAACAAAACTTTTAGGATATTGAACTGAATCAAATTCCTCTGGGTAGGTCTACCTTTTGAAATTAATGATCCAATCTGTTCTTGTGCATTGGTTTCTTTTTTTTTTTGTTCCACTAATTGTGAAAGTTCTTTTTGTGGATTCCACTTTGAGCGGGTTCCTTTCTCTTTTGTGAGCTTTCTTCAACTTAAGTTTTATCTTCATGGATATGTATTGTTTCAGGTCGAACAATTTCAATGGCTAGTGATGGAGTTGTTGTTGAGATTTGTAAGGCAGCTACCAATTCTTCCATTCTTTTTTTAAGACGTTTGATTTTTTCATCTCATTGTCGAAAGAAAGACAGTAATTCTTTAGTAACATTTTTTTCATTTTAAGGAGATATTTCCCAAGCAGCACTGTATCGTGTTCATATGACATGTAGTTTTATAACTTCTTGATCGTTCTGGTTAGAAGAATTTTCCTTTCATTGTGAAGCTAATCGTTTAATGTTATCTCTTAATTTTTCTAATCTCTCCTCAATCGTTTTACCAAAACTCTTTTCAGGGTATTATCTTAAGAAACATTCATAGGAGTATCCATGATACTAGAAGCTCCATCTGAAACTTTTTGTTTCCTTTCATTCTTTTTTAATTTAGAGTTATGCTTTTTAATTGTGATTGCTCTCCATCTCGTAGCTGTGCTTAAGAGCCTTCATCTTTTTTGATGTTTCTTCAGCTTCCAAAAGCAATTTATTGTATTTTATACTGTTTGTCAAAGTAAATATCTTGTTTGTTTTTTATTTTGAACTGAGCTTAGTTGGCATTGGACTATTTTGACAATAAATGGACTTATCATATTCAAGGATTTTCTTTTTCATGACAGTGGTAACAACACATCCCATTTTATCCAATAACTTGACAATGAACTGTCGGCATATTTTTAGGTTGTGTTGTATTTTGAAAAGGGGTCGCCAAACAGAAGTTGTCGGCGAATTTAAATAAATAATTTGAAAAGTAGTGTTTGATTTTAAAAATAACTTTTTTTAAATTTGAAGATTTTAAGATATGAAATCAAACTGATCTCACATCCCAAATAGTTTATATAAACGAACACCGCACCACAAACCGTGTACCTATCCCTAAGGATATACACACTGCTTAATGGTGGGGCTCGATTAAATAAACTAGCAGATTTGTGACATCCGTTTGGTCTGCGAACCAATTTTTATAAGCCGAAATATTCCACTGCTTAATATGAAAACATTAAACAGGGTTTATATTACCTGGGTTCTTTAAAATTCCCTATAAGGGCAAGCCCCTATAGTTAATTACATCTTAAGTGACGGAGTCACCTAAGAAAACTCTCGATAATAATCAATAATTCCGCTCTCAAGAATTTCAAAGTTTAAGTTTTCAAAGGATTGAATTTTGGAATTTCAATAGGGAATGGATCAAATTTGGAACATTTTATTTTGGGAATTCAAAGGAAGAAAGGTAGGAGAAATCACAGATTCGAAGCGAACTTCGGCAATTTCCCGACTATCCTATTGTTTGGCTTGGATTTAGGAAAGTCCTAATGTTTGTTTAATGTTTTGATCTTGCCAATTTTAATTAATTAGGGCTTATATTTATATGATAGAATCATACAAATAGCTTCGAAGATGTGAGGGTTTATGTCGTATCGACGACTACCTCGGAATCCTAAGACCGGTTAGGGCTTAATTTGCAATGCAAATGCCTAACGAAGAGTTGAAGATTTATGTTGCACTAGTGCAAACTACCTCGAAGTCCTATGGGTTTATTATTTAATTCTAGGAAAGTTTTCGTTGAAGTAGACTCGAGTTTTGCCGATGACGATGGCCGTGCTCGCCCACCATGCTCCGAGCTCCTTGTTGTTGTAGAGGTTTAGTTTTAGAAGTCATAAATCGGGGATGAGAAAAGTGTTTTGGTTTAGAGAAAATCTTAATTTCCAAGTGTTTTTTGTGTTTTAATTAAAACAAATCTTAAAGTTGATTATAACGACACCGGTTAAGATCCCACGGTTCCATCCTTCCGGTATCATTATTTTTATCGGATTCACTTAGTCCAGATGAATTTGCTAAACTCAACTAAATGAGTTCCACACTTTCATTTAGACCGTGGGAAATCCCGTTAGCAACACGTAGGTTACATCATCCGATGTATTCCCTATCATCCAACAGGACGTTTTAATTTAGTTGTAATTGTAGTTTTGTGTTCTGTTTGTGATTAAATTTTAGAGTTATTTTATATTTTGAAATGTTGTGGCAGTGAATTTTATCTTGCGATGACTTTTAGTTTAGTTTTAGTTTCAGTTTTAGGGACTATCCTAAAGGTGTGGGTTTTCATGCAACATTTGTTTATCATGCAAGAAAAGTAAGTGCAATGCGGTTAAATAAATTGCAATAATGTAAATTGCAAGAAAGTAAATTGCAATAAAATAAAAGCGTGCTCGGAGGGTCTTCCCGTCATCCCAAGTCGCACTTAAAACACAATTAGAGTATTTAAGCAAATTCCTGAGTAAAGCTAAGGGAAGGGTTATGGTTTTCTACCAAGTTCCTAATCCTATAGCTAGTCATTTCCTATGACGTCTAGGTTCCTTGTGTTTTGGTTTAAAGACGATTTTCTTCATCAAAGAACAATTAAGTTCAATTGTTCTTATGAACATCCTATCATATCGAGGAAGCGCTTAAGGCAAATCTTAAACATCTTTTCAATATTTCTAGGATTGTTTTAAGTCCAAATGAATTCAATTACACAAATGAATTAATCGTCCGAGGTTTAGTTAAGTTTTGTTGTTATCTTACTTAGTGAACTAGGATATTTGAATGTCCTATAAGTGAAGTAACATTTCATTTAATATTCTGTTTAGGAGTTATGACAACTAAAGCTTTCGAGAGTAAATTGGTGTTCAAATGATCTGTGATTTAGTTTAAATTCAATTAATGGGTTTAAATTTGGAATAGTGTTTAAGTTGCTTTATATTTAATTTCTTTCTGTTTTAGGTGATGTTATTTAATTCAATTTTAATTTAACTTTAATTTAATTTAATTTAATTTTAATTTTAATTTAATTTAATTTAATTCAATTTAGTTTGATTTGATGTTAAATTAATTTAGTTTAATTTGATTTAATTTCCTTTAATTTAATTTAATTTGATTTGATTTTAATTTAATTTGATTTAATTTAATTTAATTTAATTTAATTTAATATGTTTTAATTTAATTTAATTTAATTTAATTTAATTTGTTTTAATTTAATTTAATCTAATTTAATTTAATTTAATTTATTTATTTAATTTAATTTAATTTAATTTATTCATTTAATTTAATTTAATTCAATTTGATTTATTTAATTTAATTTAATTTTTAATTTAATTTTATTTTTTTAACTTTAATTGAAATTTTAAAAGAGTTTAATAATTTAACTTTAGTTTAATGATTAAGTCCTTTAATATTTTAAATTTGAGTTATCATTTTAATTAAGAATTAAATATTAATGAGATGATTAATTTAGGGATTTTTAAATTAAAGAATAAATTTATTCCTAACAATATCCCTATTTTAATAGTTCCAATTTTATTATTCTTCCCAAATTTAATCAATTATTTGATTAAGGTTTATTTCAATTATTTTAAATTGTTTAATGGGATTCTACCCTTTAATTATTTAAATTTCAATCATTCAAATCAGATTAAGATCAAATATTTTACTTTTTAATTTTATTAAACCTAAAGTTTTAAGTAAGGGTTAAAATTTTAATTACCACTTTGCCCTTTAAGCTTACTAATTTCATAACTCACTAAATTGAGCTTAAATGAACTTGAAATTTTTATGTGACTTCACTCATATGTCAATAAAGACATGAGAGGATAAAATGTGATTTTTTTGTATTTAATTTATTTATATAATTATTTTTTGTAGAAAATAGAGATTTCCAAGGAAAATTTAATAACATGACCAAGGGAAAGTTTCTATCCTTAAGAAAATTAGGGGACATTCCTAATGACCAGAGGACCATTTGGACCAATTTTGGTGATTTTTTGAATTATATTATTTTTATTATAATTATTTTAAGTTTTGGAGTGTTAATTAATTTAAAAATAAAATAAAGGTTGAAAAATGAATTTTATATTTTTTAAAAATCTCTCTGATATCAAGGAAATCAGAAAATCAATTTTTGCAATTTTCTGATTTTTCTATGATTTATTATAATTATTTTAGTGAAAATGCTAGAAAATACATTTTTTTAATTTTAAAATTACCCTAGGGCTTTAAAATTTAATATCTCATTAAATAGACCTAAAAAAAATATGGGGTTTGTTCCTAAGTGATTAAAATTCAAAATGTGACATTTTGGTGAATTTTATTATTTTTGTGATTTTTATTATTTTTTAATTATTAAAAATATTAAAATAATATTAAAAATCAACTTTTTTAGAAAATTGAAATTTTAATTTTCTTAAATTCCCCTAATATCAGAGAGGCTCCAAAACCAATTTGGTGAATTTTTGAAAGGTATTTTGAAAGTTATGAATTTTTAAAGTTCAAATTGACTAAATGGCTTAATGAACCCATTTAAGTAGGGCTAACCAAGTCCAATTGACTTCAAATTTTTATGGTGGGTTCCTCTAATCCTAAAGGTCAGTGGAGAATTGATTTCAAGTCAATTTGATGTATGGTTAACTCTAATTAATTAGGGATCTATTTTGGGTGTTTAAGCCAATTAGGGTTATTTTAAATGAACTAACTCAAAACCTATTTTCCTAGAGGTCCTCTCGGTCATAAGGGACATCACCAAATTTTTCTAGAATTTATTTCACAACATGCTAATTATTAGAATTAAAATACTCAAAACAGTAACATGAATTTGAAAAATCAATAACTTCTCATAGGGATGGCCTCTGACTTTGGAAAATTCAGAGGCTTCAAAAGCCCTATGGTCTCATGCCATGGTGAATTTCCTATATGCATGGAGAATTAAAAGAATGAAAACAGTAAATAAATTATTAAAAATAAAATACTTGATGAAATTAAATGATTTCTTTTTCACATTATTCTCCTCTGTTCACTTAGCAAGAGGGTATTTTTATTTTATTTTTATGATTTTCCTACACAAAGTTATGAATTTTCCAAGTTCAGGGAATTAAATAAATAGAAAAAACCCTAATTTTCTATTTATCCGAGTCGGCGCCGCGTCATCCTCGGCATCTCTGAACGGCCACGCGGAGCGCTCTCATTCGATACCGCCGCTTGAGTCAGCAGCCCGGGTCCCGCGGTTCACGCACCATCTCCTGGTCCGACGCCATCTGAGCCGTCCGTCCGCGCGTGTATTGAATGAACGGCATCCGTTCATTGTCCCCAAGCCTCCTAACCCGAGAACCGTCCATCTTCTAGGCCTAAGGTCTCACTCTATACTTGACCAAATTTAACGTTCTTATGCTCTATGGATTCGTCTCGAGAAGACGAACACATCCATACGGTTTATGTGGGATGAAATTTACTCAATAAAAATGGAGAGTGTTCAGAAGCTCGGGAAGAAGAGTGAGGCCATACCTTTTGCTCAGAGAAGTGTGGCTTCGATCTGAGGGTTGTTTCACCTTCGATTGGATCCCAGCGAAGCTCCGGATGAAGTCTCCCGGTCCGGTGAATTGCCTAGGTAGGATTTCGACCACAGCTCGATCACAAAGCTTGGAGGCCGGAGCAACCGGGTGGCCCTGGAGATGGGGCTTTTGCTGGTGGACACCTTCTATCGGTCCGGTGAAGGTGTAGGACCAATCAATTTGAGGATTGATCCACCGTGAAGAAGTGTCCTGGTTTTTAGGCTAAAGTTTGAACTCAAAATCGAACTCGACTCGGAGGAATCGGGGCTAGAATTCAGTGGGGATCAAATGCTCTATGTATGGGGAGTAGTCCGGAACAATTTTGGCGTAGTTTCCTTAAGGTTTGTTTCAGCACCTCTAATGGCCGAGAAGGGGTGGTGTTTAAATAGGAGAAGGTGGAGGGCTTCCCGTGGAGAGTTAGGGCTTGGGATCGACCGCTCTCGGCAAGAGAAGAATAGCTACAATGGCCACTGGGGATGGGGCAGCTCAACGAGGGAGAATTCCAAAGTCGGCTCACATGTGAGCTCTCGGCCATGGTGTCTTCCGGCGACCCGATGGCCGGCGGCCGTGCAAGGGTCACCCTCAAGGTCGGGTGGGTCGTGGCTGGGACTTGGTGCAAGCAATTGGCAATTGCCATGTGTAAAGGCTTTGATCCAAAGTAGAATGGGGCATGTCTAGTTTTGAGTCTAAATGGGTCAATCCACCCATTTGGGCTTGGTGCACCCTTCGAGGTGGCTTTGGATGCTGTGGGGGATCAAAGGGATCGAGCTGGTTTGGCATGGAGAAGTCTCCATCCAAATATATTTGGATTAAATTTAAGTTTAGGTGAATCATGATTAAGGCTAATGAGCTTTAGGGATTAAGGAAAGCCCTCCCTCTTCTTACCCAATATGGCATGGTGGAGTGTCCAAGGCTCTCATGGCTCACATGTGGCTCAAGCATGGCTTCATGGCTCACCTTTGGCTTGGGGAAAGTTAAGTCAATATCATGAAAAAGGGTTTTGTGTATTTTGGTATTTTAATGGGAATTGGCATATGGCTTGATTTGGGATGATTTGATGATGAATTTAGGACTTAGGCATTGAGTCTAATTGAAAGTATGATGAGGGAAATGTCATATGGGCTTTGGGACCAATTTTGGGCCTTTGGATGTGGTAAAAGATGGGCTTTTAAAATGGTTTAAGGAATGGGCCTTTAAGTTTAAAAATGAATTTATGGAAAGGAATTTTGTAAAGAGGTTGTGCCAAATAATTGTTGGGTTTAGCTCATGGATGTGTCATGAGTGACTTGAAGCAAATTGGGGGTGATTTGGGTTTGAATTGGGTTGAATTTGGGCTCTTTTGGTGAATGGGCAAATATAGGTCAAAGTGGGCCAAGTTGGGCCAATGTTGGGCTAGGGTTGAAATTGATGTAAAATTAATGTTGAGAAATGTTTATAGGAGTGTTTCAAAGAGGTTTTGACTTTGGTTGGGCTTTGATTTTGGGGTTTGGGCTCATTTGGGTTAGGTTTGGGTTTAGGTCAAAATTGGGCCTTTTAGCTTTGGGTTGAATTTGAGTGGGGTTTGGGTCTAAATTTTGGGCAAATCATGTTAGTGTTTTTCTTTTGGGGATGCTAAGGAAGATTTAGAAAAGATTTGGGGTTAATTGGAGTTGAATTGGGTGAGTTTGGGTTAGGTTTGGGTCATGGGTCCAAATTGGGCTTTAAGGCCAAAAGTGAAATTGGATCCAAATGTCAATCAAATTGGACTTGGATTTGGTCTAGATTGGTGTTGGGAATATTGAATTGAAGTTTAGAATTGAATTGGACCAGAATTTGGGTCAATTGGGTAGGTTTGGTTTGACATTGGGTTCACTTAGGGTTAAAATGGGTCAAATTGGGGGTTTTGACAACAGTAGGGTAAATTGACAAAATTGGCCCATGGTGTAGTTGAACAAAATGAAATTGGAAATATTTGGGATTTTCTGGAATTTTCTGGGAATTTTCTGAATTTTTGGATATTTTGGGTCAAGAGGGGTATTTTGGGTATTTGGAGGGTATTGGGAGGTATTTTTGGTATTTTTGGGTATGGATGATCAATTTGAGTGATGTGGAAATGTTTGGGATTGATTTTGGGGAATTTTGGGTGATTTGGAAATTTTGAAAAATTTGGGTAATTTCAAGGGCTTTGGGTAGGTTAGGCGGGTGTAGGGTCCCGGGGGTCAAAAATTAAAAATTTGAAAAATTGAAGATTGGGTAAATGTAAGTGGAATAAAATCATTTTGGTTGAGCCATGAAGCCACATCAAGCCCACATGAGCCATGAAGGGACTCATTTGAGGCATTCACTATGTTGTTCCTAACCCTCTTAGCTGAGGGTTTAGGGGTTAAGGACCATCCATGTGAATCACCTACATGAGTCAGGAGGTCAAGTTAGGTATGGGTGTGGTTTTAGGAGGTGTGTGAAAGTGTAGTATATGAGTGTAGTGTGTGTGTAATTCAGCCCCTTCACCAGACCAGGCCACCCAGGGCAGTCCTAAGGCCAAAGAGTCCTATAGGAACTCATCCTTTAAACTTCCACATTTGATTTCAACCCTCTAGGTGATTAGGGGTCTACGATCAAGTTTGTGGAGTTTGCGGGGAGTTAAGAAGTGGTTTGAAATTCTAGATGGTGGATCCAAATTCTAGTCCTCTAAGATAGTCAAAGGAAAAGCCTAAGGCTAGATCCTAAGTACTAAAAAAGAAGAGAAGACCTCATAAAAAATGAGGTCAACAAATGGACCCCCGATAGGTGTGGTGAGTGACGGAGCACACCGCGCGTATTGGTGTTGACCGAAGCGATCGACAAAACTAACACAGATGTCCAAGTGACAAACTTAGGAAGAAGTAGAAGAGTTTCCGCTGGGGAGTGTCAAGTATATCTCTGAAACTGGAGATTCCTGAACTCTCGCTGGGGAAAGGAAAAGGAGGTGAACTCCAAATCACATGATCTGGGGGAATTTCGATTTAGATTTCATTTTGTTTCAATTTAAGTTTGGATGTGTAATTTTAGATTTAGATTTTTAATTTAGATTAAAGTTTGATTTAAAATCAATTTGAGAAAATTTAGATTTGAAACGAGAATTGAAACCTAGGTTCCAATCTCGGGATTGCAAAGAGAACCGGAATCCGAGCACCGAGTCTCGGAGTGAGAATCGAGTTTAAGTGTCGATTGAAAAAGATGAGAATCGAAATTTAGGTATCGATCTCGGAAGGGATGAGAATTGAAATTTAAGTATCAATCTCGAAAGAGAGTCAAAATTTAGGTATCGACCTCGAAAAGAATAAGAATCAGAATTTAAGTACTGATCTCGGAATGAGAACTAGAATTTAGGTACCAGTCTTGGAAATTTTGAATTGAAATTTAGGTATCAATCTCGGAAGAGAGTCAAAATTTAGGTATTGACCTCAAAAAGAATGAGAATCAGAATTTAAGTACTGATCTCTGAATGAGAACTAGAATTTAGGTACTAGTCTCGAAAATTTTGAATTGAAATTTAGGTATCAATTCGGATGAGAATCGAGATTTAGGTATCGATCTCGGAATGAGAAGCTGGAATTTAGGTACCGATCTCGGAAATTTTGAATTGAAATTTAGGTATCAATTCGGATGAGAATCGAAATTTAGGTATCGATCTCGGAGTGAGAACTGGAATTTAGGTACCGATCTCGAAATTTTGAATTGAAATTTAGGTATCAATTCGGATGAGAATCGAAATTTAGGTATCGATCTCGAAATGATAACTGGAATTTAGGTACCAGTCTCGGAAATTTTTGAATTGAAATTTAGGTATCAATTCGGATGAGAATCGAAATTTAGGTATCGATCTCGGAGTGAGAACTCGGAATTTAGGTACCGGTCTCGGAAATTTTTGAATTGAAATTTAGGTATCAATTCGGATGAGAATCGAAATTTAGGTATCGATCTTGGAATGAGAACTGGAATTTAGATACCAGTCTCGGAAATTTTTTTTTTTGAATTGAAATTTAGGTATCAATTCGGATGAGAATCGAAATTTAGGTATCAATCTCGGAGTGAGAACTGGAATTTAGGTACCAGTCTCGGAAATTTTGAATTGAAATTTAGGTATCAATTTGGATGAGAATCGAAATTTAGGTATCGATCTCGAAATGAGAACTAGAATTTAGGTACCAGTCTCGGAAATTTTGAAATGAAATTTAGGTATCAATTCGGATGAGAATCGAAATTTAGGTATCGATCTCGGAATGAGAACCGTAATTTAGGTACCGATCTCGAAATTTTGAATTGAAATTTAGGTATCAATTCGGATGAGAATCGAAATTTAGGTATCGATCTTGAAATGAGAACTGGAATTTAGGTACCGATCTCGGAAATTTTGAATTGAAATTTAGGTATCAATTTGGATGAGAATCGAAATTTAGGTATCGATCTCGAAATGAGAAGCTGGAATTTAGGTACCGAGTCTCGGAAATTTTGAATTGAAATTTACTCGTGGAGATTTGGATTTAGCGGGAGATCCAAATGAGATATGAAAGTGTTTCATATCCCATGGGAATCAATCAAAGTCTGATTACTTGGCGAAGGGTACAAACCCATGCCATCCGGATCAAATTGAAAATTCTTTGTGATTCTGAAATCATCCCGAGAGAGGGTTTCAAGGGAGGTCTAGAATAGATCTTGATTTGAAGAAGGATTGGAGGATTTGAAAAGATGGATTTAAACTGGAATTCAATTTGTGTTTTAAATTTGTTTTGTTTGTCCCTTAACTATCCCATTTTTTGTTGTTTATTTCGTGTTCATGTGGATTTGGTGTTCGACATTTTTAGATTTTTTTTTTTAAGGAAAGTTTTCTTTTATTCTCTTTTTTATTTCTTTTCTGTTCTTTGTTCGAAGTTCATTTAACTTTAATGGCGTTTCCCAGTCAATTTGCACAAAAGAGGCGAAGGCCAAAAATGTGACATTTTCACTTTCATTCCAATCATGTCGAAGATACATCATACAACTCGATCTGGAATATATCTCATACAATCCATGTAGACTCAAAACGGACTATGTATGATCTTCGTCGATCCATCCAAAGAAGCATCCGTCAAAAATCCATGTCCGAATAGTGGGGTACATGGTCGATAACATCACCTTCCAAGCCATCCTTGGCAAGGATGCCGTATGGATGTACATTGGAGGTGTGATATTTTCCATGTAACTCACAGCTCGTAAGGCCGGAGGCTCTCTAGCTCCGGGTATGGCTGGAAATGGTAAGGTGTCTTCCTGTCGTCCATCCTTCTGAAAATAACTGAGATCCGCTTCACTGGTACTCCTAGTATGCAATGCTTAGCGATATCCGCTTTGTTGCCCTTCGCTATCATGACGGAACCTACCGGTAATGGTATCTTCATCGGCCCTCGGAACTCACCTAGGCCTCGCTATCCGGAGGTCGGATCCGAACATGATGTTACACTCGTTCGGGAAAGAGACGCGTGCGAAAGGTCCGACAAAGTCGTGGTGATTTATGTGTGGGGGTATGCGGTCACCTCGCTTGTAGATGTTAATAATGCGGCTATTGGGTATGCAATCTGCGCGCGTACCCTCCATGTTATCAATCTCTTTACCATTCTCTTGATGACTAGTGGCATCGGATCCACTTGGCCATGACGAGTATTCCGGAGGGTTTCCTTCCGTCTTCTCGCAAAGTTGTAACGAGCATCCACATTGTATTGTGATTCTTCCTTTCCCTGGCATCCATCTCCGGGTTTCTGAGTATGTGTTTTCCCTTAGGCGGCCCGCTCGGCCCATTCTTTTCAAATCCCGGATGAAATCCACGATTTGTTATTGTTCATACTCTGAGATTACGTCTGTATGTAGCTCGAGGCCCTCTAGTATATTTATCCTTCTGCCTAGAATTCTCTCGAAGTATTCAAAGGTTTTCTTTTCGACATTCTGCATTCTCTCCAGCTCGTATTCCGGAATAATCTGCAGATGGCGAGGCCCGGTGACATATTGTGCGATATACGGTTCAATCACTTCACGCTCTCCTCGCATACCTCGGCTCCTCGGGGATGATGTCCGTCGGGACATCCCCGGGGTTGCTTCGCAACAAGGCCATGCATTACGGGTGGTTCTATCCGGTGGCGTGGTAGCCTTCTTTCTTCCGGTCTTTGTGAGATTTCCCTGGTCCTTTCGTTATCCTAGGAGCCGGCCTCCTTTCTTTAGGTTCTCGGTGGACCGGTGTCCTCGAAGTGTACGTACGGCGTAGCAGACCGTCTCGTCGCGCCGGTCCGCGGCTAGTTTTGTTAACATCTTACGGATACGGCGATTCTTATTTCTTCGTTGCGTTGCTGTGAGAGTAGCTCTTTGAACTTCTTGAATCTCTGTGGGCGCGGCGCTGACATGCCTGCCCTCTGCTGTAGCGACTACAGACTTCATTTTATTATCTTCTTCAGTGCTTGCCTTTCTTTTCTTGATGTTGGATTGGTGGCTTGGGCCACCCATTTTCATCACTGTCTGCCCGGGCAGTTATTCTCGGTCAACTGGGACCCAGTCACTTTCCTCGTACTGTAGGCTTGCTGGTGCGAAATCCGAGTCAATCTCGATTATCACTCCATCTTTCACCCTCTTTTCATCGAGTGCAAGGCTTACGTCATTTCTAAAGTTCAGGACCAACCGCCCGTTCGACATTTCCCTGCGAAAAGACAAGGAAAAGGATCAGGGGCTGTACTAAGAACAAGAACATTAAGAAAATGTTTATTAAGGACATTTTTTTCTTTATATTATATTTTTTTTTATTTTCAAATTTAACAGGAATGAAGTGGGAAAAAATCAGGAAAAAGATCTTGATTTGGAAAAGAAAACAAGGAAAACTTTATTATCATGATTTTATTTATCTTAGCACATTTTATTATTTTTGGGTTTGGACCCAATCATAAGTAATTACTTCGCCCGTGTTTCTTAGGGATGAAGAATTCATTCCTTCGAAACATCGGGTAGCGTAATACTTTTTCAAGTATCGTCCGTTGATCGGAAGCATATGTCGTTCTCCCCGACAATTCACTAGGCTGGTAGGAACCTCCCGAGTATACTCGCTTCAACCACAAACGGCCCTTCCCAAGTGGGTTCAAATTTTCCTCCTATCTTGCGGTGTGCATGAATAGGTCTCTTGAGAACGAGAACTAAGTCACCAACTTTGAAGGTTCTTGGGCGGACCAGTTTGTCATGGGCTTGAACCATCTTAGCTTGGTATAGTTCTAAATTCTGTTGCGCCGCAAGTCTTTTCCCTTCCAGGCTTTCTAATTCCTCTAGTCGTAACTTGGCATTCTCTTCTGTCGTGATCTTATTTGCAACTGCGACTCTGAGTGAAGGAAGCTGAACCTCTAAAGGTAACACCGCCTCGGACCCATATACCAGAGCGTAAGGTGTAGCTTGAGTAGGAGTTCTGAAGGTTGTCCGATAGACCCATAAGGCTTCTAACAACTTCTCGTGCCAATTTCTCTTATTATCGTCCAAAGTTTTCTTTAAAATTTGAACGAGAGTTTTATTAAAAGCCTCAGCGAGGCCGTTTGCTCTTGGGTAGTAAATTGTTGAGTATCGCCAGTCGATTCCGTGTCTCCTAACAAAATTGTTGATTTGCGTGCTTCTGAATGCTGACCCATTATCCGAGATAATCTTGCGCGGCACTCCGAAACGGTAGACAACTTGGTTCTTGAAAACCGTAGCACGTGGTGTGCTTTCACTTCTCTAAGTGGAACCGCCTCCGCCCACTTGGAAAAGTAATCTGTAGCCGCAAGAATGAAGCAATGTCCTTTTGAAGATGGTGGTTCTATCGGACCCACTATATATGTGCCCCAACATTCAAATGGCCACGACGCAATTGTCGGATGTAGCACATTTGGAGGTTGGTGTAGAACCACTCCGTGCACTTGGCATTGGTGACAGCTCTTGGCGATTTTCATGCGATCGGTCATCATCGAGGGCCGTAGTACCCTAGTCTTTTAATTTTCATTTTCATCTTCGGACCCGTCCGGTGAGCGCCACGAGTCCCGAATGTACCTCTTTAACGATTTCACGGGCCTCGGACCCGCTTAGGCACCTTAGCCACATTTGATCGAAAGACCTTCCGTATAACGTGTTGTTTATTAATGCGTAGGACGCAGTTCTTTTCTTGATCCGATGGGCCAACGACCTATCGTCCGGTAGTTTTGCTTGTTTGCGGAAGTCTACTAATGGCCGTCGCCAATCTTCTGTGTTTTCTCGTCATCATTGCAATCGATTCTTTTTCTTTTTCGATTTGTGTATTGTGTCTATGTCGAGTTGTGATAGGACCTGACGTCCGTGAACCGACACTTCCACCGATTCATCTTCCAAACGGGCAAATTCTTTTGCGAGATGGGCTAAAGCATCTGCTAAAGCATTTTCTTTTCTGGGAATTTTGTAGATCGTCACATTTGGAATTTGTTCCAACAACTGTATGGCATACTGGAAATATTGCTCGAGTCTTGGCTTTAAAATTCTGTATTGTCCGGCGATCTGTTGAATGATCAATTGTGAATCCCCGTAGATGTTGATGTCTGTTATCCCCATTTGAATAGTTAATTCTAGTCTCGTTATGAGGGCTTCATATTCTGCTTCATTGTTTGTACACGGTTCTGTCAAGTGGTAGGAGTATCTTAACATCCCCCGCTCCGGTGTTATAAAGATTAGCCCGATTCCTGCCTTACGGGCACTATCACTTGCGATTCTTCGTCTTTGTGTATTGAAGATGCTCCGTCGAAATATAATTCCCAACGTCGATCATCAGGGTCTTCTAGGCTCATTATTTGTTCATCTGGCAAATCGTCATTGAGAGGAGATTCTGCCGGCAAATGGGTGTGCTGCGAGAAAGTCCGCTAAGACTTGTCCCATTACTGGCACGAAGAGGCACGAAAGTTATATCGAATTGCGATAATATCATTGACCATCCGGCAAGTCCGCCGGAAAGTGTTGGATGAGTCATCGAGTATTGCAATGGATTAAATTTCGAGATCGGATTGACCTTATGAGAAAGCATGTAGTGCCCGAGCTTTTGAGAGGCGAACATCGGGGCCAAACAATGCTTTTCAATTGCGGGATACCTTATTTCCGTCGAAGTAAACGACGGCTTAAGTAGTAAAGAGCATTTTCTTTACCCTCATCATCGACACCGTGCTAACGGGCTCCGAGAGAGTCGTCTAAAGCCACGGTATAAAGTATCGCCGGTCTACCCGAGACCGGGGCCGCTAAGACAGGAGGTGTCATTAAATATTGTTTAATGTCCTCGAAGGCCTTCCGGCATTTCTCTTCCCAAATAAATTTGGCGTCCTTTTTAACTAGTGCCGAGAAAGGTCGACACCTACCCGACAAGTTTGAGATAAAGCGTCGAAGATATCCCAACTTCCCTTGAAAAGATCGTAGTTGTTTTAAGGTTTTGGGAGGCGGCATTTCTAAGATAGCATTAATCTTTTCCGGGTCAATTTCAATTCCACGATGTCGGACAACGAATCCTAAGAATTTCCCGGAGGTGACGCCGAAGGCGCATTTTAAGGGATTCATCTTAAGGTTAAATTGCCTTAATCGTTCGAAAACAATTCTCAAATCATACAGGTGGTTTTCCTTTACTTTGCCTTTGATGACCACATCGTCCACGTGGCATTCGACTTGATTGTGGATGAGATCATCAAAAATTCTTGTCATCGCTCTACGGTATGTTGCTCCCGCATTCTTCGATCCAAATGGCATCACTCGTGTAGCAATATACTCCGATCGGCGTTCGAATGCCGTAAGCTTTTCATCTTCCGGAGCCATTTTTATCCGGTTGTATCCCGAAGATCCATCCATGAATGAAACTATCTCATGTGTCGAAGCAATGTCGATCATTAGTTCTGGGATCGGTAGAGGAATTCATCCTTTGGACATGCCTTGTTTAAATCTCTCGAAGTCCACACAAATTCCGATTCGACAATTCTTCTTCTCGATCGGCACCACATTGGCTAACCAAGTCGGGTATTGTTCTTCATGGATAAATTTGGCGTCTATTAGCTTTTTAACTTCGGCTATGACTTGTTGTTCGATTTCTAGAAGCATTCTTCTAGGACCTTGTCTGACTGGGATAGAAGTAGGATCCACTCCTAGCTTATGGACTGCGACCTCTGGAGCTAATCCTGACATCTCATCGTAGTTCCAAGCAAAACAGTCTTTAAATTCCATTAATAACTTGATTATTTCTTCGGAGTCTTATTTATTGAGTAAGGAGCTAACAAAGGTAGGTCTAGGCTCTTCGCTAGTACCTAAGTTAACTTCCGTTAGCTCATCTATCGTAGATTTAATCTCTTCTTCGAATTCGGTGGAGCGTCTCCAATTTGTAAATCTTCGAGTTCGTCCGTAGTTTTCATGCGGTTTTCATTAGATTCGCAAGTGACAACCAAGCAAAATTCGGTATCGTCAACTGATCCTACTGTGCCAAATCCGAGTCCATGCTTTGAATTGGGTGGACGACCGGAGTTATTCCATAATTTTTCAAAATGTTGTGATTGACCTTTTGTCCATTGTTGAGGTAAGAAACCACGTTGAATTAAACTTTGAACACAACGAGAGTACCACTCAAAAGGTAATTCCATTAATTCTGATGAAGTGACATCTTCAAATTGTACATTATTTTCAGTTTTGGAGGAAGAAGCACCACGGTAGAATTTGATTGGCTTTGCACTGCCGCTACGTACCTCTTTGACCACCATACCCTCGATCTTATTAGAATGGATCGGGGTTATGGTCATAGTATGTACGTAGTGGTTAATCTTCTCGTACATTAATTTGTATTCTTCATTCTTTCATCTTCGAGGGAGATCTTGAATTGCGACTTCTTCAGACTTATTGTTGTTGTTTCTTGCTTGATTTCTTTTTCTTCTTCAGAACTATCTCCCCAATCAACATTGATGGTTGGTTTCCTCTGTCCAACTGTCCTAACGTCTCTACCACGGCCTCGTCCCCGGCCTCGACCTCGGATGCGAGTTGTGGAAAAACCTTCACCATCTCGCCGGAAGGGAGTGGTGAGTGACTCGTTGGACTAGAACTTCAGGTTCTTCGTTGTCCCGAACTTTCTTTGCTTCATTTGTTATGGTATCTCTGGAGAAGATTGTTTTCTTCGGTGGTGCATAATAAGCTGCATCTTCATGGATTCCAATTTTATGTACGGAGAATGGTTGTAAGTCACCTTTGATGCACTATTCCCCTCCATCGTAGTATTTGATGCACTGATGTAGAGATGATGGTACCATCCCGTTTTCATGTATCCATGGTCGGCCCAGTAGAGCGTTGAATGACGTTTCTGAATCAATTATGTGAAATTTTGCGGTTGTCTTTGCTAAGTCACCGGTCTTCATTAGTAGCGTTATTGATCCGAGGGCTCTTTCTCCTTTCGGTTGAATCCTCTTAATAACATTTTGTACGCTTCGAGCTCATGAGCATCAATTTCCAAATATGCTAGTGTTCGAAGACTCATTATATTGATTGATGCTCCTGGATCCACCAATACTCTGGAGAGCGTAAACTTCCCAATTGTAACTGAAATGTATAACGATCGGTTGTGATCTGCTGTCCCAAGTAGTAGGTCATTGTCCGTGAAGGTAACACCTCGATGTTCCTTTAACGAGAAAACCTCATCTAAGGAATCTCTGGCCATTTGAGCTAAGAAAATTTCTGGATCAAGTAAGGCCTTGATCAGAGCTTCTCTCATCTCCTTTGATAAGATGAGAGCATCGTAGATGCTCGACTTGGCTCGGTAGTTTCCTAAGATGGGCTAGCACGTTGTAGTCCACTTTATTTTCATGTGCTCGGCTTCTTCTCGAATGAGTATTTCTTCCGCCGGGTTGGTCCTTCTTGAGCAACCACCGCTTTCCTTTGTCCTTTGGACCCATTCTCGGAGGTAGAACTCTTCCACTTCTTAAGTTGACTTCGTAATTTCTTCTGAATCTAGTGTTGAGCTTGCTGGTGTTTCTTCCTGAATCGGAATTACAGGCTCTTCCGGATTAGCTTCAGAGTCTGAAGGCTCTAACTCTATTGTGACTGGAGCTCCTCGAAACTCACAGATAGATTTGTTGCTTATTGAACTCTCGTAGCCTTCTTGATGGATGTCTTCTTTGTCATTTTGATCGTCGAGATTGTGTATGATTTGAGAATTGTCGTTGGTATCGAAATCGATGTCTGGATTGTCGCTAGTTACGTAATCGTTAGAAACAGTCAAAACGTAGCCAACGCCATCACCCTTATCATTATATGATCCCACCGAAGTGAGTAGATAATCATACAGAGTTAGAGGTTCGAGGGATTTCTCGCCCGAATCCGAAACAACTATCCTAGGATAAGCAGCCCCTAGTCTAGCCTTAGGAGCCTCGGTCTTCTCTTCTTCGTCGATTTTCTTCTTCTCTTCAATCATCTCTCGTTGAGGTGGTTCTTCTATCGCAAGTGATAGTACCGGCTTAACAGGTTTCGAACTCTGAATTGAAGCTCCCTTAATGTACGTTGTGGACGAGGCGGGTGTTCATACTGTGGAGATGAATGATAGCTGGGTCGGGGTTGTTTATAATTCTGTTGAGGTTGCTGTGGCCGTTCGGACGATATTTGTATCGGTTGATTACCTTTGTCGACTGCAGCAACGATCCCGGATTTCTTTTCAAGAGTCTTCACAGGCTTTTGCTTGTCTGTCTTATCGGCGAAACTTAATTGCTTTGCCTCCTCTTGCAAGCTTCCGGCCTTGCTTAACAACTTCTCGAAAGTCTTAATACCGAATCCTTTGAGGAGAAGTGCTATCGGGCCGTGAATGCTTTTAAGTAAGATGCCGATCGCATGTTGTTCTTGTAGTTGTGGTTCACACTTCATGCTTAAGTTCCTCCATCGATGTATGTAATCCACCAAAGTTTCGTTCGGCTCGCTTCTCTACCACTAAATCACCTATAGAGATGTGGTGCCGAGCTTCGGCGAATCGCTTGATGAAGAGGTTTTCTAGTTCCGAGAACGTCTTCACCGAACCATTTGGTACTCGCATACCAATCAAAGGCGATCCCCGACAGTGCGCGACGAACCTGTCGGAAGAGTAATGCATCGCTCCCGCCGGCATTGCAACAACCGGCACGAAAGTGTGCAACATGCCGTCGGGGTTCCTGGCTCCATCAAAGGTCTTGAACAGAGGTGGTACGAAGCCTTTGGGTATTGGACAGCGTCGAATTCTTCCGGGTAAGGTCTACCCGTCCGAATGGATGTCCCGCTCTTTGATTGTGCTAAGGCTTCTCGCACCTGCTATTCCACCAAGCTCTTGATATCTTTTTCTGGAATCATACTTTGTGTTGTATCCTTCTTTAGCTGATCATCCCCGTTGACGGATGTAATCTCATTTCCTCTGTCTGCAATGTGAATGACCTCTGGGGGTGTTTCTCTTTGGGGTTGCACTTGACTAGGGCTGTAAACGAGCCGAGCTTGAGCGAGCTCAGGCCTTGCTCGTGTTCGGCTCGTTCGAAATTGGCTCGGCTCGAATTCGGCTCGTGTTCAAAATAGCTCGTGAACAGTGTGTTCGTGTTCGGCTCAAAAAAATTACTCGTGTTCGTGTTCGGCTCGTGTTCGGCTCGAAATTGGCTCTTTAGAATATTATATTATTTTAATAAATATTATTTTTTTAAAAAAATAGTAATTTTGTCTAAAATTTTTTTAAGAGCAAATTTCATAAAAAATTTAGAGATAAAATAACTAAAAAAATGATGAACTCAAAAAACTTTACAAAATTTATTACAAAATTTTACACAAGAATATTAATATTATTTGACAAAAATTTATTAAATAAGAATCAATTTATTATAAATTTTAAAATATACAAACTAAACAATGGTACAAATAATACAAAAAAAAATCTCAAAATAAAAAAAAATTGTATTGAACATTTAATAATTCTTCTTATATTTTACATACAACTCATACAAAGGAATTAAAAGCTTATAATAATCCACTATCCAAATTCCAAACACCAACAACTATAATTACAGCAACACAATCTTCGTAGGGATCCCGAACTCCGGATTATATTTCATGTCTGACAAGAAAAAAAGAAATCGTCCGTTAATTTATGATATAGTATCAATGTGACGCATTAAACTTGACGATAATGAATAATTCTAATATAGAAAAATTCTAATGTTTTCTTATACAGGATTCAAAATACACAAAAAAATAAATTTTTCATCTTCAGTGCATTGTCCAGCACTAATTAAAAATATTCCTAAAGGTCAAATCAAAGTGAGAAGGATGAATTACCAGTATTGGCACCAAAACAAGAGCTAAACATCGATCCCGCTCTTCTCCATAAGCTTGAAGCATTCAAATCCGAGGTATGCATATCCAGGTACCAATCTGCAAGAACATAATCCAAATGTTTTTCAAACAACGAATCACTCATCTCAATCCGATTTTGCAGAATTAGATAAAATAAACCATTGTTTTCTCAAATAACTAGATCTAAAAGATCGAAGAGCTTACACTAGAACTCTGGTTACAAACTCGCCTAACATTGTCGATCAAATATCACCAATCCCCAAATCTGCCGGCAAAGGGAAAACAACATTAAACTCAATTATATTGAATAATAAATATGAAGCTAGATAAATAGTATATACTCCCTACAAAATAAACCACTCAATTACCCAAGCAGGAAAGCTACTCGCCACAACACCGCCATCTGTTACAAAAACAAATTGAAGCATGTAGACTAGGGTTGTCAAAATTTAACAAGATTTGCCAACCACCATTGGTCACAAATTTGAATCATTAAATTGAAACTAATATATGTGTTTACATATCTAACACCTAAATTTTAATTTTTTAACCAAGATATACATATATGCCGATCAATTCCTTAGTATTTTTTACCAATATGCTTAACATTTTTCACATTCTAAAGATTAAGATAGAAATGCTAAAAAAATGTTATATATGCAAATACACAGGAATCCCTTAATATTTAGCAAGAAAAGAAACAGTCCTATGGTGTTGCACCTGCTCCATCAAACCAATCCTCCAATACCCGTAATCCCTTAATATTTAGCACCTGCAACGATGGAAACACATATAAACAAACTCTTTAGATTTCTGTATGGTTTAAGATTTACAAGCTTCCAACCCACCTGCATCATGCATACAAGAGCCAAAATAACAATGTTTAGATATGAAGGATTACCTACGGCTGTAATCACCTGTTTCATGTTCTTTAATATGAAACAGGGCTGCATGGTTTAAAACGGTATGCATGGAAACACATATTGAAACACATATTGAAACACATATTGACTGTTTCATGTTCTTCAATATGAAACAGGGCTGCATGGTTTTCATTCATTAACAATTTGCCCCCAATTCAAGAATAAATCTGCATACAAATTGGATCAATTTAAGGAATATCTGCATGCATACCACTCAATTCACTCTATAGATTTCTTGAAATCCTTGAGACAAAAGCAATCCCTTCATGAACTCAGCAAAAATAAAGAGCTAAAACAACAAATCTTAAACACCTAAACTTTACTTCTTACACTTATACCACCCAAATCTTGCATGGATCATTCAAAAAATGCAAATACTTTGAGCCAAAACAGCAAAAATAAAGAGCCAAAACAACTCTTAGCCTCTTAAAACAGCTCTTCCCTTCCTGAACTCAGCAAAAATAAAGAGCCAAAACAGCTCTTAGCCAACCTCGTGAAAGAACCAGAAATCCCAAAATATACCTTCCATGATAGACAATGATTTTGTTATCTCAAAATGGTTGCAAACAGATGTTGCCTTCCAATATTAAGATTAACAATGATCACTTAGACAAGGGATACAACCGAACAGAATAGTAATCTAGGTAACATGAATTATCAAGGTAATCTGAGCACCTTCCCTTCTCAAATTCAAGAGCCAAAACAGTAAAATAAATAGCCAAAACAGTTCTTATATTAACAATAATCACTTAGATAACTTTACATACTCTTATCTTAAAATGGTTGCAAACTTATGTTGCCTTCCAAAATTAAGATTAAGAATAATCATCCAAGACAACTTTAAATATCATTAAATATAACCATATGAGCAGAACATAGAGCTTAGCTTTCCAAAGCTCGAATACATTCCAGTAAAACATTCAGCCAAGCAGAAGGCATTAGAGTAAAATAGAGCTCAGCTGAAAACCAACAGCAATTACCACTAGAGTACAGTGCAGCCACTAGAGTAAAATAGATTACAGTGCAACCACTAGAGTAGAAGCAGCTTTCCAAAATAAGTACAGAAAAAATGAGAAAAGAAAACAACATTACCAACCAGCACTGCTGCACCATTGAGAGAAAACAGCCTCATTATCCTGCTGTGATCATAAATAGTGATTAAGCCCTTATTAGTAAATATAAGAAAAATTTACATACATACCAAGTATACCACTCAATTTTCGGGTATTGAAAAATGCTCAATATGAGCTTCAGGATTCACTAACTTTTAAGCCAACTAATCAATTTCCATCATTCCACTTAATTCACATATTCTCATAAAAGTTATTTGTGCTTCAACGCAAAAGATGAAGCAATAACTAACTAATCAACTGGGGAAGTAAAAATATAATCAGGATTGGAACCACCTATAAATCCAATTTGCTTTTAGCTATGCCATACAAGACATACCACCTGCACTATGGACCACAAAAGGCGATATTCCTGGATCTACACTAGACAAACCTATTCAAAATTTTGTATGTAAGAAACTATACCGATATTTTTTGCTGAACCCAATTCAATGTAATTGGTTAATTGACTCAAACTTTAGTGGTGAATGTAGACCCAAAAGATATCTCAGTTCAACCTCAAGTCAACCTGGCTACAACAACAACATAAGAGACAGGAACTAGAAGAGAAGTTGAAGTTTAGGCATCTTTACATATTGTTATCTCAAAATGGTTGCAAACAACAATCATAAAATTCAGCAACTGTAAAGTTCAAATAATAATACAGCAATAAAAAAAAAATTCTATAACAATTATACCATCAAATTGCATTCTTAATATGCTTCCCACAGACCACAGTAGCTAAATGGATAGACAATTCATTATAAATGTTCTTCATGTGTCAAATGAAACCCATCCTTCAGTGACTATATTACCATCCTTCAGTGACTATATTACCATCCTTTAGTAAGCAAAGTTCCCAACGAACATTATTGCCAATATAAACAAATTTATGCATATAGTCTCCCGATTTGTTGTAAAACCGTTGTCATTAAACACCAAATATCAAAGGAAAACTAAGTTCAAGCAATAATACAATAATTAAGTTCAACGAACAAATAATAATATAGTCCCCCTAATAAAACATCTCCAAAGTTCAATTAGAAGAAGTGCCAACATTTAGTGGTCGAATCAACATGTTTGAACCTTCTATCAATTTAATTTAGTAAAGCCACCTGAAGTTGTTCCTCCTCCATTAACTCTTGCTGACACAAAAGATAATTTAAAGTTCAACGAATAAGAATATAACATGTAAGGTACACACACACTAAAACCAATTATTCATAGAAATTACCAAAGGAGTTTTAAAACCACTCGTGGAAGATCTAATCCAACTGGAAGAGCATATTAATGCATTCACCGTATTGGCTGAGAGTGAACTTCTAAAATCGTTTAGTACTCTTCCACCGGTACTAAATGCTGATTCGAAGCAAGTCGTTGTTATTGGAATTGATAATATATCTCTAGCCATTTTGGACAAACATGGATATTTGAGAGTGTTCAACTTCCACCACTCAAGAATATCAAAATTTTCATCATTTGCCAAATAAAGTCCCTCCTCGAGATACACTTGAAGATCGGATTTCGATGGTTGAATAGAACCAGTTGCAACAACAAAATCAGTAAATGCAAGCATGCAATTAAAACGTCCATAATTAATAGAATCACTAGACAACTTTGAAACATTGTCATTCGTAGAGCTGGAACTAGCAACATTGCTTGCATAAGAATTGTAAATATCCAACAAAACATTTTCAATTTGTTGGATTTTAGAGTCTGACTCAGCTGATGTGTACAAACTGGCAAAACTAAATTGGATGAACTTCATTTTCAATCGCGAGTCTAAAACAGTACGCTACAGACATTAAGAGATCACACTCACCCCAATATTTATCAAATTTTCCTCGCATTGCAAAAGCCATGTTTCTTTTAAACTCATCAGAGGATGTTGACTCATCAAGCAACAATTTCTTTATATGCATAATGGCGGGTAGAAAAATATTTGAAGTGGGGTAGGAACTACCAGAAATCATGTTCGTCACATCATTAAAAACAACAAGAAATTGTCCGATTCTTTCATATTTATCCCACTCTATCTCTGAAGGCAACCAACTAAAGCTATTATCTCGATCCGCAAAGTGAGTGAACACGTTACGAAAAATAATAGCAGCATTCAAGCATTAAGAATGTTGAGTTCCATCTTGTTGGAACATCAATGCACAAACCCTTTGTTGTTGGTATCCCTAATTGTCTGGCTATATCAACAAACTTATGTAACCTTGCCGGTGACTTCTTGATATACTTGATAGCCTCTCTAACGTTATAAATGATATCTTGAATCTCTTTCAAGCCAACTTGCACCATAAGATTTAAAATATGCGCACAACAACGAACATGAAAGAAATGCCCCTTAAAATGCAGTTTTCCTCTTGCCATAAAATTAGAATAAAGCAAGCTAGCCGCAACATCATTACTACTAGCATTGTCTAAAGTGATAGTAGATACTTTATCTTGTATCTTCCAATCTAACAAGCAATGAGAAATCGCATCACAAATAAAAGTACCGGTATGTGGTGGATCCAATTCAACGAAATTAATGATTCATTTCGCATCTTCCAAGAATGATCAATGTAGTGAGTCAGTTAGACACATATATCCAATAGTTTGATTGGAAGTCCAACAATCGGATGTCAAAGAAAATGCGCGAATATCCGTAAATTGTTTTTTCGGCTTGTCTTTCTCAATGTCATAAATCTTCATACAATCAGTTTTGATTGTATTCCTTGAAACTTTCACATAATTTGGATTCAATGATTTCAAAAGAAAGTTAAACCAGGTATGTTCAACAATATTAAATGGATACTCATGCACGATAATCATTTTAGCAATTATCTCTCACTTTATGTTGATCGTAGCTTTTTGGACCATGAAATATGGGGATATCAACATCTACATCAACATCAAGTGGCATAAAATTTAACAACTTTTGCCTTTTTTCAAGAATATCACTGGTTTCCTTATTTTTTGCTTTTATTTGTCCACACTCCCTAACATGATGTAGAAGTTGAGAAGTAGTTCCTGTTTTAGATTTTTGAAATTTAGATCGACAACATATGCATTGCAATAAAGAAGTCGGGACCCCTTAATCGGTAATGTTGTCTCTATAAAATAATCCCACACTCGTTGACTTCCTCTTCCTACCCTTTTTCATATCAACATCTTCACTTTTATTATCAAGGACAACATCAACATGCACTATTTCTGGCCCACTGCTTTCTAAAGTAAGAATGACATTTTCGTTGCTATTGTGAGCTTCAGGAACGTCTAGCAACTTATTGCTGGATGATTGAGATTGTGGAGGATTTAATTCAGACATAATATGTATGCTGCGTAAAATCAAAAACACATATTCAGTATCACTTTAAACAATCAGCTGAAAGGAAACTTGAGATATGAAGAGGACTCTTGTATGAACCGCAACACATACTGTATGAATCCCTTTATTAAAAATAAATAGATATTAAAAGATATTATACAGAATGCTTATAAGATAATAAATATGCCCTTTCATAAAGAAACTTGGATGTGTGAGATTTGATCGAAAGGAAACCATGATAATAAATAAAGAGGCTCCATAATGAAAGTGCATACTCTCTTTATGAGATAAGATAATAAATCTGCCCTTTCATTAACGCTTTGCCCCAATCCTATTTCAAAAATCTCATATGCCCTTTCATATCCGAATTGTCGGACAAAGCATTTTAGGCAAGAAAAACTCTTTAGGGAGTGAGAGAGGGAGAGAAATATAGTTGATGAAACAATCTAACAAAGCATTTTAGGCAAGAAAAACTTCTTATCATTGCACCATGTTATTTGTATGCATCGACTTCAACGTCAACTACCATAATTGCAATACTCATGAATGGATCAATCCTACTTCCATAAACTAAAGGAATAATATGAAAATCATACACAACCTTGATGCTATACTACAAGGTCATCATTAAATTCAACCTTGATGTTATACTACATTAACGCATATAGCATCCTTTTCTCTTCACCAAAACACATATAGTAGATTCTAAAATTAAAGAAATAGATCCTAAAATTCTTTATTATGAATCAAATCTAGCATGCCCTTTACAGGAAGTAGTCATGCAAGTTGCAAACCATTGTATGTAAATCTTCTAAGAAAAGAGAATTTACAAACATACAACCCAATTCCCATCTCACAGCTTTTACTTTTCTTATATGCAAATATAGTAAATATTAAGAAATATAATATCCACATGGCTGGCTATTCACATTTGATAAGGCACTCATTACGCACCTCATGAGATTTAGACAGAATTAAACAAGAAAGAAGATAAAGGCTCCCATTTAGTTTCAATTAGACTACTTGTATATGATATGATAGTCATGCCATGCTTTGCAATGATGATGCTTCAAATCAACCTCTTTCGCCAAAACTTGTACCCTTTTGTTCGAAACGAGTTAAGCCAACTTAAAGCCAAAAAAATTATGACCTCATTCAGGAAAAACACATGGTATTCTTCACGAACCATCCATAAAAAATGAAAAACCACATTGTATTATTAAGTTTTCACAAAGTCGTCCATAAAAAAAAGAAAAAATAATGATCTAAAGGCTGGGGCTGTAAACACAGCACATACGACTAAACCTGTATGAATCGTTGCACAAATCAACAATAGCCGAAATAAATTTCATAACACTGTCTTATAACAAATCTCATAACTCATTCATAAAAAAATACATATATAAAAGCAATATGTGAGATCTCACTGCTAAAACCCTACAAAGCTAGGTTTCATTCAGAAAACCCAAATAAATCTAAAAGAAATTTAAGAAAATTTAAGATAAGAGGCGAACCTGAGGATAGATAAGAAATATTAAAGAAAATATACTCAGAGAGGAGTCCTATGTAGCCAAACAAGCAACCGATGAGCCAAGCAAGAATATCGAGCAACCAAGCGGTCCAAGCCAAGAATACCGAGGAGAATAGAAGTAGATATTAGCACAAGAACACGGATGGCAAACCCTAAGCCGTTGCAACCAAGAATAGTAGAAGACGAAGAGGAAGAGAAAAGGGAAAGGCACCGAAACCGAAACCGAGGGCGAGAAGCTTCGAGACTCGAGAGGCGGCCGAATGGGTATTGGGTTTGGGAGGCGGCCAAATAGATATTAGGGTTTAATATTAGATATATTATATTATATGAGTTATATTATATTATTATTTAGGAATATATAATATTTAATAAGTAATATTAATATATTAAAGAAAATCTGTAAATTAATTAATTATAACTTATAATATTTAATTTTATGAATATTTATTATTTATTAATTTATTTATTTATTATTTTCGAGTCAATTCGAGCCGAACACGAGCGAACAAACAAGTTGTTCGTGTTCGGCTCGTTTACATTTCGAGCTTAAAATTTGTTCATGTTCGGCTCGTTAGGCTTAACGAACGAGCCGAACACGAGCTGCTTAACAAGCCGAACACGAGCTGCTCGCGAACAACGAGCCAAATTGATATCTCTACACTTGACTCTGGACAGTGGCTAGGGCTATAGCCATCTCTTCCATCCTCTTCGCCATTCGGGCGATCGTATCGTCTTTCTCTTGAAGCCGTCTTCTCATCACTTCGGCTCCTCTCTTCTCGCGGCCGCAGGAGCACCTCGTGAAGCCGACGAAGCTCGTGTTTGGACCATGTTGATTTCTGCATACTCATCGTCCATGAATTCCGATGAATCAATCTCGTCTCCAAATTTCTCTTCCCTTTCTTTTGCTAGTCGTCGAATATCAGTCCTCAACTTTTCCATAGCATCCTCTAGCGGTCTTTTCTGTGCATCTTCACAGTTGTCGTGTGATAGCTGTCGGGTTCCCTTCTCGCGAGTCCCCTTTATTGCAGTAGCACTTTCTTCAGATTCAAGTCTCCTGACGAGACTTTCCTTCTCAGGCTGTTGTTTCAATCTCGCTTGTCCGAAGAGTGGGACGCCATACCATCCTTCTAGCAGCTCGAAGGTCTAGGACCGGATGGTCCGTCGACCCAAATGTCGGAAGGTGGTATCCTCCCTAATCTGTAATCCTGAAACGACGACAGGCGGACTAGCCTTCATCCTTTTATTTGGCTTTTCTGTAACGATGGCGGGTTCTACTCGCGGCCCTAGATGGGATTTGACTGGCACCCGCCCTATTCTTCTTAGAATCTCCGATACAGGGCATTTCTCTTTCTTTGCTAACTTCTCAATCACAGTCTGTAGTCGGGCAAATGGTGTAATCCTAGCCCTTTTCTTTCTCGTTGTCGTTGTAGTATGCGGGTCGAGGTAATGTAGAAACAATCTCGCGGACATTTTCCTCGTCGACTTGCGGCGGAAAGGGGATGGAATCTACTTCCTTCCAAAAGGGGTGTATCTTCGAGCATTGGTATGTATTCGGGTAATGGTGTGTATTCGAGGATTTCTTCTAAGAAAGCGACTTCAGCAGCTACGGCCTTCCCGGCAATCTTCCTACTTCGTTCCTTCTTCGGGTCCGTGTTAGTGATGGAATTCTCGAGCCGGACCCAATTTCAAAAACGAAGGTCTCACAGAAGGTCCGTACCCTCCATGGTAACGGAGTTCACCATAGTTCTGGATTTCCTTCCCCTTTAATTTGGCAGAAGCTGGGATAGGTACAAAGACAACTAGACCAGTGGGGGTAGCAACAACAGTCCTTCTATGGACAGCAGTATTCCTCTCAGTTGGAATCTTTTGCAGGGGAGGAAACTCTCGAGTTGACCTAAGGTTGAACTCGATCAGCGGCTTCTCAGCTTCAAATACTTTGTTTGTCAGCGCGAAAAGGGAAATGTCGGTGATCTTGACATTTGTATTCTCGAATCCTTGTCCAAACTGGATGATCCCATTGTCGGGCAGCTCATTCTTGTAAACAGCGAAGTCCAATCCATTGGTGAAGGAGAAAATTAGCTTTGGGGCTTCCATTTCTGCAGGGTAGATTCTGATTGTCAGTCCCAAGTTATGCTTCTTCTCATCAGGACGAAAAGAAAGGAATCGAAAAGAGTCCGAACACATTCTTGTTCATGTATTTATAAGAAGGAGTTGTTTGTTAAAAGAGTCATTCATTAGAGGACTTGTTTATTTAGAACGGAATATTTAAAGGTGTAGAGAAGGTAATGAATCCGATTCAGAGTTGGAATGGAAAAGAAAGTCTTATGCAAGACTTCTCGATTCGAAGGATTACTCCTAAACTAACACCTATTGGGGTCCACCCCACCTCGAAATGAGGTAAAAGGATCTCGGAACCTCTCCGTTTAGGGGTGTCTAAACAATGGCTCCTAAATCCGAGAGAGTGTTGGCTATACTTGTTCAAGGTAGAAATGAACATAGCATTCCAACGGAAAGAAGGGTAGTTTGACCCGCTAGGAACATGGATGCACTACCAATTTATGAAAGCAGAATTGTCTGATTAAAATGAAGAGAGGAATTATCCCTAGCGGAGTCGGTAGAAGTTGTCGGCATATTTTTAGGTTGTGTTGTATTTTGAAAAGGGGTCGCCTAACAGAAGTTGTCGACGAATTTAAATAAATAATTTGAAAAGTAGTGTTTGATTTTAAAAATAATTTTTTTTTAAATTTGAAGATTTTAAGATATGAAATCAAACTGATCTCACTTCCCAAATAGTTTATATAAACGAACACCGCACCATAAACCGTGTACCTATCCCTAAGGATATACACACTGCTTAATGGTGGGGCTCGATTAAATAAACTAGAAGATTTGTGACATCCGTTTGGTCTGCGAACCAATTTTTATAAGCCGACAAATTCCCTGCTTAATATGAAAACATTAAACGGGGTTTATATTACTCGGGTTCTTTAAATTTCCCTATAAGGGCAAGCCCCTATAGTTAATTACATCTTAAGTGACGGGAGTCACCTAAGAAAACTCTCGATAATAATCAATAATTCTGCTCTCAAGAATTTAAAAGTTTAAGTTTTCAAAGGATTGAATTTTGGAATTTCAATAGGGAATGGATCAAATTTGGAACATTTTATTTTAGGAATTCAAAGGAAGAAAGGTAGGAGAAATCACAGATTCGAAGTGAACTTCGGCAATTTCCCGACTATCCTATTGTTTGGCTTAGATTTAGGAAAGTCCTAATGTTTGCTTAATGTTTTGATCTTGCCAATTTTAATTAATTAGGGCTTATATTTATATGATAGAATCATACAAATAGCTTCGAAGATGTGAGGGTTTATGTCGTATCAGACGACTACCTTGGAATCCTAAGACCGGTTAGGGCTTAATTTGCAATGCAAATGCCTAACGAAGAGTTGAGGATTTATGTTGCACTAGGCAAACTACATCGAAGTCCTATGGGTTTGTTATTTAATTCTAGGAAAGTTTTGCTGAAGTAGACTCAGGTTTTGCTGATGACGATGGTCGTGCTGCCCACCATGCTCCGAGCTCCTTGTTGTTGCAGAGGTTTAGTTTTAGAAGTCATAAATCAGGGGATGAGAAAAGTGTTTTGGTTTAGAGAAAATCTTAATTTCCAAGTGTTTTTTGTGTTTTAATTAAAACAAATCTTAAAGTTGATTATAACGACACCGGTTAAGATCCCACGGTTCCATCCTTCCGGCATCATTATTTTTATCGGATTCACTTAGTCCGGATGAATTTGCTAAACTCAACTAAATGAGTTCCACACTTTCATTTAGACCGTGGGAAATCCCGTTAGCAACACGTAGGTTACATCATCCGAGGTATTCCCGATCATCCAACGAGACGTTTTAATTTAGTTGTAATTGTAGTTTTGTGTTCGTTTGTGATTAAATTTTGAGTTGTTTTATATTTTGAAATGTTGTGGCGGTGAATTTTATCTTGCGATGACTTTTAGTTTAGTTTTGGTTTCAGTTTTAGGGACTATCCTAAAGGTGTGGGTTTTCATGCAACAGTTGTTTATCATGCAAGAAAAGTAAGTGCAATGCGGTTAAATAAATTGCAATAATGTAAATTGCAAGAAAGTAAATTGCAATAAAATAAAAGCGTGCCTGGATGTCTTCCCGTCATCCCAAGCTGCACTTAAAACACAATTAGAGTATTTAAGCAAATTCCTAGGTAAAGCTAAGGGAAGGGTTATGGTTTTCTACCAAGTTCCTAATCCTATAGCTAGTCATTTCCTATGACGTCTAGGTTCCTTGTGTTTTGGTTTAAAGACGGTTTTCTTCATCAAAGAACAATTAAGTTCAATTGTTCTTATGAACATCCTATCATATCGAGGAAGTGCTTAAGGCAAATCTTAAACATCTTTTCAATATTTCTAGGATTGTTTTAAGTCCAAATGAATTCAATTACACAAATGAATTAATCATCCGAGGTTTAGTTAAGTTTTGTTGTTATCTTACTCAGTGAACTAGGATATTTGAATGTCCTATAAGTGAAGTAACATTTCATTTAATATTCTGTTTAGGAGTTATGACAACTAAAGCTTTCGAGGGTAAATTGGTGTTCAAATGATTTGTGATTTAGTTTAATTTCAATTAATGGGTTTAAATTTGGAATAGTGTTTAAGTTGCTTTATATTTAATTTCCTTCGTTTTAGGTGATGTTATTTAATTCAATTTTAATTTAACTTTAATTTAATTTAATTTAATTTTAATTTTAATTTAATTTAATTTAATTCAATTTAGTTTGATTTGATGTTAAATTAATTTAGTTTAATTTGATTTAATTTCCTTTAATTTAATTTAATTTGATTTAATTTTGATTTAATTTGATTTAATTTAATTTAATTTAATTTAATTTAATTTAATATGTTTTAATTTAATTTAATTTAATTTAATTTAACATGTTTTAATTTAATTTAGTCTAATTTAATTTAATTTAATTTATTTGTTTAATTTAATTTAATTTAATTTAATTTAATTTATTCATTTAATTTAATTTAATTTAATTTAATTTAATTTAATTTAATTCAATTTGATTTATTTAATTTAATTTAATTTTTAATTTAATTTTATTTTTTTAACTTTAATTGAAATTTTAAAAGTGTTTAATAATTTAACTTTAGTTTAATGATTAAGTCCTTTAATATTTTAAATTTGAGTTATCATTTTAATTAAGAATTAAATATTAATGAGATGATTAATTTAGAGATTTTTAAATTAAAGAATAAATCTCTTCCTAACAATATCCCTATTTTAATAGTTCCAATTTTATTATTCTTCCCAAATTTAATCTATTATTTGATTAAGGTTTATTTCAATTATTTTAAATTGTTTAATGGGTTTCTACCCTTTAATTATTTAAATTTCAATCATCCAAATCAGATTAAGATCAAATATTTTACTTGTTAATTTTATTAAACCTAAAGTTTTAATTAAGGGTTAAAATTTTAATTACCACTTTGCCCTTTAAGCTTAATAATTTCATAACTCACTAAATTGAGCTTAAATGAACTTAAAATTTTTATGTGACTTCACTCATATGTCAATAAAGATATGAGAGGAGAAAATGTGATTTTTCTGTATTTAATTTATTTATATAATTATTTTTGGTAGAAAATAGAGATTTCCAAGGAAAATTTAATAACATGACCAAGGGAAAGTTTCTGTCCTTAAGAAAATTAGGGGATATTCCTAATGACCAGAGGACCATTTGGACCAATTTTGGTGATTTTTTGAATTATATTATTTTTATTATAATTATTTTAAGTTTTGGAGTGTTAATTAATTTAAACATAAAATAAAGGTTGAAAAATGAATTTTATATTTTTTAAAAATCTCTCTAATATCAAGGAAATCAGAGAATCAATTTTTGCAATTTTTTAATTTTTCTATGATTTATTATAATTATTTTAGTGAAAATGCTAGAAAATACATTTTTTTAATTTTAAAATTACCCTAGGGCTTTAAAATTTAATATCTCATTAAATAGACCTAAAAAATATGGGGTTTGTTCCTAAGTGATTAAAATTCAAAATGTGACATTTTGGTGAATTTTATTATTTTTGTGATTTTTATTATTTTTTAATTATTAAAAATATTAAAATAATATTAAAAATCAACTTTTTTAGAAAATTGAAATTTTAATTTTCTTAAATTCCCCTAATATCATAGAGGCTCCAAAACCAATTTGGTGAATTTTTGAAAGGTATTTTGAAAGTTATGAATTTTTAAAGTTCAAATTGACTAATTGGCTTAATCAACCCATTTAGTAGGGCTAACCAAGTCCAATTGACTTCAAATTTTTATGGTGGGTTCCTCTGATCCTAAAGGTTAGTGGATAATTGATTTCAAGTCAATTTGATGTATGGTTAACTCTAATTAATTAGGGATCTATTTTGGGTGTTTAAGCCAATTAGGGTTATTTTAAATGAACTAACTCAAAACCTATTTTTCCTAGGGTCCTCTGGTCATAAGGGACATCACCAAATTTTCCTATAATTTATTTCACAACATGCTAATTATTAGAATTAAAATACTCAAAACAGTAACATGAATTTGAAAAATCAATAACTTCTCATAGGGATGGCCTCGACTTTGGAAAATTCGGGGAATGTCCCCAAATTCAGAGGCTTCAAAAGCCCTATGGTCTCATGCCATGGTGAATTTTCTATATGCATGGAGAATTAAAAGAATGCAAACAGTAAATAAATTATTAAAAATAAAATACTTGATGAAATTAAATGATTTCTTTTTCACATTATTCTCCTCTGTTCACTGAGCAAGAGGGTATTTTTATTTTATTTTTATGATTTTCCTACACAAAGTTATGAATTTTCCAAGTTCAGGGAATTAAATAAATAGAAAAACCCTAATTTTCTATTTATCCGAGTCGGCGCCGCGTCATCCTCAGCATCTCCTAACGGCCACGCGGCGCGCTCTCATTCGACGCCGCCGCTTGAGTCAGCAGCCCGGGTCCCACGGTTCACGCACCATCTCCTGGTCCGACGCCATCTGAGCCGTCCGTCCGCGCGTGTATTGAATGAACGGCATCCGTTCATCGTCCCCAAGCCTCCTAACCCGAGAACCGTCCATCTTCTGGGCCTAAGATCTCACTCGATACTTGACCAAATTTAACGTTCTTATGCTCTATGGATTCGTCTCGAGAAGACGAACACATCCATACGGTTTATGTGGGATGAAATTTACTCAATAAAAATAGAGAGTGTTCGAAGCTCGGGAAGAAGAGTGAGGCCATACCTTTGCTCGGAGAAGTGTGGCTTCGATCCGAGGGTTGTTTCACCTTCGATTGGATCCCGACGAAGCTCCGGATGAAGTCTCCGGTCCGGTGAATTGCCTAGGTAGGATTTTGACCACGGCCCGATCACAAAGCTTGGAGGCCTGGAGCAAGCTCGGGTGGCCCTGGAGATGGGGCTTTTGCTGGTGGACACCTTATCTTGGTCTGGTGAAGGTGTAGGACCAATCAATTTGAGGATTGATCCACTTGTGAAGAAGTGTCCTGGTTTTTAGGCTAAAGTTTGAACTCAAAATTGAACTCAGTCTGGAGGGAATTGGGGCTGGAATTCGGTGGGGATCAAATGCTCTATGTATGGGGAGTAGTCCGGAACAATTTTGGCGAGTTTCCTTAAGGTTTGTTTCGAGCACCTCTCATGGCCGAGAAGGGGTGGTGTTTAAAGAGGAGAGGGTGGAGGGCTTCCCGGGGAGAGTTAGGGCTTGGGATCGAGCTTGCTCTTGGCAAGAGAAGAACGACTACAATGGCCACTGGGGATGGGGCGGCTCGAGCAGGGAGAATTCCAAAGTCGGCTCACATGTGAGCTCTCGGCCATGGTGTTTTCCGGCGACCCGATGGTCGGCCGGCCGTGCATGGGTCACCCTCGAGGTCAGGTGGGTCGGGGCAGGACTTGGTGCAAGCAATTGGCAATTGCCATGTGTAAAGGCTTTGATCCAAAGTAGAATGGGGCATGGCTAGTTTTGAGTCTAAATGGGTTAATCCACCCATTTGGGCTTGGTGCACCCTTCAAGGTGGCTTTGGATGCTGTGGGGGATCAAAGGGATCAGCTGGTTTGGCATGGAGAAGTCTCCATCCAAATATATTTGGATTAAATTTAAGTTTAGGTGAATCATGATTAAGGCTAATGAGCTTTAGGGATTAAGGAAAGCCCTCCTCTTCTTACCCAATATGGCATGGTGGAGTGTCCAAGGCTCTCATGGCTCACATGTGGCTCATGCATAGCTTCATGGCTCACCTTTGGCTTGGGGAAAGTTAAGTCAATTTCATGAAAAAGGGTTTTGTGAATTTTGGTATTTTAATGGGAATTGGCATATGGCTTGATTTGGGATGATTTGATGATGAATTTAGGACTTAGGCATTGAGTCTAATTGAAAGTATGATGAGGGGAAATGTCATATGGGCTTTGGGACCAATTTTGGGCCTTTGGATGTGGTAAAAGATGGGCTTTTAAAATGGTTTAAGGAATGGGCCTTTAAGTTTAAAAATGAATTTATGGATGGGAATTTTGTAAAGTGGTTGGGCCAAATAATTGTTGGGTTTAGCTCATGGATGTGTCATGAGTGACTTGAAGCAAATTGGGGGTGATTTGGGTTTGAATTGGGTTGAATTTGGGCTCTTTTGGTGAATGGGCCAATATAGGTCAAAGTGGGCCAAGTTGGGCCAATATTGGGCTAGGGTTGAAATTGATGTAAAATTAATGTTGAGAAATGTTTATAGGAGTGTTTCAAAGAGGTTTTGACTTTGGTTGGGCTTTGATTTTGGGGTTTGGGCTCATTTGGGTTAGGTTTGGGTTTAGGTCAAAATTGGGCCTTTTAGCTTTGGGTTGAATTTGAGTGGGGTTTGGGTCTAAATTTTGGGCAAATCATGTTAGTGTTTTGCTTTTGGGGATGCTAAGGAAGATTTAGAAAAGATTTGGGGTTAATTGGAGTTGAATTGGGTGAGTTTGGGTTAGGTTTGGGTCATGGGTTCAAATTGGGCTTTAAGGCCAAAAGTGAAATTGGATCCAAATGTCAATCAAATTGGACTTGGATTTGGTCTAGATTGGTGTTGGGAATATTGAATTGAAGTTTAGAATTGAATTGGACCAGAATTTGGGTCAATTGGGTAGGTTTGGTTTGACATTGGGTTCACTTAGGGTTAAAATGGGTCAAATTGGGGGTTTTGACAACAGTTGGGTAAATTGACAAAATTGGCCCATGGTGTAGTTGAACAAAATGAAATTGGGAATATTTGGGATTTTTTGGAGTTTTCTAGGAATTTTTTGAATTTTTGGATTTTTTGGGTCAAGAGGGGTATTTTGGGTATTTGGAGGGTATTGGGAGGTATTTTTGGAATTTTTGGTATTTTTGGGTATGGATGATCAATTTGAGTGATGTGGAAATGTTTGGGATTGATTTTGGGGAATTTTGGGTGATTTGGAAATTTTGTAAAATTTGGGTAATTTCAAGGGCTTTGGGTAGGTTAGGCGGGTGTAGGGTCCCGGGGTCAAAAATTAAAAATTTGGAAAATTGAAGATCGGGTAAATGTAAGTGGAATAAAATCATTTTGGTTGAGCCATGAAGCCACATCAAGCCCACATGAGCCATGAAGGGACTCATTTGAGGCATTCACTATGTTGTTCCTAACCCTCTTAGCCGAGGGTTTAGGGGTCAAGGACCATCCATGTGAATCACCTACATGAGTCGGGAGGTCAAGTTAGGTATGGGTGTGGTTTTAGGAGGTGTGTGAAAGTGTAGTATATGAGTGCAGTGTGTGTGTAAGTCAGCCTCTTCACAAGACCAGGCCACCCAGGGCAGTCCTAAGGCCAAAGAGTCCTATAGGAACTCATCCTTTAAACTTCCACATTTGATTTCAACCCTCTAGGTGATTAGGGGTCTACAGTCAAGTTTGTGGAGTTTGTAGGGAGTTAAGAAGTGGTTTGAAATTCTAGATGTGGATCCCAATTCTAGTCCTCTAAGATAGTCAAAGGAAAAGCCTAAGGCTAGATCCTAAGTACTAAAAAAAAGAAGAGAAGACCTCATCAAAAATGAGGTCAACATGAACATCCATCTTTCCGTGCTAATCGTTTGAATACAGTGTGTATTGTTTGGAAAGGTGGAAAATTTTCTTCTTTTAAAGATTGATACATACCCTCATTATATTCAACAGGTATGGGGTAGAATTCAGTTTCTTCATAAGGGTATGTATATTCTTTATATCCAATGAGGGTACATTTAAATTCTTGTTCTTTCTTTGAGTATGAGTTAGAGGAACGGTTTTAGAACTGGATCCAAACTCATAAATTGATCTTGGAATATTGTCTTTTTGTTCTTCATAAAGTCCTTTCCCTTTATTATTAACATCCTCAGAGCTATATTGTTCCATAGGAAGTTGTTGGGAAAAAAGAAAAGATTCTTCATAAGGGTTTTCATAAATATTTGGAAAATATGGAAAAGGTTATATTATCATGGGAGGATTATTCCAAATATATTCAGCTTCGTCATCAAATATTTCGAATCCATTTATGGAAAGTAAGCAGGTTCATTAAATCGTGAATTCATATCTTGAAAATAAGAAAAATCAAAAATAGGAGAATCCATAGCAGTTTTCTGTCAAAGTCCAGAGAAATTTTATTTCAAAATTTTATGATAGACTTGTCTATGAACTGGAGTCATTATTGTTTTATCGAGAATAGCTCTTTAAAGGTCCTAGAAAACATTATATTATTTTTCGAATGATATTTTGAAAAATGAGTATTTTAACAAAAGATGAATAGAAAGAATCTATAAAGATCAAATCCCCAGCGGAGTCGCCACTCTCTTGTTGGCGATGGAAACTCATCGGGATTCCCGATCGCCACCAATTCATGGGCCTCGTGTCAAATGTCAAGGAGCTGCGAGTATATTTATATTGCCCCAGTCTTTAATCCCCTTTTGAAAAGGGTGAGAGAAAAGTAACAAAATAGACAATCATAGGAAAAGGTATGTGATATCTTTATAGGGAGAACTCTAGAATATTCTTATCCTACTAGGAAAAATGACAAGTCTGGTAACCAGAGATTTTTAGGTATTTAACCTATTCTGAGTTCTTTTTACTTCTCCTATAGAAGCAAGCTTCTGTAGTTAATTACATCCTAAAAAGTTCTAATTTTTCCTAATAAAACTCTTGATTAATGCTAAAAACTCATTGTTCTGAATACTTTTTAGGAAAATAAACATACGATTGTTTTATTCCTAATGTTTATCTCATTTTTTCATGAGATATTATGTTAATTATTTATGTCATGAGGTATCTTCTATACATATTTTATTATTTTGTTTATATTTTTATTTTGTCATGTCAAATGTCATATCAACGTCAATGTTTTTGTATTATTTTTATTTTAATGTCATTGTGTTATTTCTTCTTCTTTAAGTTTGGTGACTATCCTAACTATTCTAGTTTTATTTTGTTGGGGGCTATCCTTATAGTTAAGTTTGTTTTATTAACGACTATCATAATGGTCCAGTTTTGTTATTTTTATTTTCATGTCATTTTTGCTGTTTGTTTAGGTTTCGTGGCTAACCTAAAAGTTCCAGTTTTATCATTTTTATTGTTTTTTGTCTTTTTATTGCCAATTTTTATTCTATTTTAATATTTTTGATCATCCTGCAAAATAAAGTTAGCACACCCTATAACATGCAAAGAAAATCTAAAAAAAAACTTGTCTTCACCCTGCAAAGAAAATATCATCATAAATAATGCTGTAAAAATATTTAGATTAACTAGTAAAAATTTTCATTGTTTCAAAGTTGTGAGATATCTAATTTTGGTTGAAATGTTGATTTGATATCAAAAATTGAATTTTTGATTTCAATTTATATCGATTTGGGTTTCATAAGAATTTAGATTTAATGAATTTAAGAATTAGACATTTTAATTCAGTTGTCATCTGAACTTAATAAGTCTAATGAAATTTTAGACTTAATGTCATTTAATTCTAAAGGTTTGGAGTTGATTTTGACTTTTAGATTGTCACTTTAATTTAAATAAGATTTTTAGACTCGATGTCATTTGAGCCTAAAGGTTTGGATTTTATATTTTTAGATTCAATTGTCACTTTAATCTAAATAAGATTTTTAGACTCGTTGTCATTAGATTCTAAATGTTTTGAGTCAAGTCTAAAAGAGATTAGACTTTGAGAATTTAGATTCAACATCATTTGAATCTAGAATTTCTGAATTTTATGTTGATTTAAGTTTTACTTGTCAGTTTTAAATTTATTTTGTTAATTTTTGTCAGGTCAGATCGATTTATGTCAAATTGTGTCAAGTTTGGTTGGATATGTCAATTTATGTTAAATTATGTTATTTTATGTTGTTTTATATTGTTTTAGATTTCAATTTGAATTGATCTTATGTTTTTCATCAGATTGTGTTGAGTTAAGTTTAATTTGGGTAGAACTTAGGTTTTATGTTTAGATATGTTAAGTTAAATTTAAAATTTATGTCAAACTAAGTTTGATTTACATAGAACTTTAAAATTTATGTTGGATTAAGTTTGATTTAGGTCGAACATTGAAATTTATGTCGAATTAAGTTCGATTTAGGTCGAACTTTAAAATTTATGTTGAATTAAGTTTGATTTAGGTCAAACTTAAAATTTATGTCGAATTAAGTTAACCTAAGTTTAAGTTTGACATAAATTTAGGTTAGATTAAATTCAATATAGATTCAATTTAATTTGGGTTTGACTTTGGCTTACGTTAGATTAAACCTAAGATTTAGGTTTGACTTGAGTTCAATATAGATTGAACTTTAGTTAGGTTCAATGTATGTTGAACCTTAAAGGTTTAAAATTATGACTTAAATTATTTTTAATTTAGATTCATGTCAAGTTGAATCTGAATTATTTTTATTTAAGTCCAATATGGCTTAGATTTAAATTAAGGTTTGACTTAGATTCATGTCATATTCAACCTAAGTTCAGTTTGACTTAAATCCAATGTGAGTTGAACTTAATTTAGGTTTGAGTTTGATTAATCTTTAATTGGTTAAGTTTTAATAGATATAAATAGATTTAATTAAGGTTTAAGTTTGGTTAAATCTTAGTTAGTTAAGATTTAACAGTTTAATTAAGTCTAATGTGGTAGACATAATTATGGTTTAAGTTTGATGTAGTTAAGGCTTAATGATTAATTAGGTCTAATGAGTTAGACCTAATTAATGTCTTATGGTTGTTTAATGTTAATTAAGCCTAATGTAGTTAAGGCTTAATGGATAATTAGATCTAATAAGTTAGACCTAATTGCTATCTTAAGGTTGATTAATGTTGATTAAGCCTAATGGTTAATTAGGTCTAATGAGTTAGATCTAATTGATGTCTTAAGGTTGTTTAATGTTGATTAAGCCTAATTTAGTTAAGGCTTCATGGTTAAATAGGTCTAGTGGGTTAGACTTAATTGTAGTCGAATTTGTCTTAAACCTAATATAATTATGGTATAATGTTTTGATTAACTCTAATTTAATTAAGACAAAATTAAGGTTTAATAATTTGATTAAGTCTAATTTAATTAAGACTTAATTAAGGATTAATTACATTAAATCTAATTTAATTAAGGTTTATTATTTTTTCTAGGCTTAAGCCTAATTAAAGATTGATTTAAATTAAACCTAATTAGGGTTTGTTTTGTATTAAACCTAATATCTTTAAGGTTTAATGATGTCTTAAACATAAATAAAGTTTGTTTATTATTAAACATAATGTCTTTAAGGTTTAATGATGGTTAATTAAGCCTAATGATGTTTTAGACCTAATTAATGTTTGTTTATTATTAAACCTAATATATTTAAAGTTTAATCATTATTAATTAAGCCTAATAATGTTTTAGACCTAATTAAGTTTGTTTATTATTAAACCTAATGTATTTAAGGTTTAATGATAGTTAATTAAGCCTAATGATATTTTAGACCTAATTAATGCTTGTTTATTGTTAAACCTAATGTCTTTAAAGGTTTAATGATGGTTAATTAAGCTTAATGATGTTTAAGACATAATTAATGTTTGTTTATTACTAAACCTAATGTCTTTAAAGGTTTAATGATGGTTATTTAAGCCTAACGATGTCTTAGACCTAATAATGTTTGTTTATTATTTAACCTAATGTCTTTAAGGTTTAATGATGGTTAATTAAGCCTAATGATGTTTTAGACCTAATTAATGTTTTTATTATTAAACCTAATGTCTTTAAGGTTTACTGATAGTTAATTAAGCTTAATGATGTTTTAGACCAAATTAATATTTGTTTATTATTCAACCTAACGTATTTAAGGTTTAATGATGGTTAATTAAACCTAATGATGTTTTAGACCTAATTAAAGTTTTTTTATTATTAAACCAAATGTCTTTGAGGTTTAATGATGGTTAATTAAGCCTAATGATGTTTTAGACATAATTAATGTTTGTTTATTATTAAACCTAATGTCTTTAAGATTTAATGAAGGTTAATTAAGCCTAATGATGTTTTAGACCTAATTAAAGTTTGTTTTGTCTTAAACCCAACATGATTAGGGTTTAAATTGTTGACTAAGTCTAAAGTGATTTGACTTAATTAGGATTTATAGGATTTTTAGGGTTAATTAAATATAAATCAAATAATTTATATTTATTTACCCTAAGGATTTAAAATGTAATTTTTTGGTTTTTCAAAGGTTTTTATGTCACTTTAGATTTTTTGTCAGTCACTCTAAATTACTTAATCAATTCTCAATTTTATTTCCTTATTTTTCTAATCTTTACAATTATTTTGGAAATAATTACAATGTCACTTGGGAAATAGAAAATGTTACCCTAAATAATTTTCCTATCCTTAGAAAAATCAGGGAAGATGTCTAAATGTGAGGGGATCACTTTGTGAAAATTTCAAAATTTTTGGAGTTATAATTAATTTTTAATAAAAAAATTACTCCAGAGAGTAATTAATTAATTAAAAATTAATGACAGAAAATAAAATTATGATTTTTCTCTCATAGTTTTCTCCTCTTCATGCTGAGTTTAGGGATATTTTTGTCTCATTTTTGTGATTCTTAGATGTCAAGATATTGGATTTTTATTATTTTAAGGTTTCCCTGAATGTAAATAAATTCAGATAAACTCGATGACGTCGCACGTCGTCGTACTGATCAAAACGTGCTCGATCCGCTGCGGGAAGCTGAATACTTGAGAAGGTATTGTTTAATCTGAGCCATCCATCTTTCTAACAAAAGATCAGACGGCTCTCCATCATCTTCCTCCTCCCGTCTCAACCCGAACACCGTCCGTGTTCTAGGCTTAATATCTCGGCCAAATATTGATGAAATTTCATGAAATTTGTTTCAAAAGCTTCATCAAGAGGAACCAAATAAATCCATATGGATTTATATTGGTTTTGAATTACTTCGTTTCACAATTTGTCAAACCCGAATGAGATTATGGTTGAGTAATCCATATCTTGGCCACAGTGGGTCTAGCTTCAAATTGACTAGTGTGGAAGCTCCACGTGGTCTAGAGTAGACTTTCCAGCAGTCCAATTTTAGCTCAAATCAAGTCTTTATATGACTCTGATCAAAGGGAGGCTTAGCTTAAGGGAGTTGATAAAAGGCTATATTAGAGGCTATAGGGAGGCTTGATTTTGATTTGGCTCCTCTTCTTTCAGTCCCTAAATGGATTTGGGATGGTTAATTTGAAGGTTTGTGGAGTTTGATTTCAAACTTCCCAAATGCCCTAGTTTTAGGCTCTTTGGATGCTCTCGGGCTAGCTCAATCGAAGGAATTGAGTGGATTTCATGGCTTGATTTGGGGTGGGATCAATTGCTAAGGTCCTAGAGAAGAACTTTGATATTCAAAGTTTTAGAGTTTGGGCATTGTATATGGTTTTTGGATTTCTTCCCCCTTGTCTCTACGTACTCGAGTTAACCCTATCTATAGCCATGGCAAGTCCATGGCTGAGCTTTGGATGGCTTAGGTTCATCTAGGGAAGTTCTTAACCATATTATTAATACTTTGGATAGAATGTTGGTTGTCAATTAAATGGATTTTGGGATTTAAAAATGATTAACCCATGTAGGATTTTCTCATGGTTACACATAGGTTATGGTTGAATTGTAAAATTGAATTCTTCCTATTTGATCCTTTTGAAGGTGGATAAGTCTCATCAAGGCTTAGTAGAACCTCCCTCACATTCTTCCTTCACTCATTTTGAATGGATTTGATGAGAACATGACAAATAAGCCATATGACTCATTTAATGCATAATATTTTCATCATTTCATTTTTCCCTTAGTAAAGGCCTAATCCAAGCTCTTCTCTTCTTCCATTGGATGTTCATGAAGCATAGTAGGCTTCTCTTTGGATGGCCAGCCACATCACCTTGAAAGGAGAAGTGAATCATGCTTTAGGTTAGGGAGAGAATGCCACTTAAAAAATCCCTCATGATGAGTTTTAAACCATGGTTAACTATGATTAATCCTAGGTTTGCCATGTGTGAATTTATGTCATGATGAGTTTAATGAGTCATGGGTGACCCATTAGTGACCCTTCATAATTTAATTTTGAATTAAAATAAATTATGGGAAATTTTTTGTCATATGTAGTGTCATGTATCAAAGTTTCATTTTTATGATTTTAAACTTATTTTTTCATTTTAATTAATTATGTCATTAATTAAAAATATCGAAAATTATATTTTGGCCAATAAATTTATCAATAATAATTTTGGAATAAATTATTTGATTAATTTTATCATTTTTGTTCAAAATTCAGTATTTTGACTAAATTTGATACATGTTGCCTAGAATTGACTATTTTTAGGGTTTAAGTCACTCCAAAGACCAATGAAGTGACTTTTCGTTTAATGTTTAGTCATTTTGATTAATGACATGTTAATCATGTCAATGTTTGTATTTGAAGTCAATTTTGTGGTCAAGGGGGCATGGGTTAGCCATTTTGATAAATTTTAACCCTTTTAGGTCAAGAATTGACCAATGGGGTTAATGTAGTTGTGTTTATATTATGTATGGATTGTTTTGACTAAATTTTTATTACTTTATAAAAAAGATTGACTAATAAAGTCAATATAATATTTTTGGGTCATGGTTTCATCATTTTAACCTAATTTGTCATTTTAGGCTATGAAATCATTATAGTGGTGTTTAGGTCATAATTTGAACATTTTTGTCTTGTTTATATCAAAGATTGATCATTATTGATCTAGGTTGATCATAATTGATCATTTTAGGTCCAAGGTTGACCGAGATGATTTATTTAACCTTGTCATGGTTAATTTAATCACGGGGTTATTAATTTTAGTAACCATATTTAGGTTTGACTAAGGTTGGCAATGTTGGGTCAATCTAGTATTATCAATTGATTAAATAAGTTATATTTGATCAATTTAATACCTGAGATGTCTTAATGGTCCATGTGGTAAATAGCTAGTCAATAAGGAGGTCATTAAGTCATGCTTTGACCTTTTTACGAAATTTTGATCATTTAAGTAAAAGATTTACTAATTTGATCAAATTTATTTAAATTAATCATTTCAAAGTTTTTAATTTTTGATTTGATTAATTCACTATGTCATTTTTAAGTCAAAAAGCCTTTGCTTGGGTTTTACTCTGGATCTTTAGGATTTGTTGTCCCTTGTTAAATTTTAGGTGATCAATATGGATAGACTTCCTTTCTTAATATGTCTGGTGAATGACCCTAACAAAAGTGAGGTCGACAAGTGAAAGTAACATTTTGTTCGACCGAAAAATTCAAATTATCAGGCCAGGTGAGTTCGGAGGTTCTGTCGAGATCCCTCTACTAGTCAGGTCAGTGCTGGTGCTAAAAAGAAATAGAGTCGATCTTTCCAAACACTGGTTGGCTCGTCCACGGAGCAGCCTCAGATGGTGGAAATCTACTACCTCCTATACTGGGAAACAGCAGTTGTCACTGATTTTCTGTCAAAATGATATGATATGGTAGTTTTGTTCAGTTATGTATGCTCGATCGACTTTTGGATGCGTGTAGCATATGATCAGTTCTACAAGTGTTTTCAGCAAAGTTAATGGAGATTTCTATTTCAGCTTGCCAAGTTTTTCAGAAGCGTTTCTTTTGACGCGACAGTCGAAATCCGCTCGACAAACATTGGTCCCAAATTAAAACGAACAAAGAATGATACAAAATTAAAAAATGAATTCAAAATAAAATTGAATCTAAAATTAGATAAAAAAAGATGAAATCAAATAAAATTAAATCAAATGAAATTAAACAAATTGAAAGAAAATGATAAATTGAAAATAAATGATTAGCTGATTCTCTCTCTCGAGACTTCGAGTCCTTGCACTCACCCTCAAAATTTTTATTTCCAAAAGTGCACCACTAAATTTGGTACTTTACACAACGTCACATCTCACAAATCCAAAATGTCACCAAATTCTACAAATATTGCAATGGCTACTAATCTTGGCTGAATTGCACCAATTCTAATTTCTTCAAAACTTAATATCAAAATTTACCTAAATCTTGTCACGTGAAATTCTGGGATCATTACCTATGTTTTGATTCCCTTCTGTCACACCCTGGGCTGGATGTAAGTCCTTGACCTTTCCTCTCCAGAATTCTCTAAATTTCCCTATATTTTCATTTCCCTTCCGAGATATTTTCCGCCCTCCACGATATTTCTGGGTCAGAGCTCAGTCGTCTGATTCCCTAAATTCCCTCAATTTCCACATCCTATCGGAGAAATTTTCCATCTTTCATGAAATTACAGGGTCAGAGCTCAGTCATCTGATTCCCTAAATTCTCAAAATTTTGACACCCTATACGAAAAATTTTCCACCTTTCATGAAATTCCAGGGTTGGAGCTTAGTCATCCAATTCCCTAAATTGCCTAATTTTCCAATCCTATTCAAGAAATTTTCCACCTTTCATGAATTTCCAAGGTCGGAGTTCATTCATCTAATTCCCTAAAATTCTACATCCTATTCGAGTAATTTTTCACCTTTCATGAAATTCCTGGGTCGGAGCTCAATCTTCCAATTCCCTAAATTCCTTAACTTTCCATATCTTTTCCGAGAAATTTTCCACCATTCATGAAATTACAGTGTTGGAGCTCAGTCGTCCGATTCCATAAATTCCTTAGATTTCCACATCCTATCCAAGAAATTTCTTCCTTTGATAAAATTCCAGGGTCGAAGCTCAGTCGTCTGATTCCCTTAATTCTCAAAATATCTAGATCATATCCGAGAAATTTTTCATCTTTAATGAAAATCTAGGGTTGGAGCTCAGTCGTCCGATTCCTTCAAATTCCCTATGTTTTCTACATCCTATCCGAGAAATTTTCTGCCTTTCATGAAATTCTGGGGTTGGAGCTCAGCCGTCTGATTCCCTAAATATCGCTAAATTTCTGCTCGCTTATTGAGATACTTTCTGCATTCATGATATTTCGAGGTCGGTACTCAAATTCAAATTCTCATTCCAAAACTGGTACCTAAATTCCAGTTCTGATATTTCAAGGCTGGAACCGAAATTCTAGTTCTCACCCTCTAGGATCAGTATCTATATTCTGATTCCCCTTTTTCGAGACTGGTACCTAAATTATTGTTCTCAGCCTCTGGCATCAGTAACTAAGTTCTAATTCCTTTTTTCGAGGCTGGTACCTAAATTACGGTTCTCACCCTCTGGGATCAGTATTTAAGTTTTGATTCCCTTATTTCAAGACTAGTACCAAACTTCCGGTTCTCACCCTAAGGGATCAGAACTTAAGCTCTGATTACCTTTTTCTGAGACTAATACATAAAATCCGGTTCTCACCCTCTAGGATCAGTATCTTAGTTTTGATTCCTTTTTTCTGAGACTAGTACTTAAATTCTAGTTCTCACCCTCTGAGATCGGTATCTAAAGTTATGATTCCCTTCTTCTGAGGTCAGTATCCCAATTCCGGCTATGTCTCCTCTGCACTCACTTAAACTCGAAGATTCCCACGAAATTGAAACAAAGTAAAAAAATTCCCATAAATTCCAAATTTCCATAAATTCCATAAGACTCAAAATTAAATTCAAACTCAAAATTTAAATTGAAATCAAATTCAAATTTGAAATTCAAGTCAAATCCTAATTCTAAATTCCAACTTCATATCAAATTGGATTGGACTCCTTCAGAATTTGGAGGCTTGAAATTCATAGCTCCCTAATGAAGGTATTCCATTTTCCCTCCCCAAAGAGAATTCTCATATTTAAAGGTTTTCCACCAGATAAACCCCAGAAGAAATCCTCTTTGAATTCTAGGTTTTGTCTTGAGCTTTGACTCAGACAGTTGTGTTGATTTTGTTAATCTCATCGGTCAACACCAATACGTAAGGTGTGCTTGTCCGGCACACCACACCAATTGGGGTTCCATTTGTTGAACTCACTTTTGTTGAGGTATAGTCTTTCTTTAGAATGACATAGGGTCTAACCATAAGACTTTCCTAGTGACTATCTTAAAAGACTAGCAATGGAACCCTCACCCCATAGAAATCCAAAACACTTCATTGCTTCATTTAAAGTTTTCAAATGTTTAAAGTCTAACCACTAAGTATTTAGGAGGATGAGACCAAGGATTAGGAAGCACAGGAGTTCCCAATAGGATGGTCAGGCCTTAGGACTTATCCTAGGTAGTCTAGGTGAGGTTCACACACACATTTACACTCACACTCTCACACACTACCTCACAACCCTAAACCACACTTCTCCATATTTGATTCCCCTATTCTTGTGGAAACTCATGCGGGTGGTTTCTCCAAGCTCTTAGCCTCAGGCTAGGGTTTGATTAGTACCAGTACATGGAGGATCCAAATGGGGAATTTCATTGGTCCATGGCTCAAATGGGTTATTAAAAGAACTCCTTCTCCTCATTCTGTGGGTTGAAGTTAAATTGATCAGGAAAAGAAAGCCCAATGTTAAAACATTTGGTTATTCAAATTACATATCTTATTAAATTGAATATCTCGCCACAATTATTTTTTTCATCCAAAATTATTCTTCTAATTAAAATTTGAATGATTTTCCAACCTAGGTTGTAATAATCAGAAGAAGGTTTGTGTATCTCATGTATAGTTTCAAATGAGTTATTTTCAATCAATTGTCTAAATGAATTTTCCTCAATAATTGGGGGTCCTTGAGGATATCTTTCTACGTATTGATCTAACTTTCTAAGTATGTCTGCAACTTGAGAAGTTAAAATAATGAGCATATCTTAATGAAAATTAACTGCCCTCTTGGGATTTACATTATCAAAGCTACTAGCATTATAATCAAAATCTAAATATTCATTTATTTTGTTGATCCACAATTTCTATCAAAAATTCATGGAGTCTTTTTTGATTCATAACCCTCCTAATTGTTCTCTCTTGATCTGAGTAGTATGATTCAAGGTCTACAGCTCTTCAGCTATGCATACAAATCTAAAGTTTTAACTAATATGACAAATATTAAAAAAAATTGGTATTTTAGATTTTCTTTTAAATGAACACATAATAATTAAACACAATAAATAATAACACTACAACTTCCAAATCTAAGTCTTACAAGTTTAGCTAAAATTCTCTTAAAGCTCTTACCATAGCTTCCCTGACAACAGCTACAAAAACATGACTTAACACGCATTTACGCAATTATTTAAGTTCCCAAACGATGGCAAAAAACTTGACCCAATTTATATTTAGCAGTTATTGTGCAAAATGGATATGATATAAAGTTTAGAAATTGTTTTTTAGTTTGCACACTAGGGGTTCTACGCAAGTGCACGTATCGTTTCAAGTAATATAGAGTTTTCTGTAAACACCCCAGTATCAATCCCACAGTGAAGTGAGGTATGAAATCCCTTATGCTAATTCTAGTCCACTGCCATTAGGAATTAGTTCAAAATTTTTGGTTTTCCTAAATTTACTAATTTACTACAAAATTATAGTTAACTAAATTAACTAAAACCCTAAATAAAGGAGACTGGTTAAATTTTGGAAAGTTCTTATATAATTAAAATCCATTTTCTATTGTGATAACATTGTAATTAGTGTAGGAATCAAATGTTTAAAGTTGAAAATGTAGTTTTGTGACAAATTGGAGCACACCCACTCTTTATCCTCTCCTTGTTGACCTCATTTTGGGTGAGGTCTAAACTTTCTCTTAGCTCATAAGATCTAGCCATAGAGTTTCCCCTTAACTATCTTAGAGGACTAGAGATAGACTCCACCACTAAGAAATGTAAACAACTTCCTGGCTTTTTTTAAAATCCTACATGGATGATTACAAACCTCCAAACCACTTAGAAGGTTGAAGACCGACATGTGGAGGTTCAGAGATGAGTTTCCTTATGAATGATTGAACTTAAGGCAACCCTGTGGTGACTAAGGCTTAGTCTTGAAGACATACCGATAATCATTTGAAATTCCCACTAATTCCAAAACCCTACACTAATTCCCATTCACACCTTTAGGAATCTCACTTGGATGAGCCCAAGTCTCTAATCTTTGATTGAGATGACTAGGGTCATAAAGAGGTTACCTCTTGGCTAGGCTTAGTCCCAAAGTGGTTAGGCATAGCTAAGGCCCATGGTCAGATACTCCTAAACCCTAGTTCCACTCAGTACTAAAATTAAAATCCCAAATTCCTAAAAATTTACCAAAACCTTCAAGTTCATTCCAAAATCTCACCTAAATCAATTTGAACCAAAATTATCCAAATAACCAAAATACCCCCAAGATACCCAAAATTGCAAACATTCAAATTTCACCCAATTTAATCCAAAAAAATCATTTAAAACTTTCCCACATCACCCAATTGTCCCAAATTTTCGAAATTTAACCAATTATGACTAAAATCCCACATTTACCTCTAAATTACCAAATCCCCAAGTCAACTCAAATTTTCACCCAGTTAATCCCAAATTTCTTCAATTCCAATTCTAAATGGCCAATCTCAATTGAAACCAATTTGAAGCCCAATTGAACCAAACCTAAACTCTAAAATCAATTTTGAACCAAAAAACCCAATTTTAAACTAATATCCTAAAATCCGCAAATTGAACTTCATGATCAATAAAAATGCTCGAATTTTAAATTCACATCAAATTTCAACATGTATAAAACCAATTTCAACTAATTCCAATATAATTTGGTTGTTCTATGATAAATTTCAAAAATCAGAATCATCGCATGCATTTTTATAAAGCACACCCCCTTATGCATTTCCAAAAGCCCATGACATTAACTTTAAAGGCCCAATTTGAGCTCACATGATCAAGAATCAATTCCTCATCATCTCTTGGCATTAAAGGCATTTAACCATGGCATCATACCAACCCTAGCCATGCCAACATGATTACTTATCCAAATTACGCATTTTGGCCTTTAACTTAATAATTATGAAAATTCAAAATTCATTTGCATGAAACGTTCTCATGGCATAATACATATCATGGCATGACCCATGAAGCCTCCCATGGCCATCCCAAGGACAAATTTACAAAAAAATGACAAGTGGAGATGACCACTCTCCTTTCTCTTCTTCACTTGAACTTACCCTGCATGAAACATTTAAACCTTCTTTTCCCAAGCCCAAAAAACCATGTGATTTCACTAAAACCTGTAAAAGGACGTTAAGACCAACTTTATCCATTTTTGGACCAAGCTTAGCCCAAGTAACCAAAGGGTTAAACCCAACCCTAGCTCACTTAGCCAAAACTTAAATTCCATCTTGGATTTCCACCTTGGAGCCACCATTAACCCAAATTGATTCCACCACTCAACCTCTGCGGTTCATCTGAACCATAAGGTCATTTGACCCTGGCTGGCCAACCACCCCAGCTGTCGAAAAACACCATGTCCGAGAGGAAAAAAATGATTTAAACGCAAAATTGAACCCACCTTATGTGTCCCACTGCCATTGGCCACTGGAGAACTCCTTCTCTCCACCTAAGTAGCCTCTCTACCAACATGGCTGGCCTTGGTGACCCCCCCAACCACCTCTACAAATTAAGCCACCCTCCATGGCCAGATAGGATGATGCATCAAACCTTAATTAAACTCTATCAAAATGGTTCCAAACTGTTTCTAGAGCCTAGAGAAGCTCATCCCCACCATTTTCCAGCCTCTATTGCCACTGTTTGAGCTCAATTTTAGAGCACAAAATTAGGACAGAAATAGGACATCCCTCCAAACCCCATCAATCCCCTGATTGAACTATTCCTAAGCTTTACCAGAGCAAGGGAGGAAGCTTTCCACTTAAACCCCCATCAATTGGAGCCTCTGCACTAGATTTCCACCTTATGTTTCACACATGTAGGAGGAGGTCATACTCAACTCCATCCTCAGATCAAATCAACACATCCGGGAGGTTCGACAGACTCCACATAAGCTTCTCCAAGCATCTAATTGAGGCCTCCCCTCTCAAACAAAGGTATCCACTGAAGCTTCTCCTTGCAGTCCATCTTCTATTAACCATATAGATTGGTTCTCCTTAAGTAGATGAAGCTTTATGAACAAATCCCATGCAATTTTGTTGAGCATATAGAAAGATATTAGGGTTAGAAAATGAGTGGTTCTAGGTTTAAATCAGTTGGGGATGATGAACAATGGTTGTCTAACCACACGTGTAATGGATGGAGGGCTCTGAATGTGCCGGATAGAAGAATGGAGCTTTAACGCAGAGCACAGTCAGCGTTGTCTCAAAAGAAGACGTCCAATGGAATGGCAACACGCGTAATTTTGGGGCCGCCGTAGTTTGACGTGGTTAAGTGAGAAATTATGTTATTTAATGAATTTTTTAAATTAAGAAAACTATAAAAATGCATAACTTGGTACAAAAAATACACAAAAATAAAATAGAAAAACCCTCTTGCTCAGTGAACATTGAAGAACAATGTGGAATAAAAATTAAAATTATTTGACCTATATATACCTTTAAATTAATTAAATGGTCATAAAATTCATTAAATCATAACTTACTCAATACCAATTACCATAATATGAAACATGGAGGGTTTAAACATCTCTTATTTGGTGTGCTCTCTGATTTTTTCAAGAACTCAGAACACCTCTAAGTATGAGATCATTAACTTTTAAGTTAAACCACCTCTGTCCAATTAAAAAATCATAATAACTAAAATATAAAATAGAAAAATATAAAACTTAGTTTAGTGGGTTCACTGAGGTTAGAAGATCCTAAAAAAATATAAAATGGATTTTATTAATTAATAATGTCACTATATATAATTAACTCATTAAAACATAACAGAAATAAAATAATTAAAATACAACAAGATTAATCACAAAACTAAACCCACTCTAAAGTAAATGGTTAGGGGAACTCTCCATAGAAATTTGAACTCAATATGAATTTATTTGATTTACTAAACTTGATTTTTTTATGCAAAATGGGATTTTTAAATTAAAATAATTATAAAAATTAAAATACAAGTGAAAAAAATTACAAAAAATGGTTTTGGGAGATCCTTGTGACTAGAGGAATTTAAGAAAAATAAAATTAAAGTTAAAATAAACAGTTCATTTTTAGGCTATTTTCTAATTTTATAATAATTAAAAACAATTAAAAAAAATCACTAAACTATTAAAATGCACCAAAATGTTCCAAATTGTTTCTTATCACTTGGGGGCAAGTAAAATATTCTTCTTAATTTTAAATAAAATGTTATAAATTTTAAAAGGCTTAAAAATGAATTTTAGAAGGCTTAAAATGAATTTTCCTTAATTTTGCATAAAAAAGAATTCTAATAAATAAAATAAAAATCACAAAAATAAGAAACTTATTTCACTCAATTCCTTGAACTTAGAGAGAATTAAGGAAAATATAAAAAGTATAATTCAAGTTAAATAATATTTTACATTCAATTAACACTTAAATCAAAAAATAATTATAATAATTAAAGTAAACCTAAAAAAGATATGAAAATTGGCTTAAATGATCGTTTGACCTAAGTGAACCTCTAATAATTTTCTTAAGGATAGATGATTAGTCTTGTGTGATTAAGTGAATTAAATTGAAAAAATAAACCTAATTTTGGATTAAAATAATTATAAAAATTAGAAAATTACATTTTCTCCTTTGTTATTTTAATTGATCCATGAGTGGGGTAACATAATAAATTTCAAATTCATTTGAGTTAAATTTAAAAAGCTATGAAGTGATAAGCCTCAAAGGGCAAAAAATGGTGATCATGGAATTTAAGCTTTAATTAACATTTAGGCCTAACCAAAGGTTAAATGAGCAATGGAAAATCTTAATTGACCTTCTTAAATGATTGGAAAATATTGAACTAAGAGGTAGAAACCAATTCACCACTTTTCCACATTAAGGGTAAAGATGTAATTCCTTAAATTAGTGAAATTTGGAAGTTATGCAAATTTGATGATCCTAAAGTGAGGGGTTTGAGCTAGCAAAATCTTAATCCACAAATTCAAATCCGCTAATCAAAGGTTGAGTAGTGATGAAAGCCTTAATAAAGATTAAATGCCACCTAAATCAATATTCACATTAAATTACAAATCTATCCATATGAGCTTAAGGGCTAGATAGTGAACTAGGTTCGATTAAAACTTCAAATGAGCACAATCATTTATAAAGAACTACTAGCCCAACTTCAATTAAATTAGCTAAGTCCATTAACAATTAAATTTCCCCCTAAAGGCTTTCATTCATTTTTAAATGAAATGTCAAAAGAATGTTACCCCACTCAAGGGATAATCAAAACATGTAAGTTCACTAAGCAAGAATTAAGACATCAATTACAAACCTTAATTAAACATGGGTGGTTAAATGAACAAAACAATGATATTAAATGAGCTCAAAATGACCCTGAAAGTTTTGAAAAGATGTTAAGAGTTATACCTCGAGCACTTCCTCGATCTGATGGGATATTTTAGAAGAACAATTTGATTTCACTATTCTTTGTTCAAGAAAATCATCCTTAACACACCTTAGAGACCCACCAAGTTATGAAATAGGTTCCTTCCTTGAATTTAAATCATCAAACCTTAATTTCTACTTTTATACCTTCTTGCAATGCTAACTGTTCAGCGGATGTACTCGAAGACTGTCAGATACACATTTATGATTATTGCATTTTACATTGCTTTATTTAATTGTTCTACTGCTTCTTCCATGTCATACCTATGATAATTGTTAAAAAAACAAACCAAAATTAACCAGAATTTAAAAAATTAAATATAAATATTTTCCAATAAACAATGAAAACTTAATACATCCTCTTTGCATGAATGGGAATCCCTCAGAGGAGACAACCTACAGCTTCTAACGAGATTTCCCTCAGTTTGAATGAACTTATTGAATTAATTTAGATGAGTTTAGTAAATTCATTTGGACTAAGTGAATCCAAAAAAAATAGTAGTACTCTAATGAGGGAACCATGGGATCTTAACTGGTGTCGCTATAATCAACTTAAATCCCCCCTAATAATACATGTGACATTAAACTTGACACACTAAAACATGAACTCTAAACAAGTTACCTCTGTCAACTTCCTCAATTTGACACATTAAACATAAATCTGCTGCAGCGTGAAGCTCGGAGTAAACACTGTGGGCAGCACGATGAGACATGCAGAAGAATGTCTTGAAGAGAGTAAACAGATCTAGAATACTAAACCTTCTTAGAAATAAACAAAAATCCATAAGACTTAGAAGTAGTTCTTCTAGTATGACGTAAAAACTCACCTAATCTTTTAAGCTTTTGAACACTGTGAAATATAAGCCCTAACTCATCTTAGGACTCTGAAGTTTTCGTTCATCTTAGGCTCTATTATTGTCTTTCGTTACAACATTAACTCTCTTATCTTTCAGGCTACTTGTGTGATTATGTCATACAAATAAAAGTCCTTAACAAATAAAACTGACAAGAATGAAATATCAAATAACTTCACTTTCAAAATTAAAGCCACACCCTAGGATAGTTTAGGAAGTCACCAGGGTTCTCCTTTAGATCCGTGACATCCCCTACCACTCATTTCTTTATACTTTTTAAAAACAACTGTTCCTATTTGCACCAATCCATTTGATAAATCTAACTCCATCCTTGAAAATGTTAAACTTTAAGATACATGAGAGAAAAACCACTAATCATTATCGAGATTTTTCTCAAGTGACTTCGATCATTTAGGATGTAATTAACTATAGAGGCTTGCCTCTATAAGAAACTTTAGAACCCAGGTAATATAAACCCTTCCTAACTCTTTATTAGGTAGGGGAACTTTTTGGCCAACATAAACGGTTTGTAGTCTAATTGGATGTCATAAATTTCATAGTTTACTTATATCAATTCACTGTCAAGCAATGCATCCATTCCTCGTGAAAGATGCATGGCTTGCAATGTAGTGCTTGTCTATTGCATATATGAGGTTTGTTTGAAATTGTATTTTTCATTTAAAAAAATATATATTACTTTCAAATCATATATATATAAATTAAATCTATTTCAAATTAATCACACCACACTCATGAAATAAATATAAAATTTTGAAATCCACTTTAAAACTATCGACACTCCTTAGCACATAAAGAACATTGGCTAATCTAAAGTTAGTTCCTGATTGTATGGTTAAGCTGAGTAGATTCTAGCATCTAACTTCTAGATTAACTACAATGCCCTCTCTATAGGACTAACTAGGGATTCAAGTTCCAACACTAGACAAATTTGTTAAAGGATCTAGCTTGTTGCTCTAGAAACACAAATTCTACGACCATCGAAATTTATCTCTCTATCTATTTGCACTCTCCTTAGATGTTGGTTGCCCTACATCGTAACGTTAGTGTGTTTTTTACTAGTTGGGGGAAATCATAGCCCCTTGAGGTCATTTTATTTCACAACGGATTATACCGTTACATGTGATCAGTTTGCAAAGTAAATTAAGAACTGGTGAAAATACCATCATAATTTTGGAATAAATGAAATCTTGAAACCGTTCTAATCCCACCATGATTAATTCTCCTCACAAGGAGAAAGAGTATGGAAAACTACTCATTAATAATGAAAAAAACAACAAATAACCTTGTTTAAATTAGAACAATTTCACTAGAAAAGTGTTTACAACAAATATAGGATAATGAAGAACACAATACTTAGTTTTTTCCCTCTGAAAGAAAGATGAAAGTCATTATAAAAAAGTCTTTTGTTGATCCATGTAATGCCCAAGAAATTACTTAAAGATGTCTCTCAAAATCCCTCACTAATCTCTTCAAAAAAAGCTAGAAATTTTAAGTATCCTACTCACATAAACACACACACCCATGCATTTATGAAGAGGCACGCCAAACTCCCTCAAGACTCACTAAAGTCTCCCCCTAATCCTCTCCTCTAAGAGTCTCCAGCAGCCCTTTTTAAAGAGAAACCAAGCACCTTCTCATTCCAAGAGACACAAAAACCTTTCCGTGTGTCTAGATTCATTGCATAACTCTTTGAGGCATGTATAGCTTCATAGAATCTTCTAATACCACTAGGAATAGACAGAAATCACCCAAAACTGCCCTTAAATCACATTCTGGAGCCCAGGAACCAGAATGTGGCACCCAAGCACTAATTTTTGGATACGATTTGTACGTAAGCACCACCTAATGGTAGCATCTTCATTTCAATCTATTTTGCCCCATTTCAGCTTCAGCCCACTCAAAGTGTTATACCTGCAAGATAAATATGAAAATATCCTTTCTTTAAAGTGTAATTTCGTTCAAAAACATATGATAAATGTCAAGGAGATTAAGCATAAAAATCTATGTCAAAATGTGTCAGATCAGAATTTTCTTTCTTGCTTGATTTTACTCAAAATTGCACTATTTTTCCTCCATTTTATCCAAAACTCCATTTCTTGTACTTAGAACCAAATACATGCAAAACAAATTTTATTAAAATGAAATATCATTAAAAATGAGCATGAAATTTTGTATAAAAAATAGATAATTTTTAGGCATATCAACCGTCGACCACAGTCATCCCTTGTACATTTCATTTGGCATAGATCGATTCATGAAAACTAAATTGTTCCTTCATCCTTGGAACAATGCTTAAAGTATTGTGTAGATGGAGAAGAATGTTGCATAAAGAGAGATTTACAACCATTTTCAATGTAAATAATAGGCATTCACGAAGACGCCACCTATTGTGCTTCCATAAAAAAAACAGTAATTTTCAGAGATGATGTACCAGAAAAAAATGAAAGACCAAAGGAAGGACAAAACAGAATCATCCTGTGTCTGCCCAAATCTCTCCTACCATTTCTTCACAATGAAATGGTGGAAACTCTTTCGATTTTCGCATCTAAGTTTAAGACTGGGGACGAGGGTGAGGAAGAGGAAAAGAGATCGATGGACAAAAGAACCAAACTATCAGCATTGACTTGGATAGCAGTTCCGAGGAAGAAAAGAATAAAAAGTATGTGATTATGATAAGCCAAAGGAAACCTCGACTCGAAATAACCATGGAAATGAATATGAATATTCTCTTTAAATTCCATCTTAGTTTATATTTTTCTGATTATTATTTTATTTTTTATAATATATTTTTTAAATATTTATAATTTTGATGATAAATTAGTCATATTGGTCTTGGGAGATCTCGCGACTTTGAAAAATTCAAGCAACATCCCTGATGACTGAGGGAATAATGTCTAAAAAAATTATTATCTTTTGTTTTATATTTAATTTTCTATAAGTAAACTACCCTATAGGATAATTAATTAATTAAAATATAAATAAATTATTTTTTTTCCTTTATTTTCTAAGTTCAAGAGTATTTTCATTTTATTTATGTAATTTTTTCTTCATCAAGTTATGAATTTATCAATCTTTGAGGTAATTTTGGATTTAAATAATTTTAATAATCCTGATTTACCACTTAACCCACGTGGTGCTCCGTCATCCTAGTACGCGTCGAAGGTCTGCGTGGCGCTCCGCGGTTGGTTGTGCTTTACACCTGGACCTGAGCTGGCCCGCAAACTGGTGTTGTGCTCAACACGGTTCGCTGTCTTCACTTGATCTTCACCACTTATTTCGAATACACCGTAACAAGCGACATTCGTGCACCATCCCCACGAGACAGAGAACTGAGAACCATTAGAACTCAAACCCTAAGATCTCACCCTACGCTCAACCAAATCACATGGAGATTGATTCTATAGCTTCATGATCACTGAAAAATTTATTAAGAAATTCATACCTATTTTTGATGAAATTGCACTTTAAAGAAAGGTATTTTCTTTATTTTATTGCAGGAATGGAGAATTTAGGTGATAAAAGCAAAAATCATAAAAAGGAGCGAATTTGGAGCAAAAAGAAAGAAAATAATGAAATTTGTGCTGAGTCGCCGACGGCGAGATCGAGCCCGCCGACAACGAGGCTACGAGGAGACATTTCTGAAGGAATTATAACTGTCTCGCTGACAGCGAGATAGCGAGGTTTGAAGATCTTCTAGAAGCCTCGCCGACAGCGAGACGGCGAGCTAGTTCAAATGACACAGATACATTGAACCTGGACACTTTTTGAATAGATGCTTACACACCTCTTAGTCCTTTGCTCACCTCTATATATAGAAGCCGAAATTCAGCTTCTAAGTGTTAATTTTTCTAAGTGTATTAGTTGTGTGCAGTTTTTGTGTGTTAAATTTGTGTTCGGAGTAAATTAGTGTATTAGTGTGTGTTATTTAGTGAGTTAGTGAGTTTTTAGTGAGTTAGTGAGTTAGTGAGTGACCCACAATTTTATATTATGATATTTTTAATTTAATTGCAACGACGCCAAAAACTTGACCCCGCTATATTATATGTATAGAATTGTAATTATTTATGTTGTGGATGTTACGCGAGTATACGTATCGTATCAAGTAATACAGGGCTCTAGTGGAGTCCTGGTTATCGATCCCACAGGGAAAGAGAAAATTAAATAACAACTAATTTTAAAATAAAAAAAATAATAATAATTTTAAAATAGTATACGAAAATTTGGAATTCTAAATTTAAGCGCAATAAAGTAAACTAAGTATTTTAATTAGGTAACTTAACTAAGTAGAAAATTAATGCGTATTGAAAGTGCAGGAAATTAAACTAATTGCTAAATAAGTCTTAAATATTCGGAAAAAGTATCTTTCCACTTTGTTTAGAAATTTAAGTGATTCATGAATTTAAATAGATAATTTTAAGGTATTGTGACAAATAGGAGCATTCCTATTCTTTACCCTTTAGTCAAGTGTAAAGAATATTAACTAATCCTATGTTTGATTACTGAATGCATGCTAAGTTGGGAGGATCCGATTGCCACTTCGAGCTCCACGTTCCCCTCGCTCGAGGGCTAACATCTACACTTCGGCTCTCGAACAATAGGAGCGAATTGAATATTTTAGTCCGTCACACTAAAATGCTCGATTCTACGCCCGATGATATTATTTCCCTATTTATTTGCACCCTCCTTCCAAGGCTTTTGAATTCCCCGAATATCAAATGTAATTTTTACGATAGTTGATAATCAACATATTTTAACAAATCAAATGGCCAGTTTGAAAAGTAAATTAAGTTTTAAGTAAAAATTATCACAATTTATTAATATATAAAAGTATCTCCATTTTAATTTCATCAAGTCACTTAATTTTATAAACAGGGAGAAAGACTAAATCAACTACTCAGAATGCATGGGAACTAAACTAAGCATGGATTTCATTTAAAGTTAAAAACAATAAATACAAATACTTATCTTTATTTATCCCCAAGCAGACTCCTCGTAGTTCCTTTTACTCTTCCTTCCAGTACAGCACGACTCACTAATTACTCACTAAACTAAAAGACTCACTAATTACACTAATTAAGATTCTAAAGACTGCTCACTCACTTATGACACACTTAGAACACACAAAAGACACAAAAAATTGCACACAAACTGGACATTAAAGACTTAATTTCAGCTTCTATATATAGAGGTGAGCAAAGGACCAAGAGGTGTGTAAGAATCCCTTCAAAAAGTATCCAGGTTCAATGTATCTGCACCATTTGAACTATCTCGCAGTCGGCGACGAACTACCTCGCTGTCGGCGAGGCTTCTAGAAGATCTTCAAACCGCTCTAGCTCGGCGTCGGCGGGCTCGGGCTCGTTGTCGGCGAGACAATTATAAATTCTTCGGAATTTTCTTCTCTTAACCTCGCCGTCGGCGAGCTCGATCTCGCCGTCGGCGACTCGGCCTAAATTGCATGATTTTGCTCCAAATTCGCTATTTTTTATGATTTTTGCTTTTATCACCTAAATTCTTCATTCCTGCAAAAAAATAAAGAAAATACCCTTCTTTAAAGTGCAATTTCATCAAAAATAGGTAAGAATTTCTTAATAAATTTTTCAGTGATCAAAATCCCCCAAACTTACTTATTACTTGTCCTCGAAGTAATTTTAGTACTACATAAAAATAATGATTTCTATAGTAAGATTTTTCAATTTAAATAAACTATGAATTAGATTAATTAATATCATAATAAAGTTAAATAAAAATAATTCATGTAATTTAATTAATCTTATAGAAATAAATTATTTAGTTATCAGGTCTAAGATTTCTAGCTTACTATTTATTTTAGGAATGACTATATTTAAAAGAATAACTACTTAAGATATTCATATGATAAGAAATTCAGAAAACACTATTAGGTAAAATTCTAATCCATAAACATAAGTTTGGAAATATCTAAGTTTTCCCTCTAGGTTAAATCAAATGAAGCGATTTTTGATAAGGCATCTCCTCGAAGCTTCTCCTCATTTTTCTTTTCTTTTTCTTTTTCTTTTTCTTTTTTTTTCTTTTTCTTTTTTTCTAATGAGGATTACTGTATCTGGAGAGCCTGTTAATAATTTTGAACTTCATTTTCATCTTCCTAAATTTGAAACTTAGGAATATTTCTTAGCTTATATATACTTCATAGTTTTATTTCATTGATTTTCAATCTTTTCTTTTTCACTTGAATACTTAAGAATTTTAATTTTAGAATATAGTTTTCCATACTAAAAATAGTTTACTATTTTCTTATTCCCTTTAACCAAATGTTTTATTCTATTTAATCAATTAAAGCACTAGAAATATTTCATTTAACCTATTATAATAATTAAATAAAATAATTCATATTAATTAAATTGAAAAATTTGCTATAAAAATCATTTTTATAATAATTTGAAAATAGAAATTGAGAACAAATTAATAACTAAATTTGTATTTTACTCTCCCCCCCCCAAACTTAAATTTTTATATATATTCTAAATAATGAATAAGAAGGAAAGTAAATAAATCATACCTTTGAAGTTTAGGTATTTCTTTTTTTCTTTTTCATTTTTGCAGGCTTTTTCATTTTTCATTGAACCTGTTCTGTTAATATTTTCCATATATATATAACAATTTAAAGAAAATGCAGGGATAAAATCTAAGATAAGTATTAAACACAACAATTAAAATAACTCTACACTACACATATGAATTACTACATATTAAAAACAATTGAACTAACAAATTAACAATTTTAAAAAACTTAAAACAATACAAAATAAAATAAAAAAATATTAAAGAAAACTATCATCCTATTTAACATAAAAATAAATGCAATTAACTAACACAAAAATAAAAACTAACTACTATAACAATCGAAGCAAATTAATCTAACTAACATCTAATGTCTCGAAATATAAAGTCTTGAATTTTACAAACATATAAAGTCCTCGAAATAACTTACACCAAACAAATAAAATAAATAAAGTCTTAATCTTCGGCATCGAAGTCCCGAACTATATCATCCCCTCCTTGATTTGTAGGTCTGCTGAGAAGGCTGAGCGGGGTGATACTAAGTATACAGGGCATTACGGAAAGACAACATCTAAATCTCCACTCCTATAATGACGTTCGGCTTCATAGTATGCAATTTTGTATTCCGAATGTCGCTGGAGGTATTCACTATCATAATCATGTCTCCTCTCCAGATTATCAATCCTTTGATCAAAATGATCAAACCTTCTCCCCATGGTCACTCCAAACTGCTCAAACTCCACCTATGGAGAATCAATTCATTCATCAGATCTTGTAGAGTATGGGTGGTAGGCTCAGGAGGTCCATAGCTAGTAGAAGGTATATCTCTACTTCACTGAGTAAAATAACTTCTTACTCCTGATCTCCACCCTTCATGAGACTCATACTTCTTAATGTTGGCAGCTGTGAGTGGTTTCATAGGTTCCACCCATTCTTCATCATCTCTAGCCTCGACTCCGGAGAGTTGGCGAGTGCGAAATTAATCCAGGGGTGTCCCGATCCGGCTCCACTCTCATTTCGAGGAGTGGCCGGGATATTTTGATAAATAACTCTCCCGATGTTGATGCTTCGTTATTACGAATACGAAATTCAGAATTGCTCTATCTCGTGTTACCTCGGCTGTGGTGATATGTGGGTAACGAGTAGAACAAATAAAGTAATGCCGAGGCTTTGGAGGCTGTATCTAATTTAGAAAGAGGAAAATTCACTCTTTCCTGCTGCTTAATTTTCCAAACTCCGGTCCCATCAGTGAGAAAGTTAATGACTTCCTCCAGTGGTCCTTCCATCGTTCCAAAAGTTTCATACTCGCTAAAGTGCGAGTCATGAACTTCATAGAACGCTTTAATTCTTGCAGCATTTAAATTTACAAAAAACCCTCGTACCTTTACTTGGTGCATCTTCGTGACGATCAAATTGGCATAAAATTCTTTCACCACTTCTACGAGTACTTTCTATAATGAACATAACGAGAAAGTTTCCAAACCTCGTTCTTTTATAATCTGCTCTACTTCTCCTCCCGAATTTTTGAATACCCGATCTGCAATGCACTTTCTTCCTTCTACATTTTCAAAATATTTTGCCTGTGCCCGTGCATTGATGAATCGGTTTTCGTCGAACTCTACTCGACGTTTTTGTCGTGGAGCAATTCGATCGATCTGTGGAAATCGTGAAAATTTTCACTAAACTTAATAATAATACTAAGAAGGCTTCCTACAACATTTGTAAGCAATTTAAATCAAATTCCATGGATTTCCACCGAATATTTCTTCCACATTTTGATTTTTTCCAAAATTTGCAATGTGGTGAAAATATATGGTGAAAATCAAAAATTTTTGCACAGGAGTGAAGCTCTTACGAAGGGAAGATGAAATCTGGTGTCAAAAAGTGTTGAAATGGCTTCAAATCCAAGATCTCTCAAGCCCTAGGTCGGTTTTTGCAAAAATTGGAGGTTGGGGATGATGAATAGTGTTTTTGACCGGTCAAATATATGTTTTTTTTTTCCGACCTCGCTGTCAGCAAGATTTATCTCGCCATCGGCGAGCTAATATTTTTCAGAACCAAAAACTCTCGGGAAAAATCCGCTGTCGGCGAGAAATTCTTCGCTGTCAGCGAGATCGATCTCGCTGTCGGCGGGATTTTTCTCGCCGTCGGCGAGATTCAAAAAAATTTTAAAATTTTTGAAATTTCGTCACTCATTTTCGTCCTTGATTTGTCTTATATTATATTTCCGATCATATTATTTATTAATTTTAATATGAAGATTAGCTACTTAAACACAAACAAATTCACACAACACAACAAATTAACTTTAATATTGAAATCCATGATACATACAAACTAACATAATTTAAAACTCTATAATCAAACTTGAACTTCAATCCTTACTACTAATCGACATCGCAAATCAATCCACGACACACTAAATGCTTGATACAAAACTATGACGCATATCTCGATTAAGTTTGAGATATTCGAATCATCACTCCACACATAATAAAATCTAAATCAAATCAAATAACATAAATACAAACATACTATAGAAATCATTACTACTACTCTTCAAGGTCAGAATCTTCATCTTCTCTGATATTTTCGATATGACGATGATGCACAAATAAGTTATAGAAAGGCCTGAAGGGAAACTCCGAAGCAGATTCTTCAGTGATCAACCCTACATCTCGATAAATGAAGAAAGCTAGCTTCCGAGTGTCCAGAATGATCAAAGTGTTCCTTCATCCTCCGATCGATGTGATCAAATAAATCGGACATATTGTCGATTAAATCTCTCACATTCTGCGAGTTCTTTCTCCATTCCTTTAATTTTCTTCATAAGTAACTCCGTTTTATACGAAATAGGCCTTGCTATAGGATTATTCGTGAAGCTCTATCGAGAGATAAATGTAATGTCTTCATTATTGTCTAAAGTAGGGAACATATACGTAGGATCGAGCGGCTTCAAGGTAACAGAACCTTTTCCCGAGCTTCATAAGAAACACAGATGCTGACTTCATAATGCAAAAATAGTAGATGGGTGTCTTAGTCCGTGAGCTGACCCATGCACGATTAAACCAAATGCGGACTTAACAATTATTGATCCAACATCGATAGGCGATCCAATTTGAATACAATAATTCGATATAGCGCATTCCTTCGAAACCTTGTTTACCCTCATAGTAGGTAACAATTTAGATGAGATGAAAAAGTGTCGGTGCTTCGAGACGGAATTCAAAAGTGATGCGAGAGAAACTAACATACCCGTCTTCACGCATTTCCCGATCTTCCGTTTCATCGGTCGGATATCGAAATATCTCATTCATATTATATCGAGAAGGCACTAAAATTTGAATAGTGACATACCGGGGTGTTTTCTATAGAGAATAATTCATTTACTCTTGATGGAGTAAACATCACCCATCTTCCTCGGACATAGATATTCCCATTGTTGATCGCATGTAAGTTAGAGTAGAACTCTTTTACAACCGGAATAACAATAGCAGACATCGTGTAACAAAATACTTCCCAGTGCCGCTATGCGATCATTTCTTCTATCTTTGTAGTGGAATTCTCTAATCCTCGATTAACAAATCCCCGTTCCTTGATAACTCTTTTCTTTACCAAAACCTTGTTGAAGATCCGCTGCGCTTCCGCACTCACAAATTTCCTTCGGTTAAACACTACAGATTTAGAGGAGTCTAAGAATTTGGAGGTCATTATGGTGAATGGAATGAATTCTAGTGAAGAAGGCAAACTTAGAATGGTTTAAGAATGGGCTTCCACAAAGGAATTGGTGTTGAAATCGTCCAAATTGGCATTTAAAGTATAAATAACTCAATTTTATAACTTCCTCACTGTCGGCGGGAAGTTTCTCGCCATCGGCGACTCAGTTATAAAAACTGACTTTCAGGTTCTCGCTGTCGGCGGGACGTTTCTCGCTGTCAGCGAGCTCGATAAATAAACTAATATTAATTTAGGCACGAACCTCGCTGTCGGCGAGTATCGACCTCGCCGTCGGCGAGATTCCAAAATAATGTCCAATTTCGCTCTAAATCGAATAATTTCTTTTCTCATCATAATGGTTCGAATATGTGATGATTCTTAATAAAAATTGAGTAGTAAAGTTTCAATAATATAAACTAACTATTAAGATACAATAAAAATAGATAACTAATATGGGTTACCTCCCATAAAGCGCTTGGTTTAACGTCGTCAGCCAGACCTAATTTCAAATATTAATCGAAGTCGACTAAGCATTAAAACCTCTTTATAGTTAGGTCTTATACCTTCGAAATATGGCTTTAATACTATGTCCATTAACTTTAAATTTATGTCAGGTTTTTGGATCTTAGATTTCTATAGTTTCGTATGAAAATATTTGAGTTATGGTGAAATGTCCTAACCATCGAGACTTCAATTTTCCGAGGAAATAATTTCAATCTAGTATTATATAGCAAAACTTCATGTCCTGGTTCAAAATTTCTACGATTAATCTTCCGATCATGCCATAATTTCATCTTTTCTTTATAAATTTGATCATTATCATATGATTCATTTCTTAATTCTTCCAATTCATTTAATTGCGGCAATCTTTTCTCACCGACTTCCTTCATATTATAATTAAATTCTTTAATCGCCCAATATGCTTTATGTTCTAATTCAATTGGTAAGTGGCATGTTTTTCCATATATAAGCTCTGTAAGGAGTCATTCGAATCGGAGTTTTATAAGCGATCCTATAAGCCCATAATGCGATTATCAATCTAATAGACCGATCTAACCTATTTGGGTTTACTGATTTTTCTAAAATACGTTTAATCTCGCGATTAGATACTTCGAGCTAATCCATTAGTACGTGGATGATAAACGGTGGATATCTTATGAGTAATATTGTATTTTTCTACTAGTTTGTGAATGTATTTATTTCTAAAATGAGTTCCTCCATCGGTGATAATCACTCTCGGCATTCGAAATCTAGTAAAAATATTTTTCATCGAAATTTTGAAACACTCTTAGCATCACGCCTAGGTAAAGCTTGTGCCTCAATCCATTTGGAAACATAATCAACGACTACTAATATATATGAGTTTCCGAACGAAGGAATAAAAGGTCCCATAAAATCTAATCCCCAAACATTAAAAATTTCAACTTCTAATATAAAGTTTAGAGGCATTTCATTTTTTCTAGATATATTTCCTACTCTTTGACATTTATCACAAGTTTTAATATATTTGTATACATCTCTAAATAGAGTAGGCCAGTAAAATCCAGATTGTAGAATTTTATAAGCGAGTTTATCGGTCCCAAAATGTCCTCCAAAATTAGAATCATGACATTTTTGAATAATTGGTTCGATTTCTTCATAAGGAACACATCTTCTAATAATTAAATCCTTACATTTCTTATATAAATATGGTTCATCCCAAAAATAGGTTTTCGTATCATGGATGAATTTTTTTGTTGTTGCAAAGTTATCATAGGTGGTAAAATATTACTAACTATATAGTTTACTATATCGGCATACCATGGTATTTTCCACTCATTGATATTATATAGTTGTTCATCGGGAAAAGCATGTCTATAATTTCATTTTCAATATCGGATAATTCATGATTTTCTAATCTTGATAAATGATCCGTAATGTCATTATCGAGTTCCTTTCTTATTAACGATCTCAAAATCGAATTCTTGCATTAATAGCATCCATCTAATTAATCTTGGTTTGGAATCTTTCTTTTGCATTAAATATTTGATAGCGAGAATGATCGGTATGAACGATACATTTTGTTCCAATCAAATAAGGTCTAAATTTATTAAAACCATATACTACCGCTAATAATTCTCTTTACGTAGCTTGTATAATTTATTTTAGCATCATTTAGAGTTTTACTTAGCATAGTATATAACTTTAAAAATATTTTCATATCTTTGCCTAGAAGCTGCTCCTACGACATAATCACTAGCATCACACATAAGCTCGATTGGTTTCTCCCGGTTAGGTGAAACTATTATAGGTGTTGTAATTAATTTTTCTTTTAAGAGTTCAAAAGCATTCGGGCCTTCGATTGTAAATTCAAATTTCTTGTCCTTTTCAGAAGTTGGCATAGAGGTTTAGTAATTTTTGAAAAATCTTTTATATAGCGTCGTAGAATCCGGCATGTCCAAGAAAACTTCTTACCCCTTTTACCGTAGTTGGAGGTGGTAATTTAGCTATAACTTGAATTTTTGCGAGGTCCACTTCCATGCCTTTTCAGAAATTTTATGCCCTAATACAATGCCGCCCATGACCATAAATTGACCTTTCTCCCAATTTAAAACTAAATTTATTTTCTCACATACTTCAATACTTTTTCGAGATGAGTTAAGCATGTGTCGAATGATGTTCCAAATACGGAAAAATCATCCATAAATACTTCTATTCCATTGTCGATTAACTTACTAAATATAGACATCATACATCTGCGGAATGTTGCTTGGTGCATTACATAATCAAAAGGCATTCTTCGAAAAGCGAAAGTTCCATAAGGACTAGTAAATGTAGTTTTCTCTTGGTCCTCGGGAGCAATTTGTATTTGATGATAATCGGTGTATCCATCTAGAAAACAAAAATACTTATGTCCAGGCTAATCTATCTAACATACGAGTTCAGAAATGGTAAAGGGAAGTGATCTTTCCTGGTGGCGGTATTTAATTTCCTATAATCAATACATATACGCCAACCAGTAACTTGTCTTATAAGAATAAGATCGTTATTTTCATTGACAGCGACGGTCACTCCTCCTTTATTAGAAACACAGTGAATTGGGCTTACCCAAGCACTGTCAGAAATAGGATATATAATACCATTATCTAACCATTTTAAAATCTCTTTCTTAAATACTTCTTTCATTATCGGGTTTAATCTCCTTTGGGGATCTGCTTTAGGTTTATGTTCATCATCTAAAATAATTCTACGCATACAGATTGAAGGACTAATTCCTTTAATATCTGCTAAAGTCCAACCAAAAGTTTTCTTATATTTTTTAAAGTTTCTAAAAGTTTTTGTTCTTGAGATTCGTTTAATGCGGATGAAATAATAAGCTGGTAAAGTTGATGAATTACCTAAATAAGCATATTTCGAATGATCGGGTAATATTTTTAGCTCGAGTTCAGGAGGTTTAATAATTGATGGAACTATATTCTTGTCAGTGTTTTCACTATTATCCAAAAATTCAAATCTTTCTTGAATATAATCTAATTCTTCATTATTATCTTAAATTAATTCAGTATTTTCTTTTTCTAATTTATCTTCGTAATATTCCATAAAATGTTCTTTTTGTAAATGTTCAAGTATTTCCATCCGAAAACATTCATCATCTTTTTCTAGCGCAGGATATTTCATTTATTTTGCAATATTAAAGGTAACTTTTTGGTCATTTACTCTCATAGTTAATTCTCCTTTACGAACATCGATCATAGCTTTTCCAGTAGCTAAAAATGGTCTTCCTAAAATGATAGGAATTTCTTTATCTTCCTCCATATCTAAAACAATAAAATCTACTTGGGAAGATAAATTTATCCACCTTTACTAACACATCTTCAATAACTCCCTTAGGATAGGTAATCGAACGATCAGTTAATTGAAGGGTTGCTGAAGTAGGTGTAATTTTTCCTAATCCTAATCTCTTAAAAATCGATAGAGGCATTAGATTGATGCTTGCTCCTAAGTAACACAAAGCTTTTCCATAAAATTTTTCTCTATATAGCGCGGGGTATAGTGAAACTACCGGGATCTTTCAATTTTCGGAAGCTTCTTCGAATAATAGCACTACACTCTTCACTAAGTGCGACTTGTTTTATTATCGGTGAATTTTCTTTTCTTATTTAGAATATCTTTCATAAATTTTACATAATTTGGCATACGATCTAAAGCTTCGACAAAAGGTATATTGATGGTTAATTTCTTTAATATTTCGAGGAATTTAGCAAATTGTTTATCTTTTTTATGTTGAGCTAGTCGTTGAGGAAATGGTGGTGGAGGTTGTTTCAACAGAAATTTTCATAGGTATTAAAGGATGTTCCAAGTTTGAATCTTGTTGAATTGTTTCCTTTTCAATTTCCACTTCCTCTTTTTGGCTTTTAAGTTCTTTTTGAATTTGAGGTTCTAATTCTTTTCCAAACCTTAGTTGTATTGCTTTAATTTGTTCTTTTCCTTGATCTTTAGGATTTATTTCCACATTACTAGGAAAAGTTCTAGGTATTCTATGATTTAGCGCAGTAGCAATATGTCCATGTTGAGTTTCGATATTTTTAATAGATGTTCCTTGAATTTGTAATTGATTTCCTTGAATTTGTAGTTGATTTCCTTGATTTTGTAGTTGATGACCCATATTGAAAATTAATTCATCCATAGATAATTTCTTATCTTTGAATTGAGGGTTATTGTTATTGAATCCAGGTGGGTAATTAGGTTTATAGTTTTGATTTGCTTGATTAGGTTGATTCATCCATTGTTGATTAGATGTGTTATTCCAATTAAAATTTGGATGAGTTTTCCAACTAGGATTATAATAGTTTGAATAAGGGTTATTAGTTCTATTATTAATAGCATTTAAAGTTTCATAATTAGATTGAGATACTATGATTTGTCCGGATGAGTTTTCTTCAAAGTAGGAGAGTAGTTCATTCCAAAATGATCTAATTTCTTAGATATAGCGGCAATTTGAGAAGCTAACATAGATATTGCATCGTTTTCATAAATGCTGGCTATTTTTTTCGGATTTACTCTATCAATGAGGCCATTGGAAATTATTTGTTGTCATTTCTTTGATTAGTGTGTAAGCTTCATCAAATGGTTTAGACATTAACGAACCTCCAGCAGCAGCATCGATGATTGATCTTAAAGATCCTACCAATCCATTATAAAAGGTTTGAATAATCGACCGATACGGTAGCGCATGATGTGGGCATTTCTAAGAAGTTCCTTAAATCTCTCCCAAGATTCATATATTGATTCTCCATCTATACGAAAAAAGAAGTTATATCATTTCTAAACTTAGCAGTTTTAGATGGTGGAAAATATTTGGATAGAAATTTTTGTGATAGTTCTCTCCGAGTTTTAATAGATCCAGGTGCTTAACGAATTCGACCACATTTTAGCCTTATCCCTTAATGAAAAAGGAAAAAGTCTAAGACTTATAGCATCGTCGAGATACTCCTTGATATTTAAAAGTAGCACAAAGTTCTAGAAAACTAGCAAGATGTAAGTTAGGATCTTCAGTAGGTGAACCACTAAATTGATTGTTTTGTACCATTTGGATAATTGCAGGTTTAAGTTCAAATGAATTAGCAGTTACATCAGGGTTTTGAATAGTTAAATGAATTTCATCTGATGTAGGGTTGGCATAATCTCTTAATGGTCTTTGTTGGTTCATATTTTGAATTTCAGGAATATTCGCCATTTGTGTTAAATTTATAGTTTGTTTCTTTTGTTTTCTAATTTTTTTAATTGTACGCTCTAATTCAGAATCGTAAGGTATTAAGTTTTCATTTCCAAATTTGCGCATACAATTTTAGAATAGATATTAAAATTATGATTATTTTAAAATAGTCTGTTACTCTATTAAATTTTTCTTACTTTCCGAGCAACGGCGCCGATAAACTTGACCCACGATTTTATATTATGATATTTTAAATTTAATTGCAACGACGCTAAAAACTTGACCCCGCTATATTATATGTATAGAATTGTAATTATTTATGTTGTGGATGTTACGCAAGTATACGTATCGTATCGAAGTAATACGGGGCTCTAGTGGAGTCACAGTTATCGATCCCACGGGGAAAGAGAAAATTAAATAACAACTAATTTTAAAATAAAAATAATAATAATAATTTTAAAATAGTAAACGAAAATTTGGAATTCTAAATTTAAGCGCAATAAAGTAAACTAAGTATTTTAATTAGGTAACTTAACTAAGTAGAAAATTAATGTGTATTGAAAGTGCGGGAAATTAAACTAATTGCTAAATAAGTCTTAACTATTCGGAAAAAGTATCTTTCCACTTGTTTAGAAATTTAAGTGATTGATGAATTTAAATAGATAATTTTAAGGTATTGTGACAAATATGAGCATTCATATTCTTTACCCTTTAGTCGAGTGTAAAGAATATTGACTAATCCTATGTTTGATTACTAAATCTGCGGCTAGTGGTGGGAGGATACCGACTGCCACTTGAGCTCCACGTTCCCTCGCACGAGGGCTAACATCTACACTTCGGCTCTCGAAGCAATAGGACCGAATTGAATATTTTAGTACTGTCACACTAAAATGCTCAATTACGCCCGATGATATTATTTCCCTATTTATTTGCACCCTCCTTCCAAGGCTTTTGAATTCCCGAATATCGAATGTAATTTTTACGATAGTTGATAATCAACATATTTTAACAAATCGAATGGCCAGTTTGAAAAGTAAATTAAGTTTTAAGTAAAAATTATCACAATTTATTAATATATAAAAGTATCTCCATTTTAATTTCATCGAGTCACTTAATTTCATAAACGAGGAGAAAGACTAAATCAACTACTCGGAATGCATGGGAACTAAACTAAGCATGGATTTCATTTAAAGTTAAAAACAATAAATACAAATACTTATCTTTATTTATCCCGGCGAGACTCCTCGTAGTTCCTTTGACTCTTCCTTCCAGTACAGCACGACTCACTAATTACTCACTAAACTAAAAGACTCACTAATTACACTAATTAAGATTCTAAAGACTGCTCACTCACTTATAACACACTTAGAACACACAAAAGACACAAAAAATTGCACACAAACTGGACTTTAAAGACTTAATTTCAGCTTCTATATATAGAGGTGAGCAAAGGACCAAGAGGTGTGTAAGAATCCCTTCAAAAAGTGTCCAGGTTCAATGTATCTGCACCATTTGAACTATCTCGCCGATCGGCGACGAACTACCTCTGCTGTCGGCGAGGCTTCAGAAGATCTTCGAGCCGCTCTAGCTCGGCCGTCGGCGGGCTCGAGCTCGGCTGTCGGCGAGACGATTATAAATTCTTCGAGAATTTTCTTCTCTTAACCTCGCCGTCGGCGAGCTCGATCTCGTCGTCGGCGACTCGAGCACAAATTGCATGATTTTCGCTCCAAATTCGCTCCTTTTTATGATTTTTGCTTTTATCACCTAAATTCTTCATTCCTGCAAAAAAATAAAGAAAATACCCTTATTTAAAGTGCAATTTCATCAAAAATAGGTATGAATTTCTTAATAAATTTTTCAGTGATCAGTGAGTTTTTAGTGAGTCTTGCTGCTTGGAAGGAAGAGTCAAAGGAACTGCTAGGAGTCTGCTTGGAGATAAATTAAGATAAGTATTTGTATTTATTATTTTTAACTTTAAATAAAATCCATGCTTAGTTTAGTCAACATGCATTCGAGTAGTTTATTAGTCTTTCTCCTCGTTATGAAATTAAGTGACTTGATGAACTAAAAATAGAAGTATTTATATATATATTAATAAATTATGATAATTTTTACTTAAAACTTAATTTACTTTAACTGGCCATTTAATTTGTTAAAATATGTTGATTATCAACTATAGTAAAAATTACATCGATATTCGGGGAATTCAAAAGCCTTGGAAGGAGGGTGCAATTAAATAGAGAAATAATATCATTGGGCGTAGAATTGAGCATTTTAGTGTGACGGACTAAAATATTCGATTCGGTCCTATTGTTTGAGGTGAAGTGTAGATGTTAGCCCTCGAGGCTGAGGGAACGTGGGAGCTGCGAAGTGGCGGTCGGTATCCTCCTGGCCTAGCCGCAGATTCGGTAATCAAACATAGGATTAGTCGATATTCTTTACACTGGACCAAAGGGTAAAGAATAGGAATGCTCTTATTTGTCACAATACCTTAAAGTTATCTATTTAAATTCATCAATCACTTAAATTTCTAAACAAGGGGAAAGCAACTTTTTCTGAATAGTTAAGACTTATTTAGCAATCAGTTTAATTTCCTGTACTTTCAATTCGTATTAATTTTCTACTTAGTTAATTTACCTAATTGAAATACTTAGTTTACTTTATTGCGCTTAAATTAAGAATTCCAAATTTTCGTAGTAGTATTATTATTATTATTATTATTTTAAAATTAGCTGTTATTTAATTTTCTCTTTCCCTGTGGGATTGATAACCAGGACTCCACTAGAGCCCTGTATTACTTGATACGATACGTATACTTGCTTAGCATCCACAACATAAACAATTACAATTCTATACACATAATATAGCGGAGTCAACTTTTTGGCGTCGTTACAATTAAATTAAAAATATCATAATAAAAAATTGTGGGTTAAGTTTTTGGCGCCGTTGCCGGGGAAAGTAAGAAAAATTTACTAGAGTAACGGACTATTTTAAAATAATCATAATAAATAAATTTAATATCTATTCTGAAATTGTATGCGCAAATTTGGAGACGAAAATTTAATACCTTACGATTCTGAATTAGAGTGTACAATTAAAAGAATTAGAAAACAAAAGAAACAAACTATAAATTTAACACAAATGGCGAATATTCCTGAAATTCAAAATATGAACCAACAAAGACCATTAAGAGATTATGCCGACCATACATCAGATGAAATTCATTTAACTATTCAAAACCCTGATGTAGCTGCTAATTCATTTGAACTTGAACCTGCAATTATCCAAATGGTACAAAACAATCAATTTAGTGGTTCACCTGCTGAAGATCCTAACTTACATCTTGCTAGTTTTCTAGAACTTTGTGCTACTTTTAAATATCAAGGAGTATGCGACGATCTTTATAAGACTTAGACTTTTTCCTTTTTCATTAAGGGATAAGGCTAAAATGTGGTTGAATTCGTTAGCACTTGGATCTATTAAAACTTGGGGAGAATTATCACAAAAATTTCTATCCAAATATTTTCCACCATCTAAAAGCTTGCTAAGTTTAGAAATGATATAACTTCTTTTTGTCGGATAGATGGAGAATCGATATATGAATCTTGGGAGAGATTTAAGGAACTTCTTAGGAAATGCCCACATCATGCGCTACAGATTGGTGATTATTCGAACCTTTTATAATGGATTAGTAGGATCTTTAAGATCGATCATCGATCTTCTGTATTGGAGGTTCGTTAATGTCTAAACCATTTGATGAAGCTTATGCACTAATCGAAGAAATGGCAACAAATAATTTCCGATGGCACTGCTGATAGAGTAAATCCTAAAAAGATAGCCAGCATTTATGAAAACGATGCAATATCTATGTTAGCTTCTTAAATTGCTGTTGTATCTAAGAAATTAGATCATTTTGGAATGAACTACTCTCCTACTTTAGAAGAAAACTCATCTGGACAAATCATAGAATCTCAATCTAATTATGAAACTTTAAATGCTATTAATAATAGAACTAATAACCCTTATTCGAACTATTATAATCCTGGTTGGAAAACTCATCCAAATTTTAATTGGAATAACACATCTAATCAACAATGGATGAATCAACCTAATCAAGCAAATCCAAACTATAAACCTAATTACCCACTGGATTTAATAACAATAACCTTCGATTCGAAGTTAAGAAATTATCTATGGATGAATTAATTTTGAATATGGGTCATCAACTACAAAATCAAGGAAATCAACTACAAATTCAAGGAAATCAATTACAAATTCAAGGAACATCTATTAAGAATATCGAAACTCAAGTTGGACATATTGCTACTGCGCTAAATAATAGAATACCTGGAACATTTCCTAGTAATGTGGAAATAAATCCTAAAGATCAAGGAAAAGAACAAATTAAAGCAATACAACTAAGGAGTGGAAAAGAATTAGAACCTCAAATTCAAAAAGAACTTAAAAGCCAAAAAGAGGAAGTGGAAATTGAAAAGGAAACAATTCAACAAGATTCAAACTTGGAACATCCTTTAATACCTATAAAAATTTCTGTTGAAACACCTCCACCACCATTTCCTCAACGACTAGCTCAACATAAAAAAGATAAACAATTTGCTAAATTCCTTGAAATATTAAAGAAATTAACAATCAATATACCTTTTGTCGAAGCTTTAGATCAGATGCCAAATTATGTAAAATTTATGAAAGATATTCTAAATAAGAAAAGAAAATTCAGCGATAATGAAACGAGTCTCACTTAGTGAAGAGTGTAGTGCTATTATTCGAAAAAGCTTCTGAAAAATTGAAAGATCCTGGTAGTTTCACTATACCCTGCGCTATAGGAGAAACATTTTATGGAAAAGCTTTGTGTGACTTAGGAGCGAAGCATCGATCTAATGCCTCTATCGATTTTTAAGAGATTAGGATTAGGAAAAATTACACCTACTTCGGTAACCCTTCGATTAGCTGATCGTTCGGTTACCATCCTAAGGGAGTTATTGAAGATGTGTTAGAAAAAGTGGATAAATTTATCTTCCGAGTAGATTTTATTGTTTTAGATATGGAGGAAGATAAGGAAATTCCTATCATTTTAGGAAGACCATTTTTAGCTACTTGGAAAAGCTATGATTGATGTTCGAAAGGAGAATTAACTATGAGAGTAAATGACCAAAAAGTTACCTTTAATATTGCAAAATCAATGAAATATCCTGCGCTAGAAAAAGATGATGAATGTTTTCGGATGGAAATACTTGAACATTTACAACAAGAACATTTTAAGGAATATTATGAAGATAATTTAGAAAAAGAAAATAATGAATTAATTGAAGATAATAATGAAGAATTAGATTATATTTAGGAAAGATTTGAATTTTTGGATAATACTGAAAACACTGACAAGAATATAGTTCCATCAATTATTAAACCTCTTGAACTTGAGCTAAAAATATTACCTGATCATTTGAAATATGCTTATTTAGGTAAATCTTCAACTTTACCAGTTATTATTTCATCTGCATTAAGCGAATCTCAAGAACAAAAACTTTTAGAAACTTTAAAAAAATATAAGAAAACTTTTGGTTGGACTTTAGCGAGATATTAAAGGAATTAGTCCTTCGATACTGTATGCATAGAATTATTTTAGATGTTGAACATAAACTTAAAGCGGATCCCAAAGGAGATTAAACCCGATAATGAAAGAAGTAGTTAAGAAAGAAATTTTAAAATGGTTAAATAATGGTATTATATATCCTATTTCGACATTGCTTGGGTAAGCCCGATTCATCGTGTTCCTAAGAATGGAGGAGTGACCGTCATCTGCCAATGAAAATAACGATCTTATTCCTATAAGACAAGTTACTTGGTTGGCGTATATGTATTGATTATAGGAAATTAAAATACCGCCACCGGGAAAGATCACTTCCCTTTACCATTTCTAGACCGGATGTTAGATAGATTAGCTGGACATAAGTATTTTTGTTTTCTAGATGGATACACCGGTTATCATCAAATACAAATTGCTCCTGAGGATCGAGAAAACTACATTTACTAGTCCTTATGGAACTTTCGCTTTTCGAAGAATGCCTTTTGGATTATGTAATACACTAGCAACATTCCAGAGATGTATGATGTCTATATTTAGTAAGTTAATTGACAATAGAATAGAAGTATTTATGGATGATTTTTCTGTATTTGGAACATCATTTGACACATGCTTAACTCATCTTGAAAAAGTATTAGAAGTATGTGAGAAATCAAATTTAGTTCTAAATTGGGAAAAATGTCAATTTATGGTTGCGGGCGGCATTGTATTAGGGCATAAAATTTCGGAAAAAGGCATGGAAGTGGACCTGCAAAAATTCAAGTTATAGCTAAATTACCACCTCCAACTACGGTAAAAGGGGTAAGAAGTTTTCTTGGACATCTTGGATTCTACGGACGCTTATATAAAAGATTTTTCAAAAATTACTAAACCTCTATGCCAACTTCTCGAAAAGGACAAGAAATTTGAATTTACGATCGAATGCTGAATGCTTTTGAACTCTTAAAAGAAAAATTAATTACGGCACTATAATAGTTTCACCTAATCGAGAGAAACCATTTGAACTTATGTGTGATGCTAGTGATTATCTTGTAGGAGCGAGTTCTTAGGCAAAGATATGAAAAGATTTTTAAAGTTATATAATATGCTTAGTAAAACTCTTAATGATCTTTGAAATAAATTATACGATTACTGAAAGATAATTATTAGCGGTAGTATATGGTTTTAATAAATTTAGACCTTATCTGATTGGAACAAAATGTATCATGCATACTGATCATTCTGCTATCAAATATTTAATGCAAAAGAAAGATTCCAAACCAAGATTAATTAGATGGATGTTATTAATGCAAGAATTTGATTTTGAGATCGTTAATAAGAAAGGAACTGATAATAAAATTGCGGATCATTTATCAAGATTAGAAAATCATGAATTATCTGATATTGAAAATGAAATTATAGACAGATTTCCTGATGAACAACTATATAATATCAATGAATGGAAAATACCATGGTATCGTTGATATAGTAAACTATATAGTAAGTAATATTTTACCACCTATGCTAACTTTGCAACAACGAGAAAAAATTCATCCATTATACGAAAACCTATTTTTGGGATGAACCATATTTATATAAGCAATGTAAGGATTTAATTATTAGAAGATGTGTACCTTATGAAGAAGCTGAACCAATTATTCAAAAATTTCATGATTCGATTTTGGAGGACATTTGGGACTGATATAAGCTGCTTATAAGATTCTACGATCTCGATTTTACTTGGCCTACTCTATTTAGAGATGTATACGGATATATTAAAACTTGCGATAAATGCGAAAGAGTAGGAAATATATCAGAAGAAATGAAATGCCTCTAAATTTTATATTAGAAGTTGAAATTTTTGATGTTTGGGTATTAGATTTTATGGGACCTTTTATTCCTTCATTTGGGAACTCAAATATATTAGTAGCTGTTGATTACGTTTCCAAATGGATTGAGGCACAAGCTTTACCTAGGTGTGATGCTAAGAGTGTTTCGAAATTTACGACGAAAAATATTTTTACTAGATTTGAAATGCGAGAGTGATTATCAGCGACGGAGGAACTCATTTTAGAAATAAATACATTCACGAAACTAGTAGAAAAATACAATATTACTCATAAGATATCAGCGCTTATCATCCACGGACTAGTGGATTAGCTGAAGTATCTAATCGTGAGATTAAACGTATTTTAGAAAAATCTGTAAACCCGAATAGGTTAGATTGGTACATTAGATTAGACAACTTTGCATTATGGGCTTATAGGACTGCTTATAAAACTCTTATTGGAATGACTCCTTGCAGGCTTATATATGGAAAAACATGCCACTTACCAGTTGAATTTGAACATAAAGCATATTGGGCGATTAAAGAACTTAATTATAATATGAAGGAAGCTGGTGAGAAAAGATTCTTCAATTAAATGAATTGGAAGAATTAAGAAATGAATCATATGATAATGATTGGATTTATAAAGAAAAGATGAAATTATGGCATGATCGGAAGATTAATCGGAGAAATTTTGAACCGGGACGGGAAGTTTTGCTATATAATACTAGATTGAAATTATTTCCTGGAAAATTGAAGTCTCGATGGTTAGGACCTTTCACCATAACTCAAATATTTTAATACAGAACTATAGGAATCGAAGATCCAAAAACTGGACATAAATTTAAAGTTAATGGACATAGATTAAAACCATATTTCGAAGGTATAAGACCTAACTATAAAGAGGTTTTAATGCTTAGTCGACGTGATTAATAATTGAAATTAGGTCGAGCTGACGACGTTAAACCAAGCGCTTTATGGGAGGCAACCCATATTAGTTATCTATTTTATTGTATCTTAATAGTTAGTCTATATTATTGAAACTTTACTACTCAATTATTATTAAGAATCATCACATATTCGAACAATTATGATGAGAAATGAAATTATTCGATTTAGAGCGAAATTGGACATTATTTTGGAATCTCGCCGACGGTGAGGTCGATACTCGCCGACAGCGAGGTTCGCGCCTAAATTAAATTCAGTTTATTTATCGAGCTCGCTGACAACGAGAAACGTCCCGCCGACAGCGAGAACCTGAAAGGCAGTTTTTATAACTGAGTCGCCGACGGCGAGAAACTTCTCGACGACAGCGAGGAAGTTATAAAAATGAGTTATTTATACTTTGAATGCCGATTTGGACGGTTTCAACACCAATTCCTTTGTGAAAACCCATTCTTAAACCATTCTAAGTTTGCGTTCTTCACTAGAATTCATTCCATTCACCATAATGGCCTCCAAATTCTTAGATTCCTCTAAATCTGGAGTGTTTAACCGGAGGAAATTTGTGAGTGCGGAAGTGCAGCGGATCTTCGACAAGGTTTTGGTAAAGAAAAGAGTTATCAAGGAACGGGGATTTGTCGATCGAGGATTAGAGAATTCCACTTACGAAGATAGAAGAAATGATCGCACAGCGGCACTGGGAGGTATTTTGTTATACTACGTCTGCTGTTGTTATTCCAGTTGTGAAAGAGTTCTACTCTAACATACATGTGATCAACAATGGGAATGTCTACGTCTGAGGAAGATGGATGACGTTTACTCCATCAAGAGTAAATAAATTATTCTCTATAGAAAACATCCCGGTATGTCACTATTCAAATTTTGTGCCTTCTCGATATAATATGAATGAGATATTTCAATATCGGCGATGAAACGGAAGATTGGGAAATGCGTGAAGACGGGTATGTTAGTTTCTCTGCATCACTTTTGAATCCTGTCTCGAAGCAACGGCACTTTTTCATCTCATCTAAATTGTTACCTACTATGAGGGTAAACAAGGTTTCGAAGGAATGCGCTATATTGAATTATTGTATTCAAATTGGATTGCTTATTGATGTTGGATCAATAATTGTTAAGTCTGCATTGGGTTTAATTGTGCATGGGTCAGTTCACGGACTAGGACACCCATCTACTATTTTTGCATTATGAAGTCAGTACCAGGTTTCTTATGAAGCTTGGGAAAAGGTTCTGTTACCTTGGAAGCCGCTTGATCCTACAGATATGTTCCCTACTTTAGACAATAATGAAGACATTACATTTATCTTTGATAGAGCTTCACAGAATAATCTTATAGCAAGGCCTATTTCGGATAAAACGGAGTTACTTATGAAGAAAATTAAAGGAATGGAGAAAGAAGCTGCACAATGTGAGAGATTTAATCGACAATATGTCGATTTATTTGATCACATTGATTGCGAGGATGAAGGAACACTTTGATCATTACGGACACTGAAAGCTAGCTTTCTTCATTTGCGAGACGAAGGGTTGGATCACTGAAGAATGCAGCCGGAGTTTCCCTTCAGGCCTTTCTATAACTTATTTGTGCATCATCGTCATATCGGAAATATCAGAGAAGATGAAGATTTTGACCTTGAAGAGTAGTAGTAAAGATTTTTATAGTATGTTTGTATTTATGTTATTTGATTTGATTTAGATTTTATTATGTGTGGAGTGATGATTTGAATATCTCAAACTTAATTGAGATATGCGTCATAGTTTTGTATCAGCATTTAGTGTGTCGTGGATTGGTTTGTGATCTTGATTAGTAGTAAGGATTGAAGTTTGAAGTTTGATTATAGAGTCTAAAATTATGTTAGTTTGTATATCTCATGGATTTCAATATTAAAGTTAATTTGTTGTGTTGAATGAATTTGTTTGTGTATAAGTAGCAAATCTTCATATTAAATTAATAAATGATGTGATCGAAAATATAATATAAGGCAAATCAAGGACGAAAATGAGTGACGAATTCAAAATTTTAAAATTTTTGGAATCTCGCTGACGGTGAGAAAAATCCCGCCGACAGCGAGATCGATCTCGCTGACAGCGAAGAATTTCTCACCGACAGCGGATTTTTCCCGAGAGTTTTTTGTTCCGAAAAATATTAGCTCGTCGATGGCAAGAAAAATCTCTCTGACAGCGAGGTCGGGAAAAACATATATTTGACCGGTCAAAAACACTATTCATCATCCCCAAACCTCTCATTTTCACAAAAAACCGACCTAGGGCTTGAGAGATCTTGGATTTGAAGTGATTTCAACACTTTTTGACACCGGATTTCATCTTCCCTTGGTAAGAGCTTCACTCCTATGCAAAAATTTTTGATTTTCACCATATATTTTCACCACATTGCAAATTTTGGGAAAAATCAAAATGTGGAAGAAATATTCTGTGGAAATCCATGGAATTTGATTTAAATTTCTTATCAATGTTGTAGGAAGCCTTCTTAGTATTATTATTAAGTTTAGTGAAAATTTTCACGATTTTCACAGATCGATCGTATGGCTCCACGACAAAAACGTCGAGTAGAATTTGACGAAAACTGATTCATCAATGCACGAGCATAGGCTAAATATTTTGAAAACATACAAGGAAGAAAGTGCATTGCGGATCGGGTTTTCAAAAATCCAGGAGGAGAAGTAGATCGGATTATTAAGGAGCGAGGTTGGGAGAATTTTTGTTACGTTCAATATAGAGTAGCTGTAGAAGTAGTTAAAGAATTTTATGCCAATTTGACTGCCGCTGAAGATGCACCAGTAAAGGTACGAGGGTTTTTTGTAGATTTCAATGCTGCAAGAATTAACGTGTTCTACGAAGTTCATGACTCGCACTTTAGCGAGTATGAAACTTTGGAACGATGGAAGGACCATCTGGAGGAAGTCATTAGCTTTCTCGTCGATGGAACTGGAGTTTGGAAAATTAAGCGAGCGGGAAAGAGTGAATTTTCCTCTTTCTAAATTAAATGCAGTCTCCAAAGCCTGGCATTACTTTATTTGTTCTACTCTGTTACCCACATATCATCATAGTGAGGTAACACGAGATAGAGCAATTCTGAATTTCTGTATTCAGAAAAATAGAAGCATCAACATTGGGAGAGTTATTTATCAAAATATCCTGGCCACTCCTCGAAATGAGAGTGGAGCTGGATTGGGACACCCTGGATTAATTTTTGCACTCTGCCAACTCTCTGGAGTTGAGTCTAGAGATGATGAAGAATGGGTGGAACCTATGAAACCATTCACAGCTGCCAATATCAAGAAGTATGAATCTCATGAAGGGTGGAGATCAGGAGTGAGAAGTTATTTCACTCAGTCAAGTAGAGATATACCCTCTACTAGCTATGAACCTCTCGAGCCTACCACCCCTACCCTACAAGATCCGATGAATGAATTGACTCTGCATAGGAGGAGTTTTGAGCAGTTTGGAGAGACCATGGGAGAAGGTTTGATCATTTTGATCAAAGGATTGATAATCTGGAGAGGAGACATGATTATGATAGTGAGTACCTCCAGCGACATTCGGAATACGAAATTGCATATTATGAAGCTAAACGTCGTAATAGGAGTGGAGATTTAGATGTTGTATTTCCAGATTGCCCCAGGTATACTTAGTATCATCCTGCTCAGTCTTCTCAACAGCCTACAGATCAAGGAGGGGATGATAATATAGTTTGGGACTTTGATGCTGAAGATTAGGACTTTATTTGTTTTATTTGTTTGATGTTAAGTTATTTTGAGGACTTTATATATTTGTAATATTCAGTACTTTATTTTTTTGAGACATTGGATGTTAGTTAGATTAATTTGCTTGAATTGTGATAGTAGTTTAGCTTTTGTTTTTGTGTTAGTTAATTGCATTTATTTGTATGTTAAATAGGATATTAATTTTCTTTAGTATGTTTTTATTTTATTTTGTATTGTTTTAAGTTTTTTTAAAATTGTTAATATGTTAGTTAAATTGTTTTAATATGTTAGTAATTCATATGTGTAGTGTAGAGTTATTTTAATTTTTTATTTTCTTTTCTTTTCTTTTCTTTTTCAAGTGAGGATTACTCGTATCTCAAAAGCTCGTTAATAATTTTGAACTTCAATTTCTCTTCCTAAATTTGAAACTTAAAATACTTTTCGCTTATATATATTTCATAATTTTTACTTCATTTAGTTTCTATCCATTCTTTTTCATCTATATACTTAAGAATTTCCAATTTTTAGAATATAGTTTCCCTTACTTTAAATAGTCTACTATATTCTTATTCCTTTTAACCAAATACCTTCTTCTATTAATTTAATTGAATTACTAGAAGTATTTTCTTTAACTTTATATAATAATTAAATAAAGCAACTCATATTTATCGAATTGAAAATTACTATAGAAAATCATTTAATAATTTTTGAAAATAGAATTTGAGAACAATTTAATAATTAAATTTGTATTTTTACCTTCCCCCAAACTTAAAATTTTCTATCTATACTATATAGTGAAAAATGGAAAGTATATAAATAAAATTCATCATACCTTTGAGCTTTAGGTATTTCTTTTCTTTGAAATTTTTGCGTGCTTTTTCATTACTTACGAACTCGTACTCGTTAGTATTCTTCCATATATAATATTTAAAAAGAAAGTGCAGGGATGAAAATTTTTAAATAAGTATCAAACATAACATAGAAAACTTAATTTGTTACTACACATACATTTACAATAATACATTAAAGAAAAACTAACATCCTATATATATATATATATATATAAATTTGCAACTATTTTAACACACATAAGAAATATAACATCATAGCTCAATCAAACAGACAAAACATACCAAGTCCATAGTCTACAGAAAGTACGAAATAATCACATCCAAAATAATAAAGTTTCTCAACATAACAAGAAATCTAAAATAAACCAAATAAACTAAACAAAAGCTCTAATCCTCTCGCATCAAAATCCTAAGTTATATCATCACCCCGATCTCCAAGTGCCGAGAAGGCCGAGCGAAGTTGGTACCGTGAATATCTGGGGCACTCGTGAAAGACAACATCTAAATCACCACTCCTATAACGACGCTCAGCTTCATAGTATTCAATCTCGTATTCCGAATGTCGCTGGAGATATTTGTTATCATAATCGTGTCTTCTCTCCAAGCCTCCAATTCTTTGATCTATATGCTCAAATCTTCTTTCCATATTTTCTCCAAATAACTCAAAACTCTTTCTACTCGTGGTTAATTCATTCATCAGATCTTGAAGGGTAGGAGTAGTGTACTGAGGGGGTGGTTCATAACTAGTAGAGGGTATATCTCTACTTGAAGAAGGTACATAATCCCTTGTCCTAGATCTCCATCCTTCGTGGGATTCATATTTCCTTATATTAGCCTAAGTTAGGGGTTTCATAGGCTCTATCCATTCCTCATCATCTGTTGCCTCTACCCCAGATAATTGGCAAAGTGCATAGATAAGACCAGGATGTCCTAATCCTCCTCCACTTTCATTTCTAGCAGTGGCTAATATGTTTTTATATATAACATTTCCCACATTAATACTCTTCTGGTTATGAATATAGAAATTCAGAACTGCTCTATCTCTTGTTACCTCACTATGGTGGTAGGTAGGTAACAAAGTAGAGCAAATAAAATAATGCCAGACTTTTGATGTTGCATTTAGCATAGAAAGAGGAAGTTTACCCGTTCTCGCCGTTTATCTTCCGTACTCCTTTCCCATCGAGTGAGAAAGTCAATCACCTCTTCTAATGGTCCTTCCATAGTTCCAAAAGTTTCATATTCGCTTCAGGTGTCTTGAACTTCATAATATGCGTTAATCCTAGCAGCGTTGAAATCGACAAAAAATCCTCTAACCTTTACTGGTGCATCTTCACTCTGTGTTAAATTTGCATAAAATTATTTTACTACTTCCACAGCTGCTCTATTGGTAATGAAACAGAAGTTTTCCCATCCTCGCTTCTTTATAACTCGCTCTACTTATCCTCCTGGATTCTTGAAAACTAGATCTTGTATGCACTTTCTTGCTTGAATATTTTGAAAATATCGTGTTTGTGCTCTCGCATTAATGAATCAAAGTTCGTCAAAATCTAATCATCGCTTTTGTGGTAGAGCCATTTCTCGATCTGTGAAATTTACAAAATTTTTAACTAAACTCCAAAATATTACTAAAAAGGCTTCCCACAACAACTGAAATCCATTTAAATCGTTTTCTATGAAATTCTTCCAAGTATTTTCTTCACATTTCAAAATTTTTCAAAATATCCCAATGTAGAAGAAATCAAAGGTGAAAATAAAAAATTTTTGCATAGGAGTGAAGCTCTTACCAAGGGAAGATGAAATCCGGTGTCAAAAAGTGTTGAAATCGCTTAAAATCCAAGATCTCTCAAGCCCTAGGTCGGTTTTTTCGATAATTTTAGGAAGGGGATGATGAATAGTGTCGGTTGACCGGTCAAATATAGGTCTTTTCACGTTCTCGCTGTCAGCGAGATTTTTCTCCCCGTCGGCGAGCTAATTAATTCCATAACGCAAAAGTTTCAGGAAAAATCTGCCGTCGGTGAGCTCGGTCTCGCTGTCAACTGGTTTTCTCGCTGTCGGCGAGATAATTCTCGCCGTCGGCGAGGTCCTAAAAATTTCAATTTTTTAATTTCGTCAATCATTTTCAACCTCGAATTGTCGTTAATCAATCTTCCGATCACTTAATTTGAATATTAATAAGAAGATTAGGTACTATACAGACAAAAATTCACACAAAACAAACAAAATAACTTTATAAATGAAATCCATCAAACTTACAAATTTCACACTAACAACTTCACGCATACTTAAATTAATTGTTTAAATCCATACCACTCAGCATCGCAATCCAAACCACAACACTCTAAATGCTGAGACATAACAATTTACATAAAATCTTATCAAATCTAAAGTTCGACTCATAATAAAACTTAAACTCAAAAACAAACACTCACACATACAAATATAACATAAACATATAAATCCTTCCTACTCTTCCGTGTCTGAACTAATATCTTCTCTGATATTCCCAATGCGATGCAGGTGCACAAATAAATTGTAGAAAGGCCTGAAAGGGAATTCTGCAGTAGATTCTTCATTAATCCATCCTTTCTGTCTTAGTAGATGAATAAAACTAGCCTCCAGGATGTCCAAGTATGATCAAAGTGCTCCTTCATTCTCCAATCAATATGATCAAACATATCGTAGATATTGTCAATGGAATTCATCACATTTTGCAATTCTTTCTCCAATCCTTTAATCTTCGTCGAATAAAATTAGTTTTATCGTAATAGGTCTTGCTAAAGGATTGTTCAGGTGATGCTCGTCGTAAATAACGATGATCTCATCATTGTTATCCAAAGTGGGAAACATATCAAGTAGGATCCGGGGGTTTCCATGGTAAAAGTACTTTTTCCCAAGCCTCATAAGAAACTTAGTACCGATCGCATAAAGCAAATATAAGTAGATGGGTGTCCAAGTCCATGCACCGACCCATGCACAATTAATCCCAATGCGGACTTTACTATTATTGATCTAACATCGATAGGTAATCTAATTTGAATACAATAGTTTAAAATAAACGCACTCCTTCGAAACTTTATTTACTCTCATGGTAGGTAATAATTTTGATGATATAAAGAAATGCCAGTGCTTCGAGACAGGGTTTAGAAGTGATGCGAAAAACTAACATACCCGTCTTCTCGTAACTCCCAATCATCTGGTTCATCAGTCGTATATCTATAGATCTCGTTCATATTATATCTTGAAGGCACAAAGTTGGAATAGTGACAAACGGAGGTATTTTCTATAGAAAACAATTCATTTACCCTTGCGAGAGTAAATGTTACCCATCTTCCTCCGACGTACACATTTCCATGGTTGATTGCATGTAAATTAGAGTAAAACTCTTTGACTACTGGTATAACTACAGCGGAAGTTGTACAACAAAATACCTCCTAATGCCGCTGTGCGATCATTTCTTCGATTTTTCTAGTAGCATTCTCTACTCCTCTATTGAAGAATCCTCCTTCTTTGATAAGTCTTTTCTTCATCAAGCCTTTGTTGAAGATTCGTTGTGCCTCCGAACTAACAAATTTTCGCCGGTTGAAAACTTCAGTTTTTGTGGTTTCTAAGAATTTGGAGGCCATTTTGGATGGAATGGATTGGTCTCTAGTGGTTCCTAAGGAAGAAAATGGTGTAAAATCAGATTTGGAATAATTTCTTACGAAGGAATGGCTTAGATTCGTCCAAAACCGCACAAAAAAATCTTTAAGAAACCAAATTTTAAACTACCTCGCTGTCAGCGGGAAGTTCCTTGTCGTCGGTGACTTAGTTATAAAACTGAATGAGTAATGGTCCACGATCTCGCCGTCGGCTAGCTCGATCTCGCTGTCGGTGAGATTCATAAAAATCGCCCGTTTTCGCACTGGTATGAATATTTTCTGATTTTATATAATAAGTTCAATTTTTGTGATGATTCTAAATAATAATTTGAGTAGTAAGATTAATTTTAATAATATAGATTCACTAATATGTAGATATATAAAAAATAAAAGACTACTATGGGTTGCCTCTCATAAAGCGCTTGGTTTAACATCGTCAGCCCGACCTAGTTCAGTTAGTGTTCAGGTTGACTAAGCATTAAAACCTTTTTAAAATTTGGTCGTCTATTTTCGAAATATGGTTTTAATCTATGTCCATTTACTTTAAATCTATGTCCTGTTTTTGGATCTTCAATTTCTATAGTTATGAAAATATTTGAGTTACAGTGAAAGGTCCTAACCATCGCTATTTCAATTTTCCAGTAAATAATTTCAATCTAGTATTATAAAGCAAAACTTATTGTCCTGGTTCAAAATTTCTCTGATTAATCTTCCGATCATGCCATAATTTCATTCTTTCTTTATAAATCCTATCATAATCATATGATTCATTCCTTAATTCTTCCAATTCATTTAATTGCAACAATCTCTTTTCACCAGCTTCTTTCATATTATAATTAAATTCTTTAATCACCCAATATGCTTTATGTTCTAATTCGACTGGTAAGTGGCAAGTTTTTCCATATATAAGCCCATAAGGAGTCATTCCAATCGGAGTTTTATAAGCAGTTCTGTATGCCCATAATGCAGTGTCTAGTCTTGTAGACCAGTCTGACCTGTTAGGTATTACAAACTTTTCTAATATACGTTTAATCTCTCGATTAGAAACTTCAGCTAATCCACTAGTTTGTGGATGATAAGCAGTCGATATCTTATGCATAATATTATACCTTTCCACTAGTTTGTGAATGTATTTGTTTTTAAAATGAGTTCCTCCGTCAGTGATAATCACTCTCGGCATTCCAAATCTAGTAAAAATATATTTCATTAAAAATTTTGAAACACTTTTAAGCATCACACCTAGATAAAGCTTATGCTTCAATCCATTTGGAAATATAATCAACGTATTACTAATATATATGAGTTTCCAAATGACGGAATAAAAGGTCCCATAAAATCTAATCCCCAAACATCAAAAATTTCAACATCTAATATAAAATTTAGAGGCATTTCATTTTTCTTGAAATGTTTCCTATTCTTTGGCATTTATCGCAAGTTTTGATATATCTATATACATCTCTAAATAGAGTAGGCCGGTAGAATCCATATTGTAGAATTTTATATGCAGTTTTATCTGTCCCAAAATGTCCTCCAAAATCAGAATCATGACATTTTTGAATAATTGGTTCAATTTCTTCATAAGTTACACATCTTCTAATAATTAGATTCTTACATTGCTTATATAAGTATGGTTCATCCCAAAAGTATGATTTAGTATCATGAATGAATTTTTTCTGTTGTTGCAAAGTTAACATAGGTGGTAAAATGTCATTTACAATATAATTTACTATATCAAGCATACCAAGGTATTTTCAACTCATTAATATTATAAAGTTTTTCATCGTGAAAATCGTCTAAAATTTCATTATCGATATCGATAATTCGAGATTTTCTAATCTTGATAAATGATCAGCAATTTGATTATCAGTTCCCTTTTTCTTAATGATCTCAAAATCAAATTCTAGCATTAATAATATGCATCTGATTAATCTTGGTTTAGTCTCTTTCTTTTGTATTAAATATTTTATAGCAGAGTGATCAGTATGTACAATACATTTAGTTCCTATTAGATAATGCCTAAATTTATTAAAAGCATATACGACTGCTAATAATTCTCTTTCAAGAATCGTATAATTTATTTCAAAGATCATTTAGAGTTTTACTTAGCATAATATATAACTTTGAAACTCTTATCATATATTTGCCCAAGAACTCGCTCCTATAAGCATAATCACTAGCATCACACATAAGTTCAAATGGTTTCTCCCGAGCTAGGTGAAACTATTATAAGTGTTGTAATTAATTTATCTTTTAATAATTCAAAAGCATTCAGCATTCAATTGTAAATTCAAATTTCTTGTCCTTTTCAAGAAGTTGGCATAAAGGTTCGATAATTTTTGAAAAATCTTTAATATAGCGCCCGTAGAATCCAAAGCATGTCCAAGAAAGCTTCTTACCCCTTTTACCGTAGTTGGAGGTGGTAATTTAGCTATTACTTCGAATTTTTGCGTGGTCTACTTCCATGCCTTTTTCCGAAATTTTATGCCCTAATACAATGCCGCCCGTAACCATAAATCGACATTTCTCCCAATTTAGAACTAAATTAGTTTTCTCACATACTTCAAATACCTTTTCAAGATGATTTAAGCATGTGTCAAATATTATTCCGAATACGTAGAAATCATCCATAAATACTTCTATTCCATTATCAATTAATTTACTAAATATGACATCATACATCTTTGGAATGTTGTAGGTGCATTACATAATCCAAAAGGCATTCTTCGAAAAGCAAAAGTTCCATAAGGACTAGTAAATGTAGTTTTATCTTGATCCTCGGGAGCAATTTGTATTTGATGATAATCGGTATATCCATGTAAGAAAAAAAAATATTTGTGTCCGGGTAATCTATCTAACATTTGGTCTAGAAATGGTAAAGGGAAGTGATCTTTTTTGGGGGCTGTGTTTAATTTTCTATAATCTATACATATTCGCCATCCAGTAACTTGTCTTATAGGGATAAGATCATTATTTTCATTAGCTTTGACAATCACTCCTCCTTTTTAGGTACACAGGTGAATCGGGATTACCCAAGCACTCGTCGTAAATAAGATATATAATACCATTATCTAACCATTTTAAAATTTCTTTCTTAACTACATCTTTCATTATCGGAATTAATCTCCTTTGTGGATCTGCTTTAGGTTTATGTTCATTATCTAAAATAATTCTGTGCATACAAATTGAAGGACTAATTCCTTTGATATCTGCTAAGGTCCAACCAAAAATTTTCTTATATTTTTTTAATGTATCTAAAAGTTTTTGTTCTTGAGATTCATTTAATTCAGATGAAATAATAACATGTAGAGTTGAAGAATTTTCTAACTAAGCATATTTTAAATTATTAGGTAACATTTTTAACTCAAGTTCAGGAGGTTTAATAATTGATGGAACTATATTTTTTCGACATTTTTCGTGTTATTCAAAAATTCATATTTCTCGAATATAAACTAATTTTTCATTTATATCGGATTTTTCAATTTATTCAATATTTTCCTTTTCTAATTTTTCTTCATAATATTCCTTAAAATGTTCTTTTTGTAATTGATCGAGTACTTCCATTCGAAATCACTCATCATCTTTTTCTAGCAGCAGATATTTCATTGATTTAGCAATATTAAAAGTTACTTTTTGATCATTTACTCTCATAGTTAATTCTCCTTTCCGAACATCGATCATAGCTTTTCCAGTGGCTAAAAATGGTCTTCCTAAAATGATAGGAATTTATTTATCTTCTTCCATATCTAGAACAATGAAATCTACAGGGAAGATAAATTTATCCACTTTTACTAATACATCTTTAATAACTCTTTTAGGATATGTAACAGAACGATCAGCTAACTGAAGAGTTATTGAAGTAGGTGAAATTTCTCCCATTCCTAATCTCTTGAAAATTGATAGAGGCATTAGATTGATGCTTGCTCCTAAGTCACACAAAGCTTTTCCATAAAATTTTTCTCCAATAAATGCAGGGTATAGTTGAAACTACCGATGTTCTTTTAATTTTTCGTGAAGTTTTTCTCGAATAATAGTGCTACACTCTTCACTAAGTGCAACCATTTCATTATCAGTAAATTTTCTTTTTTTATTTAAAATATCTTTCATGAATTTTACATAGTTTGGCATCTGTTCTAAAGCTTTTACGAAAGGAATATTTATCGTTAATTTCTTTATAATTTCAAGGAATTTAGCAAATTGTTTATCTTTTTTATGTTGAATTAGTAGTTGAGGAAATGGTGGTGGAGGTTTTTCAACAGAAATTTTGATATGTATTAAAGGATTTTCTAAATTTGGATCTCGTTGATTCTTTTCCGTTTCAATTTCCACTTCCTCTTTTTGACTTTCAAGTTCTTTCTGAATTTGAAGTTCTAATTCTTTTCCACTTCGTAATTGTATATCTTTAATTTGTTCATTTCCCTTATCTTTAGGATTTATTTCCACATTACTAGGAAATGTTCCAGGTATTCTATTATTAAGTGTAGTAGCGATATGTCTAAGTTGAGTTTCAATATTTTTGATAGTTGTTCCTTGATTTTGTAATTGATTTCCTTGTATTTGTAATTGATTTCCTTGATTTTGTAGATGTTGACCCATATTTAATATTAATTCTTCTATAGTATAATTTCTTATCTTTAAATCGAGGGTTATTATTATTAAATCCAGGTGGATAATTGGTTTTATAATTAGGATTTCCTTGATTATATGGATTTCCCGATTGTTGTGTCATATTATTCATCCATGGTTGATTAGTTGTATTATTATTCCAATTAAAATTAGGATGATTTTTCCATCCAGGATTATAATAATTTGCATAAGGATTATTGGGTCTCGTTGTTAATTGCATTAATTGTTTCATATTGAGATTGGGATTCTATAAGTTGTCCAGATGAATTTTCTTCTAATATAGTTGGAGAGTAATTCATTCCAAATTGATATAATTTTTTAGATATAGCAGCAATTTGTGAAGCTAACATAGATAGTGCATCATTTTCATGAATACTTGCTATTTTTTTCGGATTTAATCTATCAGCAGGTCATTGAAAATTATTAGTTGCCATTTCTTCAATTAGTGCATAGGCTTCATCAAATGGTTTTGACATTAATGATCTTCCAGCAGCAACATCGATGATTGATCTTAGAGATCCTACTAATCCATTATAGAAAGTTTGAATAATTAACCAATCTGGTAAAGCATGATGTGGGCATTTCCTAAGAAGTTCTTTAAATCTCTCCCAAGATTCATATATTGACTCTCCATCAAACCGACTAAAAGAAGTTATATCATTTCTAAGCTTAGCAAGCTTTAGATGGTGGAAAATATTTGGATAGAAATTTTTGTGATAATTCTCCCCAAGTTTTAATAGCATCCAGAGTGCTAACAAATTTAATCACATTTTAGCCTTATCCCTTAAAGAAAAAGGAAAAGTCTAAGTCTAATAAGATCGTTAGATACTCCTTAATATTTAAAAGTAGCACATAGTTCTAAAAAACTAGCAAGATGTAAGTTAGGATCTTCAGTAGGTGAACCACTAAATTGATTGTTTTGTACTATCTGGATAATTGCGAGTTTAAGTTCGAATTAATTAGCAGCTTACATCGTGGTTTCGAATAGTTAAATGAATTTCATCTAATGTAGGTTGGCATAATCTCGTAATGGTCTTGGTTGATTGTTATTTTGATTTTCAGGAATATTTGCCATTTGCGTTAAATTTATAATTTCTCTTTTCTGTTTTCTAATTCTTTTAATTGTACGCTCTAATTCTCAATAGTAAGGTATTAAATTTTCGTTTCTAAATTTTCTTATACAATTTTTAAAATAAATTTTTAGCTTAGTCCTTTACTTTAGTAAATAATTTCATTACCTCCCCGGCAACGGCGCCAAAAACTTGACCCACTTTTTGTATGTATGTAATTTATGTTTATAGCCATGGAACCAAAAACTTGATCCCGCTTTAAATATAAGAATATGATTTAATGTATAATGTGGATTCTACGCAAGTATACGTATCATATCAAGTAATACAGGGCTCTAGTGGAGTCCTGGTTATCGATCCCACAGGGAAGTTTTTAACAGAATTGTTATCAGCTAAATTTAAAGGAATTACTTAATAAAGTGAATAAAAATTCTAAGTAACTATAATAAACTAAAGTAAACTAATGCTTGAAATAAGTTGATTTAATTAAAAAGGTATCCTTCTCCTTATTTTTATAAAATTATGTGAAATGATGAATTTAATTAGAATTTTTAAATTGTATTGTGACAAATAGGAGCATTCCTATTCTTTACCCTTTGGTCCAGGTGTAAAGAACATTGACTAATCCTATGTTTGATTACCGAATCTGCAGCTAGGCCGGGAGGATACCTGTCGCCACTTCGTAGCTCCCACGTTCCCCTCACCCGAGGGCTAACATCTACACTTCGACTCTCGAAACAGTAGGATAGAATTGAGTATTTTACTCTGTCACACTAAAATATCCAATTCTACGCCCGATAATTAATATTTCCCTATTTATTTGCACCCTCCTTCTAAGGCTTTTGATTTCCCTAAATATTAGATGTAATTTTTACTATAGTTGATAATTCAACATATTTTAACTACTCAATGGGCCAGATTGAAAGTAAATTAAGTTTTAAGTAAAAATTATCACAATTTATTTATATTATATTAAGTGTCTTTATTTAATTTCATCAAACCACATAATTTTCATAAACAAGGAGAAAGACTAAGAAAACTACTCAGAATGCATGAGAATAAAACAAAGCATGGATTTCATTTAAAGTTAAAAACAATAAACAAAGATACTTATCTTAATTTCCTTCCCAAGCAGACTCCTTGAAGTTCCTTTGACTTTTCCTTCTAGTACAACAACTAAATAGTACTCAATTAAACTAATAAACTCACTAAACTCACTCAAACTACACTTAAGACACTATAAATAGACTCACAGAAGACTCAAAAGACACACTCAAGACTTTAGAATTCGGCCTCTATTTATAGAGGTAAGCAAAGGTCCAAGGGGTGCTTAAACACCTCTTCAAAAAGTATCCAGGTTCAATGTATATGCATTTTGAACTGGCTCGCCGTCGGTGGGAAACGACCACGCCGTCAGCGGGGATTCTAGAAGGTCTTCAAACCGCGTGATGTCATTGTCGGCGGGCTCGGGTTCGCTGTCAGTGAGGTAGTTATAATTCCTTCAGAAATTTCTTCTCACGATCTCGTCGTCCGCGGCCTCGATCTCGCTGTCGGCGAAGTAGTTATATTTGCATGAATTTCTTTCTTTTTGATCTAAATTTGCTCCATTTCATGCATTTTGCTTCTATCACTTATAAATCTTCATTCCTGCAATAAAATAAAGAAAATACCTTTCTTTAAAGTGCAATTTCATCAAAAATAGGTATGAATTTCTTAACATATTTTTCTGTGATCACAAAGCAAAACAAATACTACACTCACCAAGCATACTTAAGCCAAGCAAACTAAACACACAACAAGCTTAAGTAGAATCCATCAATTACTCTACATCAGTTTTAGAGCTATCCTCTCCTCTAATGTCTCTAATCGATCGATGATGCACGAACAAATTATAAAATGGACGAAATGGAAATTCCTCAGACAATTCCTCAGTAATCACCATGTTCTTCTTCATCAAGTTAATCAAGCCCATCTCAATTCGACCAGTGTGATCGAATTGTTCCTTCATTCTCTTATCTATATGATAGAATAAATCACAAATATTATTGATTGCACTCAAAATGTTCTGTACCTATTTCTCTAACTATTTGATCTTCTTCGATATCATTCTGGAACCTTCATGAAAATAGGGTTGAATCGGTTGTGAAGTCTGTGTTGGTTGATCAACAAGTAAATTCATGTCATCTTCATCTCCCGCTGTCTGGTAGTCCTCAGGATTAGTTGGATCAAAAGGACTCCATGGAAGAAGAAACTTTTCCCAACTTTCATTTGAAACTTGCGATTGACTACATAACAGAAATATGGTGGACTGGTGTCCAAGCTCATATTTTGATCCATGCATAATTAATCCCAAAAATGATTTCACAATGATGTTGCCAATGTCAATCAGCCTCCCAGTTTGAATACAGAAATTCAAAATGGCGCTTTCCTTGGTTACCATGCTAATCTTCATTGTTGGAAATAATTTTTCCGAATTAAAGTAGTGCCACTGCTTCGACACTGGATTGAGAGATGCAGATGGGAAACTAATGTATCCAATCTCCCTAATTTCTCAATCTCATTCTCATCCGTCAAATATAGATACACACCATTCATATTATCTCGTGTGGCATTGAAATTAGAATAATGGCAAATGGGTACTTTCTCGATCATAAAGAGATCGTTAATTCTTGCAGGGGTGAATTGTACAAATCTACCACGCACAAATACGAACCCTTGGTTGATCCCGTAAAGATTTGCATAGAATTCTTTTACGATAGGAACAACAATGGCAGCGGTAGTGTAGCAAAGCACTACCCAAGCTCTCTCCTTCATAATCTCTTCAATTCTAGTAGTAGTATTATCCATACCTCGATTTATGAAGCCTCTTTCCTTGATAATCCTTCTCTTCATCATAACTTTGTTGAACAAATGCTGCGCTTCGAAACTTATGAACTTCCTTCGACTGAAACCGCGAGATTGAGGTGTTTCAATGGAGTAGGAATACATGGGATATGAATTGGGAGTGGTAGTTTTCATTTTTCTGGAGTTAGGAAGTCAAAAATGGAGTTTAGGGAGTTATAAGGAAGAAGATCCCACCCAAAACTGCCAAAACTCGCATTTTAAAACTTTAAAACCATCAACAGGTTTTGGGCGCCGGTGGCGCTTAAACCTGGAATTTCAGTGTATGGTCCGTGATAAGAAGCCGGCGACGCCCATTCTGACGTCGACAGCGTCAGTGGTAAAAAATTCTCACTTAACTTCGTTTAGCCCAAAATATTCCAATTTCTCAATTCGATCCAATAATTATCCATTTTTAAAGTATTTAGGAGTAATTAAGATTCAAAAACAACTATTTACAAATGCACGACTACAACAAACAAGCAAACACACCACAAAGATACATATATGTTGCATCCCATAAAGCGCTTGGTTTAACGTCGTCAGCCCGACAAACCATTCCGTTAATCAAGATGAATAAGCATTAAAACCTCTTTGAAGTTAGGTTGAAACCCGTCAAAGGAAGGCTTTCATTGATGCCCATTAACCTTGAAAATCTTTCCATTATCAGGATCTTTTATATCAAGAGCTCCAAAAGAATGAACTTTTACAACTGTAAAAGGTCCTAACCATCTAAACTTGAGCTTTCCAGAAAATAACTTCAATCTTGTGTTATATAATAAAACTTTTGTCGTTCTTTTTCAATATCTTCCGATCATGCCATAATTTTATTTTCACTTTATAAATCCTATCATTGTGATAAGATGCATTTCTAATCTCTTCCAATTCTTCCAATTCATTCTATTGCATAAATCTTTTCTATCCAATATTTTTCAAACTAAAATTCAAATCTTTTATCTCCCAATATGCTTTATGCTCCAATTCAACCGGTAAATGACAAGTCTTACCAAACACTAGTCTATAAGGAGACATTCCAATAAGGGTTTTAAAAGTAGTCCTATATGCCCATAAAGCAGTATATAATCGAGTAGACCAATCTAATTTATGATTATCCACCGTTTTCTCCAAAATTCTTTTAATTTCATGATTAGACACTTCTGCTAATCCACTATTCTGGAGATGAAAAGCAGTAGAGATTCTATGAAAAATATTATATTTCTCTATCAATCTCTTAATTCGATTATTCCTGAAATGGGATCCACCATCAGTTATGATCACTCTCGGTATTCCATATCTTGTAAATATATTTTTCTTTAAAAATTTTGAAACATTACAAGCATCACATCTAGGTAAAGCAATAGCTTCAATCCTTTCCGAGACATAATCAATGACAACCAATATATTTAAATTTCCAATGAAGGAGTAAATGGTCCCATAAAATCTAATCCCCATACATCAAAAATTTCAACTTCCAAATTATAATTTAGAGGAATTTCATTTCTTCTAGAAATATTACCTACTCTCTGACATCGATCACATGATTTAATATATCTATAAACATCTCTAAAAAGAGTTGGCCAATAAAATCCAGATTGTAGAATCTTAAAAGCAGTTTTATCAGTACCAAAATGACCTCCAAATTCAGAATCATGTCATCGTTGAATAATAAAATTAGTTTCTTCTTGTGGCACACATTTTCTAATAATTAGATCCTTACACTGTTTATATAGATAAGGCTCATCCAAAAAATAAAATTTTGCATCATATTTAAACTTCTATTGTTGTTGTCTTGTTAAATCAGGTGGTACAATATCACTTAAAATATAATTCACAATATCAGCATACCAAGGCAAATTACGTCCCAAAATAGTATAAAGTTGCTCATTAGGGAAAATTTCTGTAATTTCCTTCTCAAATTCAGATAATTTATCATAATCTATTCTTGACAGATGATCATCTATTTGATTATCAGTTCCATTCCTATAAACTAACATAAAATCAAAATCTTGCAAAAGAAGTATCCATCTAATGAGTCTAGATTTCACATCCTTCTTTTGCATTAAATATTTGACAGTCGAATGGTCTGTATGCACAATAATTTTGTTCCAATTAAATAAGATCTAAACTTTTCAAAAGCAAATACTATAGCTAATAACTCTCTTTTAGTAGTGGTATAATTAATTTGAGCCTCATTAAGAGTTTTATTAGCATAGTAAATGACTCTGAAAACTTTATCATGCCTTTGCCCCAATGCTACTCCGATCACATAATCACTTGCATCACACATAAGTTCAAATGGTTTCTCCCAATCTAGTAAAATAATTATAGGTGCAGTGATTAATTCCTCTTTCAAAAATTCAAAAGCTTTCAACCATTCATCATTAAAAAATTTTTTTTATTATTTTCTAAGAGTCAGCACAAAGGTTTAGTAATTTTAGAAAAATCTTTAATTTATCGTCTGTAAAATCTAGGGTGTCCTAAGAAACTCCTCACCTCTCTGACAGTAGTGGGTGGCGACAATCTCTCAATCACTCTAATTTTAGCAGGATCGACCTCCATACCATGTTCAGAAATTTTATGCCCAAGCACAATTCCTCTTGCAACCATAAATTGACATTTCTCCTAATTCAGAACTAGATTTGTTTTCTCACAAAGCTCCAAAACTTTTTCTAAGTCTTCCAGAAAAATTTCAAATGATGTCCCGAATATAGAGAAATCATCCATAAAAATTTCTATTCCATTATTTATCATACTACTGAAGATAGACATCATACAACTCTGAAATGTTGCAGGTCCATTACACAATCCAAAAGGCATTCTTTGAAAAACAAAGGTTCCATAAGGGCTAGTAAATGTTGTCTCTTCTTGATCCTCAGGAGCAATAGGTATTTGATGGTAACCAGTATATCCATCCAGAAAGTAGTAGTACTTGTGTCCAGCAAGTTTATCTAGCATTTGATCGAGAAAAGGAAGAGGAAAGTGATCTTTTATGGTGGCGACATTTAATTTCTAATATTCAATACAAATTCACCATCCATTAATTTGTCTTTTGGGTATAATTTCATTACATTCATTCACTTCAACAGTCACTCCTCCCTTTTTCGGTACACAATGTTTTGGACTTACCCAAGCACTATCTGAAATAAGATAAATAATTCCAGCATCCAGCTATTTTAAAATCTCTTTCTTAAATACTTCTTTCATAATAGGATTAAATATCCTTTGCGGATCAACTATTGATTTATTTTCTTCATCTAACAAAATTTTGTGCGTACAAATTGAAGAACTAACTCCTTTGATATCTGTCAAAGTCCATCCAAACGCTTTCTTGTATCTTTTAAAAGTTTCCAATAACTTCTCTTCTTGATATTCATTTAATTCTGAAAATACAATAACTGGCAAGGTAGATGATTCTCCTAAAAATATATACTTTAAATGATTAGGGAGAATTTTCATCTCAAGTTCAGGAGGTTTTATGATAGATGGAATTAAGCTTTTATTTCCACCTTCCATAGTGTCTATTACTTCAAATCTCTCATGAACTTACTCCAAATCTTCATTCTTCTTACCATCTGAATTTTCTTCATCTTCAATTTCTTCTTCAAATATATTTCATATTCCATTTCTTTTTTAAATATATTCTCAAAATGATCGTTTCTCAAATATTCACAGACCTCCATCCTAAAACATTCATTATCTTTTTCCATTTAGGGATACTTCATAGATTTAAAAATATTAAAGGTCACCTCTTAATCATTAACTCTCATAGTTAATTATCTTTTTTGAACATCAATCACTGCTCTTGCAGTAGCAAGGAATGGTCTTCCCAAAATGATTGGAATTTCTTTATCTTCCTCCACATCAAGTATAATAGAATCCACAGGAAAGATAAATTTATTCACGTTCACTAACATATCTTCCACTACTCCTTTAGGATAAGTAATGGAACGATCGACCAACTAAAAAGTCACATATTTAGGAGAAATTTCTCCTATTCCTAACCTTTTGAAACTTGATAAAGGCATAAGAGTAATACTAGCTCTCAGATCACATAAAGCCTTTTCGAAAAAAATTTCACCTATAGCACACGGAATAGTGAAACTACCAGGATCTCTATGTTTTTCAGGAGGATTGTTCTGAATAATTGCACTACACTCTCTGCTAAGTGCAGCAGTTTCATGATCTGTAAACTTTTTTTTCTTTCTCAGAATATCCTTCATAAACTTAGCATAGTCAGGCATATGTTCTAATGCTTCAACAAAAGGAATATTTATTGTTAATTTCTTAAGGATCTCCAAAAATTTTCCAAATCTGTTATCCCTATTTTGTTTCTTCGATCTTTGAGGAAATAGAGGTGGTGGTTTTTCAACAGTTTTCTTCATTGGCTCAAGAAGATAATCTAAGTCTGGATAATTCTTGTTTGAACCTTTTTCGATTTCCACCTTCTCCTTTTCTATTTCAACTTCTTTTTGCACTCTAGTTTCCAATTATTTTCCACTCCTTAATTGAATAGCCTTAAGTTGTTCCTTGTTTTGATCTTTTGGATTGATCTCAACATTACTTGAAAGTGTTCCAAAAGGTCTATTATTAAGTGCAGTGAAAATATGGCCCAATTAATTTTCAATATTTTTCATAGCAACACCTTGAGCTTGTAATTGATTTCCCATATTCAAAATCATTTCTTCAGTAGACAACTTCTTATCCTTAAATTGCGGGTTACTATTAAATTCGGGAGGATAAGATGGTCTAAGATTGGTATTTCCTTGATTGTTCAAATTTCCAATTGGATTTATAGAACTGTTACCCCAATGCGGGTTAACATTGGCATTGCTATTATTCCAATTGAAATTTGGGTAATTCTTCCAACCAGGATTATAATACTTTCAATAAGGTTTTTTGGTCTATTAATAACATTTAAAGTCTCATAAGGTGTTTGAGATTCGGTTATTTGTCCAAATGAGTTTTCCAACACTTGAGGTGGTTGAGAATAATTCATTCCATGTTGTTCTATTTTCTTAGTAAGTGCTGCAATTTGAGAAACTACCATAGTCATTGTATCTGAATCATGAACACTAGCTACTCTCTTAGGATTTATCCGTTCAAAGGGTCATTGAAATTTATTAGTAGTCATTTCTTCAATTAATACGTATGCTTCATCAAAAGGTTTTGACATTAACGATCCTCCAGCAGCAGCATCTATAATAGATCTCAATGATACCACTAATCCATTATAAAATGTTTGAATTATTAACCAATCTGGTAAAACATAATATGGGCACTTCCTAAGAAGATCTTTAAATCTCTCAAGCTTCATATATTGACTCTCCTTCAAACTGACAAAAAGATGTAATATCATTTCTTATTTTAGTAGTCTTTGGTGGAGGGAAATATTTTGATAAAACTTCTGAGATAATTCTCCCCAAGTTCTAATATATTCAGGTGCTAATGAGTTTAACCATGCCTTAGCTTTATCCCTTAATGAAAAAGGAAAAAGTCTAAGTCTAACAGCGTCACTAGACACTCCGTCATATTTAAAAGTAGCACATAGTTCTAGAAAACTAGCGAGATGAAAATTTTGATCCCCATTAGGTGTTCCTCCAAATTGATTATTTTGTAGTATTTGGATAATAGCATGTTTAAGTTCAAATGAATTAGCAGTAATATCAGGATTTTGAATAGTTATGTGAATTTCATCTGCTGTTGGGTTAGCATAATCTCTAAAACGTCTTGGCAAATTTCCAATATCATTTCTCTGATTATCTTGATTATTCGCCATTTCGCAAGAATTTTTAATTTTTTTTTATTTTTTTTTAAATTTTATAACAGTACGCTCTAACTCCGAATCGTAAGGCTTTAAACCTATAGATCCACTACGACGCATATACAAGCACACAAATACTTTTAAAAAATAAACAAATAAACAATTACACACTTCAAAGTAAAGGTTTTCTGTTATTATATTATTAATAATTATTGTTTATACTTTCCTACTTACTTCGTAATCATCCCCGGCAACGGTGCTAAAAACTTGATGCGGCGGACTTATATATGCAAGAATGTATGAACTCAAATTTATATATGTTTATAATGATTTTGTAAAGTCCGAACACTCAATGCAAGTATACATATAATATTAAGTAATACATGGCTCTAATGGAGTCCTGGTTATCGATCCCACAGGGAAGTTCGAAGTATAAGAAAGTGTTTCACAATATATATAATATAAAACTAAAATCTGATACGCAAATTGCACATAAAGTTTACTACATACTTCTACTACCACTATGCAGAAAATAGTAATATTAAATCAAACTACAATTACTTCTAACAAATTTGAAATAGAATTAACTAGCAGACACACTAAACTATGTATTTGAAAGGTTTTTGATACATGAGAAATGTATCTTTCCTAATGTAATGAGAATATGATGTGTGGATTAATATGGAACAATTATTTATGTTATTGTGTCAAATAGGAGCATAGATGATTATTTACCATTAAAAGAGCACCCCCTCTTCTAAGCATGAAAATAACATTGACATATCCTAAGTTTAGTCACTAAATCTAAGACTATGCTGGGAGGATCCCGACTCTCACTTCGGAGCTCCCACTCACCCTTCTCTTGAAGGCTAATCTTCGAGTTTAGATACTAATCTTGGAACCAATTTTGAGATTTCAGCTTATCACCCTGAAATCTCCACATTGAAGTCCATCAAAGCACATTTCCCTATTAGAATATAGGCTAATACTTTAAACATAAATTCAGAAATGAAATCAAGTTCTCCCTTTAGGGTGACTCAAGTGAAACCAATTGTTTACTAGGCATCTCCTCAAGCTTCTCCACATAGATATTTTTCTTTCTTTTCCTTTTCTATTCTTTTTTTTTCTTCTTTCTTTTTGGGATTGTTTTGCAATCCTTCTTTTCTTTTTTTTTCTTTCTTTTTTTTAATGAGGATTACTATATCTGGATTGCCTTTAATGATTTTGAACTTCACTCTCCTCTTTCTAAAGTTCAAACCTTAGACCTCTCCTTACTTTATATTTAAGTACAAGCTTTATTATTTATCATAAAGTTACAATTTCTTCTTAACACACAATACTTTAAGTCCCTTAACATTTCAAAAATATAGTTCTCTTTACTTTGAATAGTTTACAATAATCAAATCCTTTCATACCAAATATCCTACTTCTATAAAATTAACCTTTATTACTAAAATTTTTCATCCTATCCTTCCATAATATTCAACTGAAATAAAAAGTTTTAGTTACTTACAGTGAGGTTCAACTGCCACCAGTTATGCTAATAATTTTTGAAAATATAATAATTGGGAACAAATAAAAGTTAATATTTCTCCACCCTCCCCAAAACTTAAATTTTTCAGTAAATTTGAAACAATAGAGAGTAAAAGAAACTAACCTTTCTGTGTTGGGATCATGAAATCTTCAACAGCTATCTGGTATTAGTCAACATTTACAACTAGTAGACATGAAACAATTCGTAACAGTGATATAACAATTTTAAATATTTGCATGGGTAAAGAGAAATTAACTTTAAACATCTAAAAATCTTACAAAACACCATAATATTAAAAAAAACAATCAGAATACTACATAGTCCATCTAACAATTTTAATGTTTCAGTACAACATAACAGTACACCAACAAGGTTACACAGCATATGAAAATAAATAACTACTACATCACAATAGTACAACAACAGGGTTACACATGAGATAAAAAATAAATATCTACTTTATCATAACATTAAAACACAACATAATAAGAACAACAGAAATAGAAACAAACAATCTACCAATCACCATCATCAGGATCAGCAGGGTCTTCAGAAGGGTCATCAGCAGGGTCATCAGTAGGGTCAGGTCTATATGGCGTATAGCTGGGGCAAGTAGGAAATATCACATCAGACTACCCCTCATAAATCTGACCTGAGCGTAGAAATATTGAACCTAACTCTCCTATACAGATAATCTTCATTCACATCACTCCTCGCCTCAAACACATCCATCCTACCATGGAGTCTATACACACTAGGAAATCTCAAAATCTTTTTAAAATTCAAAAAATTCCAACCTAAGCACTTTGAGAGATTTCCATGGTGAAAATAAAAATTTTTTAACTTAAAGTGAAGCTCTTACCAAGATAAGTGTAGATCCGACCTTGAAAAGCTTTGAAATCACCTTAAATCTGAGATCTAGCAAGCCCTAATTCCTCAAAATTGTGAAAATGGAGGAGGAAGTTGAAGGCAATGGAAAAATTTGCGGGTCCCAAGGTAAAAATTGCGAAAATGAGGGTTTCTTTCCTTTTACTGAGTTCGGGCGCCGGCGACGCCAGTCCAAACTTTTTCTGGGTCCGAAATTTTTTTTGTAATTTCGATCGTTTCGACTTCCACAATGGTGTTTAACACTTCAATAGGCATTTACATCATCTCACAAGAAATAATCAACACAATTCTTAAAACAAACAATATACAACAAACTTATATATATAACATCCAAATTTGAACATAAACACTAAATATGTTCATTCAAACCAAACCAACTCTTAGATGTTTTAGTGTTGCAACTACTCTACGTTAAGGAAACACTAAAATCTAAGTACACAATGAAAGTAAGCATATCCAAATCCAAATTCAAATTACGAAGCAAAGTAAATACTACACACACCAAGCTTACTTAAGCCAAGCAAACTAAGCACACAACAATCATAAGTAGAATCCATCAATTACTCCACATCAGTTTCAGAACTATCCTCTCATCTAATGTCCCCAATCGATTGATGACGCACGAACAAATTATAAAATGGACAAAATGGAAATTCCTCAGACAATTCCTCAGCAATCATAGTGTTCTTCTTCATCAAGTTATTCAAGCCGATCTCAATTCGACCAGTGTGATCTAATTGTTACTTCATTCTCCAATCTATTGTTGACCTCATTTCAGATGAGGTCTTCTCCTCTTCTTTTTTAGTACTTAGGATCTAGCCTTAGGCTTTTCCCTTGACTATCCTAGAGGATTAGAATTGAGACCCACCACTTAGAAATTCAAACCACTTCTTAACTCCCTGCAAACTCCACAAACTTGACTATAGACCCCTAATCACCTAGTGGGTTGAAATCAAATGTGGAAGTTTAAAGGATGAGTTCCTATAGTACTCTTTGGCCTTAGGACTACCCTGGGTGGCCTGGTCTGGTGAAGGGCTGACTTACACACACACTACACCTATACACTACACTTTCACACACATCCTAAAAACACACCCATACCTAACTTGACCTCCTGACTCATAAAGGTGATTCACATGGATGGTCATTAACCCCTAAGCCCTTGGCTAAGAGGGTTAGGAACAACATAGTGGATGCCTCAAATGAGTCCCTTCATGGCTCATGTGGGCTTGATATGGCTTCTGGCTCAACCAAAATGATTTTATTCCACTTACATTCACCTAATCTTCAATTTTCCAAATTTTCAATTTTTGACACCCGGGACCCTACACCCGCCTAGCCTACCCAAAACCCTTAAAATTACCCAAATTTTCAAAAAATCTCCAAATACCCAAAATTCCTCAAAACCAATCCCAAACATTTCCACATTACTCAAATTGATCATCCATAGGCAAAAATACCAAAAATTCCAAAAATACCTTCCAATACCCTCCAAATACCCAAAATACCCCTCTTGACCCAAAAATCCAAAAAAATTAGAAAATTCCCAGAAAATTCCAGAAAATCCCAAATATTCTCAATTGTATTTTGTTCAACTACACCATGGGCCAATTTTGTCAATTTACCCCACTTTTATCAAAACCCCCAATTTGACCCATTTTAACCCAAAGTGAACCCAATGTCAAACCAAAACTACCCAATTGATCCAAATTCTGGTCCAATTCAATTCTAAACTTCAATTTAACATTCCCAACACCAATCTAGACCAGTTTCAAGTCCAATTTGATTGACATTTGAATCCAATTTCACTTTTGTCCTTAAAGCCCAATTTGGACCCATGACCCAAACCTAACCCAAACTAACCCAATTCAACTCCAATTAACCCCAAACCTTTTCTAAACCTTCCCTAACATCCCCACAAACAAAACACTAACATGATTTACCCAAAATTTAGACCCAAACCCCACTCAAATTCAACCCAAATCTAAAAGGCCCAATTTTGACCTAAAACCTAACCTAACCCAAATAAGCCCAAACCCCAAAATAAAAACCCAACCAAAGCCAAAACCTCTTTGAAACACTCCCATAAACATTTCCCAACATTTATTTTACATCAATTTCAACCCTAGCCCAACATTGGCCCAAGTTAGCCCAATTTGACCTATATTGGCCCATTCACCAAAGAGGTCCAAATCCAACCCAAACCTAGCCCAAACACTTCAAATTTATTCCAAATCATTCATGAAACATTCCTAAACTAAATTCAACACTTATTGGATCCAATCCTTTGCAAAATTCCCATCCTAAAACAAAAAAACCTCACTTCCCTAAATCACTTTAAAAGCCCATCTAAAACCATTTCAAAGAGCCCAAAATCTACCCTAAAGCCCATATGACATTTTCATTTGCAGTCCATTTAATAAAAGTCATTCCTTAAGTTCCAATCCTATCATCAAATGATTCCAAATCAAGTCATATGCCAATTCCCATCAAAATGCCAAACTTCACAAAATCCTTCTCCATGAAAGATGTCTTAACTTTTCCCAAGCCAAATGGAGCCATGAAGCCATGCATGAGCCACATGGGAGCCATGAGAGCCATGGAATCTACTTTCCACCTCACCATACCCAAGATGACAAGAGGAGGAGGCCCTTTCCATATTCTCTTAAGGGGGATTAGCCACTTCCATGACTCCACTAAACCATGCTTAAACTTAATTGTACTTGGATGGTGACCCTTCCCCACTAATTAAGCTGACCTATACCACTTTATCTTCAGCCCAAACTAGCCATGGGAAGGTGCACCTAGCCCAATCCATGCATTTGACCAATTTGAGCCAAAATATACCCTTACCCCATTCCATTTCAATTCAACTCCTTTACACATGTCCATGGCCAATTGACTGCACTAAGCCCCAGCCCTGACCTCCCTGACCTTGAGGGTGACCTGACCCTGGCCGGCTAGCCACCATAGCCGCCGGAAACCACCAAGCCGAGAGAACCCATGTGAGCCAAAGTTTGGAATTCCCACTTGCTGAGCTGCCCCATGCCCAATGGCCATCATGGCTGTTCTTCCCTTGACCTAGCGTACTGATCCCAAGCCTTAAACCCCCCTGGGAGGCCTTCCACCCTCTCCTATTTAAACCTCACCTCCTCTCGGCCATGAGAGGTGCTGAACCAGACCTTACTGAAACCCTGCCAAAATTGCTCCAGACCACTCTCCATACTTAGAGAAGTTGATCCCCAGTGAAAATTTGCCCTAATCCCCACCAACAGAGCCCAATTTCTCAGCCAAAATTCCACCCAAAACCAGGACACTTCTTCACAGGTGGACCAATCCTTAAATTGATTGATCCTACACCTTCACCGCGACCAAGGGAAGAAGTCCACCAACGAAAGCCCCTCTCCGAGGCCACCCATCTGTTCCAGACTCCAAGCTTTGTAATCGGGCTTGGTCGAAATCATACCTAGACAATTCACTAGGCCAAGGGACTTCATCTGGAGCTTGCTTGGACCCAATCGAAGGTGACACAACCCTCAGATTGAAGCCACACTTCTCTGAGCAAAGGTATGAGCTAACTCTTTATCCCGAGCTTCTGGAGATTCTCCATTTCAAATGCCTTAATTTCAATGCATGATCACCGTATAGATGTATTCGTCTCTTCAAGACGAATCGATAGAGCACAAGAACACAAAAATCCGTTAAGTATTGAGTGAGATATTAGGGATTTAGTGTGGACGATTCTCGGGCTAGGAGGCTTGGGGACGATGAACGGATGCCGTTCATTTAATACACGCGCGGACGGACGGCCAGGATCGCGCTGGATGAGGAGATGGAACGATACAGCGGGCCCCCGGAGCGCTGAGTTGGATGGCGGCGCCGAATCAGAAGACGACGCGTGTGCGTTCAGAGCTGCCGAGGTTAAGCTGGCGCCGCGTGGATAAGTAGAAAAATAGGTTATTTTTTTATTTATTTAATTCCCTAAACTTCAAAAATGCATAACTTTGTGTAGGAAAATCAAAAAAATAAAATAAAAATACCCTCCTGCTCAGTGAAGAGAGGAGAATAATGTGGAAAAGAAATCATTTAATTTCATTAAGTATTTTATTTTTAATAATTTATTTACTCTCTGCATTGTTTTAATTCTCCATGCATATAGGAAATTCACCATGGCATGAGACCATAGGGCTTTTGAAGCCTCTGAACTTGGGAATATTCCCTGAATTTTCCAAGGTCAGAGGCCATCCCTATGAGAAGTTATTGATTTTTCAAATTTATATTGCTGTTTTGAGTATTTTAAATCCAATAATTAGCATGTTGTGAAATAAATTCTAGAAAAATTTGGTCATGTCTCTTATGACCAGAGGACCCTAGGAAAAATAGTTTTTGAATTAATCTACTTGGAATAACCCTAATTGGCTTAAACACCCAAAATAGGTCCCTAATTAATTAGAGCTAATCATACATCAAATTGACTTGAAATTAATTCTCCACTGACCTTTAGGATAAGAGGAATCCACCATAAAAATTTGAAGTCAATTGAACTTGGTTAGCCCTACTAAATGGGTTGATTAAGCCATTTAGCCAATTTAAACTTTAAAAAATTCATAACTTTCAAAATACTTTTCAAAAATTCAACAGATTGGTTTTGGAGCCTCTCTGATATTAGGGGAATTTAAGAAAATTAAAATTTCAATTTTCTAAAAAAGTTGATTTTTTGTATTATTTTAATATTTTAATAATTAAAAATAATAATAAAAATCACAAAAATAATAAAATTCACCAAAATGTCACATTTTGAATTTTAATCACTTAGGAACAAACCCCATATTTTTCTTAGGTCTATTTGATGAGATATTAAATTTTAAAGCCCTAAGGTAATTTTAAAATTAAAAAATGTATTTTTTTTCCACTAAAATAATTCTAATAAATCAAAGAAAAATCAGAAAATTGTAAAAATTGATTCTCTGGTTTCCTTGATATCAGAGAGATTTTTGAAAAATATAAAATTCATTTTTCAACCTTTATTTTATTTTTAAATTAATTAATACTCCAAAACTCAAAATAATTATAATAAAAAGAATATAATTCAAAAAATCACCAAAATTGGTCCACGTGGTCCTCTGGTCATTAAGAATGTCCCATAATTATCTTAAGGACAGAAAGTTTCCCTTAGTCATATTATTAAATTTTCCTTGGAAATCCTTATTTTCCACCAAAAATAATTACATAAATAAATTAAATACAGAAAAATCACATTTTCTCCTCTCATGTCTTTATTGGCATATGAGTGAAGTCGCTTAAAAATTTCAAGTTCATTTAAGCTCAATTTAGTGAGTTATGAAATTATTAAGCTTGAAGGGCAAAATGTTAATTAAAATTTTAACCCTTAATTAAAACTTTAGGTTTAATAAAATTAAAAGAGTAAAATATTTGATCCTAATCTGATTTGGATGATTGAAATTTAAATAATAAGGGTAGAAAACTACTAAATTTAAAAATAATTAAAATAAACTTTAATTAAATAATTGATTAAATTTGGAAGAATAATAAAATTGGAATTATTAAAATAGGGATATTATTAGGAAGAGATTTGTTCTTTAATTTAAGAATCCCTAAATTAATCATCTCAATAATGTTTAATTCCTAATTAAAATGATAATCCAAATTTAAGATTTAAAATGTTAAAAGACTTAATCACTAAATTAAATTAAAGTTAATTTATTTAAATTAAACCCTTTTAAAATTTCAATTAAATTAAAATTAAAAATAAAATTAAATTAAAATTTAAATTAAATTGAATTGAATAAAATTAAATTATAACAAATTAAATTAAATTAAATTAAATTAAATTAAATTAAATTAAATTAAATTAAATTAAATTAAATTAAATTAAATCAAATTAAATTAAATCAAATTAAATTAAATTAAATTAAATCATATCAAATCAAATTAAATTGAATTAAATTAAATTAAATAACAGAATCAAGTTAAAATTAAAATCAAATTAAATTAAATTAAAATTAAAACTAAACCAAATTAAATTAAATTAAAGTTAAATTAAATTGAATTAAACATAACATCACCTAAGACATAAAGAAATTCAAAAATAAATATGAAGCAACTTGAACACTATTCCAAATTTAAACCATTAATTGAAATTAAGTTAAGTCACAAATCATTTGAACGTTAATTTGCCCTCAAAAACTCATGATGTCGTAACTCTTAAATGGAGTGTTAAGTGAAGTGTTATTTCACTCATAGGATATTCAAATGTCCTAGTTCACTAGGTAAGATAACAAAACTTGAACTCCTAGATAATTGATTCATTATATAATTAAATTCTCTTGGACTTAAAACAATCCTAAAAGTATTTAAAAGATGTTTAAGATTCGTCTTAAGCACTTCCTCAGTACGATAGGATGTTTATAAGAACAACTAAACTTAATTGTTCTTTGATGAAGAAATTCGTCCTCAAACCAAAACACAAAAACCTAGACATCATAAGAAATGACTAGCTATAGGATTAGGAACTTGGTAGAAAACCATAACCCTTCCCTTAGCTTTACCTAGGAACTTGCTTAAATATTCTAATTGTGTTTTAAGTGCAGCTTGGGATGACGGGAAGACCCTCCAGGTATGCTTTTATTTTATTGCAATTTACTTTCCTGCAATTTACTTTATTGCAAATGCACTTTACTTTTCTTGCATGATAAAGAACTGTTGCATGAAAACCCACACCTTTAGGGTAGCCCCTAAAACTGAAACCAAAACTAAATTAAAAGTCATTGCAAGATAAAATTCACCGTCACAACATTTCAAACTATAAAACAACTCAAAATTTAATCACATACAGAACACAAAACTACAATTACAACTAAATTAAAACGTCTTGTTGGATGATCGGGAATACCTCGGATGATGTAACCTACGTGTTGCTAACGGGATTTCCCACGGTCTAAATGAAAGTGTGGAACTCATTTAGTTGAGTTTAGCAAATTCATCCGGACTAAGTGAATCCGATAAAAATAACGATGCCGGAAGGATGGAACCGTGGGATCTTAACCGGTGTTGTTATAATCAACTTTAAGATTTGTTTTAAATAAAATATAAAAAACACTTGGAAATTAAGATTTTCTCTAAACCAAAACACTTTTCGATCTCTTGATTTATGACTTCTATAACTAAACCTCTGCAACAACAAGGAGCTCGGAGCATGGTGGGCAGCACGACCATCGTCATCAGTAAAAACTTGAATCTACATCAGCAAAACCATTCTTAGAATTAAATAACCAAGCCATAGGATTTCGAGGTAGTTTGCTTAGTGCAACATAAATCCTCGACTCTTCGTTAGGCATTTGCATGATCATGTCAAGTAAATTAAGCCCTAACCGGTCTTAGGACTCCGAGGTAGTCGTTTGATACGACATAAACCCTCACATCTTCCAGGCTATTTGTATGATTTTATCATACAAATATGAGTCCAAATTAATTAAAATTGGCAAGATCAAAAAATTAAACAAACATTAGGACTTTCCTAAATCCAAGTCAAATAATAGGATAGTCGGGAAATTATCGAAGTTCGCTTCGAATCTGTAATTTCTCCTATTTTTCTTCCTTTGAATTCCCAAAACAAAATGTTCCAAATTTGATCTATTCTCTATTGAAATTCCAAAATTCAATCCTTTGAAAACTTAAACTTTGAAATTCTTGAGAGCAGAATTACTGATTATTATCGAGAGTTTTCTTAGGTGATTCCCGTCACTTAAGATGTAATTAACTATAGGGGCTTGCCCTTATAGGGAATTTTAAGAACCTGAGTAATATAAACCTTGTTTAATACTTTCATATTAAGCGAGGGAATTTGTCGGCTTATAAAATTGGTTCGCAGACCAAACAGATGTCACAAATCTTCTAGTTTATTTAATCGATCCCCATCACCAAACAATGTGTCTATTCTTCGAGATAGATACACAGTTTGTGATGCGGTGCTCGTTTATATAAACCATTTGGGATGTGAGATCGGTTTGATTTCATATCTTAAAATTTTCAAATTTAACATTATTTTCAAAATCAAATACTACTTTACAAATTATTTATTTAAATTAAATTAAAAATTCGCCGACAATTTCTGTTAGGCGACCCCCCTTTTTCAAAACACATAACTTAAAAATATGCCGACATCTATATGATCGAATAAATCACAAATATCATTGATTGCACTCAAAACGTTCTGTACATGTTTCTCCAACTGTTTGATCTTCTTCAATATCATTCTGGAACCTTCGGGAAAATAGGGTTGATACGGTTGTGAAGTCTGTGTTGGTTGATCAACAAGTAAATTCATGTTATCTTCATCTCCCGCTGTCTGGTAGTCATAAGGATTAGTTGGATCAATAGGCCTCCATGGAAGAAGAAACTTTTCCCAACTTTCATTTGAAACTTGCGATTGACTACATAACAGAAATATGGTGGATGGGTGTCCAAGACCATATTTAGATTTATGCATAATTAATCCCAGAAATGATTTCACAATGATGTTGCCAATGTCAATCAGCCTCCCAGTTTGAATACAGAAATTCAAAATGGCACTTTCCTTGGTTACCTTGCTAATCTTCATTGTTGGAAATAATTTTTCTGAAATAAAGTAGTGCCACTGCTTCGACACTAGATTGAGAGATGCAGATAGGAAACTAATGTATCCATTCTCTCTAATTTCTCAATCCTCATTCTCATCAGTCAAATATAGATACACACCATTCATATTATCTCATGTAGCATTGAAATTAGAATAATGGCAAATGGGTATGTTCTCGATCATAAAGAGATCGTTAATTCGTGCAGGATTGAATTGTACAAATCTACCACACACAAATACGAACCTTTGGTTGATCCCATGAAGATTTGCATAGAATTTATTTACGACAGGAACAACAACAACAGCGGTAGTGTAGCAAAGCACTTCCCAACGTCTCTCCTGAATAATCCCTTCAATTTTAGTAGTAGTATTATCCATACCTCGATTTATGAAGCCTCTTTCCTTGATAATCCTTCTCTTCATCATAACTTTGTTGAACAAACGCTGTGCTTCGAAACTTATGAACTTCCTTCGGTTGAAAACGCGAGATTGAGGGGTTTTAATGGAATAGGAATCCATGGGATACGAATTTGGAATGGTAGTTTTCATTTTTTTGGAGTTAGAAAGTCAAAAATGGTGTTTAGGGAGTTATAAGGAAGAAGATCCCGCCCAAAACCGCCAAAACTCACATTTTAAAACTTTAAAACCGTCAACAGGTTTTGGGCGCCGACGGCGCTCGATAGGGCACTGGCGGCACTCAAACCTGGAAGTTCAGTGTATGGTCCGTGATAAGGCGCCAGCGGCGCCCATTCTGACGCCAACAACGTCAGTGGTAAAAAATTCTCACTCAACTTCGTTTAGCCCAAAATATTCCAATTTCTCAATTTGATCCAATATTTATCCATTTTTAAAGTATTTAGGAGTAATTAGGATTCAAAAACAAATATCTAAAAATGCACAACTACAACAAACAAGCAAACACACCACAAAGATACATATGGGTTGCATCCCATAAAGCAGTTGGTTTAACGTCGTCAGCCCGATAAACCATTCAGTTAATCAAGATGACTAAGCATTAAAACCTCTTTGTAGTCAAGTTGAAACCCGTCAATGTAAGGCTTTCATCGATGTGCATTAACCTTGAAAATCTTTCCAGTATCAGGATCTTTAATATCAACAGCTCCAAAAGAATGAACTTTACAACTGTAAAAGGTCCTAACCATCTAGACTTGAGCTTTCCAGCAAATAACTTCAATCTTGTGTTGTATAATAAAACTTTTTGTCCAAATTTCCAGTTCTTTTTCAATATCTTCCGATCATACCATAATTTTATTTTCACTTTATAAATTATATCATTGTGATGAGATGCATTTCTAATCTCTTCCAAATCATTCAATTGCATAAATCTTTTCTCTCCAGCATTTTTCAAATTAAAATTCAACTTTTTTATCGCCCAATATTCTTTTTGCTCCAATTCAACCGGTAAATGGCAAGTCTTACCAAACACTAGTCTATAAGGAGACATTCCAATAAGGGTTTTAAAAGTAGTCTTATAAGCCCATAAAGCAGTATCTAATCGAGCAGACCAATCTAATTTATGATTATCCACCATTTTCTCCAAAATTCTTTTAATTTCACTATTAGACACTTCTGCTAAACCACTAGTCTGGAGATGAAAAGCAGTAGAGATTCTATGAATAATATTATATTTCTCAATCAATCTCTTAATTCGATTATTCCTGAAATGAGATCCACCATCAGTTATGATCACTCTCGGTATTCCATATCTTGTAAATATATTTTTCTTTAAAAATTTTGAAACACTACAAGCATCACATCTAGGTAAAGTAATAGGTTTAATCCATTTCAAGACTTAATCAACGAGAACCAATATATATAAATTTCCAAATGAAGGAGTAAATGGTCCCATAAAATCTAATCCCCATACATCAAAAATTTCAAATTCCAAATTATAATTCAGAGGCATTTCATTTCTTCTAGAAATATTACCTACTCTCTGACATCGATCACATGATTCAATATATCAATAAACATCTCTAAAAAGCGTAGGACAATAAAATCCAGATTGTAGAATCTTAAAAGCAGTTTATCAGTACCAAAATGACCTCCAAATTCAGAATCATAACAACGTTGAATAATCAAATTAGTTTCTTATTGTGGCACACATTTTCTAATAATCAGATCCTTACTCTATTTTTATAGATAAGGCTCATCCCAAAAATAAAATTTTGCATCATATTTAAACTTCTTTTGTTGTTGCCTTGCTAAATCAGGTGGTAAAATATCACTTAAAATATAATTCACAATATCAGCCTACCAAGGCAAATTACTTCCCATAATAGTATAAAGTTGTTCATTAGGGAAAATTTCTATAATTTCCTTCTCAAATTCAGATAATTTATCATAGTCTTTTCTTGACAGATGATCATCTATTTGATTATTAGCTCCCTTCCTATCAACTAACATAAAAACAAATTCTTGCAAAAAAAGTATCCATCTAACGAGTCTAGATTTCACAACCTTCTTTTGCATTAAATATTTGATATCCGAATGGTCTGTATGCACAATAACATTGCTCCAATTAAATAAGGTCTAAACTTTTCAAAAGTAAATACTATAGCTAATAACTCTCTTTTAGTAGTGGTATAATTAATTTGAGCCTCATTAAGAGTTTTATTAGCATAGTAAATGACTTTGAAAACTTTATCATGCCTTTGCCCCACTGCTACTCAGATCGCATAATCACTTGCATCACACATAAGTTCAAATGGTTTCTCCCAATCTAGTAAAATAATTATAGGTGTAGTGATTAATTCATCTTTCAAAAATTTAAAAGAACTCAAGCATTCATCATTAAAATCAAATTTTTTATCATTTTCTAAGAGTCGGCACAAAGGTTTAACAATTTTAGAAAAATCTTTAATATATCGTCTGTAAAATCAAGGGTGTCCTAAGAAACTCCTCACCTCTCTTACAGTAGTGGGTGGTGGTAATCTCTTAATCACTCTAATTTTAGCAGGACCGACCTCCATACCATGTTCAGAAATTTTATGCCCAAGCCCAATTCCTTCTACAACATTAAATTAACATTTCTCCAAATTCAGAACTGGATTATTTTTCTCACAAAGCTCCAAAACTTTTGCTAAGTCTTCCAGACAAATTTCAAATGATGTCCCGAATATAGAGAAATCATCCATAAAAACTTCTATTCCATTAAGATAGACATCATACAACTCTGAAATGTTGCAGGTGCATTACACAGTCCAAAGGTATTCTTTGAAAAGCAAAGGTTCCATAAGGGCTAGTAAATGTTGTCTTTTCTTGATCCTCAGGAGCAATAGTTATTTGATGGTAACCAGTATATCCATCCAGAAAGTAGTAGTACTTGTGTCCAGCAAGTTTATTTAGCATTTGATCAAGAAAAGGAAGAGGAAAGTGATTTCTTCTGGTGGCTGCATTTAATTTCCTATATTCAATACAAATTCACCATCCATTAATTTGTCTTGTGGGTATAATTTCACTACATTCATTCACTTCAACAGTCACTCCTCTCTTTTTCGGTACACAATGTATTGGACTTACCCAAGCACTATCCGAAATAAGATAAATAATTCTAGCATCCAGCCATTTTAAAATCTCTTTCTTAACTACTTCTTTCATAATAGGATTCAATCTCATTTGCGGATCAACTCTTGATTTATGTTCTTCATCTAATAAAATTTTGTGCATACAAATCGAAGGACTAACTCCTTTAATATCTGTCAAAGTCCATCAAAAAGCTTTCATGTATCCTTTAAAAGTTTCCAATAACTTCTCTTCTTGATATTCATTTAATTCTGAAAATACAATAACTGGCAAGGTAGATGATTCTCCTAAAAACATATACTTTAAATGATTAGGGAGAATTTTCATCTCAAGTTCAGGAGGTTTTATGATAGATGGAATTAAGCTTTTATTTCCACCTTCCATAGTGTCTAATACTTCAAATCTCTCATGAACGTACTCCAAATCTTCATTCTTCTTACCATCTGAATTTTCTTCATCTTCAATTTCTTCTTCAAATATATTTTCATATTCCATTTCTTTTTCAAATATATTCTCAAACTGATCGTTTCTCAAATATTCACAGACATCCATCCTAAAACATTCATTATCTTTTTCCATTGAGGGATACTTCATAGATTTTAAAATATTAAAGGTCACCTCTTGATCATTAACTCTCATAGTTAATTCTCCTTTTGAACATCAATCACTACTCTTCCAGTAGCAAGGAATGGTCTTCCCAAAATGATTGGAATTTCTTTATCTTCCTCTATATCAAGTACAATAGAATCAACAAGAAAGAAAAATTTATCCACTTTCATTAACACATCTTCCACCACTCCTTTAGGATAAGTAATGGAACGATCGGCCAACTGAAAGTCACATATGTAGGAGAAATTTCTTCTATTCCCAACCTTTTGAAAGTTAATAAAGGCATAAGATTAATACTAGCTCCCAGAGCACATAAAGCCTTTCCGAAAAAATTTTAACCTATAGCATACGGAATAGTGAAACTACCAGGATCTGTAAGTTTTTCAGGAGGTTTGTTCTGAATAATTGCACTACACTCTCTGTTAAGTGCATCAGTTTCATGATCTGTAAACTTTCTTTTCTTTCTCAGAATATCCTTCATAAACTTGGCATAGTCAGGCATATGTTCTGATGCTTCAACAAAAGGAATATTTATTGTTAATTCCTTAAGGATCTCCAAAAATTTTCCAAATCTATTATCCCTATTTTGTTTCTTCAATCTTTGAGGAAATGGAGGTGGTGGTTTTTCAACAGTTATCTTCATTGCTCAAGAAGATAATCCAAGTCTTGATAATTCTTGTTTGAACCTTTTTCGATTTCCACCTCTCCTTTTCTATTTCAACTTCTTTTTGCACTCTAGTTTCCAATTCTTTTCCACTCCTTAATTGAATAGCCTTAAGTTGTTCCTTGTTTTGATCTTTCAGATTGATCTCAACATTACTTGAAAGTTTTCCAAAAGGTCTATTATTAAGTACAGTGAAAATATGTCCCAATTAATTTTCAATATTTTTCATAGCAACACCTTGAGCTTGAAATTGATTTCCTATATTTAGAATCATTTCTTCAGTAGACAACTTCTTATCCTTAAATTTCTGGTTACTATTAAATCCAGGAGGATAAGATGGTCTAAGATTGGTATTTCCTTGATTGTTAAAATTTTCAATTGGATTCATAGAAATGTTACCCCAATGCGCATTGGCATTGCTATTATTCCAATTCAAATTTGGGTGATTCTTCCAACCATGATTATAAAACTTTGAATAATGATTGTTAGGTCTATTAATAGCATTTAAAGTCAAATAGGGTGTTTGAGATTCGGTTATCTATCCAAATGAGTTTTCCTCCAACACTTGAGGTGGTTGAGAAAAATTCATTCCATATTGTTCTATTTTCTTAGAAAGGGCTGCAATTTGAGAAACTACCATAGTCATCATATCTGAATCATGAACACTAGCTACTCTCTTAGGAAAGGGTCATTGAAATTTATTAGTAGTCATTTCTTCAATTAATGCGTATGCTTCATCAAAAGGTTTTGACATTAATGATCCACCAGCAGAGCATCTATAATAGCTCTCAATGATCCCACTAATCCATTATAAAATGTTTGAATTATTAACCAACCTGGTAAAGCATAATGTGGGCACTTCCTAAGAAGATCTTTAAATCTCTCCCAAGCTTCATATATTGACTCTCCTTCAAACTGACAAAAAGTTGTAATATTATTTCTTATTTTAGTAGTCTTTGGTGGAGGGAAATATTTTGATAGAAACTTCTAAGATAATTCTCCCCAAGTTCTAATAGATACAGGTGCTTATGAGTTTAACCACGCCTTAGCTTTATCCCTTATGAAAAAGGAAAAAGTCTAAGTCTAACAGCGTCACTAGACACTCCGTCATATTTAAAAGTAGCACATAGTTCTAGAAAGCTAGCGAGATGAAAATTTGGATCCCCATTAGGTGTTCCTCCAAATTGATTATTTTGTAGCATTTGGATAATAGCAGGTTTAAGTTCAAATGAATTAACAGCAACATCAGGATTTTGAATAGTTATGTGAATTTCATCTGCTGTTGGGTTAGCATAATCTCTAAAACGTCTTGACAAATTTCCAATATCATTTCTCTGATTATCTTGATTATTCTTCATTTCGCAAGGATTTTAAACTTGTTTTTGTTGTTTTCTAATTTTTCTGACAGTACGCTCTAACTCCGATTCGTAAGGCACTAAACCTATAGATCCACTACGACGCATATACAAGCACCCGAATACGTTTAAAAAAATAAACAAATACACAATTACACACTACAAAGTAAAGGTTTTCTGTTACTATATTATTAATAAATATTGTTTATACTTTCTTGCTTACTTAGTATCTTCCCCGGCAACGGTGCTAAAAACTTGATGCGGGACTTATATATGCAAAAATGTATGAACTCAAATTTGTATATGTTTATAATGATTTTGTAAAGTCCGAACACTCAACGCAAGTATACATATAATATTAAGTAATACAAGGCTCTAATGGAGTCCTGATTATCGATCCCTCAGGGAAGTTCGAAGTATAAGTGACCCACTTTTAATATGTATGCAATTTATGTTTAGAGCAACGGTACCAAAAACTTGATCCCGCTTTAAATATAGATATATGATTTAATGTATAATGTGGATTCTACGCAAGTATACGTATCGTATCAAGTAATACAGGGCTATAGTGGAGTCCTGGTTATCGATCCCATAGGGAAGTTTTTAACAGATTTGTTATCAGCTAAATTTAAAGGAATTACTGACAAATAAAGTGAACGGAAATTCAAAGTAACTATAATAAACTAAAGTAAACTAATGCTTGAAATAAGTTGATTTAGAAAAAGTATCCTTCTCCTTGTTTTTAGAAAATTAAGTGAATGATGAATTTAAATAGAATTTTTTAAATTGTATTGTGACAAATAGGAGCATTTTTATTCTTTACCCTTTAGTCCAGGTGCAAAGAACATTGACTAATCCTATGTTTAATTACTGAATCTGCGGGAGGATACTGCCTGCCACTTCAAAGCTCCCACGTTCCCCTCACCTGAGGGCTAACATCTACACTTCAGCTCTCAAACAATAGGACTGAATTGAGTATTTTAGTCTGTCACACTAAAATATCCAATTCTATGTCCGATAATTAATATTTTCCTCTTTATTTGCACCCGCCTTCCAAGGCTTTTGACTTCCCTGAATATTGGATGTAATTTTTACTATAGTTGATAATTCAACATATTTTAACTACTCAATTGGCCAGATTGAAAGTAAATTATATTTTAAGTAAAAATTATCACAATTTGTTTATATTATATTAGGTGCTTCTATTTAATTTCATCAATCCGCATAATTTTCATAAACAAGGAGGAAGACTAAGAAAACTACTCAGAATGCATGGGAATAAAACAAAGCATGAATTTCATTTAAAGTTAACAACAATAAACAAAGATACTTATCTTAATTTCCTTGCCAAGCAGACTCCTTGAAGTTCCTTTGACTTTTCCTTCTAGTACAGCAAACTAAATAGCACTCAGTTAAACTAATGAACTCACTAAACACACTCAAACTCACTAAATTAGACACACACAAATGACACTTAAGACAATAGAAAGAGACTAAAAAGAGACACTAAATCACTAGAATTCGACCTCTATTTATAGAGGTAAGTAAAGGTCCAAGGGGTGCTTAAACAACTCTTCAAAAAGTGTCCAGGTTCAATGTATATTTATTTTGAACTGTCTCGCCGTCGGCGGGAAACGACCTCACCGTCAGCGGTGCTTCTATAAGGTCTTCAAACCACGCGATCTCGCTGTCGGTGGGCTCGGGCTTGCTGTCGGCGAGGTAGTTATAATTCCTTCAGAAATTCTCCTCAGGATCTCGCCGTCGGCGGTCTCGATCTCGCCATCGGGGACTTAGTTTAATTTGCATGAATTTCCACCCTTTTGATCCAAATTTGCTCTATTTCATGCTTTTTGCTTCCATCACTTATAAATCTTCATTCTTGCAATAAAATAAAGAAAATACCTTTCTTTAAAGTGCAATTTCATCAAAAATAGATATGAATTTCTTGATGTATTTTTACGTGATCAAAATCCCCCAAACTTAATTATTACTTGTCCTCGAAGTAATTTTAATACTAAACAAAAATAATGATTTCTATAATAGAATTTTTCAAGTCGGATAATATGAATTAAATTTAAATAACATTATAATAAAGTTAAATATAAATATTTCTGAGTAATTAAATTAATTTTATAGATATAAGATTACTTAGTTATCAGGTCTAAGATATCTAGCTTTCTATTTATTTCAGGAATGACTATATTAAAAATAGTAAATTTCTTAAGATATTTAGATGATAGGAAATTCGAGAAAACATTATTTAGTAAAGTACCAATCCATAAATATAAGTTTAGAAATATAATTAAGTTTTACTCTTTAGGTTGATTCCATTGAAGCCAATTTTTGATAAGGCATCTCCTCAAGCTTCTCCTCACTTATATTTTTCTTTTCTTTTCTTTTCTTTTTTTCTTTTTTTTTCTTATTCAATTGAGGATTACTGTATCTAGATAGCCTGTTAATAATTTTGAACTTCAATTTCTATTCCTAAGTTTGAAACTTAAAATATTTCTTTGCTTATATATATTTCATAGCATTTACTTCATTGAGTTTCTATCCTTTCTTTTTCACTTAAATACTTAAGAATTTTCAATTTTTAGAATATAGTTTTTCTTACTTTAAATAGTTTACTATATTCTTATTCCTTTTAACCAAATATCTTACACCATTAACTAATTGAATTACTAGAAATATTTTCTTTAACTTTATATAATAATTAAATAAAGTAACTCATATTTATTGAATTGAAAATTACTATAGAAAATTATTTAATAATAATTTTTGAAAATAGAAATTGAGAACAATTTTAATAATTAAATTTGTATTTTTACCTTCCCCCAAACATAAATTTTTCTATCTATACTAAATAGTAAAAAAGGGAAATCATATAAATAAAATTCATCACACCTTTGAGCTTTAGGTATTTCTTTTCTTTGAAATTTTTGCAGGCTTTTTCATTACTTACAGAACCTGTACTGTTAGTATTCTTATACATATAATATTAGAAGAAAGTGCAGGGATGGAAATTTTAAAATAAGTATCAAACATAACAATTGAAAAACTTAATTTATTATTACACATACATTTAAAACTTAAACAATATATTAAAGAAAGACTATCATCCTATATATATAAAAATTTGCAACTAATTTAATACACATAAGAAATCTAATATCACAGCTCAAGCAAACAAACAAACATACCAAGTCCAAAGTCCACAGAAAGTACGAATTAATCACATCCAAAATAATAAAGTTTGCAAAACAACAAATCTAAACAAACCAAACAAACTAAACAAAAGCTCTAATCTTCTACATTAAAATCCAAAACTATGTCATCTCCCTGATCTCCGAGTCGAGAAGGCTGAGCGAGTCGGTATCGTGAATAAGCTGGGGCACTCAGGAAAGACAACATCTAAATCACCACTCCTATATCGACGCTAAGCTTCATACTATGCAATCTCGTACTCTGAATGTCGCTGGAGATATTCGCTATCATAATCGTGTCTTCTCTCCAAGCCTCTGATCCTTTGATCTATATGCTCAAATCTTCTTTCCATATTTTCTCCAAATAACTCAAAACTCTTTCTACTCAGGGTTAATTCATTCATCAGATCTTGAAGGGTAGGAGTGGTGTACTGAGGGGGTGGTTCATAACTAGTAGAGGGTATATCTCTACTTGAAGAAGGTACATAATCCCTTATCCCAGATCTCCATCCTTCGTGGGATTCATATTTCTTTATATTAGCCTGAGTAAGGGGTTTCATAAGTTCAATCCATTCCTCATCATCTCTTGCCTCTACCCCAGATAATTGGCAAAGTGCATAGATAAGACCAGGATGTCCTAGTCCTCCTCCACTTTCATTTCTAGCGAGTGGCTAATATGTTTTTATATATAACATTTCCCACATTAATACTCTTCCGGTTCCGAATAAAAAATTCGGAAGCTGCTTCATCTCTTGTTACCTCACTATGGTGGTAGGTAGGTAACAAAGTAGAAGAAATAAAGTAATGTCAGGCTTTAGATGTTACATTTAGCATAGAAAGAGGGAAGTTTACCCGTTCCCGCTGCTTTATCTTCCAGACTCCTTTCCCATCAGTGAGAAAGTCGATCACCTCTTCCAGTGGTCCTTCCATAGTTCCAAAAGTTTCATACTCGCTGGTATAGGTTTCTCGTACTTCATAATAAGCGTTTATTCTAGTAGCGTTGAAATGTACAAAAAATCCTCTAACCTTAACCGGTGCATCTTCAGCCTGTGTTAAATTTGTATAAAATTCCTTTACTACTTCTATAGCTGCTTTGTTGGTCATGTAGCAGAAGTTTTCCCATCCTCGCTCCTTTATAACTCGTTCCACTTCTCCTCCTGGATTCTTGAAAACTCGATCTTGAATGCATTTTCTCGCTTGTATGATTTGAAAATATCGAGTTTGTGCTCTTGCATTAATGAATCGAGTTTCATCATAATCTATTCGTCGCTTTTGTCGTGGAGCTATTTCTAGATCTGTGAAATTTGCAAAAATTTTAACTAAACTCCAAAATATTACTAAGAAGGCTTCCTACAACATCTAAAATCCATTTAAATCAATTTCTATGAAATTCTTCCAAGTATTTTCTTCACATTTCAAAATTTTTCAAAATATCCCAATGTAGAAAAAATTCATGGAGAAAATAAAAAATTTTTTGCATAGGAGTGAAGCTCTTTACAAGGGAAGACGAAATCCGGTGTCAAAAAGTATTGAAATCGCTTCAAATCCGAGATCTCTCAAGCACTAGGTCAGTTTTTTCGAAAATTTGAGGAAAGGGATGATGAATAGTGTCGGTTGACTGGTCAAATATAGGTCTTTTCGTGTTCTCGCTGTCAGCGAGATTTTTCTCGCCGTCGGTGAGCTAATTAATTTCATAAGGCAAAAGTTTCAAAAAAAATCCGCCTTCAGCGAGTTCGGTTTCGCTGTCAGCGAGGTCCCAAAAATTTTAAATTTTTGAAATTTGTCAATCATTTTCAACCTCGAATTGCCCTTAATCAATCTTCTGATCACTTAATTTAATAATCATATGAAGATTAGATACTTGTACTCACAAAAAGTCACACAACACATACAATATAACTTTATATATGAAATCCATGAGATTTACAAATTTCACACTAATAACTTAACACATACTTAATTTAAATGTTCAAATTCATAATACTCAGCATCACAATCCACACCACAACACTCTAAATGCTGAGACATAACAATTTACATAAAATCTCATCAATTTTTAGATGATCAAATCAAACTTCGACTCATAATAAAACCTAACTCGAAAACACACACATATATATATAAATATATCAAAAACATAGAAATCTTTCCTACTCTTCAGTGTCTGAACTAAAATCTTCTCTGATATTTCCGATACGACGCGAGTGCACAAATAAATTGTAGAAAGGCACTGAAAGGGAATTTTGCGATAGATTCTTCATTAATCCATCCTTTCTGTCTTAGTAGATGAATAAAACTGGCCTCTAGATGTCCAGTATGATCAAAGTGCTCATTTATTCTCCAATCAATATGATCAAACATATCAGAGATATTGTCAATGGAATTAACCACATTTTGCAATTCTTTCTCCAATCCTTTAATCTTCTTCAGAATGAAATTAGTCTTATCAGTAAAGGGCCTTGCTAAAGGATTGTTACGTGATGCTCTGTCAGAAATAACGGTGATCTCATCTTTGTTATCCAAAGTGGGAAACATATCAGTAGGATCCAGGGGTTTCCATGGTAAAAGTATTCTTTCCCAAGCCTCATAAGAAACTTGGTACTGACTGCATAAAGCAAATATAGTAGATGGGTGTCCAAGTTCATGCACTGACCCATGCACAATTAATCCCAATGCAGACTTTACTATTATTGATCCAACATCGATAGGTAATCCAATTTGAATACAGTAGTTTAAAATAGCGCATTCCTTTGAAAATTTATTTACTCTCATGGTAGGTAATAATTTTGATGATATAAAAAAATGCCAGTGCTTTGAGACAGGGTTAAGAAGTGATGCAGAAAAACTGACATACGCGTCTTCTCGTAACTCCCAATCATCTGGTTCATCAGTTAGGTATCTGTAGATCTCATTCAAATTGTATCTTAAAGGCACAAAGTTGGAATAATGACAAACAGAGGTATTTTCTATAGAAAATAATTCATTTACCCTTGCAGGAGTAAATGTTACCCATCTTCCTCTGACGTAGACATTTCCATTGTTGATCGCATGTAAATTAGAGTAAAACTCTTTAACTACTGGTATAACTACAATGGATTTCGTATAACAAAATACCTCCCAATGGCGCTGTGCGATCATTTCTTCGATTTTTGTAGTAGAATTCTCTACTCCTCTATTGACGAATCCTCTTTCTTTAATAAGTATTTTCTTCATCAAGCCTTTGTTGAAGATTCGCTATGCCTCCGAACTGACGAATTTGCTCCGGTTGAAAACTTCAGTTTTTGTGGTTTCTAAGAATTTGAAGGCCATTTTGGATGGAAAGGATTGGTCTCTAGTCGTTCCTAAGGAAGAAAATGGTGTAAAATTTGATTTGGAATAATTTCTTACGAAGGAATGGCTTAGATCCGTCCAAAACAGTACGAAAAATCTTTAAGAAACCAAATTTTCAACTGCCTCGCCGTCGGCAGGAAGTTCCTCGCCGTCGGCGACTTAGTTATAAAACTGAATGAAGTAATGGTTTACGATCTCATTGTCAGCGAGCTCGGGCTCGCTGTCTGCGAGATTCGTAAAAATTGCCCATTTTCGCTCTGGTCCGAATATTTTATGATCTCATCCAATAGGTTAAATTTTGTGATGATTCTAATAAAAATTTGAGTAGTAAGATTTATTTTAATAATATAGACTCACTAATATGTAGATATTTAAAAATAAAAGACTACTATGGGTTGCCTCCCATAAAGCGCTTGGTTTAACGTCGTCAGCCCGACCTAATTTAGTCAGTGTTCAGGTTGACTAAGCATTAAACCTCTTTGAAATTTGGTCTTCTATTTTTGAAATATGGTTTTAATCTATGTCCATTTACTTTAAATCTATGTCCTGTTTTTGGATCTTCAATTTCTATAGTTCCATACGAAAATATTTGAGTTATGGTGAAAGGTCCTAACCATCGAGATTTCAATTTCCCAGGAAATAATTTCAATCTAGTATTATAAAGCAAAACTTCTTGTCCTGGTTCAAAATTTCTCTAATTAATCTTCCGATCATGCCATAATTTCATTCTTTCTTTATAAATCTTATCATTATCATAGGATTCGTTCCTTAATTCTTCCAATTCATTTAATTTCAACAATCTCTTCTCATCAGCTTCTTTCATATGATAATTAAATTCTTTAACCGTCCAATATGCTTTATGTTCTAATTCAACTGGTAAGTGGCAAGTTTTTCCATATATAAGCCTATAAAGAGTCATTCCAATCGGAGTTTTATAAGCAGTCCTGTATGCCCATAATGAAGTGTCTAGTCTTATAGACCGGTCGATCTATTAGGATTTACGAGACTTTTCTAATATACGATTAATCTCTCGATTAGAAACTTCGACTAATCCACTAGTTTGTGGATGATAAGCGATTGATATCTTATGCATAATATTATACTTTTCTACTTAGTTTGTGAATATATTTGTTTCTAAAATTAGTTTCTCCGTCAATGATAATCACTCTCGGCATTCCAAATCTAGTAAAAATATTTTTCATTAAAAAATGTTGAAACACTTTTAGCATCACACCTAGATAAAGCTTGTGCTTCAATCCATTTGGAAACATAATCAACAACTACTAATATATATGAGTTTCCAAATAACAGAATAAAAGGTCCCATGAAATCTAATCCCCAAACATAAAAAATTTCAACTTATAATATAAAATTCAGAGGCATTTCATTTTTTCTTGATATGTTTCCTACTCTTTGGCATTTATCGTAGGTTTTTATATATCTATATACATCTCTAAATAGAGTAGGCCAATAGAATCCAGATTGTAGAATTTTATATGTAGTTTTATCTGTCCCAAAATGTCCTCCAAAATCAGAGTCATGACATTTTTGAATAATTGGTTCAGTTTCTTCATAAGGCACGCATCTTCTAATAATTAGATCCTTGCATTGCTTATATAAGTATGGTTCATCCCAAAAGTATGATTTAGTATCGTGAATGAATTTTTTACGTTGTTGCAAAGTTAACATAGGTGGTAAAATGTCACTTACAATATAATTTACTATATCGAGCATACCAAGGTATTTTCAACTCATTTATATTATAAAGTTATTCATCGGGAAAAGCATGTCTAAAATTTCATTATCAATATTAGATAATTCATGATTTTCTAATCTTGATAAATGATCAGCAATTTGATTATCGGTTCCTTTTTGTTAATTATCTCAAAATCGAAATTCTTGCATTAATAATATCCATCTAATTAATCTTGGTTTAGAATCTTTCTTTTGCATTAAATATTTTATAGCGAGAATGATCGGTATGCACAATACATTTAGTTCCTATTAGATAATGCCGAAATTTATTAAAAGCATATACAATCTGCTAATAATTCTCTTTCGATAGCTTGTATAATTTATTTCGGCATCATTTAAAGTTTTACTTAGTATAATATATAACTTTGAAAATCTTATCATATCTTTGCCCAAGAAGCTGCTCCTATAGCATTATCACTAGCATCACACATAAGCTCGAAATGATTTCTCCCAATTAGGTGAAGCTATTATAGGTGCTTGTAATTAATTTATCTTTTAATAATTCGAAAGCATTCGGGCATTCGGTTGTAAATTCAAATTTCTTGTCCTTTTCAGAAGTTGGCATAGAGGTTTAGTAATTTTTGAAAAATCTTTAATATAACGCCAGTAAACTCCAGCATGTCCAAGAAAACTTCTTACCCCTTTTACCGTAGTTGGAGGTGGTAATTTAGCTATTACTTGAATTTTGCAGGGTCTACTTCCATGCCTTTTTCCGAAATTTTATGCCCTAATACAATGCCGCCTGTAACCATAAATTGACATTTCTCCCAATTAAGAACTAAATTAGTTTTCTCACATACTTCAAATACTTTTTCAAGATGATTTAAGCATGTGTCGAATGTTATTCCAAATACAGAGAAATCATCCATAAATACTTCTATTCCATTATCAATTAATTCACTAAATATAGACATCATACATCTTTGGAATGTTGCAGGTGCATTACATAATCCAAAAGGCAATCTTCGAAAAGCGAAAGTTCCATAAGGACTACTAAATGTAGTTTTATCTTGATCCTCTAGAGCAATTTGTATTTGATGATAACCGGTATATCCATCAAAGAAACAAAAATACTTATGCCCGGCTAATTTATCTAACATCTGGCCTAGAAATGGTAAAGAGAAGTGATCTTTTCTAGTGGCTGTGTTTAATTTTCTATAATCAATACATATTTGCCATCCAGTAACTTGTCTTATAGGGATAAGATCATTATTTTCATTAGCTTTGACAGTCACCCCTCCTTTTTCAGGCTCACAGTGAATTGGGCATACCCAAGCACTGTCAGAAATAGGATATATAATATCATTATCTAACCATTTTAAAATTTCTTTCTTGACTAATTCTTTCATTATCGGATTTAATCTCCTTTGTGGATCTTCTTTAGGTTTATGTTCATTATCTAAAATAATTTTGTGCATACAGATTGAAGGACTAATTCCTTTAATATCTGCTAAAGTCCAACCAAAAATTTTCTAATATTTTTTTAACGTATCTAAAAGTTTTTGTTCTTGAGATTCATTTAATTCAGATGAAGTAATAACTGGTAGAGTTGAAGAATTACCTAAGTAAGCATACTTTAAATTATTAGGTAACATGTTTAACTCAAGTTCAGGAGGTTTAATAATTGATGGAACTATATTTTTTTCAGTATTTTCTGTGTTATCCAAAAATTTAAATTTCTCTTGAATATAATTTAGTTCTTCATTTATCTCAGATTTTTCAATTAATTCAATATTTTCTTTTTCTAATTTTTCTTTATAATATTCTTTAAAATGTTCTTTTTGTAAATGATCGAGTACTTTCATTCGAAAACACTCATCATCTTTTTCTAACGTAGGATATTTCATAGATTTAGCAATATTAAAAGTTATTTTTTGGTCATTTACTCTCATAGTTAATTCTCCTTTACGAACATCAATCATAGCTTTTCCGGTGGCTAAAAATGGTCTTCCTAAAATGATAGGAATTTCTTTATCTTCTTCCATATCTAGAACAATAAAATCTACGGGGAAGATAAATTTATCCACTTTTACTAATACATCTTCAATAACTCCCTTAGTATATGTAACGAACGATCGACTAGCGAAGAGTTGCCGAAGTAGGTGAAATTTCTCCCGATCCTAATCTATTAAAAATTGATAAAGGCATTAGATTGATGCTTGCTCCTAAGTCACACAAAGCTTTTCCATAGAATTTTTCTCCAATAGCGCGGGGTATAGTGAAACAACCGGGATCTTTTAATTTTTCGGAAGTTTTTTCGAATAATAGCACTACACTCTTCACTAAGTGCAACCATTTCATTATCGGTAAATTTTCTTTTTTTATTTAGAATATCTTTCATAAATTTTACATAGTTTGGCATCTGTTCTAAAGCTTCTACGAAAGGAATATTTATCGTTAATTTCATTAAAATTTCAAGGAATTTAGCAAATTGTTCGTCTTTTTTATATTGAATTAGTCATTGAGGAAATGGTGGTGGAGGTTTTTCAACAGAAATTTTCATAGGTATTAAAGAATTTTCTAAATTTGGATCTTGTTGATTCTTTTCCTTTTCAATTTCCAGTTCCTCTTTTTGACTTTCAAGTTCTTTCTGAATTCGAGATTCTAATTCTTTTCCACTTCGTAATTGTATCGCTTTAATTTGTTTATTTCCCTTGTCTTCGGGATTTATTTCCACATTACTAGGAAATGTTCCAGGTATTCTATTATTAAGTGCGATAGCGATATGTCCAAGTTGAGTTTCAATATTTTTGATAGCTTTTCCTTGATTTTGTAATTGGTTTCCTTGTATTTGTAATTGATTTCCTTGATTTTGTAAATGTTGACCCATATTTAATATTAATTCTTCTATAGACAATTTCTTATCTTTAAATTGAGGGTTATTATTATTAAATCCAGGTGGATAATTAGGTTAATAATTAGGATTTCCTTGATTAGATGGATTTCCTAATAGTTGTGTCATATTATTCATCCATGGTTGATTAATTGTATTATTATTCCAATTAAAATTAGGATGATTTTTCCATCCAGGATTATAATAATTTGCATAAGGATTATTAGAGTCCATTGTTAATTGCATTAATTGTTTCATATTGAGATTGGGATTATATAAGTTGTCCAGATGAATTTTCTTCTGATATAGTTGGAGAGTAATTCATTCCAAAATGATCTAATTTTTTAGATACATCAACAATTTATGAAGCTAACATAGATATTGCATCATTTTCATGAATACTAGCTATTTTTTTCGGATTCATTCTATCAGCAGGCCATTGAAAATTATTAGTTGACATTTCTTCGATTAGTGCATAGGCTTCATCAAATGGTTTTGACATTAATGATCCTCCAGAGCAGACATCGATGATTGATCTTAAAGATCCTACTAATCCATTATAGAAAGTTTGGATAATTAACCAATCTGGTAACGCATGATGTGGGCATTTCCTAAGAAGTTCTTTAAATCTCTCCCAAGATTCATATAATGACTCTCCATCAAACTGACTAAAAGAAGTTATATTGTTTCTAAGCTTAGCAGTTTTAGATGGCGGAAAATATTTGGATAGAAATTTTTGTGATAATTCTCCCCAAGTTTTAAAAGATCCAGGTGCTAACGAATTTAACCACATTTTAGTCTTATCCCTTAAAGAAAAAGGAAAAAGTCTAAGTCTAATAGCATCGTTAGATACTCCTTCATATTTGAAAGTAGCACATAGTTCTAAAAAACTAGCAAGATGTAAATTAGGATCTTCAGTAGGTGAACCACTAAATTGATTATTTTGTACCATTTGGATAATTGCAGGTTTAAGTTCGAATGAATTAGCAGCTACATCAGGGTTTTGAATAGTTAAATGAATTTCATCTAATGTAGGCTTGGCATAATCTCATAATGGTCTGGGTTGATTGATCTTTTCATTTTTAGGTATATTTGCCATTTGTGTTAAATTTATAATTTCTTTTTTTTCTAATTCTTTTAATTGTACGCTCTAATTCTGAATCGTAAGGTATTAAATTTTCGTTTCCAAATTTTTGCATACAATTTTATAAAATAAAATAGTTCGTTACTTTAGTAAATAATTTCTTTACTTCCCCGACAACGGCGCCAAAAACTTGACCCACTTTTAATATGTATGCAATTTATGTTTATTGCAACGGTACCAAAAACTTGATCCCGCTTTAAATATAGATATATGATTTAATGTATAATGTGGATTCTACGCAAGTATACGTATCGTATCAAGTAATACAGGGCTCTAGTGGAGTCCAGGTTATCGATCCCACAAGGAAGTTTTTAACAAATTTGTTATCAGCTAAATTTAAAGTAATTGTTTATGAATAAAGTGAACGGAAATTCAAAGTAACTATAATAAACTAAAGTAAACTAATGCTTGAAATAAGTTTATTTAAATACTTCAAAAAAAGTATCCTTCTCCTTGTTTTTAGAAAATTAAGTGAATGATGAATTTAAATAGAATTTTTAAATTGTATTGTGACAAATAGGAGCATTCCTATTCTTTACCCTTTGGTCCAGGTGCAATGAACATTGACTAATCCTATTATAGGTGTTGTAATTAATTTATCTTTCAATAATTTGAAAGCATTCAGGCATTCAGTTGTAAATTCATATTTCTTGTCCTTTTCAAGAAGTTGTCATAGAGGTTTAGTAATTTTTGAAAAATCTTTAATATAACGCATGTAAAATCCAGCATGTCCAAGAAAACTTCTTACCCCTTTTACCGTAGTTGAAGGTGGTAATTTAGCTATTACTTGAATTTTTGCAGGGTCTACTTCCATGCCGTTTTCTGAAATTTTATGCTCTAATATAATGCCGCCTGCAACCATAAATTGACATTTCTCCCAATTAAGAACTAAATTAGTTTTTTCAAATACTTCAAATACTTTTTCAATATGATTTAAGCATGTGTCAAATGTTGTTCCAAATACAGAGAAATCATCCATAAATACTTCTATTCCATTATCAATTAATTCACTAAATATAGACATAATACATCTTTGGAATGTTGCGGGTGCATTACATAATCCAAAGGCATTCTTCGAAAAGCGAAAGTTCCATAAGGACTAGTAAATGTAGTTTTATCTTGATCCTCGGGAGCAATTTGTATTTGATGATAACCGGTATATCCATCTAAGAAACAAAAATACTTATGTCCGGCTAATCTATCTAACATCTGGTCTAGAAATGGTAAAGAGAAGTGATCTTTTCTAGTGGCTGTGTTTAATTTTGTATAATCAATACATATCTGCTATCCAGTAACTTGTCTTATAGGGATAAGATCATTATTTTCATTAGCTTCGACAGTCACCCCTCCTTTTTTAGGCACACAGTGAATTGGGCTTACCCAAGCACTGTCATAAATAGGATATATAATACCATTATCTAACCATTTTAAAATTTCTTTCTTGACTACTTCTTTCATTATCGGATTTAATGTCCTTTGTGGATCTGCTTTAGGTTTTTGTTCATTATCTAAAATAATTCTGTGCATACAGATTGAAAGACTAATTCCTTTAATATCTGCTAAAGTCCAACCAAAAATTTTCTTATATTTTTTAACGTATCTAAAAGTTTTTGTTCTTGAGATTAATTTAATTCAGATGAAATAATAACTGGTAGAGTTGAAGAATTACCTAAGTAAGCATACTTTAAATGATTAGGTAACATTTTTAACTCAAGTTCAGGAGGTTTAATAATTGACGGAACTATATTTTTTTTTAGTATTTTCTGTGTTATCCAAAAATTCAAATTTCTCTTGAATATAATCAAATTCTTCATTTATCTCAGATTTTTCAATTAATTCAATATTTTGTTTTTCTAATTTTTCTTCATAATATTCTTTAAAATCTTCTTTTTGTAAATGATCGAGTACTTCCATTCGAAAACACTCATCATCTTTTTCTAGCGCATGATATTTCAATTATTTAGCAATATTAAAAGTTACTTTTTGGTCATTTACTCTCATAGTTAATTCTCCTTTCTGAACATCAATCATAGCTTTTCCAGTAGCTAAAAATGGTCTTCCTAAAATGATAGGAATTTCTTTATCTTCTTCCATATCTAGAATAATAAAATCTACGAGGAAGATAAATTTATCCACTTTTACTAATACATCTTCAATAACTCCCTTAGGATATGTAACGTAACGATCGGCTAAGCGAAGAGTTATCGAAGTAGGTGAAATTTCTCCCAATCCTAATCTCTTAAAAATTGATAGAGGCATTAGATTGATGCTTGCTCCTAAGTCACACAAAGCTTTTCCATAGAATTTTTCTCCGATAGAGCGGGGTATAGTGAAACTACCGGGATCTTTTAATTTTTCAGGAAGTTTTTTCGAATAATAGCACTACACTCTTCACTAAGTGCAACCATTTCATTATCGGTAAATTTTCTTTTTTTATTTAGAATATCTTTCATAAATTTTACATAGTTTGTCATCTGTTCTAAAGCTTCTACTAAAGAAATATTTATCGTTAATTTCTTCAAAATTTCAAGAAATTTAGCAAATTGTTTGTCTTTTTTATGTTGAATTAGTCGTTGTAGTATAGTGGTGAGTATTCCCGCCTGTCACGCGGGTGACCCGGGTTCGATCCCCGGCAATGGCGCCAAAAACTTGACCCACTTTTAATATGTATGCAATTTATGTTTATAGCAAAGGTACCAAAAACTTGATCCCGCTTTAAATATAGATATATGATTTAATGTATAATGTGGATTCTACGCAAGTATACGTATCGTATCAAGTAATATAGGGCTCTAGTGGAGTCATGGTTATCGATCCCACAGGGAAGTTTTTAACAGATTTGTTATCAGCTAAATTAAAAGGAATTATTTACGAATAAAGTGAACGGAAATTCAAAGTAACTATAATAAACTAAAGTAAACTAATGCTTGAAATAAGTTGATTTAAATAATTCAGAAAAAGTATCATTCTCCTTGTTTTTAGAAAATTAAGTGAATGATGAATTTAAATAGAATTTTTAAATTGTATTGTGACAAATAGGAGCATTCCTATTCTTTACCCTTTGGTCTAGGTGCAAAGAACATTGACTAATCCTATATTTGATTATCGAATCTGCGGTAGCCGGGAGGATACTCGTCGCCACTTCAGAGCTCCCACGTTTCCCTCACCTGAGGGCTAACATCTACACTTCAGCTCTCAAACAGTAGGACTGAATTGAGTATTTTAGTCCGTCACACTAAAATATCTAATTCTACATCCGATAATTAATATTTCCCTATTTATTTGCACCCGCCTTCCAAGGCTTTTGACTTCCCTGGATATTGGATGTAATTTTTACTATAGTTGATAATTCAACATATTTTGACTACTCAATTGGCCAGATTGAAAGTAAATTATGTTTTAAGTAAAAATTATCACTATTTATTTATATTATATTATGTGCTTCTATTTAATTTCATCAATCCGCATAATTTTCATAAACAAGGAGAAAGACTAAGAAAACTACTCAGAATGCATGGGAATAAAACAAAGCATGGATTTCATTTAAAGTTAACAACAATAAACAAAGATACTTATATTAATTTCTTCCCCAAGCATACTCATTGATGTTCCTTTGACTTTTCCTTCTAGTACAACAAACTAAATAGCACTCAATTAAACTAATGAACTCACTGAATTAGACACACACAAATGATACTTAAGACAATAGAAAGAGACTAAAAAGAGACACTAAATCACTTGAATTCGGCCTCTATTTATAGAGGTAAGTAAAGGTCTAAGGGGTGCTTAAACACCTCTTCAAAAAGTGTCCATGTTCAATGTATATGCATTTTGAACTGTCTCGCCGTCGAAAAAAAAAAAGTCTTAATATATGTATAATTAAAATTACAATTAATCAACCTATAAATTAATTATTATTTAAATATTTGTTATCATATAAATTAATATTCATAGTTATATAATAGTAATAAATAATATATGTCTAAGCAGAAATTAATTTAAATATATCTTAATTAATAGATAACTATATTATTATAAAAGTTATATAATAATATATTTAAATATTATTATATAAATAACTATATACGATAAATAATTATACTATAAGACTAATAATATATTAATTTAAAGGGAAAAAAATGTTATTATTTATAAATTAATAGATAAATAATATGATAACTAATTTATAGTAAATTAACTTATAGTTTTATTAATTAATATTTAGTAATAGTATAAAATATTACTATGATAAAATTAAAATTAAAATATATTATTAAAAAACTTGTTAAGTTATAATATTAATAGCTATAAAATTTATGATAATTTATGACTAATAGTATATTTAATATATTTAATCCTATTAAATTAATTTGTATATATAGTTTAATTATCTATTATAGTATAAATTATTAGTAAATTTATTATATATTAACTTATAATTATTAATACTATATATAAAATTACTAATAGTTAAATTATAATAACTAAAATATTTATAACTATATAATTCAAAAGTTAATAAATATAATTTAACTAGTTAATAGATAATAGTATAGTTATCAATATATAATAATGTTAAAAATATAATAATTTAATCGTATAAAAGTGGGGATTAAATTATAGTTATTATCTTATATTATTAAATATATATAGTATAAAACTCTTAATAATTTATATAAGTAATTTAAATATAAATTAAATAAATATTATACTTAAATTATAATACCTAAATTATTATATATTAAGTTATTAGTAATATTAAATTATAACTATATTAAGTTATTAGTAATATTAAATTATAGTAATATTTAATATAATTTAACTATATTAACTAAGTTTTTAAATATTAATTAATTATTATAGAATAAAGAAAACTAATATTAAAGATATATAATTTACATGTATAATAATTTAGTATACTAATAATAATTAATTTAAATATAGTTAACTAATTATTTTTTTAGTAAATTTAATATATTTTAGTATTTAACTATATTAGTTATCTTTATTCTAATTTAACTATATTAAATTATTATATAAGTATTAACATGTTCTAAGATTTATTATATATAAGTATTAACCTATAATTAAATATTACCATAATTAATTTAATATATTTAAAATTAGGTTAAATATAATGTTTAAATTAGTTTAAATTAAAACTATATAATTTACTATAACTACTATATTTAAATTTAAATTTATATACTAATTAAGTCATATATTATATGTATATTTAATTATGTATCTATAACTTATACATTTTTATAGTTATTAATATAATTTAGATAATACTAATTTACTAATAATTATATATATAAACTGACAGTATCCTCCCAGCCTAGCCACAGATTCAGTAATCAAACATAGGATTAGTCAATGTTCTTTGCACCTGGACCAAAGGGTAAAGAATAGGAATGCTCTTATTTGTCATAATACAATTTAAAAAAATTCTATTTAAATTCATCATTCACTTAATTTTCTAAAAACAAGGAGAATGATACTTTTTCTGAATTATTTAAATCAACTTATTTTAAGCATTAGTTTACTTTAGTTTATTATAGTTACTTTGAATTTCCGTTCACTTTATTCGTAAGTAATTCCTTTAAATTTAGCTGATAACAAATCTGTTAAAAACTTCCCTGTGGGATCGATAACCAGGACTCCACTAGAGCCTTGTATTACTTGATACGATACGTATACTTGCGTAGAATCCACATTATACATTAAATCATATATCTATATTTAAAGCGGGATCAAGTTTTTGGTACCGTTGCTATAAACATAAATTGCATACATATTAAAAGTGGGTCAAGTTTTTGGCACCGTTGCATAGTATAATATATATAATTATACTTAATGTTACTATAGTTATTAATACTATTATATATTTAAATAATACTTAACCCACTTTTAATATAATTAATATATTTAGTATTATATAATTTATTATCTATGCAAAAATTAACTTATGTTAGTTAGTTATCATAGATTAAATAAATTATATTAGTTACTAAAATTAAATATATATAAATTAACTATAAAATAATTAGTTATTATATTTTTAAAAGTTGTTTAAATAGATAATAGTTTTAAATATTAACATAATAGCTATAATTTATTAATAATATATGATAGTATTTACAATAACTAATGTACATATTTAAAAGTTGACTATAAATTAATTATACTAACTAACAAATTATTCCTTTTACTTTTAATTCTTTATAATAGTAGTATATATATATTAATTTATATAGGATTTAATAATTAATATTAATTTTAAATTTTAATTAAACTAATACTATATAGTATAATTAAATTTATATATTTTAGTAATAATTAAATCATTATACTTATATTATATTTTGTATAATTAATAAATAAGTATAGTTTAGTATATTATTACATAGTATTAGTTTGTTTAATTTAATATAATAATTTAAACATATATTAATAATTAAGTATATTTAATAAGTAAATTAATTATATATATTAATAGTTAAATTAATATATTAGCAACGATTATGTATAAACTATTACTAATCATTATTAATTTAAAATAGTTTATTATAAGTATTATTTATTAACTTAATTTAGTTAATATTATATAAAGTTCTTACCTTTGCTATAGTAGTTATAGACTAATAATATATTATACCTATTATTAAATTAACTAATATATTATACTTATAATTACTAATTAGTTAATATCTTATTTTTATTTAAAATTAATAATTAAAAGTTATTATATTAAGTATTGATAATATTAGATATTTAAACCATAAAATAGATAAGTATTAATAATTATAATATAATATTTAAATACATATAATATTAATTTACTAAATATATGTTTAAATAAGTACTTATTAATTATAATATTTTAAATTTATTATTATTAATATAATTATATAATATATTAGTCTTAATAAATTAATTATTATAAATTCGTTATAGAAATATGGTTTTAACCTAAAATAATATAATAATATAGATAACTATTATGCCAAAAGTTGGTTCATGATCGTCTTCTTATATAAATATTTGATAAATAATAATTAGTTAATCAATATAATAACTTTACAATTATATTATTATAAATAGTGCAAGTAATATTAGAATTCTGAGTAGTTAAATTATCACTTTCTAATTATATAAGATAATTAAATTAACTAAAGTATTAGTTTACTATTATCATTTAAATTTATTAGTTTAATTTATGATATAATAAAAAATATATAAATTAATTAATGTTTTGATATAATAATTATTCATATATAAAGTTATATGTAATTTATAATACTTATATATATTTTATTTTACAAAGACATATTATATATTATAATAAGTTTTATATAATAAATATTAATGATAATAATATATATATTAGATATGATATTATATTTATTAATTTACTTATTTAAATGTATCATATTTATAAATGTTTACTATATATTGCAAATATATTATTTAATTATAGATTTAATTTGCTATATAATTGAAGTTTCATAATATATTAGAAATATATTCGTTATTAATTACATATATATGAATAAATTTAACTTAACTTATTATGAAAATACATATTAAAAGAAAATCCCAAATATTATTTCTCTTTAGTATAAATGTATAACTGTATTATCTACTATATATTTAATCTTATTTTAATTAGATATATTATATAATAACTATTAATTATATAATATTAATTTATATGTAAAAACTATTAATATTAAATTATATATAACTTATTTTATTATATAAGTTAAATTATATTATACATCATATATCATTTATAGGTTATATATATATATATATATATATATATATATATATATATATATATATATATAACCTATTGTATAAATAATATTAATAGTTTTCATTATGAGTCGAAGTTTGATTTGATCATCTAAAAATTGATGAGATTTTATGTAAATTGTTATGTCTCAGCATTTAGAGTGTTGTGGTGTGGATTGCGATGCTGAGTATTATGGATTTGAACATTTAAGTTAAGTATGTTGTTAAGTTATTAGTGTGAAATTTGTAAGTCTCATGGATTTCATATATAAAGTTATATTGTTTGTGTTGTGTGACTTTTTATGAGTATAAGTATCTAATCTTAGTATTATTATTAAATTAAGTGATCAGAAGATTGATTAAGGGCAATTCGAGGTTGAAAATGATTGACGAATTTCAAAAATTTAAAATTTTTGGGAGCTCGCCGATGGCGAGAATTATCTTGTAGAGCAGAAAGAAGATTTGAGCATATAGATCAAATGATCGGAGGCTTGGAGAGAAGACATGATTATGATAGCGAATATCTCCAGCGACATTCAGAGTACGAGATTGCATACTATGAAGCTGAGCGTCGATATAGGAGTGGTGATTTAGATGTTGTCTTTCCTGAGTGCCCCCGTTATTCACAGTACCAGCCTGCTCAGCCTTCTCAGCCTGGAGATCAGGGAGATGACATAGTTTGAGATTTTAATGTAGAAGATTATAGCTTTTGTTTAGTTTATTTGGTTTGTTTAGATTTGTTATTTTGCAAACTTTATTATTTTGGATGTGATTAATCCGTACTTTCTGTGGACTTTAGACTTGGTATGTTTATTTGTTTGCTTGAGCTGTGATATTAGATTTCTTATGTGTGTTAAATTAGTTTCAATTTTTTTTAGGATGTTAATTTAAAGTTTTTATAAGTTATACATGTTAAACATTGTTTAGGATGTTTAAATATGTTCTAAAATAGATTAGTTAAATGTATGTGTAGTAATAAATTAAGTTTTCTTTGTTATGTTTGATACTTATTTTAAAATTTCCATCTCTGCACTTTCTTTTAAGTATTATATGTGGAAGAATACTAACAGTACAGGTTCTGTAAGTAATGAAAAAGCCTGCAAAAATTTCAAAGAAAAAAAATACCTAAAGCTCAAAGGTATGATGAATTTTTTTTATATACTTTCCCTTTTTCACTATATAGTATAGATAGAAAAATTTAAGTTTGGGGGAAGGTAAAAATACAAATTTAATTAAATATTATTATGAAATAATTTGGATAATTTAACTAAATAGTCCTAAGTTTATTAATATTATTTTTCTTTAATACTCTATAGTATTTAAGTTTTTGTCCTATTAATTAACAATAAAACTATATTATATTTAGTAATATTTATAATATACCTATATTTATGAGAAATTAATAATAAGTTTAATTTTATACTCGTCAATCCAATTACACTTATTTGTTCTACACTTTATAAATTTACATTCCCCGGCCACGGCGCCAAAAACTTGATGCGACCCGCAATTACACATTAAATTAACATCCAAAAGATGGCCAAAAACTTGACCCGATTTATAAATAGCGGCTAGTGTGAAAAATCTTAAATGATATAAAAATTTGAAAATATTTTACACACTAGGGGTACTACGCAAGTATACATATCGTTTCAAGTAATATAGAGTTTTCTTTAAAAACCCCAGTATTGATCCCACGAGGAAGTGAAGTAAGAGGTCCTTAGTCAAATTCTAGTTTACTACAACTAGTCCTTAGTTTGGAATATTGATTAAAATTGTGTTTTATCTAGCAACTACTCCTAAATATAAGTGTTAAATGTAATAGTAACTATAACTAAATGTAAATAATAATTCTAAAGATAACCCTTTTTGGATGAATTGGTTTGGAGAATTTCGAGATATTAAAAACTACTATTCTTATGTAATGAAATAGATAATGTATAGGAATGAGATGAATTTAATATTGTATGTGCTAAATAGGAGCAATCTTATTCTTTACCCTTTGGTCCAGGAATAAAGAACATTGACTAATCCTATGCTTGGTTACTGAATCTGCGGCTAGGCTGGGAGGATACCGGCTCTCACTTCGGAGCTCCCACATTCCCTTCGCCTAAGGGCTAACATCTACACTTCAGCACCCAAACAATAGGACCGAATTGAGAATTTTAGCCTGTCACTCTAAAATCTCCAATTCTACGCCCGATAATTATATTTCATTATTTATTTGCATTTAATTCCCATGAACTTCACCATCCATGGAATTTGAATGTGGTTCCACTTTGTTGAGAATTACACTGCCCTTTCGGGTTGATGCAATTACAACGAATTTTAACACTACAATGGACCCTTATTGCAATGTAAATGAAGTGCAAGTAAAAACCATTACATTTATAATTAAATTTACTTCTACCATGCATCACAAAATCCTAAACATGATTTCTACTCATTGCAAATAAAAAGTAAAAGGAAAATAATGGCATAATCTTCTTATGCCACTATTTTAAAAGAAGAAGAAAGAGTAAGAGAGATGCGTCACAAAGCACGAAAAAAACATAAAGGAAACTTCATTTAACAAAAGCAAATCCACTAAATAAATGTTTACAAAATTATAATGTAATGAAGAACAATACTTAGCTTTTTCCCCTTGAAAGAAAGACGAAGATCTCTCCCATAAAGTCTCCCGGCGGTCCATGCAATGCTAACGAAATCCCTTATAAATTCTCTCAAAATCTCCTCTCCAATCTCTCTAAAAGAGTAGAAATCTACATTTCTACTCTTAATCTAAGAATCCTAAACATTCCCCAAAGTTTTTCTCTTCTTTCCTCTATTGTTTCTCTACCATTTCTAACATATATTTGCCATTTTTAAAGAGTGTGGACGAATTTCCAAAAGTCTCCTTAAGAACCCCTTCAAAAAAGCCTCCAAATACGTTGAATATTGGCCCAAAACCGCCAAATGTCGGTTCATGGTCATCCGGGCCGCTGTCGGCGGGTTCGAGGCCGCTGTCGGCGGCCTTTTTGGCCATATTTCGGTGGTCTCGGGAAAATCTCGCGGTCGGCGAGATCGATCTCGCCGTCGGCGAGCAAGTGCTGTGCGACTCCACGGTTTCACTCCGTTTGGCTCCGTTTCAACTCTGTTTCGCTCCATTTTAGTTGCGTTGCATTCGTAACAGATAGACCTACAAAATAAACATAAAAATAACCTTTCTTTAAAGTATAATCTTATTAATAAATATGCAAGAAGTGTAAAAGAGATTAAGCATCAAAAGACTTATCGAAAGGTGTTAGGGCAGAATTTCATTTCTTGCTCGTTTTTGCTCCAAATTGCACCGCTTTTGCTTTATTTTGCTCCAATCACCATTTCTTATACCTAAATCCAAAAAACTTACAAAATATATTCCTTTAAAGTGTAATATCATCAAAAATAAGTAAAATGATATAGCAAAAAGCATATATATTTTAGGCGTATCAAAATCCCCCAAACTTAACTGTTACTTGTCCTCAAGTAACACTTTTACTACATAAAAATATAACTCAGGGCAATGTACTTTTCACCTGTAATACACAAAATTTTTTCATTTAAAAGAATATATTGGTTAGACTTTTAGAAAGAAATTCAGTAACTCAGGTTAACACTACAAGTATAAGAATATTCAGCAATCAAGTCTAAGGGTTCTAGTCTTCTATTTATTTCAAGATAAACCATATTTTGTCACATTAAGAGTGCCTTGAAAGATTATGTGAAAAAGGAGTTCATGTAAACTTCATCAGTATGTAGGCCAATACTTTAAATATAAATTCAGAAATGAAATCAAGTTCTCCCTTTAGAGTGACTCAAGTGAAGCCAATTTTTTAGTAGGCATCTCCTCAAGCTTCTCCTCATAAATATTTTTTTTTCTTTTTTTTTCTTTTCTTTTGGGATCATTTTTAATCCCCATTTTTTTACTCTCTTTTCTTTTTCTATATTTTTTTTAATGAGGATTACTATATCTTGAGAGCCTGTAATGATTTTGAACTCCACTCTCCTCCTTCTAAAGTTCACACTTGAAACACATCTTTACTTTATACTTAGGTAAGAGCTTTATTATTCATCATAAAATCACAATCTCTTCTTAACACACAATACTTTAAGTCTCTTAACATTTCAAAAATATAGCTTTCTTTACTTTAAATAGTTAACTATAATCAAATTCTTTCATACCAAATATCTCACCCTTATAAAATTAACCATTATTACTAAAAACTTTCATTCAATCCTTCCATAATATTAATCTAAAATAAAAAGTTTTAGTTATCTCAAGCGAGGTTCAACTGCCAGAAGTTATGCTAATAATTTTTGAAAATATAACAATTGAGAACAAATGAGAGTTAATATTTTTCTTCCCCCCAAACTTAAATTTTAAAATATTTTGTAACTAATTCCATAAAATATAGCAGGAAGAAAAAGTAAAGGTTGAATATACTTACTACTACAACAATCTATCAAATTCATATCATGCATAATCAGGATAAAATGACTGTAGGAGAAAGTAAATCTAACCTAAAACATGCTTGTAATAAAATTACACTAAAAGGAACTATTTTCACAGTAAAATTTTATTTTTCTTCCTACCACCAAACTTAATTTTTAACATATATAGCATTCAATACGGAAAATATAAGCAGGAAGAAAATAATTTAGAAATTCTATCTACCACAAATGTCTATCAAAATCATTCGCAAGTATTCAATAGGACAAAACAATATGTAAATAAAGTTGTAACACAAACATAAACACAAACACACAATTCAAATACAAACACAAATGATAAATGACGTCAATTCTTCCTTTATCTCATCGCATCTCACTAATTTACTTCCAATTTCTAACGGAATCACTACACTAGTAAATTAGGTACTTTAAAATGATTTCATAGATTATAATCCCAAAGATAAGATTATCCCTAATAAATTGGTTTACGGACACCAATCTCAGGCATCATCTAATCCTTATAATTAAGCACGTCTAAAAGTTATATAAAATAGTGTAAGATCATCGATATGGTATTCATCAAATAGGTTCATGACTCCTATATAATGAAAATAAAGTTGCAGAAAAGAAGTAACAAATTAAGATGGAGTTATCAATGTTTGAAATTCATGATTTCTCTTGTAAAACTTATGTCTGGGTGAGACCCAAGTCACAGTGGACTTGTTAATCCAATTACTACAAGCGATCAATTTTAGCCATAATAAGAAGTTAAGGAATCACCTCCCTCATGACACAGACAGATATCAAATCAAACTACTAAGAATCCAAACATCTACCAATCATCAATCAAACTGATCAATCCATAATGACACATACACATCAATTCAATCGACTCTAATGCAAACACCATACAACACTAGCAATCATGACCCTCGAGCACACTAAATCAAAGCACACTGATAACTATGGGTTGCCTCCCATAAAGCGCTTGGTTTAACGTCATTAGCCCGACAAATGATTCCTCCTGGATCAAAATTCCATTTAAGTAATCCTCGATCAATCGCCCAATCATTTCCAGATCCAGGGATTCCTACAAAATTCCCAAATTGTAATTTTTCATCCAGCACTTCCTTTTCAGATGGATTTATATTATTTTTCCTCATATTTCTTTCTAGATCCAATATTCATCTATTAATTTTCTCAATCCGCATATTAATATCATCCTTGAAATTTATAAGAAAATACTTTTTGGCTTAAGTTAATAATTTAGAAATTCTTTTGATGTATTTATGTTTAGGGTATATCTAAAAAGAGACTCTCTAAACAATATGAAGTACGAGAAACCTATACCAGCGAGTATGAAACTTTTGAAACTATGGAAGAACCACTGGAAGAGGTGATCGACTTTCTCACTGATGGGAAAGGAGTCTGGAAGATAAAGCAGCGAGAACTGGTAAACTTCCCTCTTTCTATGCTAAATGCAACATCTAAAGCCTGACATTATTTTAAATAAAGAAATTATTTTATTAATATTTATTATAGATATTGGTATAATTAAAATTAATAATATAATATATTAATTATAAAAGATATATATATACAATATCTTTTAAAATATAAATATTTAATTTATTCAGAGTTAATAGTGATAATTATTTAATAATTTAGTATATATTTAAGTATATTATTATAGTAAATTTAGTGTGACAGACTTATAACTAATTAGTATAATATAACATACATATGATATTAGTAAATAATTTTATAATAACTATTATTAATTATATCCACATTACATTGTTTAACACTAATATATTATTTTAATGATAAATTAAATAATAGGTATTAGTAAATAATAAAATTTATAATATTAATATAGTTCTATATATACACAAAATTTATAATAACTAATAGTAATATAAATTAGGTTAATAGTTTTAAACTATATAGCATTACTAAATATTAATATAGGCTATATAATAAATTAATAATAATAATTTATAAATATATAATATAATTATAATAGTTAATATACTTATAATATCTAACTAAAATTATAATTAAAATATTATGTTAAAAATTAAATATATTAGTATAACTATATAATATAATAAATAAAATGTACTAATATATTTATTTAAACTATTACAATTCTACTATATATTAAACTTTAGTATATTATTATTACTAAATATTATTATCTATATTAATTTAATTTATAGGTATTATTAATATTAAATTTTTTATGATAACTTAATAATTTTAATAACTCTAAATAACTTAATATAGGTTAAATTTAATATATTATTTTAAAGTTATCAGTAGTATATAATATGTTATTTATTATAATATTTATTAATTTAATATACTAATTAGTATGATAAATATTATATAGTAATATATTGAAATATTAGTATTAAATATATATTATACACTAAATACATATTAATAAATAATTTTAATTAAGTATATTATATTAAATTAAGTAAAATATTTAATATATTTAATCATATTCTCTAATCTACGTAATGACTATAATTATTTATTATAATACTATAATAAATAATTATAATTAATATAGTAATAATAAATTAAATTAAATATAATTAAAGTTAATATTTTAATTAAATTATATAATAATATAATATAATTTACTAATATAATTATAACTAAATTTATATAATATGATTATATAAACTAATTATCTATAATAATAAACTATAATAATTTCTTATTATTTTATATTTATATTATTAGATTAAAATATATCCTAGGTTAATATCAATATAATTATAAACTATATTTTTTAAAATTTTATTATATATTTTAATAGTATGTATTTGATATTTATATAGTATATATTAATTAAAATACTTACTAAATAATTTAATTACATTTATACTAAATAACTAATATATATTAGTTATTAATTTAGTTTAATATTAATTATTTTATAATATCATATTATATTAGACTTATTCAATATTCTACCCCAGATAATTGGCAAAGTGCATAGATAAGACCAGGATGTCCTAGTCCTCCTCCACTTTCATTTCTAGCAGTGGCTAATATGTTTTTATATATAACATTTCCCACATTAATACTCTTCTAGTTCTGAAATTAGATATTTATGTAATTTAATATATGAGTTAAATTATTCAACATTTAATATATTCAATATAGTTAAATAAGTTTATATATATTTTTAATATTAGAACATCAAATAAAAATTACATATTAATTATATTTATAAACATATGATATATAAACTTACTAATTTTATATTATTAATGAGTTTAATATATAACTAATAGTATTTATTATATTAAATATTATTAAATTCTACATATAATATGACATTTAATTATTAATTTTAGTTATAATAGTTATTTAATAATTTAATAATAGATATAAACTTAATTTTAAAATATATTAATAATTTATATATAATATTATTTTATTTATAATTATATTAATATTCACTTTAGTTAAATATTTTAATTATTAATTATATATAACTAATATAGAGATTTTTAAAATACAAGTGGTATATTGATCACAGAAAAATAATATTAGTATTGCGATTAATATATAGAAAAATAAATTACTAATAATATTAATCGTTTATTATAAAAAATAATAATAGACAAAATAATAAATTAGACATAAACTGATTAATTTAACTTATTTTAATAATGAATGATTTAAACAAAGATAAACATTAAATATTTAATATTAAATTATTGCGGTAATAAATAATTTAATGAGTATAAATTATTAAATATAGTTAAACTACATATTAAATTAGCGAGATAAATATTTATATATTAGTCTAATTATTTAATTAAATTAACATATATATATATATATATATTATGTTTTGAATAAAATTTATATAAATAATATTTAAAATATTAATTAGTTTATATTTATTAATTATATATTTTATATTTTATATTAATTAAATAATTAACTATTTATCTCATCAATTTAAATTTATTATAATTCTAAAGTTTATAATATATGATAATTTTTAATATTAATAACTTATTTATTTAATGAATTATATGAAGTTAATAATATTATTAAAGGATCATTAAATATAAAATATATATTAAAATAATTTAATATGTTAGTTAAATATCACTATACTCATTATTAGTAAATTATATTTTAAACTTAAATAACTTAAATATATATGTATTTAATTTTAATTATCATAGATTCAATTTAATATTAATATAATATATTATTAAATTATTAACTGATATATTAATAGTATATTTTTATTAATTTTCATATATTTTTCTAGTTTATTAATGATATATATATTCTAATTTATTTTCATATATTTATAATAAGTAATGTGATGAAATATTAAATTCCATATAGAAATAATCATATTAAGTCGTTGTAGTATAGTGGTGAGTATTCCCACTTGTCACGAGGGTGCCCCGGGTTTGATCCCCGACAACGGCGCCAAAAACTTGACCCGACCCGCAATTACGCAGTAAATTAACTTTCAAAAGATGGCCAAAAACTTGACCCGATTTATAAATAGCGGCTAGTGCACAAAATCTTAAATGATATAAAAATTAGAAAATATTTTACACACTAGGGGTACTACGCAAGTATACGTATCGTTTCAAGTAATATAGAGTTTTCTTTAAAAACCCCAGTATCGATCCCAAGAGGAATTGAAGTAAGAGGTTCTTAGTCAAATTCTAGCTTACTACAACTAGTCCTTAGTTTGGAATATCGATTAAAATTTTGTTTTATCTAGCAACTACTCCTAAATGCAAGTGTTAAATGCAATAGTAACTATAACTAAATGCAAATAATAATTCTAAAGATAACCCTTTTTGGATGAGTTGGTTTGGAGAATTTTGAGATATTAAAAAGTACTATTCTTATGTATGAAATAGATAATGTATAGGAATGAGATGCATTTAATATTGTATGTGCCAAATAGGAGCAATCCTATTCTTTACCCTTTAGTCCAAGCATAAAGAACATCGACTAATCCTATGCTTGGTTACCGAATCTCGTGGCTAGCCGGGAGGATACCGGCCGCCACTTCGAGCTCCCACGTTCCCCTCACCCGAGGGCTAACATCTACACTTCAGCACCCAAACGATAGGACCGAATTGAGGATTTTAGCGTGTCACTCTAAAATCTCCAATTCTACGCCCGATAATTATATTTCTTTATTTATTTGCATTCAATTCCCATGAACTTCACCATCCATGAAATTTGAATGTGGTTCCACTTTGTTGAGAATTACACTGTCCTTTCAGGTCGATGCAATTACAACAAATTTTAACACTACAATGGGCCCTTATTGTAATGTAAATTAAGTGCAAGTAAAACCCAACAAATTTATAATTAAATTCACTTCTACCATGCATCACAAAATCCTAAACATGATTTCTACTCATTGCAAAAGAAAAGTAAAAGGAAAACAATGACATAATCTTCTTATGCCACTATTTTCAAAGAAGAAGAAAAAGTAAGAGAGATACGTCACAAAGCACGAAGAAAACATAAAGGAAACATCATTTAACAAAAGCAAATCCACTAAATAAATGTTTACAAAATTATAAGATAATGAAGAACAATACTTAGCTTTTTCCCCTTGAAAGAAAGACGAAGATCTCTCCCATAAAGTCTCCTAGTGATCCATGCAATGCTAGCGAAATCTCTTACAAATTCTCTCAAAATCTCCTCTCCAATCTCTCCAGAAGGGTATAAATCTACATTTCTACACTTAATCTAAGAATCCTAAACATTCCTCTAAGTTTTTCTCTCCTTTTCTCTATTGTTTCTCTCTCTAATCTACGCATTTCTAACACAAATTTGCCATTTTTAAAGAGAATGGACAAATTCCGAAGAGTTTCCTTAAGCACCCCTTCGAAAAAGCATCCAAATACGTCGAATATTGGCCCAAAACCGCCAAAAGTCGGTTCATGGTCGTCCTGGCCGCTGTCGGCGGGTTCGAGCTCGCTGTCGGTGAGCTTTTCGGCCATTTTTCAGTGGTCTCAGGAAAATCTCACCGTCGGCGAGATCGATCTCGCCGTCGGCGAGCAGGCTGCTGCGCGGCTGCACCGTTTCGCCCTATTTCAGTTGCGTTGCGTTCGTAACAGATAGCTCAACAAAATAAGCATAAAAACAACCTTTCTTTAAAGTGTAATCTCATTCAAAAATATGCAAGAAGTGTAAAAGATATTAAGCCTCAAAAGACTTATCGAAAGGTTTCAGGGTAGAATTTCATTTCTTTCTCGTTTTTGCTCCAAATTGCACCGTTTTTGCTTCCTTTTGCTCCAATCACCATTTCTTGTACCTAAAACTAAAAAACATACAAAATAACTTCCTTTAATATATATATCGTGAGGAGAATTTCTGAAGTTTTTAATGCAGATCGAGGCCGCTGTCGGCGGCCTTTTTGGGCACTTTTCGGTTGTCTCGGGAAAATCTCACCTTCGGCGAGATCGAACTCGCTACGGCGAACAGGCTGCTGCGCGGCTCCACCGTTTGGCTCTGTTTCAACTTCGTTTCGCCCCATTTCAGTTGTGTTGCGTTCGTAACAGATAGCCCTACAAAATAAGTATAAAAACTAGCTTTCTTTAAAGTGTAATCTCATTCAAAAATATGCAAGAAGTGTAAAAGAGATTAAGCATCAAAAGACTTATCGAAAGGTGTCAGGGCAGAATTTCATTTCTTGTTCGTTTTTGCTCCAAATTGCACCGTTTTTGCTTCCCTTTGCTCCTATCACCATTTCATGTACCTAAAACCAATAAACATACAAAATACCTTCCTTTAAAGTGTAATATCACTAAAAAATAAGTAAAATGATAAAGCAAAAAGCGTATATATTTTAGGCGTGTCAAAATCCCCCAAACTTAAGTGTTACTTGTCCTCAAGTAACACTTTTACTAATAAAAATATAACTCAAGGCAATGTACTTTTCACCTGTAATACACTAAAATTTTTCATTCAAAGGAATATATTGGTTAGATTTTTAGAAAGAAATTCAGTAACTCAGGTTAACGCTACAGGTATAATAATATTTAGCAATCAAGTCAAAGGGTTCTAGTCTTCTATTTATTTCAAGATAAACCATAATTTATCACATTAAGAATGCCTTGAAAGATTTTGTGAAAAAGATTTCAGGTAAACTTCATCAGAATGTAGGCCAATACTTTAAATATAAATTCAGAAATGAAATAAAGTTCTCCCTTTAGGGTGACTCAAGTGAAGCCAATTTTTGATTAGGCATCTCCTCAAGCTTCTCCTCATAAATCTTTTTCTTTTCTTTTTTTTCTTTTCTTTCGGGATCATTTTCAATCCTCTTTTTTTCACTCTTTTCTTTCTCTCTTCTTTTTTTTCCTTCTTTTCTTTTAATAAGGATTACTATATCTAGAGAGCCTGTAATGATTTTGAACTTCACTCTCCTCTTTCTAAAGTTCAAACTTGAAACACATCCTTACTTTATAATTAGGTATTAGCTTTATTATTCATCATAAAGTCACAATCTCTTCTTAACACACAATACTTTAAGTCTCTTAACATTTCAAAAATACAGTTTTCTTTACTTCAAATAGTTAACTATAATCAAATTCTTTCATACCAAATATCTCACCCTTATAAAATTAACCATTATTACTAAAAACTTTTATCCAATCCTACCATAATATTTAACTAAAATAAAAAATTTTAGTTATCTCAAGCGAGGTTCAATTGCCAGAAGTTATGCTAATAATTTTTGAAAATATAATAATTGAGAACAAATAAGAGTTAATATTTTTCTTCCCTCCAAACTTAAATTTTAAAATATTTTGCAACTAATTCCATAAAATATAGCAGGAAGAAAAAGTAAAGGTTGAATATACTTACTACTACAACATCCTATCAAATTCATATCATGCATAATCAGGATAAAATGACTATAGGAGAAAGTAAATCTAGCCTAAAACATGCTTGTAATAAAATTACTCTAAAAGGAAGTATTTTCACATTAAAATTTTATTTTTCTTCTTACCCCAAAACTTAATTTTTAACATATAAAGCATTCAGTATAAAAAATATAAGCAGGAAGATAACAATTTAGAATTTCTATCTACCACAAATGTCTATCAAAATCATTTGCAAGTATTCATTAGGACAGAACAATATGCAGCAGAAAGTAAATCTAAACTAATCATGACAAAATGAAATTAACTAAACCAAAGTGTAACTAGCATAGCATGTATCAGTAAGGGAATATAAAAATGTTCTTCAATACCTAAATAAAGTTTTAACACAGACATAAACACAAACACACAATTCAAATACAAACACAAATGATAAATGAGGTCAATTCTTCCTTTATCTCATCGCATCTCACTAATTTACTTCCAATTTCTAATAGAATCACTACACTAGTAAATTAGGTACTTTAAAATGATTTCATAAATTATAATCACAAAGATAAGATTACCCCTGATAAATTGGGTTCCGAACACCAATCTCAGGCATCACCTAATCTTTATAATTAAGCACCTATAACAGTTATAAAGATAGTGTGAGATCATCCACATAGTATTCATTAAATAGGTTCATGACTCCTATCTAATGAAAATAAAGTTGCAGAAAGGAAGTAACAAATTAAGATGGAATTATCAATGTTTGAAATTCATGATTTCTCTTGTAAAACTTAAGTCTGGGTGAGACCCAAGTCACACTGGACTCGTTAATCCAATTACTACAAGAGATCAATTCTAGCCATGATAAGAAGTTAAAGAATCACCTCCCTCATAACACAGACAAAGATCAGATCAAACTGCTAAAAATCCAAACATCTACCAATCATCAATCAAACTGATCAATCCATAATGACACATAAACATCAATTCAATCCACTCTAATGCAAACACTATACAACACTAACAATCATGACTCTCAAGCACACTAAATCAAAGCACACTGATAACTATGGGTTGCCTCCCATAAAGTGCTTGGTTTAACGTCATTAGCCCGACAAATGATTCCACCTGGATCAAAATTCCATTTAAGTAATCCTCGATCAATCACCCAATCTTTTTCAGATCCAGGAATTCCGACAAAATTCTCAAATTTAAATTTTTATTCAACTCTTCCCTTTCAAATGGATTTATATCATTGTTCCTCATATTTCTTTCTAGATCCAATATTCTTCTATTGATTTTCTCAATCCACATATTAATATCATCCTTGAAATTGATAAGAAATGGATTTTTATAAGATACTTCAATATCTCCCAAATAAGTGTAGATTTTGTAAGCAATAGATTTATTTTGCCCACAACTTTCAAAAAACTTAAATAGGAAACAAAAATAATACATTAATAAATATATAAAATATATACGCTTTTTAAGTTTATTATTTTTAATATTAGTATAAAAATATTATATCAAATTTATTTTAAGATTAATATTATTACAGATTTTAATAATATAGAAATTATTAAAATAATCATAAAATTATTTTAATACAAATTAAATTAAATATCTTATTCACTCTAAGTTAATTTTAAATTATATTAAAAGTTTAGAATAACATAAGATTAATATTAAAGATTATTTGGTTATTTAAGGTATATTACATAAATATTATCTAACATAAATAATATAGCAATAATGTTGTGTCTCTTTATAAAAATGATTATTAAATTATTTTTCTTTAATAATCTATAAATAGAGGCCAAATTTTAGTGTCTTAGTGTGTCTATTTTAGAGAGTCCCTTTTTAGTCTCTTTCTATTGTCTTAAGTGTCATTTGTGTGTTTCTAATTTAGTGAGTTTGAGTGTGTTTAGTGAGTTCATTATTTTAATTGAGTGCTATTTAGTTTGCTGTACTAGAAGGAAAAGTCAAAGGAACTTCAAGGAGTCTGCTTAGGGAGGAAATTAAGATAAGTATCTTTGTTTATTGTTGTTAACTTTAAATGAAATCCATGCTTTGTTTTATTCCCATGCATTCGAGTAGTTTTCTTAGTCTTTCTCCTTGTTTATGAAAATTATGCGGATTGATGAAATTAAATAGAAGCACCTAATATAACATAAATAAATTGTGATAATTTTTACTTAAAACTTAATTTACTTTCAATCTGGCCAATTGAGTAGTTAAAATATGTTGAATTATCAACTATAGTAAAAATTACATCCAATATTCAGGAAGTCAAAAGCATTGGAAGGCGGGTGCAAATAAATAGGGAAATATTAATTATTGGACGTTGAATTGGATATTTTAGTGTGACAGACTAAAATACTCAATTCGGTCCTATTGTTTGAGAGCTGAAGTGCAGATGTTAGCCCTCAAGAGAGGGGAACGTGAGAACTCTGAAGTGGCAGCCAATATCCTCCCAGCCTAGCCGCAGATTCAGTAATCAAACATAGGATTAGTCAATGTTCTTTGCACCTAGACCAAAGGGTAAAGAATAGGAATGCTCCTATTTGTCACAATACAATTTAAAAAATTCTATTTAAATTCATCATTCACTTAATTTTCTAAAAACAAAGAGAAGGATACTTTTTCTAAATCAACTTATTTCAAGCATTAGTTTATTTTAGTTTATTATAGTTACTTTGAATTTCTGTTAACTTTATTCGTAAGCAATTCCTTTAAATTTAGCTAATAACAAATCTGTTAAAAACTTCCCTGTGGGATCGATAACCAGGACTCAACTAGAGCCCTGTATTACTTAATACGATACGTATACTTGCGTAGAATCCACATTATACATTAAATCATATATCTATATTTAAAGCGGGATCAAGTTTTTGGTACCGTTGCTATAAACATAAATTTCATACATATTAAAAGTGGGCCAAGTTTTTTGCGCCGTTGTTATGGATTTGAACATTTAAGTTAAGTATGTGTTAAGTTATTAGTGTGAAATTTGTAAGTCTCATGGATTTCATACATAAAATTATATTGTTTGTGTTGTGTAACTTTTTGTGAGTATAAGTATCTAATCTTCGTATTATTATTAAATTAAGTCATTGGAAGATTGATTAAGGGCAGTTCGAGGTTGAAAATGAATGACGAATTTCAAAAATTTTAAATTTTTGGGAGCTCACCGACGGCGAGAATTATCTCACCGACAGCGAGAAAACCCGCTGACAGCCGAACCGAGCTCGCTGACGGCGGATTTTTCCCGAAAATTTTGCCTTATGAAATTAATTAGCTCTCCGACAGCGAGAAAAATCTCGCTGACAGCGAGAATGCGAAAAGACCTATATTTGACCGGTCAACTGACACTATTCATCATCCCTTTCCTCAAATTTTTGAAAAAACCGACCTGGGGCTTGAGAGATCTCAGATTTGAAGTGATTTCAAGACTTGTTGACACCGGATTTCATCTTCCCTTGGTAAGAGCTTCACTCCTATGCAAAAATTTTTGATTTTCACTATAAATTTCTTCTACATTGGGATATTTTAAAAATTTTGAAATGTGAAGAAAATACTTGGAAGAATTTCATAAAAATTGATTTAAATGGATTTTAGATGTTGTAGGAATCCATCTTAGTAATATTTTGGAGTTTAGTTAAAATTTTTGCAAATTTCACAGATCGAGAAATGGCTCCACGACAAAAGAGATGAATAGATTATGACGAAACTCGATTCATTAATACAAGAGAACAAACTCGATATTTTCAAAACATTCAAGCAAGAAAATGCATTCAAGATCGAGTTTTCAAGAATCCAGGAGGAGAAGTGGAACGAGTTATAAAGGAGCGAGGATGGGAAAGCTTCTGCTACTTGACCAACAGAGCAGCTGTAGAAGTAGTAAAAGAATTTTATACAAATTTAACCCAGGCTGAAGATGCACTGGTTAAGGTTAGAGGATTTTTTGTAGATTTCAACGCTGCTAGAATAAACGCTTATTATGAAGTGCGAGAAACCTATACCAGCGAGTATGAAACTTTTGGAACTATGGAAGAACCACTGGAAGAGGTGATCGACTTTCTCACTGATGGGAAAGGAGTCTGGAAGATAAAGCAGCGAGAACGGGTAAACTTCCCTCTTTCTATGCTAAATGCAACATCTAAAGCCTGACATTATTTTATTTTTTCTACTTTGTTACCTACCTACCACCATAGTGAGGTAACAAGAGATGAGACGATTCCGAATTTTTGTATTCGGAACCAGAAGAGTATTAATGAGGGAAATGTTATATATAAAAACATATTAGCCACTGCTAGAAATGAAAGTGGAGGAGGACTAGGACATCCTGGTCTTATCTATGCACTTCACCAATTATCTAGGGTAGAGTCAAGAGATGATGAGGAATGGATTGAACCTATGAAACCCCTTACTCAGGCTAATATAAAAAAATATGAATCCCACGAAGGATAGAGATCTGGGACAAGGGATTATGTACCTTCTTCAAGTAGAGATATACCCTCTACTAGTTATGAACCACCCCCTAAATACACCACTCCTACCCTTCAAGGTCTGATGAATGAATTAACCCTGAGTAGAAAGAGTTTTGAGTTATTTGGAGAAAATATGGAAAGAAGATTTGAGCATATAGATCAAAGGATCAGAGCCTTGGAGAGAAGACACGATTATGATAGCGAATATCTCCAGCGACATTCAGAGTACGAGATTGCATACTATGAAGCTGAGCGTCGATATAGGAGTGGTGATTTAGATGTTGTCTTTCCTGAGTGCCCCCGTTATTCACAGTACTCGACCGCTCAACCTTCTCAGCCTGGAGATCAGGGAGATGACATAGTTTAGGATTTTAATGTAGAAGATTAGAGTTTTTGTTTAGTTTGTTTGGTTTGTTTAGATTTGTTGTTTTGCAAACTTTATTATTTTGGATGTGATTAATCCGTACTTTCTGTGGACTTTAGACTTGGTATGTTTGTTTGTTTGCTTGAGTTATGATGTTAGATTTCTTATGTGTGTTAAATTAGTTTACAATTTTTTTAGGATGTTAATTTAAAGTTTTTATAAGTTATAAATGTTAAACATTGTTTAGGATGTTTAAATATGTTCTAAAATAGATTAGTTAAATGCATGTGTAGTAATAGATTAAGTTTTCTTTGTTATGTTTGATACTTATTTTAAAATTTCCATCCATGCACTTTCTTTTAATATTATATGTGGAAGAATACTAAAAGTACAGGTTCTGTAAGTAATGAAAAAGTCTGCAAAAATTTCAAAGAAAAGAAATACTTAAAGCTCAAAGGTATGATGAATTTTATTTATATACTTTCCCTTTTTCACTATATAGTACAGATAGAAAAATTTAAGTTTGGGGTAAGGTAAAAATAAAAATTTAATTATTAAAATTGTTCTCAATTTTTATTTTCAAAAATTATTATTAAATAATTTTCTATCGTAGTTTTTCAATTTAATAAACATAAATTACTTTATTTAATTATTATATAAAGTTAAAGAAAATATTTCTAGTAATTCAATTAATTAATGGAATAAGATATTTGGTTAAAAGGAATAACAATATAATAAACTATTTAAAGTAAGGGAAACTATATTCTAAAAATTGAAAGTTCTTAAGTATTTAAGTCAAAAAGAAAGGATAGAAACTCAATGAAGTAAATGCTATGAAATATATATATAAGCAAAGAAATATTTTGAGTTTCAAATTTAGGAAGAGAAATTGAAGTTCAAAATTATTAACAGGCTATCTAGATATAGTAATCCTCACTTGAAAAAGAAAAAAAAAAGAAAAAAAGAAAAGAAAAGAAAAGAAAAATATAAGTGAGGAGAAGCTTGAGGAGATGCCTTATCAAAAATTGGCTTCAATGGAATCAACCTAAAGAGTAAAACTTAATTATAATTCTAAACTTATATTTATGGATTGTACTGTACTAAATAGTGTTTTCTTGAATTTCCTATCATCTAAATATCTTAAGTAATTTACTATTTTTAATATAGTCATTCCTAAAATAAATAGAAAGCTAGAAATCTTAGACCTGATAACTAAGTAATCTTATATCTATAAAATTAATTTAATTACTCAGAATTATTTATATTTAACTTTATTATAATGTTATTTAAATTTAGTTCATATTATCTGAGTTGAAAAATTCTATTATAGAAATCATTATTTTTATTTAGTATTAAAATTACTTGAAAACAAGTAATAATTAAGTTTGGGAGATTTTGATCACAAAAAATACATCAAGAAATTCATATCTATTTTTGATGAAATTGCACTTTAAAGAAAGGTATTTTCTTTATTTTATTGCAGGAATGAAGATTTATAAGTGATGGAAGCAAAAAGCATGAAATGAAGCAAATATGGATTATAAAGGAGGAAATTCATGCAAATTAAACTAAGTCACCGACGGTGAGATCGAGACCGCCGACGGCGAGATCGTGAGGAGATTTTCTGAAGGAACTATAACTACCTCGCCGACAGCTAGATCGCGCGGTTTGAAGACCTTCTAGAAGCCCCTCTAATGACGAGATCGTTTCCCGCCGACGGCGAGACAGTTCAAAATACATATACATTGAACTTGGACACTTTTTGAAGAGGTGTTTAAGCACCCCTTGGACCTTTTCCTACCTCTATAAATAGAGGTCGAATTCTAGTGTCTAGGTGTGTCTATTTTAGAGAGTCTCTTTTTAGTCTCTTTCTATTGTCTTAAGTGTCAATTGTGTGTGTCTAATTTAGTGAGTTTGAGTTTGTTTAGTGAGTTCATTAGTTTAATTGAGTGTTATTTAGTTTGTTGTACTAGAAGGAAAAGTCAAAGGAACTTCAAGGAGTCTACTTGGGGAGGAAATTAAGATAAGTATCTTTGTTTATTGTTATTAACTTTAAATGAAATCAGTGCTTTGTTTTATTCCCATGCATTCTGAGTAGTTTTCTTAATCTTTCTCCTTGTTTATGAAAATTATGCGGATTAATGAAATTAAACAGAAGCACCTAATATAATATAAATAAATTGTGATAATTTTTACTTAAAACTTAATTTACTTTCAATCTGACCAATTGAGTAGTTAAAATATGTTGAATTATCAACTATAGTAAAAATTACATCCAATATTCAGAGAAGCCAAAAGCCTTGGAAGGCGGGTGCAAATAAATAGGGAAATATTAATTATCGGACCTAGAATTGGATATTTTAGTGTGACAGACTAAAATACTCAATTCGGTCCTATCGTTCAGAGTCGAAGTGTAGATGTTAGCCCTCGAGTGAGGGGAACGTGGGAGCTCGAAGTGGCGGCCAGCATCCTCCCATCCTAGCCACGGATTCGGTAATCAAACATAGGATTAGTCAATGTTCTTTGCACTGGACCAAAGGGTAAAGAATAGGAATGCTCCTATTTTTCACAATACAATTTAAAAATTCTATTTAAATTCATCATTGACTTAATTTTCTAAAAACAAGGAGAATGATACTTTTTCTGAAGTATTTAAATCAACTTATTTCAAGCATTAGTTTACTTTCGTTTATTATAGTTACTTTGAATTTTCGTTCACTTTATTGGTAAGTAATTCCTTTAAATTTAGCTGATAACAAATCTGTTAAAAACTTCCCTGTGGGATCGATAACCAGGACTCCACTAGAGCCATGTATTACTTGATACGATATGTATACTTGCGTAGAATCCACATTATACATTAAATCATATATCTATATTTAAAGCGGGATCAAGTTTTTGGTACCGTTGCTATAAACATAAATTGCATACATATTAAAAGTGGGTCAAAGACACTTGATGACAACAAAAGAGCTATTTAAATATAATAATACATATATGATTAAAATTTTCTTATTATATTTTAATATATTTATAGTATATTAGTCTAATTATCCAAAAGGAGTTATAGAAGATGTGCTTGTTAAAGTAGATAAATTTATCTTTCCTTTGGACATTTTTGTATTAGATATGGAGGAAGATAAAGATATTCCAATTGCATAAATTTATCTTTCCTTTTGGATAATTAGACTAATATAATATAAATATATTAAAATATAATAAGATAATTTTAATCATATATGTATTATTATATTTAAATAGCTCTTTTGTTGTCATCAAGTGTCTTTGACCCACTTTTAATATGTATGCAATTTATGTTTATAGCAACAGTACCAAAAACTTGATCCCGCTTTAAATATAGATATATGATTTAATGTATAATGTGGATTCTACGAAAGTATACGTATCGCATCAAGTAATACAAGGCTCTAGTGGAGTCCTGGTTATCGATCCCACAGGGAAGTTTTTAACAGATTTGTTATCAGCTAAATTTAAAGGAATTACTTACGAATAAAGTGAACGGAAATTCAAAGTAACTATAATAAACGAAAGTAAACTAATGCTTGAAATAAGTTGATTTAAATACTTCAGAAAAAGTATTCTTCTCCTTGTTTTTAGAAAATTAAGTCAATGATGAATTTAAATAGAATTTTTAAATTGTATTGTGACAAATAGGAGCATTCCTATTCTTTACCCTTTGGTCCAGTGCAAAGAACATCGACTAATCCTATGTTTGATTACCGAATCAGCGGCTAAGTTAGGAGGATACCGGTCGCCACTTCGTAGCTCCCACGTTCCCCTCACCCGAGGGCTAACATCTACACTTCGACTCTCAACGAGTAGGACCGAATCGAGTATTTTAGTTTGTCACACTAAAATATCCAATTCTACCTCCGATAATTAATATTTCCCTATTTATTTGCACCCGCCTTCCAAGGCTTTTGACTTCCCGAATATTGGATGTAATTTTTACTATAGTTGATAATTCAACATATTTTAACTACTCAATCGTCGCATTGAAAGTAAATTAAGTTTTAAGTAAAAATTATCACAATTTATTTATATTATATTATGTGCTTCTTTTTAATTTCATCAATCCACATAATTTTCATAAACAAGGAGAAAGACTAAGAAAACTACTCAGAATGCATGTGAATAAAACAAAGCATGGATTTCATTTAAAGTTAACAACAATAAACAAAGATACTTATCTTAATTTCCTCCCCAGCGTACTCAAGTTCCTTCGACTTTTCCTTCTAGTACAGCAAACTAAATAACACTCAATTAAACTAATGAACTCACTAAACACACTCAAACTCACTAATTTGGACACACACAAATGACACTTAAGACAATAGAAAGAGACTAAAAAGAGACTCTCTAAAATAGACACACTAAGACACTAGAATTCGACCTCTATTTGTAGAGGGAGGAAAAGATCCAAGTGGTGCATAAACACCTCTTCAAAAAGTGTCCAGGTTCAATGTATATGCATTTTGAACTGTCTCGCAGTCGGCGGGAAACGACCTCGCCGTCAGCGGGGCTTCTAGAAGGTCTTCAAACAGCGCGATCTCGCTGTCGGCGGGCTCGGGCTCGCTTTCGGCGAGGTAGTTATAATTCCTTCAGAAATTCTCCTCAAGATCTCGCCGTCGGTGGTCTCGATCTCGCCGTTGGTGACTTAGTTAAATTTGCATGAATTTCCTCCTTTTTGATCCAAATTTGTCTCATTTCATACTTTTTGCTTCCATCACTTATAAATCTTCATTCTTGCAAAAAAATAAAGAAAATACCTTTCTTTAAAGTGTAATTTCATCAAAAATAGATATGAATTTCTTGTTGTATTTTTCTGTGATCAAAATCCCCCAAACTTAATTATTACTTGTCCTCAAGTAATTTTAATACTAAATAAAAATAATGATTTCTATAATAGAATTTTTCAACTCAGATAATATAAATTAAATTTAAATAACATTATAATAAAGTTAAATATATATATTTTTGAGTAATTAAATTAATTTTATAGATATAAGATTACTTAGTTATCAGGTCTAAGATTTCGAGGTTTCTATTTATTTCGGGAATGACTATATTAAAAATAGTAAATTACTTAAGATATTTCGATGATAGGAAATTCAAGAAAACACTATTTAGTAAAGTACCAATCCATAAATATAAGTTTAGAAATATAATTAAGTTTTACTCTTTAGGTTGATTCCATTGAAGCCAATTTTTTATAAGGCATCTCCTCAAGCTTCTCCTCACTTATATTTTTCTTTTCTTTTCTTTTCTTTTTTTCATTTTTTTTCAAGTGAGGATTACTGTATCTGGATAGCCTGTTAATAATTTTGAACTTCAATTTCTCTTCCTAAATTTGAAACTCAAAATATTTCTTTGCTTATATATATTTCATAGCCTTTACTTCATTGAGTTTCTATCCTTTCTTTTTCACTTAAATACTTATGAATTTTCAATTTTTAGAATATAGTTTCCCTTACTTTAAATAGTTTACTATATTCTTATTCCTTTTAACCAAATATCTTATTCCATTAATTAATTAAATTACTAGAAATATTTTCTTTAACTTTATATAATAATTAAATAAAGTAATTCATGTTTATTGAATTGAAAAACTAAGATAGAAAATCATTTAATAATAATTTTTGAAAATAGAAATTGAGAACAATTTTAATAATTAAACTTGTATTTTTACCTTCCCCCAAACTTAAATTTTTCTATCTATTCTGTATAGTGAAAAAGGGAAAGTATATAAATAAAATTCATCATACCTTTGAGCTTTAGGTTTTTCTTTTCTTTGAAATTTTTGCAGGCTTTTTCATTACTTACAGAACTTGTATTGTTAGTGTTCTTCCACATATAATATTAAAAGAAAGTGCAGGGATGGAAATTTTAAAATAAGTATCAAACATAACAATTGAAAAACTTAATCTATTACTACACATACATTTTAAACAATACATTAAAGAAAGACTAACATCCTAGATATATAAAAATTTGCAACTAATTCAACACAATAAAGAAATCTAGTAACACAGCTCAAGCAAACAAACAAACATACCAAGTCTAAAGTCCACAAAAAGTAAGGATTAATCACATCCAAAATAATAAAGTTTGCAAAAAAACAAATCTAAACAAACCAAACAAACTAAACAAAAGCTCTAATCTTCTACACTAAAATCCTAAACTATGTCATCTCCCTGATCTCCAGGTTGAGAAGGCTGAGCAGTGGTGCATCGTGAATAACGGGGGTACTCAGGAAAGACAACATCTAAATCACCACTCCTATATCGACGCTCAGCTTCATAGTATGCAATCTTGTACTCTGAATGTCGCTGGAGATATTCACTATCATAATCTTGTCTTCTCTCCAAGGCTCCGATCCTTTGATCTATATGCCCAAATCTTCTTTCCATATTTTCTCCAAATAACTCAAAACTCTTTCTACTCAGGGTTAATTCATTCATCAGATCTTGAAGGGTAGGAGTGGTGTACTGAGGGGGTGGTTCATAACTAGTAAAGGGTATATCTCTACTCGAAGAAGGTACATAATCCCTTATCGCGGATCTCCATCCTTTCGTGGGATTCATATTTCTTTATATTAGCTCGAGTAAGGGGTTTCATAGGTTCAATCCATTCCTCATCATCTCTTGCCTCTACCCCAGATAATTGGCAAAGTGCATAGATAAGACCAGGATGTCCTAGTCCTCCTCCACTTTCATTTTTAGCAATGGCTAATATGTTTTTATATATAACATTTCCCACATTAATACTCTTCTGGTTTTGAATACAAAAATTCAAAACTGCTCTATCTCTTGTTACCTCACTATGGTGGTAGGTAGGTAACAAAGTAGAACAAATAAAATAATGCTAGGCTTTAAATGTTGCATTTAGCATAGAAAGAGGGAAGTTTACCCGTTCTCGCTGCTTTATCTTCCAGACTCCTTTCCCATCAGTGAGAAAGTCGATCACCTCTTCCAGTGGTCCTTCCATAGTTCCAAAAGTTTCATACTCGCTGGTATAGGTTTCTCGTACTTCATAATAAGCGTTTATTCTAGTAGCGTTGAAATGTACAAAAAATCCTCTAACCTTAACCGGTGCATCTTCAGCCTGTGTTAAATTTGTATAAAATTCCTTTACTACTTCTACAGCTGCTCTGTTGGTCACATAGCAGAAGTTTTCCCATCCTCGCTCCTTTATAACTCATTCCCCTTCTCCTCCTGGATTCTTGAAAACTTGATCTTGAATGCATTTTCTTGCTTAAATGTTTTGAAAATATCGAGTTTGTGTTTATAGCAACGGTACCAGGCAACAGCGCCAAAAACTTGACCCACTTTTAATATGTATGCAATTTATGTTTATAGCAATGATACCAAAAACTTGATCTCACTTTAAATATAGATATATGATTTAATGTATAATGTGGATTCTACGCAAGTATACGTATCGTATCAAGTAATACAGGGCTCTAGTGGAGTCCTCGGTTATCGATCCCACGAGGATGTTTTTAACAGATTTGTTATCAGCTAAATTTAAAGGAATTACTTACGAATAAAGTGAACGAAAATTCAAAGTAACTATAATAAACTAAAGTAAACTAATGCTTGAAATAAGTTGATTTAGAAAAAGTATCCTTCTCCTTGTTTTTAGAAAATTAAGTGAATGATGAATTTAAATAGAATTTTTTAAATTGTATTGTGACAAATAGGAGCATTCCTACTCTTTACCCTTTGGTCCAGGTGCAAAGAACATTGACTAATCCATTGTTTGATTATCGAATCGCGCCTAGGCTGGGAGGATACTGGCTGCCACTTCAGAGCTCCCACGTTCCCCTCACCTGAGGGCTAACATCTACACTTCAGCTCTCAAATAATAGGACCGAATTGAGTATTTTAGTCTATCACACTAAAATATCCAATTCTATGTCCGATAATTAATATTTCCCTATTTATTTGCACCCGCCTTCCAAGGCTTTTGACTTCCCTGAATATTGGATGTAATTTTTACTATAGTTGATAATTCAACATATTTTAACTACTCAATTGGTTAGATTGAAAGTAAATTAAGTTTTAAGTAAAAATTATCACAATTTATTTATATTATATTAGGTGCTTCTATTTAATTTCATCAATCCGCATAATTTTCATAAACAAGGAGAAAGACTAAGAAAACTACTCAGAATGCATGGGAATAAAAAAAACATGGATTTCATTTAAAGTTAACAACAATAAACAAAGATACTTATCTTAATTTCCTCCCAATGCGTACTCCTTGAAGTTCCTTTGACTTTTCCTTCTAGTACAGCAAACTAAATAGCACTCAATTAAACTAATGAACTCATTAAACACACTCAAACTCACTAAATTAGACACACACAAATGACACTTAAGACAATAAAAAGAGACTAAAAAGAGACTCTCTAAAATAGATACACCTAGACACTAGAATTCGGCCTCTATTTATAGAGGTAGGCAAAGGTCCAAGGGGTGCTTAAACACCTCTTCTAAAAGTGTCCAGGTTCAATGTATATGCATTTTGAACTGTCTCGCCATCGGCGGGAAACGACCTCGCAGTCAGTGGGGCTTCTAGAAGGTCTTCAAACCGCGCGATCTCACTGTCGGCGGGCTCGGGCTCTCTGTCAGCGAGTTAGTTATAATTCCTTCAGAAATTCTCCTCACGATCTCGCCGTCGGTGGTCTCAATCTCGCCATCTGCGACTTAGTTTAATTTGCATGAATTTCCTCCTTTTTGATCCAAATTTGCTCCATTTCATGCTTTTTGCTTCCATCACTTATAAATCTTCATTCCTGCAATAAAATAAAGAAAATACCTTTCTTTAAAGTGTAATTTCATCAAAAATAGATATGAATTTCTTGATGTACTTTTCTGTGATCAATAAGAAAGTGTTTCACAATATATATAATATAAAACTAAAATCTGATACGCAAATTTCACTTAAAGTTTACTACATACTTCTACTACCACTATGCATAAAATAGTAATATTAAATCAAACTACAATTACTTCTAGCAACTTTGAAAATAGAATTAACTAGCAGAAACACTAAACTATGTATTTGAAAGGTTTTTGATATATGAGAAATGTATCTTTCCTCTTGCAATGAGAATATGATGTGTGGATTGATATGGAACAATTATTTTTGTTATTATATCAAATAGGAGCATAGATGATTATTTACCATTAAAAGAGCACCCCCTCTTCTAAGCATGAAAATAACTGACATATCCTAAGTTTAGTTTCTAAATCCAAGGCTATGCTGGGAGGATCCCGACTCTCACTTCGGAGCTCCCACTCACCTTTCACCTGAAGGCTAACCTTCGAGTTTAGTTACTAATCTTGGAACCAATTTAGGGATTTCAGCCTATCACCCTGAAATTTCCACATTGAAGTCCATCAAAACACATTTCCCTATTTATTTGCATTCAATTCCCATGAACTATGCAATTCATCCATGGAAATGGAATGGATCTTTTAATATTGTTGTAGGACATTAAATCCTTTCATGGTTAATGTTCAACAACATATTTTAACATATCAATTCGCCAAATCAAAAAGTAATTAAGTTCGAAATTAAAAACCATCACAATTTCTTCAATACAATAAAAGCACATCAAATCCATATCAATCCATCATCACATCTCTATGCAAGAAGAAAGACAAGGGAGACCACTCAGAATTCATGAAGAAGATACAATAAAACATGGATTTTATATATAAAAGAAAAGTCATACAAACCAAAAAAGAAAATACAAGTTATCTCTTTCTCTTCCCCAATGCAATTCCCTTAAAGTTCCTTTGAATCCTTCTCTCTCTTCTTTACAACACTTGATTCTCTCTTTAGAATGGAAAGGAAGAAGCAATATCTCACTTTACTCCTTCTCCTTCACTCCTTAGAGAAGAATTTCTCTCAAACTCTCACTTCTACACACTCTTCTCCTAAAGCCTAACACTTAACACACACTAAAACTACTCTAAAAGACATAAGACACACATAAGAGAGACTTACTTTTCATCCAAAAATAGTTACATATAAGTTAGAAATGAAATCCTAAGAGTTTCCATAGGCATCCCTTCAGAAAGTCGCCAAAACTCTTCAAATTTTAATTCCACTGACGTCGGGCGCCGGCAGCATCTGATAGGGTGTCGGCGGCACTTGATCATCAAAATAATGTTGTAGTCTCTAGAAAATGGCACCGGCAGCGCCCATTTTGGAGCCGGCAGCGCCCATTTTGGAGCCGGCGGCGCCAGAACATGTTTTCCACCATTTTTCTCCTTTTGCTCCTTTTTGCTCTGAATTCATTCCTTTTCACTTCTTTTCACTCCAATCAACTAAAATCATCATACATGCAACAAATCATCAAAAATACCTTTCTTTAAGGTGCAATATCACCAAAAATGGGTAAAATTTTATAACAAAAATCGTATATATTTTTGGTGCATCACCCATACATTTTTATAATTGCTATGGACTACTTATCAAGGATGTTAGATAATTGCTTTCTGCCACATGCCTATGTCAGGTATCATCACAAGTGAAACTTGCCCATAGCTCATTTCATCTATGCAGATGACACCATGATTTTCTCCAGAGTTAGCAAAGTGGGAGTAAAAAAAGTAAAGCATTTCCTCCAACTTTATGAACTGCTTTCAGGTATGAAGTTCAACCCTAAGTAATGTGAGATCTTATTCACCCGAAAAATCCTCCCTTCAAGAAAGCAATGGATTCTTCATTTCATCAAGTTTATCAGTGCTCAACTTACCGTTAAATACCTGGGTGTACCACATATTAAAGGTAGAGCCAAACTTATTTAGCTTGATGAGGGGATGGGTAAAATTTCCACTCAACTTTCTAGCTGAACACATTCCTTTCTCTCCAATTGGGACAAAATCACATTGCTACAAAGTATACTCCCAACCTTCCCATCATACATTTTACATATAACTCGTTTGAAGAAAAGTACCAGAATTCAGTTGGAGAGAGCCTTCACTAGGTTCCTATGGTCAGGCAAAGACAACAACTCCATTGGGTTAGTTGGAATAAAATTGTCAAACTCACTGTTGCTGGGAGGATTGGGTTCAAAAGACTCCAGCAATTGCATCAAGTGAACATGTGAAAACTATTGATCAAATTCAGATAGCAATCTTCTTTACGGGCTAAATATATGCTGGGGAAATTCTACAATGAGACTCATCCCAAGTTGGTGGGAGAGAAACTGTGGGAACTATAGGCTTTGGGTGAATTTGATTAAAGTCAAACACTTAGCTGACCAACAAGTCTTGTGGGAACATGGAGAGGGGCACATCCACTTCTGGTTAGATGGCGGGTGTCCACAAGAGATGTTAAAAAGCAAAACTCTTGATCTCAACATACACCTCAAGGTGGTTGACTACTGGAATGAGGAACAAAACATTACTGCAGGAACATTCAACTGAATAGATCCGAAGGATACCATTTGACAGAACCAGACCTCATAGCATTCCTTGACAAAACACTCTTACACAGAGTTTAACAAAACATATTTATTCTAAATTCTATCACTGGAATAATCTACCTTGGGGAGAGACCTTTTGGAACAAATATTTGACCCCATCAATGTAATTTCTCTGTTGGAGAATTTTTCACAAACTGATCCCTACAGATGATATACTCAAGTTAAAAGGTTTGAGGGGTCCCTTCAGATGTTGTTTATGCCTGAATGAGGAGGATTCAATTACACATATGTTCTTTGAATGCAACTTCTTTCAAAGGGTATGGAAGGAATTTACAAAGCTTCTCACAATGAACACTTCCCAGCTAGAACAACTTTACTTTTTCTCCTGTTGTAATGTTGGAAAAAAGCTGGGGTTGGTTATTATTTCCTGTTTCTTGTGGATTACCAGGAATTAAGCTAAATTTGATGGACAACCATTAACTATGAACAAAGTAGTAAGATCTTACATCTCATTTCTCCACAAGCCCATTAAATACAAGGACTTCCCTAATATTTGTCTTCACTCTTCTGTTGAAAGCCATATTTCTGCTCAAATCATCAAAGTATTCTGGAAGCCTCCAACTTCTCGCTACATCAAGGTATATACTAATGAATGTTTCTCTGATCGGAGGTTGGCAATGGCGGGTTCTTCAAAGATCACCCAAGGAAATGCCTTCTACTTTTCAAAGCTTTTGTGGATGTTGCTGATTCCTTGGAAAACGAACTTGTTATTGTCTTCTGGGCCATTAATATTACTAAGCTGAATGGATGGAAGAACCTACTTGTGGAAGTGGATTCCACCCTCATTCTAATCTATTGTCAAAGGATGAGAACTTACCATGGCATCATGCTTACTGGGTCAGCAATATCAAACCTTTTAGAGATCATCTTGATGTTCAATTTTCTTTTATCTTTAGAGAAGGGAACATGCCTACCCATTAGCTTGCTAGAAAGGCTCCTTCCTCCAATGAAGCTTATGTATCCTGTTCTCCTTCTCCTCCACTTGTTTTTTTCTTTTGGAAGGGGACCTCTTGGAAGTTCGCCTCCTTAGAGTTGTAACCTCTTTTTAATGAACAGTAATCGCCTTTCTTATATATATATATATATATATATATATATATATATATATATATATATATCAAATTAATAAATTTCAAAATAAATTGCAAGTACAAGAGATCTAGTCCCAAATAATTAGATTTAATCTCAATTAAATCTAACTATAAATGGATTATGACATATTTTTTGAATTCATAAATACCTTAAATTATTAGATCTAAAACTTAAATATAAATATAGTACATGATATATAAATTCAAAATAAATTTTATAATGTTTATGCAACAATATAAGCAAGCTTTCCTAAACATTAAATCAACAAAACATAAAATTTATTTGATAAAATTAAAAACTAGTACTTCTAAAAGGTAGTGGAGGACTCTTGCATTAGAATTTGTAGATTAAAAAAATTGAATTTTACATTTTTTTTTTTGAGATTTGAAGGTTCTAGTGCATATGGGGGTTGTCGACTAAAGCAAGAGTGAAGGGAAGAATGAATGTGAGTATTTGGTGTTGATTAGGGTAATATAACAGATTACTATAAGATTTTTTGGCACTGTTTAATCCAAATAATCTGCTGAAAATTCCATCAAAGATAAGTGACATAAGGACTGATCCACTTAAAAAAATACCTATTTTTATGTCTTATTTATGATTCAATTCTTAAGGATATTATGCTTTAATGAAAAGTATTTTTTATGTTTTTGGATGTAGGTGATAAAAAACGAGTTCAAGAAGGAAAAAGAAGCAAAAAGGAGAAAAAATAGAGCTTGAAGGGCAAAGTTGTCGAAATTATAGGTGTGGCGCCTTGGCCCCAGAATTCGGTGCTTAAGCGCCAGTTCGATACAGAAATAGACAAGATTTTTGACTATTTTGGGCAGTTATTTTGACCGTATTAAGCGGTTATCAGACATTCTAGAAGACTGGAAGTTACTCCTATTCTGTAGGCATGTGATACAAAGCATCTGGACACAGGAAAATGGTTTTAATCGTGAAGAGGTGCGATCCAAAGTGAAGAGGTACAAAGACCTAGTCACGGACTCCGGCACCTAGGCACTAGATTCCGGCGCCTAGGCGCGACAATTATCTTCTAGAAGATACATTGTATTTGGACGAATTTTGAAGAGGTTCCTTAAGCAACCCCTGGTCAAATTTGGAGCTCTATAAAAAGGATCAATTCTAGAGAGAAAAGAGCCCCTTTTAGCACCCTATAGCCATTCTGCCACATATACCCCCCTATAGCATCCAATCATTTTAGGGAGCCACTTTCTTTTGCACTTAGTAAGTTTATTTTGAGTATTACTACATAATTCCTTGAGTAGTAAGTGTGAGTCTTCAATTATTGTTGTTGTTGATGTTTTGTACCTTGCATTAGAGTTAGTAAGAGTCAGCGGATCAGTTGAAGGAACATTCTAGATAAGTTTTTGTAACTTGGTTCAAAGTTTTATAAACATGTTTTGTTGTGTGAATTCAATGTGTTCTGAATAGTTAGTTTTCTTTCTCCTTTTAACTAATGAAGGATAATAAGATAATTGAATTTTGTTAGATAATTTAACTTAAAATATTTATAAAAATTGTGATGATATTAATACCTAATCTTAATTTAATTTTTAACCTGACCATTTAAAATGTTAAAACCTATTGAAGAATTCTGAGACCTATCCGAAGATGAGTTCTTAACTAGTAGATATAACATGAATCTTTGGGAAATCGAAGGCTTTATGCGGGTTATTCAAGGTGAAGTGCCAATAATTAGGAAGATATTATTTATTGGGCATAGAATTAATTATTTTTTAGAGTGACAGACTAAATTCTAATAATTTGGTCTATAGAAAGGGAACGTGTCACTGGTAGGGCTGACCATAGCCACCCTTGGACATCTAGTAGTGTGAGCCTAGATTAACCCATTTTACTAATAAAACATCCTGAACTGGTCTATAGATTAGCCAATGTTCTTTATACTATCGAGCGAAGGTAAATAATAGGAATGCTTCTATTTGACACAATACCATAATCTAAGTTCTCCAAAAATGATAAATATTGTAAAAATCTTAGATTAGTTGAAAAGGAGAAAGTTGTTTTATTTATACCTGCATTAATCATTATTTAATTACTGCTTACTTTCATTTAGTAAAAATTTTATTTAAAATCTAAATTTTGAAAAGAAATAAAAATAATAATTACTTTTAATCTGAAAAATCTAAAATATTTCTTAATTTTCTCAAAATCTTTCCTGTGGGATCGATAACCAGGACTCCAATAAAGCCCTGTATTACTAGAAACAATACGTATACTTGTATTTGAAATTGTGACTTTACAATAATTATTATAAATATTTAAATATACATTCATAAATTCTTACATAAGTAAAAGTCGGGTCGCTGTGCATCAAGATTTTGGCACCGTTGCCAGGGAAGATAAGGAAAAAAGTTAAAAGAACAATTTTTACATTTCTCAAATTAAATATAATTTATACACTTTTATTTCTTTAAAAAATAATACAAATATAAAAAAACAAAATTACCAAATAGATTTTAATTTATTTTTATGCATAGTTTTAGATCTGAAGGATTATTACCTTTTCATTCTGAATTAGAAAGAACAGTTAAAAGAATAAGAAAAGGAAAACAAATTTAAAAATATCAGGAAATGGCTAACTTACATAACAATAATCAAAATCCAATAGAAATAAATGAAAAAAAATGTTTATAAACCATTAAGGGATTATGCAAACCCTACAGCTGATGAACTTCATATTAGTATTCAAATTCCAGCTGTAGATGCTAATTCTTTTGAGCTTAAACCTTCTATTATTCAAATGGTTCAAAATAATCAATTTGGAGGAACACCAAATGAGGATCCAAATTTACATCTTGCTAGTTTCTTAGAACTTTGTGCTACCTTTAAATATAATAATATTTTTGATGATGCTATTAGGCTTAGACTCTTTCCTTTTTCCTTAAAAGATAAAGTAAAGATGTGGCTTAATTCATTAGCAACTTGTTCTATTAAAACTTGGGTAGATATGACACAAAAATTCCTTGCTAAATATTTTCCTCCTTCTAAAACTGCTAAATTAAGAAATGATGTTACTTCATTTATGCAATTTGATGGAGAAAAAATTTATGAAGCATGGGAAAGATTTAAAAAACTATTAAGAAAATGTCCTCATCATGCTTTACAAGATTGGTTATATATTCAATCATTTTATAATAGACTTATTGGATCACTTAGATCTATTATATATGCTGCTGGTGGTGGTTCTTTAATGGCTAAGACATTTGAAGAAGCTTATACTTTAATTAAGGAAATGGCTAATAATAATTTTCAATGGCCTTCTGAAAGGGTTAATCCTAAAAGAATGGCAAGTATTCAAGATAATGAAGCATTTTCTATTTTAGCTTCACAAGTGGCTGTGATACCTAAGAAATTAGATAATTTGCTATTAACATATCACATGTAAGTAATGATAATTCTGCAAATAATGATGATTCTCAAACAATAGAAACTTTGCAAGCTATTGCAAGTAAAACTAATAACCCTTATTCTAATTATTATAATCCAGGTTGGAAAAATCATCCTAATTTTAATTGAAATAATGGACATCAACAATGCAGTAATAATCAAGTTAATCCAACAGAAAATTGGAACAATCAAGGAAATTCAAACTTTAGACCAACTTATCTTCTTGCTTTTAACAATCAGCAGAAAAGGTTGTCTATAGAAGAATTGATCTTGCAACTAGGTAATCAGCTACAAAGTCAAAACACTGCTATTCGTAATATTGAGAATCAGATAGGTCAAATTGCTAATTTTATTAATTACAGACCTCAAGGAACACTACCTAGCGACCTCGAAATTAATCCTAAAGAAATTGGGAAAGATCATGAACAAGCAAAAGCTTTACAACTTAGAAGTGGAAATGAATTAAAAGAGAAATTTTAGAATGAAATTGAAAAAGAGAGAGAGGCAGAAGAGATTTTAAAACTTAAAGATACTTTTTTTCCAAGTAAAGATCAGACTGTAATTCCTATTGAAGTGGAAGTGGAAAGACCACCACCACCTTTTCTTTAAAGACTAAAACAGCAAAAGTTTGACCATCAATTTTCTTTGTTCTTTGAGATTTTTAAGAAACTTACCATCAACATTCATTTTGCTGAAGCTTTGGAACAAATGCCAAGCAATAGAAAATTTATGAAGGATATTTTAAGCAAGAAAAGGAAATTTAAAGCTTTTAAAACTGTTGCATTAAGTGAAGAATGTAGTGCAATAATTCAGAAGAAATTACCTCAGAAACTTAAAGATCTTGGAAGTTTCACTATACCATGTGCTATTGGAGAAAAATTTTGTGGAAAAGCCTTATGTGATTTAGGAGCAAGTATTAATCTCATGCCATTTTCAATCATTCGAAGGTTAGATTTAGGAGAGATTTCTCCCACCACTGTAACCCATCAGCTAGTTGATCGATCTATCACTTATCCTAAAGGAGTTATAGAGGATGTTCTTGTTAAGGTAGGTAAATTTATCTTTCCTGTGGATTTCATTGTACCAGATGTGGAAGAAGATAAAGAAATACCTATTATTTTAGGGAGACCTTTTCTAGCTACCGGACGTGCTATGATTGATGTGCAAAAAGGAGAATTAACGATGAGAGTTAATGATCAAGAGATAACATTTAATGTTTTAAAATCAATGAAGTATCCTAATAAAGAAAAATGCTATCAGATGGATATTTTTTATTATATAATTAAAAAGCATTATCAAGAAAAATGTAAGGTCATTTCTGAAGAAAAAGACGATGAATCTGTGTTATATAATGAGTCATTAACTGAAGAAATTAAAGAAGTAAATGAAGAAAATTTATCTGAACTCATTATACTCATGAAAATTGGGAAATTTTAGACACAACTAAAAATGATATACATTTAACCTCAATTGAAAAAGCCCCTGAACTGGAATTAAAAATGTTACCTGCATATTTAAAGTATGCATTTCTTGGAAATTCTTTAACTTTACCTGCAATTATGTCTTCAGAACTAAGCAAAGATCAAGAAGAAAAATTAATAGGAGTACAGAAGAACTATAAGAAAGCTTTTTATTGGACTATTGCAGATCTAAAAGGAATAAGCCCTTCAATCTATATGCATTGGATTTTAATGGAAGAAATTTGAAAACCCACTGTTGAACCTCAAAGATGATTGAATCCAATTATGAAAGAGGTTGTTAAAAAAGTGATTTTGAAATGGTTATATGCTAGAATTATTTATCCTATTTCAGATAGTCAATGTGTAAGTTCTATTCATTGTGTTCTGAAGAAAGGATGAGTAACTATCATTGTTAATGAAAAAAATGAATTAATCCCTACAAGATAAGTTACTGGATGGCGAGTTTGCATTGACTATCAAAAATTAAACAACACCACTAGAAAGGATCATTTTCTTTTACCTTTCTTGGATCAAATGCTGGATAAATTAGTTGGACACTCATATTTCTATTTTTTGGATGGATATTCTGGTTATCATCAATTACCCGTTTCTCTTGAGGACCAAGAGAAAACAACATTTACAAGACCTTATGGAACATTTTTCTTAAAAAGAATGTCTTTCGATTTATGTAATGCACCTGCAACGTTTCAAAGATGTATGATGTCGATATTCTATGATTTAATTGATAAAGGAATTGAAGTATTTATGGACGATTTTTCAGTTGTTGAAACTTCTTTTGAGTCTTGCTTTGAAAATATAACGAAAGTTTTGAAAAGATGTGAAGAAACAAATTTGGTTCTAAACTGGGAAAAATGTCAATTTATGGTCACAGGATGAATTGTACTTGACATAAAATTTCACAAATAGGTATGGAAGTTGATTAAGCAAAAGTTAAAATTATTGCTGAACTTCAACCACCTACTACCGTTACTGATGTGAGAAGTTTTCTTGGTCATGCTGGATTTTATAGGAGATATATAAAGGATTTTTCTAAAATTGCTAAACCTCCTTGACAATTATTAAAGAAGGAAGCTAAATTCGAATTTAACAAAAATTGTTTGAATGCGTTCAACATTTAAAAGAAAAATTAACCACTGCACTTGTTATTGTTGCACCTGATTGGAGTAAACCTTTTGAATTAATGTGTGATGCAAGTGATTATGCAATTGGAGCTGTATTGGGACAAAAATATGAGAAAATTTTCAAACTTATATATTACGCTAGTAAAACTCAAAATGAAACTCAAATAAATTACACTAATACTGAAAAATAGCTTTTATCAATAGTATATGCCTTTGATAAATTTAGACCATATATTCTTGGGACGAAATGTATCGTACATACTGATCATTTTGCTATTAAGTATTTAATATCTAAAAAGGAAGCTAAATCTAGATGGATCAGATGGGTTTTACTTTTACAAGAATTTGATTTTTAAATAGTGGATAGAAAAGGAACTGACAACCAAATTGCTGATCATTTATCAAGAATCAAAATTAATAGTGAGAAGATTTATGAAGAAAATATAAATAAGAAATTCCCTGATGAACAGTTATATGTTATTCAAGGATTACAAATGCCTTGGTATGCAGACATAGTTAACTATTTCGTTAACGATATTTTATCGTATGGGTTGAATAACAAATATGTTAAGAAATTTAAAAATGATTGTAAATCATATATTTGAGAAGATCCTCATTTATTTAAAATAAGAAGAGATTCTGTGATTCAAAGATTTATACCTTTAAAATAGGAAGAGATGTGTATCTTTAAATTCAAAAATGACTGTTAATCCTTGAAGAACTAACTGGGTTGATAGACTTGATTCTACATTATGGGCTTATAGAACAGCTTATAAGACACCTATCAGAATTTCACCTTATTGGTTAGTCTATGATAAAAATTGCCATTTACTTGTTGAACTGGAACATAAAGCTTACTGGGTGATAAAGGAGTTCAATTATGATTTGAATGTTGCAGGAGAGAAATAATTATTACAACTGAATGAAATGGAAGAGATAAGAAATGAGTCCTATGAAAATGCAAAGATTTATAAGGAAAGAATGAAGAAATTGCATGATAAAAAGATTTCAAGGAAAATATTTGAGCCTGGACAAGAAGTATTACAATTTAATGCTCATTTAAAACTTCTTCTTGGAAAATTAAGATCTAAATGGATGGGACCATTTATAATTGAGAAAGTATATCCTTATGGAGCTATGGATATGAAAGATCCCAAAACTGGAAAAGTATTTAAAGTTAACGGATTAAGATTGAAGCCTTATATAGGAGAAATGAAACCAAATTACAAGGAGGCTTACGAACGGAGTCTACCCGATTAATTTAATTGATTAGGTCGGGCTGACGATGTTCAACTAAGCGCTTTATGGGAGGCAACCCATTTATTATCATTGTGATTATTTGTGATTTGAATTTATCTTAATCATTGTTTTTATGTGGTTCACATCATTTTATTAGACCTATTTTTAAGACTGAAACTTTGTAAAATTTGACGATAGGCGAAACGGAAACAATTGTGGTTCCGGCGATTAGGTGCCCAAACTCGACGCCTAAGCGCCAACATAACCTCTGCGTATCGATAGTCCGCCACCTAGGTGCCAGATTCCGGCGCCTAAGCGTCACAGTTATAGATCGTGGAAAAACAAAAAAAACTTCCGTTTTTCACATGAAATCTATTTATATATTGCCATACCATCATCCCCAATCACTAAGAAACCTAATTTCGACCAGAGCAATCCATTTTGGAGGAGTTAAGAGGATTTTGGAAGTAATGGATAGAGGAAATCATGGAAATGAGGTAAGAGACAAATCCCCCAAAGATCCTCAACCTTATTTGAATGGTTTTATTACAGTTAGTATGGAGAGGTTATTTAGTCATTTAGAAAAGATTGAAGTGGAACTTTAAAGCATTGAGAATCATTTGCACGAGATGTATCATCAAATTGAACATTTTGAATGGCAAACGAAACTTCAATTTGATCATATGGCAGCCTAGCAATGTATGCAAAGAATAAGTGGATTGATGAAAAGACGGCTTTGGAATTTCCAAGGGAACTAGTTTTCTATCTCGGCGGTCTTAGCAAAATTCATTGCGAAAGAGATGGAAATTGAGGATCGGTGTTGAATTGCTCTTTTATGTGTTCTTGGTGTGATTGAGTCTAGTTCTAGTGTGTCGAATATCGAGTTTGTGTGTTTGCTTAATTGTTCAATGTGTGTTGTTGGATTAAAAATTTGCTTTGAATTTATGTTGTTTGTGTTGTTTATAGAATGATTAACATTTTTATAGTCTTGTTCTGGAATTTATTGAGCTTGGAATGAAAATTATGAATTGGAATTGAAGAGTTTGGTTATATTTTATGTTTAAAATGTGGATCTAAGTTATCATTTTAAATTGATTTTAGAAATGTTTGGAGGATATAAATTCGATTAATACTCTCATATAAGTAATTAGGAGTCGAATTTGATAAGTTTTGGTGAACAAAATAAAATTTAAAATGAATTTTTGGAAAGGCTAGTCTGGCGCCTAGGCGCCAGTTCGGCCTGACCCGAAACTTCATCTTCTTAAGCCACCCCCACGCCATTTTTGATGCTTAAGCTTCCCGTTCTTCCTATTTTCGTGAAAATCAATCTTAGAGATCCCATTTGAAGCAAGATTTTCAAGTTTTTAAGCTTGAAACCACTCAATTTCTTCATCCAAAGGTCAGATCTACATTCTAAACTAATTATTTTTTATCTTTACCATGGATTTTGCTCTCTTTGAAGAAAACATAAATTTTGAGAAAAAAATTGATTTTTAGAGTTAAATCCATAGATTTTTAATCTCTTTCAAGCTTTAAAAGCTTAAATTAGTTTATTTCCTTTGATCCTATGAATTTATTTTGTAATTTTATTTCACGTTCAGATGGCACCCAAATCAAAGCGAGGAAAGGAACGAGAAAATTTTGATCGTAGAAAGTTTGTCACTGCTGTTGTACTTTTTTGGTACAAAGATTTTGCTACGACCAGGAAGTTTATCTCTGAATGAAGATTTTACAATCCTAGAGGAAGGATTGAGGATACGATCGTTGCACTCAACTGGCAACGATTCTATTATTTTACTGATGTTGCTAGTATCCCTGTCTTCAGGGAGTTTTATGTGAATTTCATGGATGTTGAAGAGTATGAGATTTTTGTAAGAGGAGTTGGAGTAGGATTCACTTTAGAGCGTATCAACATTTTCTACATCCTGCCGCTGAACATCGAGTGCTATTACTGTGGATTATCTTTATCTGAGGGAGATTTAGAGATGATTATTGCTTACCTAACAGATGGTATTGGAGCTTGGAAGATCCGGAACAGAAAACGAGTAAATGTTTCATCTTGTTAGCTTAATTGTGTTTCAAAGGCATGACATTACTTTATTTATGCTCGCCTCCTTCCATCCAATCATTTGAGTGAGGTTACCAAGGACAGAGCTATCCTCAACTACTGCATAAAAGAGAGGAAGTCGATTGATGTAGGGAGTATCATTTATGAGTTTGTACAGGCCACTACTCGTTCTAACACTTCTGTTGGACTTGGATTTCCATCTTTAATTTATTCTCTGTGTGAAAGTGCTGGAGTATTTGTTAAGCTTTTTTAAGAAAAACTCAAGTCTACAAAGCGCATAGGAAGAGAAAGTGTCAGTATCTATGATGGACTTCGTGGTAAGATTTCTACTGCACCTTCTAGTTCATTACCTACTTTTGGTTGAGCTTCTAGTTCTAGACCTTCTACTTCTGCAGCTGAGCCAACATCTAGTTTCTGAGAATCCATGCATGATAAGTTTATGGAGCAGCATAATGAGTTATTTCTAACTCATTGTAGAGTAGATACGATCGATAAGAAAATCAATCAACTTTCTGATTACACCCAAAGGAAGAGTGATTATGATGCTGAGTATTCTGAGTCTCTTGTTAGATTCCTGAAGGGTGATCATGATGTTCAGTTCCCTACCTGTCCTAGATTTTCACCGTATGTTTATTCGAAGGATGTAGAATTTTCTTTTGGTGACAATGATGATGAGGCTATAGATAGTGATTAGTAGCTTGATTTACCTCCTGAGATGTGTTTATTCTATTTTTAGTTTATTTCTTGTATGTTAGTACTGATGAGTCCGAGTTTATTATTATTTGTTAAAGTTAATTTGTTTAATTTTTGTGTGGAATTTTGATGTTTAGACTGTTTTAGAACATCTATTGTGTTATGTATTAAAGACTGAAAAATGGATGAATTTTATTTTCTATGATGAATGTTTGTTTCTATTTCAGCCTACTGTTTAGTATACCTGAATAGTTAGTAATGTTGCATGTTTTATATAAAAAAATAATAATAATAAAATATAATAATAAATTTTTTTTTTGTAGAAATTAACTCCTGCTTTGTTAACTTTTCTATACATGCCTAATCATTTCTGTTATATACATATTAGAGCATGTGTAGAAGTAGAAATCAATTTTTCCTTACTACATCATCATTATACCTAGATAAATTCCTGTTTATTTCTTTCTCTCATTCTTTAGAAAATTTTATGATTCATTTTTATACTAAAGCTGATGTTTAGGAGAAGGGAAAATATCTTTTAAATTTAAATATTATTTTTCCTTAATAAACAAATATTTTCGTTAAGAAAATATTAACATAACATAAGGAATGAAAATTCTATTTAAGATTACTTAAATTTTGAATTTATAAATAATTTAGTAAACTTAAGTAAAATTTCAATAATTTTGCTTGGTTTTAAGAGTAAAATTATTTAACTTAAAGAATAATAAGATTAAAATTTTTCTATTTATAGGAAAGAGAATAGTATTTTAGAAATACTAAGGAATCAAGATTTTTACTTGAGAAAAGAAAAAAATGAAATATTTTTTTTAAAAAAATACTTATTAAGAATGGCATATTAATTAAGTAAAAAATTTATAGGTTTTAAAATATAAGTTAAGGATAGTGAAGTTCAAAATCATTAACAGGCTATCCAAAAATAGTAATCCTCACTAAAAAAAGAAAAAGAAAAAGAAACAGAAAAAGAAAAAGAAAAAGAAAAGGAAAAAGAAAAGGAAAAGGATTGAAAATAATCCAAAAAAGAAGAAAAGAGCAAAGAAATATGAGGAGAAGCTTGAGGAAATGCCTAATCAAAAATTGGCTTCACTTGAATTATCTTATAGAAAAAAAAACCAATTACATTTTTTAACTTAATTTTTATGTACAAATATTTTTATTAGGAAAATGCTTTCATGAAAATATTTTTCTTGTAAATATTCTATGTGACCTTAATATGATAAATTACAATTATCCTTGAAATAAAAAATTGGAAGTCTTATGATTTGGTTGTTAAGTATTCTTTAAATTCTTAAAATTAACCTTAATTAGTGAAACTTAGTTGATGATTTGCTAAAGCTTATATAAAACCAAAAATTAAAAGAAATCTTAAATATTTATACTTCATTAAAAATGTTATACATTTTATGTAATTAAAAGGGTTACTTGAGGACAAGTAATATTTAAGTCTGGGGGAATTTGATCCACTTAAAAAATACCTATTTTTATGCCTTATTTATGATTCAATTCTTAAGGATATTATGCTTTAATGAAAGTTATTTTTATGTTTTCGGATGTAGGTGATAATAAAAGAGTTCAAGAAGGAAATAGAAGAAAAAAGAGCAAAAATAGAGCTTAAAGAGCAAAGTTGTCGAAATTATAGTTAGCCCAATTTGGATTTATTTGGTAAGTGGGCCTATGTAGGTCAAATTGGGCTAACTTGAGCCAATATTGGGCTAGGGTTGAAATTGATGTAAAATCAATGTTGAGAAATGTTTATGGGAGTGTTTCAAAGAGGTTTTGACTTTGGTTGGGCTTTGATTTTGGGGTTTGGGCTCATTTGGGTTAGGTTTGGGTTTAGGTCAAAAATGGGCCTTTTAGCTTCGGGTTGAATTTGAGTGGGGTTTGGGTCTAAATTTTGGGCAAATCATGTTAGTGTTTTGTTTGTGGGAATGTTAAGGAAGATTTAGAAAAGGTTTGGGGTTAATTGGAGTTGAATTGGGTGAGTTTGGGTTAGGTTTGGGTCATGGGTCCAAATTGGGCTTTAAGGCCAAAAGTGAAATTGGATCCAAATATCAATCAAATTGAACTTGGATTTGGCCTAGATTGGTGTTGGGAATGTTGAATTGAAGTTTAGAATTGAATTGGACCAGAATTTGGGTCAATTGGGTGGGTTTGGTTTGACATTGGGTTCACTTTGGGTTAAAATGGGTCAAATTGGGGGTTTTGAGAAAAGTAGGGTAAATTGACAAAATTGGCCCATGGTGTAGTTGGACAAAATGTAATTGGGAATATTTGGGATTTTCTGGAATTTTCTGGAAATTTTCTGAATTTTTGGATTTTTGGGTCAAGAGGGGTATTTTGGGTATTTGGAGGGTATTGGGAGGTTTTCTTGGAATTTTTGGTATTTTTGCGTATGGATGATCAATTTAAGTGATGTGGAAATGTTTGGGAATGATTTTGGAGAATTTTAGATAATTTGGAAATTTTTGAGAAATTTGGGTAATTTCAAGGGTTTTGGGTAGGCTAAGCGGGTGTAGGGTCCCGGGGGTCAAAAATTGAAAATTTGGGAAATTGAAGATTGGGTGGATGTAAGTGGAAAGAAGTCATTTTGGTTGAGCCATGAAGCCATATCAAGCCCATATGAGCCATGAAGGGACTCATTTGAGGCATTCACTATGTTGTTCCTAACCCTCTTGCGCGAGGGCTTAGGGGTTAAGGACCATCCATGTGAATCACCTACATGAGTCGGGAGGTCAAGTTAGGTATGGGTGTAGTTTTAGGAAGTGTGTGAGAGTGTAGTGTATAAGTGTAGTGTGTGTGTAAGTCGGCCCCTCACCGGACCGGGCCACCTGGGCGGTCCTAAGGCCAAAGAGTCCTATAGGAACTCATCCTTTAAACTTCCACATTTGATTTCAACCCTCTAGGTGATTAGGGGTCTATAATCAAGTTTGTAGAGTTTGCAGGGAGTTAAGAAGTGGTTTGAATTTCTAGAAGGTGGGTCCCAATTCTAGTCCTCTAAGACGAGTCGAAAGGAAAAGCCTAAGGCTAGATCCTAAGTACTAAAGAGAAGAAGAGAAGACCTCATCAAAAATGAGGTCGACAAATGGACCCCGATAGGTGTGGTGGCTGACGGAGCACACGCGCGTATTGGTGTTGACCGAAGCGATCAACAAAACCAACACGGATGTCCAGTGACGAACTTAGGACGAAGTAGAAGAGTTTCCGTCGGGGAGTGTCGAGTATATCTACGAGACCGGAGATTCTTGAACTCTCGGCGGGAAAGGAAAAAAAGAGGTGAATCCCAAATCACATGATGCGGGGAATTCAATTTAGATTTGATTTTGTTTTAGTTTAAGTTTGACGTGTGAACTTAGATTTTAGTTTGGAGTTTCAATTTAGATTGAAGTTTTGTCAAAATTAATTTGAGGGATTTGATTTGAAATGAAAAATGGAATTCTGAGGTTTTAGATGTAACATCTTCAACCTCGAAAGAAAATTGAATTGATCGAATTGAATCATTGCAATGAGGAGGGATCTCAGAGCAATGCGGTATTGGATGTAAAATCCTTAACCTCAAGAGTTTGATTTTGATGTATTTCATTGCTTGTAGGGAAAGAATCCTAAAGCAATGCGGTCTTGGATATAAAATCCTCGACCCAAAAGTTTGAATTTGATGTATTTCGGTGCCGTAGGGAAAGAATCCTAAAGCGAGTGCGGTCTTGGATGTAAAATCCTCGACCCAAAGGTTTGAATTTGATGTATTTCAGTGCAATAGGGAAGAATCCTAAAGCAGTGCAGTCTTGGATGTGAAATCCTCGACCCAAAAGTTTGAATTTGATGTGTTTCAGTGCAATAGGGAAAGGACCCTAAAGCAGTGCAGTCTTGGATGTAAAATCCTCGACCCAAAAGTTTGAATTTGATGTATTTCGAGTGCAATAGGAAAGAATCCTAAAGCGAGTGCGAGTCTTGGATGTAAAATCCTCGACCCAAAAGTTTGAATTTGATGTATTTCGAGTGCAATAGGGAAAGAATCCTAAAGCGATGCAGTCTTGGATGTAAAATCCTCGACCCAAAAGTTTGAATTTGATGTATTTCGAGTGCAATAGGGAAGAATCCTAAAGCGATGCGATCTTGGATGTAAAATCCTCGACCCAAAAGTTTGAATTTGATGTATTTCGGTGCGATAGGGAAAGAATCCTAAAGCGATGCGGTCTTGGATGTAAAATCCTCGACCCAAAAGTTTGAATTTGATGTATTTCGAGTGCAATAGGGAAGAATCCTAAAGCGATGCGATCTTGGACGTAAAATCCTCGACCCAAAATTTGAATTTGATGTATTTCGAGTGCAATAGGGAAGAATCCTAAAGCGAGTGCGATCTTGGATGTAAAATCCTCGACCCAAAAGTTTGAATTTGATTGAGATTTGATTTGAAATCTGGAAGATCGAATTCGAAATTTGGAAGGATGAGTTTGAACTCGATTGAAATTTGATTTAAGATTCGATTTGAAATTTGGAAAATCAAATTTGAAATTTGATCGAGATTGGATTTGGAATTCGGTTGAGAATTTGATTTGAAATTTGGAAAGATCAAATTTGAAATTTGATCGAGAGTGGATTTGGAATTTGATTGAGAATTTGATTTGTGATTTGATTTAACATTTATGTTGATTTCGTTTATCTTTTAATGATTCAAATTTTATTTTATCGTTTATTTAATGTTCATGTGAATTTGGTGTTCGTCATTTTTTAGATTTTTTTTTAGAAAGTTTTCTTTTATCCCTTTTTTTTATTTCTTTTCTGTTCTTTGTTCGAAGTTCATTTAACTTTAATGGCGTTTCTCAATCAATTTGCACAAAAGAGGTGAAGGCCAAAAATGTGACATGGTCACTTTCATTCCAATCATGTTGAAAATACATCATACAACTCGATCTGGAATACATCCCATACAATCCATGTAGACTCAAAACGGACCGTGTATGATCTTTGTCGATCCATCAAAAGAAGCATCTCGTCAAAAATCCATGTCCGAATAGTGGGGTACATGGTTAATAACATCACCTTCCAAGCCATCCTTGGCAAGGATGCCGAGTTGGATGTACGTTGGAGGTGTGATATCTCCCATGTAACTCGCGGCTCGTAAGGCGGAGGTTCTCTAGCTGCGGTTGGAAATGGTAAGGTGTCTTCCTGTCATCCATTCTCACGAAAGTAACCGAGATCCGCTTCATCGGTACTCCCGGTATGCAATGCTTAGCGATATCCGCTTCGTTGCCCTTCGGTATCATGACGGAACCTACCGGTAAAGGTATCTTCACCGGCCCTCGGAACTCACTCCTCGCTATCCGGAGGTCGGATCCGAACATGATGTCACACTCGTTCGGAAAGAGGCGTGCGGAAAGGTCCGACGAAGTCGTGGTGATCTATATGTGGGGGTATGCGATCACCTCGTTTGTAGATGTTGATAATGCGGCTATTGGGTATGCAATCGTCGGCGGTACCCTCCATGTTATCAATCTCTTTACCATTCTCTTGATGACTAATGGCATCGGATCTACTTGCCCATGACGGAGTATTCCCGGTGGGTTTCCCTTCTGTCTTCGAGCAAAGTTGTAGCGAGCATCCGCATTGTATTGTGATTCTTCCCTTCCCTGGCATCCATCTCCGGGGTTCTGAGTAGGTATTTTCCCTTAGGCGGCCTGCTCGGCCCATTCTTTTCAAATCCCGGATACAATCCACGATTTGCTATTGTTCATACTCGGAGAATACGTCGGTATGTAGCTCGAGGCCCTCTAGTATATTGATTCTTCTACCTTTAATTCTCTCGAAGTATTCAAAGGTTTTCTTTTCAACATTCTGCATTCTCTCCAACTCGTATTCCAGAATGATCTACGGATGGCGAGGCCTTGTGACATATTGTGGGATATACGGTTCAATCCCTTCACGTTCTCCCGCATACCTCGGCTCCTCGGGGATGATGCACCGTCGGGACATCCCCCGGGGTTGCTTCTGCAACAAGGTCATGCATCACTTGTGGTTCTATCCGGTGGCGTGGTAGCCTTCTTTCTTCTGATCTTCTAGGGATTTCCCTGGTCCTTTCTGTTATCCTAGGAGCTGGCCTCCTTTCTTCAGGTTCCTGGTGAACCGGTGTCCTCGAAGTGTATGTACTGGCATTAGCAACTGTCTCGTCGCGCCGGTCCGCGGCTAGTTTTGTTAACATCTTACGGATACGGCGATTCTTATTTCTTCGTTGCGTTGCTGTGAGAGTAGCTCTTCGAACTTCTTGAATCTCCGTGGGCGCGGCGCCGACAAGCTCGCCCTCTCGTCGTAGCCACTACAGACTTCATTTTCTTGTCTTCTTCAGCATTTGCCTTTCTTTTCTTGTTGTTGGATTGGTGGCTTGGGCCATCCACTTTCATCACTGTCTGCCCGGGTAGTTCTTCTCGGTTAACTGGGACCCAGTCACTTTCCTCGTATCGTAGGCTCCGTCGGTGCGAAATCCGAGTCAATCTCGATTATCGCTCCATCTTTCACCCTCTTTTCATCGAGTGCGAGGCTTACGCCATTCTTAAAGTTCGGGACCAACCGCCCGTTCGACATTTCCCCGTGAAAAGACAAGGAAAAGGATCGGGGGCTGTACTAAGAACAAGAACATTAAGAAAATGTTTATTAAAGACATTTTTTTCTTTTTATATATTTTTTTATTTTCGAATTTAACAGGAATGAAGTAGGATAAGATCAGGGAAGAGATTTTGATTTGGAAAAGAAAACAAGAAAAACTTTATTATCATGATTTTATTTATTTTAGCACATTTTATTATTTTTGGGTTCGGACCCAATCATAAGTAATTACTTTGCCCGTGTTTCTTAGGGATGAAGAATTCATTCCTTCGAAACATCAGGTAGCGTAATACTTTTCCAAGTATCGTCCGTTGATCGGAAGCATATGTCGTTCTCCCTGGCAATTCACTAGCCGGTAGGAACCTCCCGAGTATACTCGCTTCAACCACAAACGGTCCTTCCCAAGTGGGCTCAAATTTTCCTCCTATCTTGCGATGTGCAAGGATAGGTCTCTCGAGAACGAGAACTAAGTCACCAACTTTCAAGGTTCTTGGGCGGACCGGCTTGTCATGGGCTTGAACCATCTTAGCTTGGTATAGTTCTAAATTCGTTGCTGCTGCAAGTCTTTTCCCTTCCAAGCTTTCTAATTCTTCGAGTCGTAATTTGGCGTTTTCTTCTGTCGTGATCTTGTTTGCAACCGCAATTCGAGCGAAGGAAGCCGAACCTCTAAAGGTAACACTCGCCTCGGACCCATACACCGCAGCGTAAGGTGTAGCTTGAGTAGGAGTTCGAAGGTTGTCCGGTAGGCCCATAAGGCTTCTAACAACTTCTCGTGCCAATTTCTCTTATTATCGTCCAAGGTTTTCTTTAAGATTTGAACGAGAGTTTTATTAAAAGCCTCGGCGAGGCCGTTTGCTCTTGGGTAGTAAATTGTCGAGTATCGCCGTCGATTCCGTGTCTCCCGACAAAGTTGTTGATTTGCGTGCTTCGAATGCCGACCCATTATCCGAGATGATCTCGCGCGGCACCCCGAAACGGTAGACAACTTGGTTCTTGAAAAACTGTAGCACGTGGTGTGCTTTCACTTCTCTAAGTGGAACTGGCTCTGCCCACTTGGAAAAGTAATCCGTAGCCGCAAGAATGAAGCGATGTCCTTTTGAAGGTGGTGGTTCTATCGGACCCACTATATCTGTGCCCCAACATTCAAATGGCCACGACGCAATTGTCGGATGTAGCACATTTGGAGGTTGGTGTAGAACCACTCCGTGCACTTGGCATTGGTGACAGCTCTTGGCGATTTTCATGAAGTCGGTCATCATCGAGGGCCAGTAGTACCCTAGTCTTTTAATTTTCATTTTCATCTTCGGATCCGACTGGTGAGCGCCACAGAGTCCTGAATGCACCTCCTTAACAATTTCACGGGCCTCGGACCCGCTTAGGCATCTTAGCCACATTTGATCAAAAGACCTTCTGTACAATGTGTTGTTTATTAATGCGTAGGACAGAGTTCTTTTCTTGATCCGATGGGCTAGCGACCTATCGTCCGGTAGCTTTCCTGTTTGCGGAGTAGTCTATTAATGGTTGTCGCCAATCTTCCGTGTTTTTCGTCACCGTTGCAACCGATTCTTCTTCTTTTTCCGATTTGTGTATTGTGTCCATGTCAAGTCGTGATAGGACTCGACGTCCGTGAACCGACACTTCCACTGATTCATCTTGCAAACAAGCAAATTCTTTTGCGAGGCGAGCTAACGCATCTGCTAAAGCATTTTCTTTTCTGGGAATTTTGTAGATTGTCACATTTGGAATCTGTTCCAACAGCTGTATGGCATACTGGAAGTATTGTTCGAGTCTTGGCTTTAAAATTCTGTATTGTCCGGCGATCCGTTGAACGATTAACTGCGAATCCCCGTAGATGTTGATGTCCGTTATCCCCATTCGAATAGCTAATTCCAGATCCTGTTATGAGGGCTTCGTATTCCGCTTCATTGTTTTTACACGGTTCCGTCAAGTGGTAGGAGTATCTTAACATCCCCCGCTCCGGTGTTATAAAGATTAGCCCGATTCCTGCCTTACAGGGCACTATCACTTGCGATTCTTCGTCTTTGTGTGCTGAAGATACTCCGTCGAAATATAGTTCCCAACGTCGATCATCAAGGTCTTCTAGATTCATTATTTGTTCATCTAGCAAATCGTCATTGAGAGGAGATTCTGCCGCAAAGGGTGTGCTTGCGAGAAAGTCCGCTAAGACTTGTCCCTTCACGGCACGCGGAGGCACGAAAGTTATATCGAATTGCAATAATATCATCGACCATCCGGCAAGTCCGTCGGAAAGTGTTGGACGAGTCATCAAGTATTTCAATGGATTAAACTTCGAGATCGAGTTGACCTTATGAGAAAGCATGTAGTGCCCGAGCTTTTGGGCGGCGAAGATCGGGGCCAAACAATGCTTTTCAATTGCGGGATACCTTACTTCCGTCGGAAGTAAACGATGACTTAAGTAGTAAAGAGCATTTTCTTTACCCTCATCATCGACCCGGGCTAACGAGGCTCCGAGAGAGTCGTCTAAAGCCGCGGTATAAAGCATCGACGGTCTACCCGAGACCGGGGCTGCTAAGACATGAGGTGTCATTAAATATTGTTTAATGTCCTCGAAGGCCTTCCGGCATTTCTCTCCCCAAATAAATTTGGCGTCCTTTTTAACTAGTGCCGAGAAAGGCCGACACCTACTCGACAAGTTCGAGATAAAGCGTCGAAGATATGCCAGCTTCCCTTGAAAAGATCGTAGTTATTTTAAGGTTTTGGGAGGCGGCATTTCTAAGATAGCTTTAATCTTTTCCTGGTCGATTTCAATTCCATGATATCGGACAACGAATCCTAAGAATTTCCCGGAGGTGACGCCGAAGGCGCATTTTAAGGGATTCATCTTAAGGTTAAATTGTCTTAATCGTTCGAAAAAAATTCTCAAATCATACAGGTGATTTTCCTTTACTTTGCTTTTGATGACCACATCGTCCACGTAGCATTCGACTTGATTGTGGATGAGATCATCAAAAATTCTTGTCATTGCTCTTTGGTAGGTTGCTCCTGCGTTCTTCGATCCGAATGGCATTATCGTGTAGCAAAATACTCCGATCGGCGTTCGAATGCCGTAAGCTTTTCATCTTCTCGGAGCCATTTTTATCCGGTTGTATCCCGAAGATCCATCCATGAACGAGAATATTTCATGTGTCGAAGCAATGTCGATCATTAGTTCCGGGATCGCAGAGGGAATTCATCCTTTGGACATGCCTTGTTTAAATCTCCGAAGTCCACACAAATTCTGATCCGACCATTCTTCTTCTCGACCGGCACCACATTGGCTAACCAAGTCGGGTATTGTTCTTCACGGACAAATTTAGCGTCTATTAGCTTTTTAACTTCGGCTATGACTTGTTGTTCGATTTCTAGACGCATTATTCTGGGACCTTGTCTGACTGGGACAGAAGTAGGATCCACTCCAAGCTTATGGACTGCGACCTCCGGAGCTAATCCCGGCATCTCGTCATAATTCCAAGCAAAGCGAGTCTTTAAATTCCATTAATAATTTGATTATTTCTTCGGAGTCCTCTTTGTTGAGTAAGGAGCTAACAAAGGTAGGTCTAGGCTCTTCGCTAGTACCTAAGTTAACTTCCGTCAACTCATCTATCGTAGATTTAATTTCTTCTTCGAATTCGGTGGAGCGTCTCCAATTTGTACATCTTCGAGTTCGTGTGTAGTTTCCATGCGGTTTTCATTAGATTCGCAAGTGACAACCAAGCAAAATTCGATATCGTCAACCGATCCTACCGTGCTGAATCCGAGTCCATACTTTGAATTGGGTGGACGACCGGAATTATTCCATAATTTTTCAAAATGTTGTGATTGGCCTTTTGTCCATTGTCGAGGTAAGAAACCACGTCGAATTAAATTTTGAACACAGGGAGAGTACCACTCAAAAGGTAATTCCATTAATTCTGATGAAGTGACATCTTCAAATTGTACATTATTTTCAGTTTTGGAGGTAGAAGCACCACGGTAGAATTTGATTGGCCTTGCACCGTCGTTACGTACTTCTTTGACCACCATACCCTCGATCTTGCTAGACTGGATCGGGGTTAGGGTCATAGTATGTACGTAGTGGTTAATCTTCTCGTACATTGATTTGTATTCTTCGTTCTTCTCATCTTCGAGAGAGATCTTGAATTGCGGCTTCTTCCGACTTATTGTCGCCGCTTCTTGTTTGACCTTTTTTCTTCTTCGAACCATCTTCCCGACCAACATCGATGGCCGGTTTCCTCCGTCCAACTCGTCCTAACGTCTCTACCACGGCCTCGTCCCCGGCCTCGACCTCGGATGCGAGTTGTGGAGAAACCTTCACCATCTCGCCGGAAGGGAGTGGTGAGTGATCGTTGGACTAGAACTTCAGTGTTCTTCGTCGTCCCGAACTTTCTTTGCTTTATTTGTTACGGTATCTCCGGAGAAGATCGTTTTCTGTCGTGCATAATAAGCCGCGTCTTCATGGATTCCAATCTCATGTACGGAGAATGGTCGCAAGTCACCTTTGATGCAATCGTTCCCCTCCATCGTAGTATTTGATGCACTGGTGTAGAGATGATGGTACCATCCTGTTTTCATGTATCCATGGTCGGCCCAGTAGAGCGTTGAACGACGTTTCGAATCAATTATGTGAAATTTTGCGGTTGTCTTTGCTAAGTCACCGGTCTTCATCGCAGCGTTATTGACCCGAGGGCTCTTTCTCCTTTCTCGGTTGAATCCTCTTAATAACATTTTGTCGGCTTCGAGCTCACGAGCATCAATTTCCAAGTATGCTACTGTTCGAAGACTCATTATATCGATCGACGCTCCCGGATCCACCAATACTCCGGAGAGTGTAAACTTCCCAATTGTAACCGAAATGTACAATGGTCGGTTGTGATCTCGTTGTCCCAAGTAGTAGGTCATTGTCCGTGAAGGTAACACCTCGTCGTTCCTTTAACGAACAAACCTCATCTAAGGAATCTCCGACCATTTGAGCTAAGCAAATTTCGGATCAAGTAAGGCCTCGATCGAGCTTCTCTCATCTCCTTTGATAAGATGAGAGCGTCGTAGATGCTCGGCTTGTCGGTAGTTTCCTAAGATGGGCTAGCACATTGTAGTCCACTTTATTTCCATGTGTCTCGACTTCTTCTCGAATGGGTATTTCTTCCGCTGGGGTTGGTTCTTCTTGAACAACCACCGCTTTCCTTTGTCTTTTGGACCCATTCTCGGAGGTAGGACTTTTCCACTTCTTAAGTTGACTTCGTAATTTCTTCCGAATTTAGTGTCGAGTTTGCCGGTGTCTCCTCCCGAATCGGAATGACGGGCTTTTCGGATTATCTTCGAATCTGAAGGCTCTAACTCTATCGTGACTGGAGCTCCTCGAAACTCATAGATAGATCCGTTGCTTGTTGAGCTCTCGTAGCCTCCTTGATGGATATCTTCTTCGTTATTTTGATTGTCGAGATCGTGTATGATTTGAGAATTGTCGTTGGTATCGAAATCGATGTCCGGGTTGTCGCTAGTTACGTAATCGTTAGAAACAGTCAAAACGTAGCCAACGCCATCACCCTTATCATTATATGATCCCACCGAAGTGAGCAGATAATCATACAAAATCAGAGGTTCGAGGGATTTCTCCCCCGAATCAAAACAACTATCCTAGGATAAGCAGCCCCTAGTCTAGCCTTAGGAGTCTCGGTCCTCTCTTCTTCGTCAATTTTCTTCTTTTCTTCAATCATCTCCTCGTCGAGGTGGTTCTTCTATCGCAAGTGATAAGTACCGGCTTAACAGGTCTCGAACTCCGAATTGAAGCTCGCACCGAGGCGGTTCGGATGTTGTCTAAAATCTTCTTCGAAGACCTCGTCCGAGCGGTAGTCCATCCACCGTCGGCTTGCATAGGGATCTATCGGAATGACGGGATCGGCTGAGATAACATTGACGAACCTCCTTTCGGGGTTCCTTCATGTACTCTTTCGGGATTGTTATATTTCCTTTCCGAAGGTTGTCGTTTAGCCAACTTTTAAAGGTAATGCAATCTTCTATCTTGTGCCCAAGCATCCGGTGGTAGGGGCAAAAGTTGGGATCACCGTTCTTGTTGACTTCCTCTGGTCTTTTAGGCTCTTGCAGCTGGAAATCTGGAGTCTTCACCAGACTACGGAACATTTTCGGTACTGCTTCATTCTTGAACGGATATTCTCTGCTCAGAAGTTCCCTTAATGTACGTTGCGGACGAGAAGGTTGTTCATACTGCGGAGACGACCGATAGCCGGACCGGGGTTGTTGGTAATTCTGTTGTGGTTGTCTGCGGCCGTTCGGTGGTATTTGTATCGGTTGCTTGCCTTTGTCAACCGCTCGCAACGATCCCGGATTTCTTTTCGAAGGTCTTCACCGGCTTCTGCTTGTCCGTCTTGTCGGCGAAACTTAATTGCTTCGCCTCTTCTTGCAAGCTTCCGGCCTTGCTTAACAACTTCTCGAAAGTCTTAATAGTGAATCCTTTGAGGAGAAGTGCTATCGGGCCGTGAATACTTTTAAGCAAGATGCCGATCGCATGTTGTTCTTACGATTGTGGTTCACACTTCATGCTTAAGTTCCTCCATCGAAGTATGTAATCCACCAAAGTTTCATTCGGCCTTTGTTTCTCTACCACTAAATCACCTATAGTGATGTGGTGCCGAGCTCCGGCGAATCGCTCGATGAAGAGGTTCTCTAGCTCGAGAACGTCTTCACCGAACCATTTGGTAATTCGCATACCGCGTCGAAGGCGATTCTCGACAGACTGCTGACGAACTGTCGGAAGAGTAATGCATCGCTCCCGCCGGCATTACAACAACTGGCACGAAAGTGTGCAACATGCTGTCGGGGGTTCCCGGTTCCGTCGAAGGTCTTGAACAGAGGTGGTATGAAGCCTTTCGGGTATTGGACAGCGTCAAATTCTTCTGGGTAAGGTCTACCCGTCCGAATGGATGTCCCGCTCTTCGATTGTGCTAAGGCTTCTCGCACTCCGCCGTTCCACCAAGTTCTTGATATCCTTTTCGGGGATCATACTTTGTGTTGTATCCTTCAGCTGGTCATCCCCATTGACGGATGTAATCTCCTTTCCTCCGTCTACAATGTGAATGACCTCCGGGGGTGTCTCTCTATGTGGTTGTACTTCGACTCCGGAGAGTGGCCGGAGCTACGGCCATCTCTTCCATCCTTTTCGCCATTCGAGCGATCGTGTCGTTCTTTTCCCGAAGCCGCCTTCTCATCGCTCCGGCTCCTCTCTTCTCGCGGCTGCAGGAGCACCTTGCGAAGCTGATGAAGCTCGTGTCTCAACCATATTGATTTCTGCATATTCGTCATCCATGAATTCCGATGAATCGATCTCATCTCCGAACTTTTCTTCTCTTTCTTTTGCCAACCGTCGGATATCGGTTCTCAACTTTTCCATGGCATCCTCCAGTGGGGCTTTCTGTGTGTCTTTGCGGTTGTCATGCGATAGCTGTCGGGTCCCTTTTTCACGAGTTCCCTTTATCGCAGTAGCACTTTCTTCAGATTCCAGCCTCCTGGCAAGACTTTCTTTCTCGGGCCGTCGCTTCAATCTTAATCGCCCGGTAGTGGGACGCCATACCATCCTTCTAGCAGCAGAAGGTCTAGGACCGGATGGTCCGTCGGCCAAATGCTGGAAGGTGGTATCCTCCCTAATCTGTAATCCTGAGACTACGACAGGCGGGCTAGCCTTCATTCTTTTACTTGGCTTTTCTGTCATGACGGCGGGCTCTACTCGGGGCCTAAGACGGGATTTGACTGGCACCCGCCCTATCCTTCGTAGAATCTCCGATACGGGCGGCTTTTCCTTCTTTGCTAACTTTTCTACCAAAGTTTGCAGTCGAGCAAACGGCGTAGTTCTAGTTCTTTTCTTGCGACTATCGTTGTAATATGCGGGCTGAGGTAATGTGGCAGCAATCTTGCGAACATTCTCCTCATCCTCTGCGGCGGAGAGGGGATGGAACCCGCTTCCTCCCAAGAGTGGTATGTAGTCGAGCAGCGGTGTATATTCCGGTAGCGGTGTATATTCGGCAGCGGTGTATATTCGAGCGACTCTGGAATTTCCTCTAGGAAGGCAATTTCAGCAGCTCTGGCTTCTCTGGCGATCCTTCTACTTCTGTTTCTTCTTTGGGTCCTTGTCAGTGACGGAATCTTTGAACTGGACCGATTTCGAAAACAGAAGGTCTTATAGGAAGATCTGTACCCTCCACGGTAACGAGTTTACCATAATTCGGATTTCTTTCCCCTTTGATTTGGCGAAGTCGGGGTAGGTGCGAAACAACTAGACCGGTGGGGGTAGTAAGAACGGTCCTCCCGCGGACGGCGTAGCATCCTCCTAATCGGGATCCTTTGTAGGGAGGAAACTCTTGGGTCGACCTAAGGTCGAACTCGGCAGCGGCTCCTCAGCTTCAGATACCTTGTTTGTCAGTGCAAAGAGGGAGACGTCGGTGACTTTGACATTCGTGTTTTCAAATCCTTGTCCAAATCGGATGATCCCATTGTCGGGCAGCTCATCCTTATAGACGCCGAAGTCCAGTCCATTGGTGAAGGAGAAAATCGGCTTCGGGGCTTCCATTTCGCAGGGGTAGATTCTGGTTGTCAGTCCCAAGTTATGCTTCTTTCCTTTAGGACGAAAAGAAAGGAATTGAAAAGAGTCCGAACTCATTCTTGTTCATGTATTTATAAGAAGGAATTATTTATTAAAAGAATCACTCATTAGAGGGTTTGTTTATTTAGAACAGAATGTTCAAAGGTGTAGAGAAGGTAAGGAATCCGATTCGGAGTTGGAAAGGAAAAGAAGGTCTTTTGCAAGACTTCTCGTCTCGAAGGATCACTCCTAAACTAACACCTATTGGGGGTCCACCCCACCTCAAAAATGAGGTAAAAGGATCTCGGAACCTCTCTGTTTATGGGTGTCTAAACAGTGGCTCCTAAACTCGAGAGAATGTTGGCTATACTTGTTCACGGTAGAAATGAACATAGTATTCCAATGGAAAGAAGGGTAGCTTGATCCATTAAGGACATGGATGCACTACCGATTTTTGAAAGCAGAATTATTTGATTATAATGGAGAGAGGAATTTTCCCCAGCAGAGTCGCCAGAAATCTGTCGGCATATTTTTAGGTCGATGTGTTGTGTTTTGAAGAGGGGTCGCCTACAGAAATTGTCGGTGAATTCTTAATTTAGTTTAAATAAATAATTTTGGAAAGTAGTATTTGATTTTGAAAATAATTTTAAATTTGAAGATTTCAAGATATGAGATTAAACCGATCTCACACCCAAAATAGCTTATATAAACGAGCTCCGCACCACAAACCGTGTATCTATCTCTAAAGATAGACACACTGCTTGACGGTGGGGCTCGATTAAATAAACTAGAAGATTTGTGACATCCGTTTGGTCCGCGAACCAATTTTATAAGCCGACAAAATTCCCCGCTTAATATGAAAACATTAAACAGTGGTTTATATTACCCGGGTTCTTTAAAATTCTCTATAAGGGCAAGCCCTTATAGTTAATTACATCTTAAGTGACGGAATCACCTAAGAAAACTCTCGATAATAATCAATAATTCTGCTCTCAAGGATTTCAAAGTTTAAGTTTTCAAGGGATTGAATTTTGGAATTTCAATAGGGGATGGATCAAGTTTTGAACATTTTGTTTTGGGAATCCAAAGGAAGAAAAGTAGGAGAAATCACAGATTCGAAGCGAACTTCGGTAATTTCCCGACTATCCTATTGTTTGGCTTGGATTTAGGAAAGTCCTAATATTTATTTAAATGTTTTGATTTTGCCAATTTTAGTTAATTAGGACTTATATTTATATGATAGAATCATACAAATAGCCTTCGAAGATGCGAGGGTTTATGTCGTACCCAAACGACTACCTCGGAATCCTAAGACCGGTTAGGGCTTAATTTGCAATGCAAGTGCCTAACAAAGAGGTTGAGGATTTATGTTGCACTAGGCAAACTACCTCGAAATCCTATGGCTTGGTTATTTAATTCTAGGAAAGTTTTGCTAAAGTAGACTCAGGTTTTGCTGATGACGATGGCCGTGCTGCCCACCATGCTCCGAGCTCCTTGTTGTTGCAGAGGTTTAGTTTTAGAAGTCATAAATCAGGGGGTGAGAAAAGTGTTTTGGTTTAGAGAAGATCTTAATTTCCAAGTTTTTTTTTTACGTTTTAATTAAAACAAATCTTAAAGTTGATTATAACGACACCGTTAAGATCCCACGGTTCCATCCTTCCGCATCATTATTTTTATCGGATTCACTTAGTCCAGACGAATTTGCTAAACTCAACTGAATGAGTTCCACACTTTCATTTAGACCGTGGGAAATCCCGTTAGCAACACGTAGGTTACATCATCCGAGGTATTCCATATCATCCAATAGGACGTTTTAATTTAATTGTAATTGTAGTTTTGTGTTCTGTTTGTGATTAAATTTTGAGTTGTTTTATATTTTGAAATGTTGTGGCGGTGAATTTTATCTTGCAATGACTTTTAACTTAGTTTTGGTTTCAGCTTTAGGGGCTATCCTAAAGGTGTGAGTTTTCATGCAACGAGTTGTTTATCATGCAAGAAAAGTAAGTGCAATGTAGTTAAATAAATTGCAATAATGTAAATTGCAAGAAAGTAAATTGCAATAAAATAAAAGCGTACCCTGAGGGTCTTCCCGTCATCCCAAGCCGCACTTAAAACACAATTAGAATATTTAAGCAAGTTCCTAGTTAAAGCTAAGGTAAGGGTTATGGTTTTCTACCAAGTTCCTAATCCTATAGCTAGTCATTTCCTATGACGTCTAGGTTCTTTGTGTTTTTGTTTGAAGACGATTTTCTTCATCAAAGAATAATTAAATTCAATTGTTCTTATAAATGTCCTATCATATCGAGGAAGTGCTTAAGAATAATCTTAAACATCTTTTCAATATTTCTAGGATTGTTTTAAGTCCAAATGGGTTTAATTATACAAATGAATTAATCGTCCGAGAATTCAAGTTTTGTTGTTATCTTGCTCGAGTGAACTAGGACATTTGAATATCCTATAAGTGGAGTAACATTTCATTTAATGTTCTGTTTAGGAGTATGATAACTAAAACTTTCGAGGGTGAATTGGTATTCAAATGATTTGATTTAAGTTAAAGGGTTTAAATTTGGAATAGTGTTCAAGTTGCTTTATATTTAATTTCTTTATGTTTTAGGTGTTGTTATTTAATTCAATTTAATTTAATTTAATTTAATTTAATTGAGTTTTAATTTTAATTTAATTTAATTCAATTTAGTTTGATTTGATGTTAAATTAATTTAATTTGATTTGATTTAATTTTAATTTAATTTAATTTAATTTAATTTAATTTAATTTAATTTAATTTAATTTAATTTAATTTTAATTCATTTGATTTGATTTAATTTAGTTTAATTTAATTTGATTTAATTTACTTCATTTAATTTAATTTAATTTGATTTAATTTAATTTAATTTAATTTAATTTAATTTAATTTAATTTAATTTACTTAATTTAATTTAATTTTTAATTTAATTTTATTTTTTAATTTTAATTGAAATTTTTAAAAGAGTTTAATAATTTAATTTTAGTTTAATGATTAAGTCTTTTAATGTTTTGAATTTGAGTTATCATTTTAATTAAGAATTGAATATTAATGAGATGATTAATTTAGGGATTTTTTTAAATTAAAGAATAAATCTCTTCCTAATAATATCCCTATTTTAATAATTCCAATTTTATTATTCTTCCAAATTTAATCAATTATTTAATTAAAGTTTAACCATTTTAAAATTGTTTAATGGGTTTCTACCCTTTAATTATTTAAATTTCAATCATCCAAATCAAAAGAGGATCAAATATTTTACTTGTTAATTTTTTATTAAACCTAAAAGTTTTAATTAAGGATTAAAGATTTTAATTACCATTTTACCCTTTAAGCTTAATAATTTCATAACTCACTAAATTGAACTCAAATGAACTTGAAATTTTTATGTGACTTCACTCATATGTCAATAAAGACATGAGAGGAGAAAATGTGATTTTTATGTATTTAATTTATTTATATAATTATTTTTGGTGGAAAATAGAGATTTCCAAGGAAAATTTAATAACATGACCAAGGGAAAATTTCTGTCTTAAGAAAATTAGGGGACATTCCTAATGACCAGAGGACCACTTGGACCAATTTTGGTGATTTTTTGAATTATATTATTTTTATTATAATTATTTTGAGTTTTGGAGTGTTAATTAATTTAAAAATAAAATAAATGTTGAAAAATGAATTTTATATTTTTCAAAAATCTCTCTGATATCAAGGAAATCAGAGAATCAAATTTTACAATTTTCTGATTTTTCTATGATTTATTATAATTATTTTAGTGAATATGCTAGAAAATACATTTTTTTTAATTTTAAAATTACCCTAGGGCTTTAAAATTTAATATTTCACTAAATAGACCTAAGAAAAATGTGGGGTTTGTTCCTAAGTGATTAAAATTCAAAATGTGATATTTTGGTGAATTTTATTATTTTTGTGATTTTTATTATTTTTTAATTATTAAAAATATTAAAATAATATTAAAAATCAACTTTTTTAGAAAATTGAAATTTTAATTTTCTTAGATTCCCCTAATATCGAGAGAGGCTCCAAAACTAATTTGGTGAATTTTTGAAAGATATTTTGAAAGTTATGAATTTTTAAAGTTTAAAATGACTAAGTGGCTTAATCAACCCAATTAGTGGGGCTAACCAAGTCCAATTGACCTCAAATTTTTATGGTAGGTTCCTCTGATCCTAAAGGTCAGTGGAGAATTGATTTTAAGTCAATTTGATGCATGTTTAACTCTAATTAATTAGAGACCTATTTTGGGTGTTTAAGCCAATTTGGGTTGTTTTAAATGAACTAACTCAAAACCTATTTTTGCTAGGGTTCTCTGGTCATAAGGAACATCATCAAATTTTCCTAGAATTTATTTCACAACATGCTATTTATTGGAATTAAAATACTCTAAACAGTAACATGAACTTGAAAAATCAATAACTCTTCATAGGGATGACCTCTGACTTTGGAAAATTCAGGGAATGTTCCCAAATTCAGAGGCTTTAAAAGCCCTATGGTCTCATGCCATGGTGAATTGTATACATGCATGGAGAATTAAAAGTATGCAGAGAGTAAATAAATTATAAAAAATAAAATATTTGATGAAATTAAATGATTTCTTTTCCACATTATTCTCCTCTGTTCACTGAGCAAGTGGGTATTTTTATTTTATTTTTCTGATTTTTCTACACAAAGTTATGAATTTTTGAAGTTTAGGGAATTAAATAAATAAAAAAAACCCTAATTTTCTATTTATCCACGCGGCGCCGCGTCAACCTCGGCAGCTCCGAAACGCCGCGTGGCGCGCTCCCATTCGACGCCGCCATCTGAGTCAGCGCTTCCGGGGCCCGCTGTATCGCTCCGTCTCCTGGTCCGACGCCATCTGAGCCGTCCGCCCGCGCGTGTATTGAATGGACGGCATCCGTTCATCGTCCCCGAGCGTCCTCACCCGAGAGCCGTCCACACTAAATCCCTAAGATCTCACTCGATACTCAATGGATTTTCATGTTCTTATGCTCTATGGATTCGTCTTGAAGAGACGAACACATCTATACGATTATCATGCATTAAAATTAAAGCATTCGAAATGGAGAATCTCCAGAAGCTCGGGATGAAGAATTAGTTCATACCTTTGCTCGCAGAAGTGTGGCTTCAATCCGAGAGTTGTTGCACCTTCGATCGGATCCCAACAAGCTCCAGCATGAAGTCTCCCGGTCTCGGTGAATTGTCTAGATGTGATTTCGACCAAGCCCGATCACAAAGCTTGGAGGCCGGAGCAACCGGGTGGCCTCGGAGATGGGGCTTTTGCTCGGTGGACACCTTCCCTCGTCCGGTGAAGGTGTAGAACCAATCAATTTGGGGATTGGCTCACCGTGGAGAAGTGTCCCGGTTTTGGGTGGAATTTCAACTCGAAATCGAGCTCACGGAGAAGAAATGGCAGGGGGATCTCACCTGGGATCAAGTGCTCCGTGTATGGGGAGGAGTCCGGAACAATTTTGGCAGCAGTTTCCTTAAGGTTTTTCTTCAAGCACCTCTCATGGCCGAGAGGGGTGGTGTTTAAATAGAGAGGGCGGAGGGCCTCCCAGGGAGAGTTAAGGCTCGGGATCAGCCTCGCTCTCGGCAAGAGAAGAACAGCTCCAATGGCCACTCGGGATGGGGCAGCTCAGCAGGTGAGAATTTCAAGTCGGGTGCACATGTGAGCTCTCGGCCATGGTGTTTTCCGCGGCCCGGTGGCCGGCCGGCCGTGCATTGGTCACCATCCCGTTCGTGTGGGTCGTGGCCGGGGTTTGGTGCATTCAATCGAGGTTTGACATGTGTAAAGTGGTTGAATCAAAGTAGAAAGGGGAAGGGGTCATTTTGGCTCATTTTGGTCAACCCATGCAAATGGGTTGGGTGCACCTTCCCATGGCTAGCTTCGGGTCGAAGATAAAGTGGTTTAGGTCAGCTTAATTAGTGGGGAAGGGTCACCATCCAAGTACAATTAAGCTTAATCATGGTTTAGTGGAGTCATGGAAGTGGCTAAATCACCCTTAAGGGAATCATTAAAGGACTCCCTCCTTTTGCCAAAAATTACATGGCGATGTGTAAAGTGGCTGCCATGGCTTGCATATGGCTTGTGCATGGCTTCATGGCTCCATTTGGCTTGGGAAAAGGTTGGGTCAATTTCATAAAAATGGGTTTTAAGAATTTTGGATATTTTGGTGAAAATTTGCATGAAGCTTGATTTGGAATGGTTTAATTGATGATTTTGAAACTTAGGGGTGATTTTGATTAAATGGATGATGAGGGAAAGTGCCATGTGGGCTTTGGATGGATTTGGGCTTTTGAATGTGGTGAAGTGGGCTTTTAGGAAAGTTTAAGGGCAATGGGCTTTTTGATTTTAGAATGGGCATTTGGGTGAAGATTTTATGAATTACTTTGTCAAAGAAATGTCATAATTGGTTTAGGGATGTTCTATGAAGGGCTTGGAGTCAATTTGGTGTGATTTGGAGTTGAATTGGTTTGAATTTGGGTTTATTTGGTAAGTGGGCCTATATGGGTCAAAGTGGGCCAAGTTGGGCCAATGTTGGGCTAGGGTTGAAATTGATGTAAAATCAATGTTGAGAAATGTTTATGGGAGTGTTTCAAAGAGGTTTTGGCTTTGGTTGGGCTTTGATTTTGGGGTTCGGGCTCATTCTGGGTTAGGTTTGGGTTTAGGTCAAAAATGGGCCTTTTAGCTTTGGGTTGAATTTGAGTGGGGTTTGGGTCTAAATTTTGGGCAAATCATGTTAGTGTTTTGTTTGTGGGAATGTTAAGGAAGATTTAGAAAAGTTTTGGGGTTAATTGGAGTTGAATTGGGTGAGTTTGGGTTAGGTTCTGGGTCATGGGTCCAAATTGGGCTTTAAGGCCAAAAGTGAAATTGGATCCAAATATCAATCAAATTGAACTTGGATTTAGCCTAGATTGGTGTTGGGAATGTTTAATTGAAGTTTAGAATTGAATTGGACCAGAATTTGGGTCAATTGGGTGGGTTTGGTTTGACATTGGGTTCACTTTGGGTTAAAATGGGTCAAATTGGGGGTTTTGACAAAAGTAGGGTAAATTGACAAAATTGGCCCATGGTGTAGTTGGACAAAATGAAATTAAGAATATTTGAGATTTTTTGGAATTTTCTGGGAATTTTCTGAATTTTTGGATTTTTGGGTCAAGAGGGGTATTTTGGGTATTTGGAGGGTATTGGGAGGTTTTCTTGAAATTTTTGGTATTTTTGGGTATGGATGATCAATTTAAGTGATGTGGAAATGTTTGGGAATGATTTTGGAGAATTTTGGATAATTTGGAAATTTTTGAGAAATTTGGGTAATTTCAAGTGGTTTTGATAAGCTGAAGCGGTGTAGGGTCCCTGGGTCAAAAATCGAAAATTTGGGAAATTGAAGATTGGGTGGATGTAAGTGGAAAGAAGTCATTTTGGTTGAGCCATGAAGCCATATCAAGCCCATATGAGCCATGAAGGGACTCATTTGAGGCATTCACTATGTTGTTCCTAACCCTCTTAGCCAAGGGCTTAGGGGTTAAGGACCATCCATGTGAATCACCTACATGAGTCAGGAGGTCAAGTTAGGTATGGGTGTAGTTTTAGGAAGTGTGTGAGAGTGTAGTGTATAAGTGTAGTGTGTGTGTAAGTCAGCCCCTCACTGCACTGTGCCACCTGTAGGCGGTCCTAAGGCCAAAGAGTCCTATAGGAACTCATCCTTTAAACTTCCACATTTGATTTCAACCCTCTAGGTAATTAGGGGTCTACAATCAAGTTTGTAGAGTTTGCAGGGAGTTAAGAATTGGTTTGAATTTCTAGAAGGTGGGTCCCAATTCTAGTCCTCTAAGACAGTCAAAGGAAAAGCCTAAGGCTAGATCCTAAGTACTAAAGAGAAGAAGAGAAGACCTCATCAAAAATGAGGTCAACAGCTTAGTGTGCTGAACATATACTTGAGTTCTTCTAGAAACAATTATTATTGACATCCTTATCTATGAGAAATAGAATAATCTTTTCTTTCATTCTTATCTATCCTAAGCTATCAATTTTTTGACAATAGTGTTGCCGCACTGCTTAGCTTATCGTAACCTTTCAAGCCACTATCTATACTGGTATCCTTTTAGAATTATGAAAAAACATTTTAATTCTAAGGCTTTAAATGATTCTTTATAATTCTCTCATCTATTACAAAAGTCATTAATTGTTATTATGGATATTACTAAGGAATTCTTAACCATGTATATATAATTTTCATAAAATTATTTTAGATTATGGGATCATCTTTAGGTAATTAATTGTTGACCTTACTTTTGTTGTGATCTAGTTTTTCTTCTTTAGGAGCCTAGGATCTAGCCATAGGACTTCCTGTTGACTATCTTAGAGGACTAATGATGAAATCTTATCCCATTAGAAATTATAAACACTTCTTTACTCTTCTTGGATTTCCACATGTTTGGTTTTGACCTCTAGCACTTAGTAGGCTGGAGACAAGCATGAGGGAGCTCAATAGGAGTCCCCATAAGATTGTTAGGCCTTACGGTTAGCCTAGGGTGGTGTAGCCTTGGTAAATCTTACACACTCACTTGAACCATCACCTCCACTCACATCTGAAAGTCCTAAACCAACCACGCTTAACCTGGTTCCCCACTCTTTTGGAAACTCATATGGGTGATCCTCCAAACCCTTAGCCCTAGGCTAGAGTATGGCTATGAACAACACATGGAGGATCCAAAATGGGATCTCTCTTGGTCTCATAGCTTAAAATGGGTAATCTTATCAACTTTAACCTTTTACCCCTAAAAATTTCCAAAATTACCAATGTGCCCCTTAAACCCTAACTTTTCTAAAGTTGCACAAATTCTGAAATTCCCTTAAAAAATCATTACAAAACATTCCAAACCACTCAAATTGCCTAAAATACTCTAAAATACCAAAAATTCCCAAAATACCCCCAAATTTGCTAAAATTACCAAAATACCCCTCAAGCCCCAAAAATTCTAAAAATCTCCAAATTCATTCCAAATGCCCCAAAATTAATTCGAACCACCCCATTCCTTCATTTTCACTCAAATCCAAAAAAATTATCCAAAATTAGCTAAAATTCCCAATTTACCACTAAGCCCCTAAATTCTCCAAATCACCCCCAATTTCCACCAAACTGATTTCAAACTCCCCCAATTTCGAGCCTGAACTCAAATTTATCATGTTCAACCCCAAATTGAACCAAATCTAAGCCTAATTGAAACCAATTTCATACTCAAATTCCAAGCCCAATTTAAAACCTTCAATTTGACCATATCCCTAAATTCCATCAAATTGAACTCAATGATCAATTCAGTTATACCAAATTTGAATCCTAAACTCTTCACAACATTCATCTAGAAAAATTTTAACCTTCAATTGGACTATAACCAAGCTCAAATATAGCCAAAATCTAATCCAAATAAAATAAGTTTACCCCAAAATTTAAAATCTCCCAAATTGAACCTTATGTCTCCCCAATTCCAACTCAATTGATACCCAAATTCCTCAAAACAATATTTTACACCAAATTGAACTTCTATATGATCCAAATCCAAAACCTAGCCAAGCCCATAACTAAGTCTAAGGTAAAAGCCTAATTTTGAGCCCATAACCCAAATTTCCCTAACCCATTGGAATTAGCCCATGCCTAATCCTTTCCAGCATTGGTTAACCTCATAAAAATGCTAATCAGATCATCTTAGCACACCCTAGGTGAGCCATGGACTAAGGGTCAATTTCTTCCAAAAAGTGGCTGAACCAAAGGCAGCCTTCTCAAGCCCCCAAGCCATCACCATTAATCTCCGCCAACACTCCTGACCCAGCTAGCCACTAGAGCTCCCATGGCCGGCCGGCCTAGTCACTAGAAAGCTTCAAACAGAGAGCCTCCCCTAACCTTTGGACCTAAAATTAGAACTCTTCAATGTGGCACTCCCACATTGGTGAATTGCATCGTTAAACCCTCCACCTCAAGAACCTTTTCCATCCTTTAGATTGCCTTGTTGGCCAACATGGACATTATTATTTAAAAACTACTCCTCATGGACAATGAAGGAGATGATCCAATTTCCTTGGGGAGGCTCTGCCACAATCCTTCTAGAGCTTCTTCAAACCTTTTTAAGTGCACTCCCATTATTTCCAGCCATTTCCCCTACTTCCTGAGCCTAATTTCTCTAAACATGACATTTTTCTCTCATACCTTAAACCTCCACCAATCTACAATTTGATTGACCCTTAACCTTCATCAGACCAAAAGAAGATGCTCCACAATGAAATCCCCATTCATAGAACTCTCTACACCTAATTTTGTTCAAAGTCGTGCCACCTGAAGGAGGAGTTTTTACACAACCTCATTCTAGGCTCGAACCAACACTTAGAGGAGGTGTGCCAGCTCACAACGAAGCTTCATAACTATCCCAATTAAGGCCTCGCCACTTTGAATAATATATACTTAAAAAAACTCAAATCTAAGCTTGGTCTTGGCCTTTATGAAGAAGATCTTAATTTCCATCTTGGTTAACTGTATGGACGAGTCTGTCCGAATTAGATGAAGGTGTAGTAAAAAATCCCATGTGATTTGGTTGACTATCGAGTTATATCTTAGGTCAAGAAAGTTGTTGATTTATGGGTCAGTTTGGGACGAAGATGCGCAGCCACTGGATTGCTCGTGTATTGGATGGATGACTCAAATTGTGTTGAATGAGAAGATGAAGCATAGAGCACGAAGCTATGTGGCACTAATGCAGATAGTAGTATTGAATGGGATCGAGATACGTGTAGCTTTAGATTCGTCATAGGTTAAGGTGGTAGCAATGTAGATAAGTAGAAAAATAGGGCACTTTTATTTAATTAAATACTAAAAGTTTGAAAAATTGTAATTTGGTGTAGAAAATACATAAAGATATAATAAAAATACTCCTGTACTTAGTGAACATAGGAAAAAATTATGGACTAATAATCAAAATTTTCTTTTATGTATTTTATTTTTAATTAAACAAATACTCCAAAACTATTTTTAATTATAAATAATTAAATAAAAATAAAAACTTGTGAAATTTTAGGGATTCATTCTCCTTATATTTAAGGATGTTATCTAATTGTTCCAAAATCTGAGAGCATTTATAACGAAGATAACCCTAATTTTCAAGCTAGATCACCATCTTCTACTTAAAGGTATTATATTAAATAAAATAAAAATAAAAAATTAAGAAATTAGGTTTTGTAGGTTAATTGTGGTTAGAGGAACCTAAGAGAAATAATAATTGGATTTTTAAATGTTTAAATTTTTTTTCTATTTTAAAATTAAGAAAATCACGAAAATTAAAAAAATATAATAATTCAAATAATCACCAAATTAAATCACATTGAAGCCTATCACTTCATGAGGCTCCTCAAAAAATTCCACTGATATTAAATTTATTTTTTATATAAAAATAAAATCTTCAAGTAAATATGAATTTTTTCTTAAAATTATTATATAAATAAAAAAATAGAAATATATAAAAATTAGTTTGAGGTGTTCCTTGTGACCTGAGGCACCTAGAAAAAAGAAAATTGGAGTTAGAATAATTATTTCACTTTGGCCTATTTTTCAATTTAAAAATTACAAAAAATAAAAAATTACTAAAAGTAAAAAATGAAAATGACAAAAATATTAAATAATTTTCCATGAGCTCTTTAAGGTTAGACAGATTTATGAAAAATATAAAAGAAATTTTTTGTAATAAAAATGCATTTTTCCTATTTATTTGTTCATAAAATGGTCATTTAATAATTAAAAAAAATTAAATTATAATTAAAGAAAGATCAATAAAACTGTTCCTAATGGTCCTTTGACCTTATTAAACATCCAATTGTTTTTTCTAAGAACAAGAGGTTTATTTTACTTAGTTATTTATTTCAAAAATCCCTATTTCCAATTTAAAATAATTATTGAAATTAAATAAAAATCAGAAAATACATGATTTCTCCTCTAATTTTCTAATTGACCCATGAATAGAGTTACTATGGAATCTTAAAATTCATTCAAGTTAGATTTAAAAGATTATTATGTGGAAAACCTTTAAGGGCAATATGGTATGATGGAATTTTTAAACTCTAATTAGAATATAGGATTAATTAAATGGTAAATGGGAAATATTGATCTTAATTAATATTTTTTTATGATTGAAACACAAATGATTTAAGTGGTTGAAACCAATCCATCACTGTTTGTAACAAGCATTGTAATTAATAGAATTATTTTGACTTGAAAGATAATCCGATTGGATGATTTTTAAGTAGTAGGCTTATGTTAAAGAGATAATAACTCACTAATTTTAAGCCCTTAATTGGAGATCAAAAGATAAAGTGCAAATCTTTTCATAAGAATTAAACCCATTATATTCAACACTTCTAATAATTATAAACATACACATGAAATCTTAACGGCTCAGTAGTGAGCTAGGCTTATTCTAACTTCTTTAATGAGGTTTAGGAACATACATAATCTTAAAATTACTTAAAACACTACAAGACCAACTTTAATCAAAAGAGAAAGAGTTCATAATAATTTGGAATGCCCTAGAGAGTGTTCACCAACATAATTCATAAATAAAATGTTAAGTGAATATCATGTTACCCTGCTCATGAGATAATCAAAACATTGAGGTCCATTGAGCACAAGTTAAAATATTACAAGTAAAACTTACCTTAATTATGGGTGAATTATTTATCATCATAATAAGTTCAGAAAAATTTGAAATGATTCAAAAGATTTTAAAAGTTATTTTGGGTTACGCCCCGAGCACTTTTATGATCTTCTGGATGTTTTGAAGAAAAATTGAACTTATTATACTTTAAAGAAGAAATCATTCTTAAATCTTTAGGGACCACCAAGTTAAGCCTAGGGACCTATTAATTCACCTAAATCAATAAAAATACTCTAAAGTACTTATCTTACATTTATATCCCAAAGCTCAAAGACTTGAGTTATCCATAAGGTATTTAACTCCTTGTGAGCAACTTTGGACATTTACTTTTGCCACATAGAGATTATCAGATTGGTATATGTCTGAGGTCTAGGTGGCTAGGGCAATGATGATAATTCTAATGTGTGTTAAAAAGAGGAATACGATGTGAGAAGGGAATTTTAGAAAGGTATCTCCTACCTCAAGGCCTTTCGATAAGAGAGAGGAAAGGACCAATGATACTATTCATCGACTCTTGGTGGGATTGTTGCCCCACCCCAGACTCTCTTAGGTTATTAGTAGTCCACTTGATTTGAGTGACTAGCATGTGGATTACACTACTTTATAAAACTAGAAAAGAATCTTCTTTTATTGTTAACACAAACTTTGCATGAATAATTTCAAATAAAAATCGAAGAATTTTGATGTAAATCTATTAAGGTCCATTGATATCTCGGGTTTGTAGCTCTTACCCAAGGGTGGGATGTAGATAGAGCAGCTCTGAGCCCCAACTTTTATTAATGTCTTGTAGCTTTCCATAAGTGACAACAAGTTTTCTCTTACTTACTCGTGTTCCTTGCAGTGTACTTTTCTACTTTTCTAGTATTAGAGTTTTTCTTACTTCTCTTAAATTTCTAAAATTTATTTACATTTCATGTAAATTATATTATGCTTTATTGCACTAACCATGCAGCAGTAGCAGAATCCTAGGTACACTTTTACGGTTAATTTTTAATATCTTACTTTACTGCACTTTATTTTTCCAGCACTTTTTATTTGTCTGTAATTTGCTTTACTATACTTGCCTGTATGAAAAAAAAAACAAAAATGTGTTATAAAAAATTAAATACACTTATAAACCTAGAGAATGCACATAATACGTTCATTTTGGTTACGCGGATCTATAGGATGTAGTAACCTATAGTGGCTAATGGGAATTCTCCGGTTTGAGTAAGCCTAACAACTCATTTTGGCTAAGCAGATTCAAAAGAAAATAATGGTCCAGAATGAGGGAACCGTGGAATCTTAACCAATTTCACTTGAATTAAATTATAATTTTCGAAAAACAAAACACTTCAACAATAATAACAAAAAATAATACATTAAAAAATTGAACTATAGGACTTTAGGACCGCTACTTCAACGAAGAGCTTAGAGCAAGCATCGTGGGCATCAAGACAAGGACCTACAAAAGGACATCTTCGAGTGAGCAAATGAATCTTTAACAAAAAATCATTCCTTAGTTCAAAAAATTCATAAGACTTCGAGGTTGTCTGCCTAATGGGATATAAATCCTTAACTTATCTTCAGACCCCTGTGCAGTCATGCTTAGCAGTATAAGTCCTAACTCATCTTAGAATTCTGAGTTCAACATTCGGTACAACATAAATCATTCTATCTTTCAGGATATTGAATGATTGTTAGCATGCAGATGTAAGACATACATAATAAAATTGATAGAGTGAAACATTAAATTATATCTTTTCGAAGTTGAAGCCAAACCTTAGGTTAGTTTGGGAAGTCATTGAGGTTCTTTGTATAATTTGTGACATCCTCTATAATACTATAATATCTATTCATTTGAATGTCCTTTGTTAATTTTACTATTTTTACTACAATTACGAGGTGTAGGCCATCGCAAAACCCTTAGAACTTTTTTTATCGACAACTACGATGTCATCTCCAACTCTGAACTTCTCCTGTGACTTACCTACTACTCAAGAAGCTCACCTCATGAAATCCAAGATCAAGTTATATACTATTGAGGAAATTCCTCAGTCGGAGGAACTCGGCCTACCTGAGACCTATCTTCTCTACTGAGGGAGTAAGTTTCACCTACTGTTAGACACCATTGGAGATGAGAGCCTCCATAGTATTGATGTTACCTTACCGCCACATCATGGTCATGATGATGAGAGGGAGAGGCACACTCCCATCACTCAAGTACATACCATATTTATGAAATTAGCCGACAAGGAGGGATCTTTTGTTGCTGATTTATTTAAGAGGATGGGCTACATAGTGTCTTCAAGCATGAAGAGTGAGATTTTGAAATAGGATAGACCCACTTGACAGTTACAGAAATCAGTTGAGGTACCTCTAGCCCATGTTACTGCTAGGCTTCGGTTGGGAAGCCGCGTCGATACCTTTGACACCGTTGCAGATGATACAACTATTGTCTCAACACCTACAGGATGTAGAACAGTTAAATCTCATCTGGGTCTGATAATACCATCAGCCATTTTTTGTGAGGAGTTCCCAAAGAAGGATAAATGGAAGGGTCTATTTGCTGATGTACATGGTGTACACTTTAGGGAGCACACTTCTTCCTGACACGCTGATGACACCACTGATCAAAGAAGAGAGTGTGGGTACCTAAAGTTGCAGAATAGTATTTTTAGGAAATCCAGAGGAGTATGTTTGTGAAATGGATCATGAGTCTGATGCCCCGACTGCAACTACCGCCATTGCTTCCAAGTATTTTGCAAAAAGTAATGATGTCCAGGAGAAGCTTACCGAACTTATGTTTATTAAAGAGAAAGCCGTCAATGATAAAGTAAGGAGGCTCAGAGCTAAAATTTTAGAAATGGCGAAAAAACGAGGATTGGACATTGATGATGAGGATTAATACTTGTCAGATTACACGGATGAGGAGTTCATGGAAATCAACATCGTCGAGACCAGGGCCACAACATATATTCATGAAGCTTTAACTCCTATAAAGAAGAACTCCACAGATGAGTTCCATAGGGTGATTCAATTGAGGGATGAACAAATCAGTTAGATAGAGAAGAGAATGGAAGATATTGTTGTCGCTATGACCGCCCTGGCTATAGAACACAGACAATCATAGTTACGACATGTAGCATCACTAGAGGTGAATCAGTCTGATATTTTACACATTACAGTTGAAAGGAAAGAGGTTACTTCTGCTAACTGAGACGAGCCGTCAAAGAAAGATTCAGTTTAGAATTTGGTTCCGGAAAAAGATATCATGTAAGAAATGTTGTATTTTTAGATGAATAGAAGATTTGACTTTTATTTTTCAATGCCTAAATTTCTTTTTTTGAGAAATAATTTTTGACACTATTATTATGATTTTTAAGTGAAAGATACATATTAGATGTTTATTTTAAATGGAAGGGTGGAATTCAAAATCATTAAAGACCTGTCCAGATACAGTAATCCTTGCCTTATAAAAAAAATAAAAAAGAAAAGAAAAGAAAAGATAAAGAAAAGAGAAAAAAATTTGAAAAATAGTTTGTGAAAAGGATGGAGAAGCTTGAGGATTTCAGGGCCTAATAAAAAATTAGTTCCATGCCTAAAGTTTAAAATATAAGTTTTGAGAAAATCTAAACTTAAGATTATAATATAGTAAGTAAAACTATTCTCAATTAATTTTTTTAAGTGAGGAAAATAAAATGTTTGAATCCTATATTTTGAAAAATCTACAAGTATTTCTGAATTAGATAGAAACTTATATTTTCATTATTCTTTACATAAGAGCTTTCTAAACTTTAAATTGACCTTATTTTCTAAAAATTTTTCTAAATTGAATTATTTCATTTCTAGAACAAAATTTTGAAACCTTCATAAGAAACTCATTTACATAATTTACATGTTAAAATTTTTATGGGTAAGAGTCACTTGAGCACAAGTAACATTTTAAGTTTGGCGGATTTTGATACACCTAAAATATATAGTGTTTTTATGCACATTTTTATACCTATTTTTTATGATATTGTATTTTAATGGAGGGTATTTTATGTTTTTCTTGCAGGAATGATGAAAATGATTAATTATGATTAAAGGAGCGAAAAAAGATCAAATTTGGAGCAAAATTATGACGTTAGAGAAATTTGGCCTCTGGCGCCTAAGTGCCAAAGTGCCGGCGCTTAAGCGCCACAGTTAAAAATCAAATTTTAATCAAATTTGGTGTCATTTTCAAGTGGTGTTTGAAGTAACTTTTGGTGGTGACTTCGTTAACTTCCTTTGTGCAGAAAATGTGATTAAAGGGATGCATCTTCTGGTGGATACATTGAATCTAGACATGATTTGAAGAGACACCAAGGCACCATTTGAAAAATTATAAAAATGAAGCCTCATAATTTGCAAAGGTTGTTGTTGTTAGAGTGTTGAAAGTGTGTTAAGAGTTAGTTTTTGGATTTCTTCTGATTTTACAGAGTTTCTTAGTGTAGTTCTATAGTTGTTAGTAGAGAGTAAAGAGCAAGACAGGAAAAAGGGTTGGTGTGAAGCCTTCTTTTCACTAATATTATTTCATCCTTGTATCTAGTTTTTATTGAAGTTAAAGTTTTCATTAGATTCATCAGAGTTGGGCACCAACCTCTGTAGAGTTGTATTGGGGAAAGCAAAATTTCAAAGGAACTTCCAGAGTCCTATGGAGAGGATTTTCAGATAAGTATTTATCTTTGTTTTTACACTTTGTTTTTACGTAAGATTTTGTTTGTTTTCATTATGGCTTATGCTTTTAAATCAAGTTGTGTTTGTGTTTTCTTCATGAAATCTGAGTAGTTTACTTTATCTTTTTCTTTCTTAGATGTTGAAGTAATTAAATTATGGAAGTATCTTGTGGAAATTATATGTGTTTAATGCTGGAAGAAATTGTGATGATTCAATTCCTTGAACTTAATTTACTTCTTGATGTGGCCAATTAAGATGTTAAACTTTATTGTGTGATTTTGTAAGATCCAATGCGGTGTTCTCTCAAACAAAAATTGGAAAGAATCACATGCAATTATATGGGTGAGAATTTTAGTTCATATGATTGAAAGCAAATATATAGAGAGATATGCTTTATTGGGGAGGAAAATTAGAGGACTTTAGAGTGACAGGCTAAAGCCCCTTAATTTGGTTTGTTTTTTTAAATTTTGTTGTGAGATGTTAGCCCCTAGGTAGAGGGAATAGAGGGAACTCTAGAGTGAGAGCTGATATCTTCCCTGCCTAAACCATCAACAAAATTTCAAAATTTCAAATTAACCAATTTTCTTTATAGAACCAAGTAAGGGTAAAGAATATAATTACTCCTATTTGGCACAATACATTTAAATGCTCCCTCAACATAAATATCCATAAATATTACTGATTCATTGAAGAAGGAAAAAGTATTTAATTCTTATAACTTTTATATCATCTTTAGAGTATTGATAATTTTAATTTCCTGCTTAACTTTCTATTAAAAGTATCAAAAAAAACTTCACAAAATTAATACCTTAAGAAACACTTACAAAAATCAATTTAAAAAGTAAAAAGTTATTTTTCATAGTTCTTTAAAGTTTTAGATATTTCCTTGTGGGTTCAATATCTCGGGGCTTAATCAGAAAGTCCTATATTACTTGATAAATGATATGTATACTTCCGTAATATCCCATATTATAAATCATAAATTTCCTATCTAAATCATAAGCATAAATATTTGGGGGTCAATTAAAATCTTTACTAGTAGTGTTCTCATAAACTTCATTTCATGTAATCCTTTTCAGTGCCATAATAGAAATATCTACAATCTTTATGGAAATAAATGGAATGCTAGAACTCTTAGATTTGATTACTAGATATTCTTACACTTGCAGACTTTACTTGAGTTATTCAAATAACTTTCTAAAAGTTTTACTATTGTACTTATCTAAATCAATATTATGGTATTCTAGAAAGAAAGTTCATTGCAGTGAATCATAATTTTATGTATTAACTAGAATTACTTAAGGATAAGTAATAGTTAAGTTTGGGGGATCTTGATCCACTGAAAATTTAATAGTTTTTTAGTATTCCTTTCATACCTATTTTTGATGATATTGCACTTTAAAGAAAGGTATTTTTGATGATTTCATGCAGGTACAATAATTTTAGGCCTTTGGAGCAAAAGGAAGGGAAAATGAGCAAAATTGGAGCAAAAAAGGACAAAAGTGCATTTTATTGAACTAGCGCCAAATGACATTGTGACTAGGGCTGGTCGGCGTCATTTTTGAGAGAGTTATGATGTTTTGGAAGAATAATGCGCCGAACAGTGCTCCTACCAGCACCGGACAGGACCGTATCCTGATTTTAAACTAGATTCAATGTATTTGGCGGATTTTGAAAGGTTACTTGAGGAAACTTTTGGGAATTTAGTTTTGACCAAATTTAAACACTTTTGGAGCCACATTTCAAAGAGGGGAAGAAAGGAAGAGAAGAGTTTAGAGTTTAGAGAGTGAGTTCTTTCAATTTTGTTTAGGAAGGTATATTTTTGTTCTTCTAAGGAGTGTGAGAGGAGAGAGAAAGTGAGAGACTTCTGCTTCCTTACTATTCTAAAGAGAGAATTGTGTGTTGTTGTGAATAAAGAAGAAGAGTCAAAGGAATTTCTTGAGATTCACTTGAGGAAGAGTTTGAGATTAGTAGTCTTTACTTTACTCTGTTTGTATGACATTATTTTTTACATATGAAATCCATGTTTTGTCATCTTTTCCTCATGAGCCTCGAGTAGATTTCTTTGTTCTTCTCCTTTTCATGTGATGTGTTGATGTTGTGAAATGGAAATGATGTGCCGATTTATTATAAAGAATTTGTGATGACCTATTTACTTAGAACTTCATTTACTTTTTGATCTCGCCAATTGAATTGTTAAAACTTGTTAAGAAATATATGTTCTGAAAGGATTATGAGTTCCACAATAAAAATGAAAGTCACATTCAAATTTCATGAATGGTGAAGTTCATGGGAATTGAATGCAAATAAATAGGTAAATATACTTTGATGGACGTAGAATTGGAGATTTTAGAGTGACAGGCTGAAAAAATCATATATTTGGTCCTAATGTTTAGAAACTGAAGCTAGAGTTAGCCTTCAGGTGAAGGGAAGTAGGAGCTCTGGAGTGAGAGCCAGTATTCTCCCAGCCTAACCGCGTATTTAGGGACTAAATTTAGGATTAGCCAATGTTCTTTATACGATGAAATATGGGTAAAGAGTAAGAATGCTCCTATTTGGCACAATACCTTTGCATCACTAGTCTATGTCACAATAATCATCACATTATGAATGGAAAGGAGAAAGACTCTTTCTTACAACTGAAGTTTGTAATAAATTTAGTATTGCATTAGTTTAACTTGCTAGAGTTTAGAACGTGCTTTGGTACATATAATAACTGAACCTATTTTTCTTTACTTTTAAAATTAAACCACTTGGAATTGTTTTGTGATTCGATAATAGATTTCCATGCTACACCATAAAAGTAAAGCCTCCCTGTAAGATCGATATTTGAGGACTCCACTAAAGCCCTGTATTACTTGAGCGATATGTATACTTGCGTTAATTTTCCAACTCATTATCATTCAAATCAATATATATATATATATATATATATATAAATCTGAGTTCATTAATTTTTGCAAAATTAAAAATGTCACACCATCGCACTGAAAAAAAAAACATTTCTAAAAATAGACATCTTCATTAATTCTGCTAAAAGTAGTACAACTGATCATATGCTGGCAAGCATCCAAAAGTAGATCATGTGTACAAAATAGAACAGAGCCGACATATCATATCATCTAGTTGCTGCAAAAGTAGTGACAACAACTTGTCATGACCTGTTGAAAATGGAGGGAGATTTCTGCTGCCTAAGACTGCTGCGGGGACGAGCCAACCTGCCAAGGTTACATCTGGAATTAAAACCCCTAACGAACACTTGGAGGTACTGGTGTCATAATAGCATAGGACGAAGGTTCTCCATTTTTTGATCCGGTTCATAGTAAAATAATTTTTATCTTCATCCATTCTTCTGAAAGTGACTGACACACATTTTCATCAAACTCCTGGATGGCAGTGTTTTGCTAAATCTGGCCCATCTCCTTTCAATACCATTACTGATCCGACTGGTAGAGGAATTTCGACAGAACCTCAGAATTCTCTCGGCCTGACAATCTAGTCCAAACAAGATGTTTCTTTCACTTATAAAAGAGACTGTGCAGAAGGGTCTCACAAAGTCATGGTGGTCGATATGAGGCGGGATGCAGTCCCCATCCTCTTAATTATTTATGATGCAGTTGTTAGAAATACAGTCTGCCGGAAACATGTGCCACTCGACCATCCTCTTTATCATTTTCTTGATTTGTTGTGGCATCGAATCCCCCTCATCATGTTGTAAAATCCCCGAGGGGTTGCCATGTCGATTAATCGTGAAGTTATAGAAACAGCCACACTGAATAGTGTCTCTGCCCTTTCCTCTTTTCCATTTTGACGGCTCTGTATAAGTTCTCGGCCTCAGACAACCTGCTCTGCCCAATGTCTGAAGAGTGTCGATGCAGTATAGAATTTCATCTTCATCCTTTCTCGAGAATACATCAATGTATAGTTTGAGTCCTTCCAGGATATTGAAAAACTTTCCTTGTATGTCTTCATAGTGTTGAAATTCTTATTTTCAAATTCTTATAATCTTAATCATGATGTTGTCTGGAACTCCTCGCAGCGGTGGCAGCGGTAGGTGCAAGACCACTCAGTGCCCCTGGCACTGATGACATTTCTTTGTTATATCCATGGAGTCTATCATCATTGTTGGCCAGTAGTATCCGAGTCTTTTCATTTTTATTTTCATTTTCGATCCTGACTGGTTAGCACCACATAATCCGACGTGTACTTCTTTGACGATTTTCTGTGCTTTTTCTCTGTTGAGGCATCTGAGCCACATCAGATCGAAGGATCTTCTATATAGAACACAGTCAAGGCATATGAGAGAGCTCTCTTCTGAATATGATGCGCTGCTAACTTGTCTTCTGGTAATCTTCCAGTTCGCAAATATTCTATCATTGGATGACGCCAATCTTCTATATCATCTGCCACTGTGGCTGCTATCTCTTCTTTTCCAAGCTTGTGTAGACTGTCGAGGTCGATCTGTGACAAAACCCAACGTTCTTCTACTGTAATATTTATAGAACATTTGGGTGGACAAGCCAATTCTTTAGCAAGTTTAGCTAAAGCGTATGCATGGGCGTTGTCTACTTGAGGAACTCTATAGAATATCACACTTGGAATTTGTTTATCGTGTACCTGTGGTATTCTTCTAATCTCGATTTCAGAATTTTGTATTGTCTTGCCACTTATTAAATGATGAGTTTTGAGTTTCTATAAATGACTATGTGTGTTATTTCCATATTTCTAATTCCAAAACAGTGATTAGAGCTTCATATTCTGCTTCATTATTGGTACACGACTCTAACAAGTGGTATGACAATCTTAGCACGGCCTGATCCGGAGTCACGAAGATTAAACTGATTCCTACTTTGCCTGATATCACTGTATGTTGTCTTTTGTCTCTACAGGCTGATGACGCTTTGTCGAAGTACATTTCCCAACATCTGGCACTGGGCTGCTCTATTTTTAGCATTTGTTCGTCTGGTAGTTCGTCATTGAGTAGGGACCCAGCTGGCAGTGTGTGCGCTGCAAGAAAATCAGCGAGAATCTGCCCTTTGATAGCGCGAAGGGGCACAAAAGTTATGTCAAATTGCAATAATATCATTGCCCACCTTGCTAAACATTCGAAAATTGTCTGTCAGGTCATCAAGTATGGCAACAGATTAACTTTCGAGATCAGGTTGATCTTATGAGAAAACATGTAATTTCTAAGCTTTTGAGAGGCGAAAATCAAAGCCATACATTATTTCTCAATAGGAGGATACTTTACTTCTGTCGGTATTAGATGTCAACTCAGGCAGTAGAGCTCATTTTCTTTACCATCATCACTGACCTGAGCAAGGAATGCTCTGAGAGAGTCATCTAAAGCCGTAGTATAAAGTATCAACGGTGTACCCGAGATAGGGGCTACCAAAACAAGAGGTGTCATTAGATATCATTTAATGTCTTCGAAAGCCCATTGACACGGTTCTCCCAAAATAAATGTGACATCCTTTCTGAGTAAGTTTGAAAAGGGTAGACACCTTCCTGAGAAATTGGATATGAAGCATCTTAGATATGCCAATTTTCCTTGAAAAAAGAACGTAGTAGTTTCAAGGTTTTTGAAGGAGGCATTTCTAATATCGCTTTAATCTTTTCTAAGTCAATTTCGATTCCCCGATGACGGACAACAAATTCTAGAAATTTCCTAGAGGTAAAGCTGAAAGCACATTTTAAGGGATTCATCTTTAGATTGTATTGCCATAATTGTTCAAATACGATCCTCAAACATTTAGGTGGTTTTCCTTTACTTTGCTCTTAATGACCAAGTCATCCACGTAGCATTCCACTTGGTTTTGAATGAGATCATCGAAGATCTTCATCATTTCTCTTCGATATGTTGCTCTTGCATTCTTCAAATCAAATGGCACCACGGTATAACAGTAAATCCTGATCGGAGTTCTGAATGTTGTAAAGGATGCATCTTCTAGAGCCATCTTGATTTGATTGTAGCCTAACGATCCTACCATGAAGGAGAAAATTTCATCTGACTACGTGATGTCTACAATTAATTCTGGTATTGGCAAAGGGAATTCATCTTTTGGGCATGCCTTATTCAAATTCCTAAAGTCGACAACACTCGGATCTGTCCATTTTTCTTCTTTACCGGCACGACGTTGCCTAACCATGTTGGATATTGTTCTTCTCGGAAAAAGTTAGCTTCCATTAATTTTTTTATTTTTGTCTTAACTTGCTATTCTATTTTGAGGTTTCATTCTTTTGGGAGATTGCTTTACTGGTGTTGTATTTTGATTTACTCCTAGTCGGTCAACTGCAACCTCTGGAGACAGTCCAGGCATTTCGTCATAGCTCTAAGCGAAGCAATCTTTGAATTCTGACAGTAACCTGACCAAGTCTGTAACCTCTTCTTCGTTGAGCAACAAACTTATGAAAGTAGGTTGGGATTGCTCTTCAGTCCCGAGATTGATTTTTTTAATTCATCCATAGTTGACTTGATTTCTTCTTCAAACTCCAGTGGAGCCTCTTCTATTAGTTGATCTTTGTATTTATCATGGATGTCCAGGCAATCTTCCACTGGTTGACTAGTAACAACCATGCAAAATCTCGAGTCATCGATGGGTCCGATCATACCAATCCAAAGACCTTCTTTCGAGTTGAGTTTCTTTCCTTTTGTATTCCATAATTTTTCAAATGATTGCATCTTACCTTTTGGCATTTTCTTTGGAACATATCGTTGATGAATTAATTCTTGTACACAAGGCAAAAAGTAACCAAAAGGTAATTCCATCAATTCATTGGAGTTATTTTCATCAAGAATTACACAAGGTTCGGAAGTAGAAGGAGAAGCTTTATAAAATTTGATCAATTTAAAACTATCATTATGGACTACCTTGACTTCCATACTCTCGATCTTTTGAGGATGGATCGGAGTTAGAGTCATGGCTTGAGCATAATGATTAATCTGATCATATATTGATTCATGTCTGTCTCTTTATATGTCATCCATAGAAATCTCGAACTGAGGCTTCTTCTAGCTTATCACCATTGTCTATTTATCTTCTTCAGAGCTTCCTTCTACTTCAATGTTGATTAGCGACTTCATCTGTTCAATAATCTCGTAAGTTCTTCCTCGACCACGTCCTCTACCTCGACCTCGGATGTGTGGGCTAAAAAAACCTCCACCAACTCGTTGTGAAGGAGGGGTGGGAGATTATTGAAGCGGAGCTGTATAGTCCTGTTCTCATAGTTCTTCTAAATTTTCTGCTTTACTTATAATAATTTAACTTGAAAGTATTGTTCTCTTTAGGGGAACATAGTAGGCGGTGTCTTCGTGAATGCCTACTTCATGTATTGAAAATGGTTGTAAATCTCCCTTAATGCAATGTTCTTGTCCGTCCTTATTGTACTTGATGCATTGGTGAAGTGACGACGAGACCATATTGTACTCGTTAAGCCACGACCGAACAAGCAGAGTATTGAACGATGTATCCGCATTGATGACATGGAATTTTATAGTTGTTACTAGATTTCCAACTTTCATATGTAGCATTATAGGTAGCATTATTGATCCAAGGGCTCGTTCTCCTTTCTGGTTGAACCCTTTTAGCATCATTTTATCCATAGACAGTTCTCGAGCGTCGATGTCCAAGTAGGCTAGTGTCTATAGACTCATTATGTTGAGAGATGCTCCAGGATCTACCAACACTCTGGAAAGTATGAACCTGCCAATGATAACGGAAATGTAGAGCAAAAGGTTGTGATCGGCTGTACCGAGTAGCAAATCTTCATCTGTGAAGGTTACACCAGGCTGTTCTTTCAAAGTACCAATTCCTTCTGAGAATGTGCTAGCCAACTGTGCTAAGAAAATATCTAGATCAAGTAGAGCCTTAAATAAATTTTATCACCTCTCCTTTGACAGGATCAGAGCATTGTAAAAGCTTAGTTTGGCTGGCAATTTCCTAAGATGAGCTATCACATTGTAATCAACTTTATTTGAATCTTTAATTTCATTTTAAACTTGTACTCCTTCTGTTGTTGGAGATACTTCTTCTTGAGTAATCGCCTGTTTTCCTTTCTCCATTGGAGCTATCGTTAGCGGTAGCACCTTGCCACTTCTTAAATGTACTTCCGTCATTTCTTCTTCTTCTGGACCCAGAGATCCTTTTATTACTGTATCTGGCTCTTCTATATCTGAAAAGTCTACGTTTATGGCAAGTGGAGCTCCTTTGCATTCGAGGACTCGCTCCTCCCTTCCGGTGCTATCGTAGCCAGTGTTGTCGACATCTTCTTCATTTTTGTTAACATTTTTGTCGGGAAAAATCATGATTTGAGGATAATTTTGTGAATTGAAATCAGGGTTAGAGACGTTGTGATTAGTTACGTCATCACTAGAGACAGTAAGAACATAGCCAACATCATTTATATTATCATTGTGAGACCCTGACGAGGCATAAAGATAATGGTACAAGGTCAGGGGTTCGAGTGGTTTCACCCCCGAATCCGAAACAACCAATCTAACAGGGGCAGCCTCTATCCTAACCTTCATGATATCATACTTAATTTCATTCAAGATTTGCTTCTTTCTTCATTCTTGTCGTGATGGCCTCCTTAGCGAAGCTTTAATCTTGGATTGGACTGGTGCTAAACTCCGAACAGCAACATTCTTGGAGTAGCCTGGATTTGATCCAGGACTTTCTTGAGCTCATTCCAAATTATGCTCCATCTGCCTTTATCGGTATATGAATCAATCATAGAGATTGGCTCGGTTGAAATCATGTTTATAGAACCTCTTTTAGGTTTCTTTCAAGTATTCCTTTTGTATTATTATATTCCCTTCCTTATAATTCCATTTGAGCCAATCCTTAAAACTGAAGCATCTTTCTATGGTGTGTGTGAGCTTCTTGTGATAGAGGCAGAAGTTCGGCTGATCCTTCTTGTCCACTTCTTTTGAATTCTTTCGCTCGGGAAATCTGAACTCGGGCTTCGTCATTAAATTCCTGAACATCTTTGTTATGGCGTCGTCTTTGAAGGAGTAGTTTCTGCATAACCACTCTGAAATTGTTGGACCCTGTTCTCCATCTGTCCTGTATGACCTCTGCTGCTGACTATACTGACTGCTCTACTACGCACTAGGCTGACTGTGCTGCTGTGCCAACAGCTCAGGCTGAATCCACATTAGCTGCTTTCCTTTGTCGACCATTGCCACTACGCCAGATCTTTTCTCGTATGCTTTAACAGGTTTTGTATTCTCTGTCTTTTCTGCAGGTTCCATATGCTTGACCTCTTATTGTAGGTTGCTAGCTTTACTAAGTAGCTTCTTGAAGAACATGATAGTGAGACCTTTAAGCATGAAGGATACCAGACCGTGGATACTCTTAGGCAGTATCTCGATCACTTGTTGTTCTTGTAGTTAAGGTTCACATTTCATGCTTAAGCTTCTTCACCTCAGAATGTAGTCAACTAAAGTCTCATCGGGCTTCTGTCACTCCACCACGAGATCTCCTATGGTAACATGATGTCAGACACCAGTGAATCTCTTCACGAACATGTATTCCATTTTTGCAAGAGTTTTCATTGATCCATTGGGAAGCTCGGTATACTATTTGAAAGTTATTTCCGACAGGATGCTGACAAACTGACGGAACAATAAAGCTTCACTTCCTCTTGTGTTGCAACAACTGGCTCTGAAATGTGCTATGTGTTGGTGAGGATTTCCTGTCTCGTCGAACATCTTGAAAGTCAGGGGCATGAAACCTTTAGGGTAATGAACGACATCGAACTCTTGTGGGTAGGGTCTACCCTTTAAAGCTGATGCACCTCCTTTGGACTGAGCCAAGGCCTCCCGAACATGCTGTTCGACTATCTGTTTAATGTCCTTTTCTGGTGGATTTGGAATCAAATCTCTTCTTGGTGGTTCGTCTTGATTGGCTGAAGCGATTTCTCTACTTTCATCGATGTTGTGTATAATCTCAGGCTGGTTAACCTCAGGAGATGCTACAGATCTTGACTGTGACTGCCCGTGGAGGGTAGCCATGGCGGTCATGGTGGCAGTCATCTCTTCCATTCTCTTTTCTAGATGGTTAAGTTGTTCATCTCTTGTCAAGATGGTCCTCCGCAGCTCATCTGTGGTGTTCTCCTCACTTGAAGCATCGCACGCAGATGATGTGGACCGAGTTTCAACCATGTTGACTTCCATGAATTCTTTGTCTAGGTAATCTGATAAGGAAGTAGTCTTCACATCAATATCCAATCCTCGTTGTTTGGCTAACTCAAAAATTTCTTCCCAGAGCTTATGAACTCTATCATCAACTGTTTTCTACTTAGTTAGCTTTAAATCTATAGGTTTCCCTGCGCTGTCACTCTTCTCTGCAACTGACTCAGAAGCAACGGCTGCAGTGGAAACAGGAATATCAGACCCATGATCCATTTTTTGGTCAACAGACTTTTCAGAATGTACTGGTGCAGCACCTCTCGCTAACCATACTTTCCTCTTAAAAGTCGATTCCTTGATATGAGGTGTCTCGGCAGGGACATTGGGGTGACGAGGTGAAGCCAATTCTTTAGCGAGTTTAGCTAAAGCGTCTGCATGGGCGTTGTTTGCTCGAGCAACTCTATAGAATATCACACTCTAAATTTTTTTGAGCAATTTCATCGTTTACCTGTGGTATTCTTCTAATCTCGATTTTAGAACTTTGTATTGTCCTGTCATTTGTTGAATGATGAGATGTGAGTCGCTATAAATGGCAATGTGTGTTATTTACATATTGTTAATTCTAAACCAGTGATTAGAGCTTCATAATCTGTTTCATTATTGGTATATGGCTGTGACAAGTCGTAGGAGAATCTTAGCATGGCCTGATCTGGAGTCATAAAGATTAAACCGATTTTTTGCTTTGCGTGGTATCACTGTTTGTTGTCCTTTGTCTCTTCGGACTAATGATGCACTGTCAAAGTACATTTCCCAACGTCTGGCTTTGGGCTGCTGTATTTGTAGTATATTTTTGTCTGGTAGTTCGTCATTTAGTGAGGACCCAGCTGGCAGTGGGTGTGTTGCAAGAAAATCTGATGACGCTTTGTCGAAGTACATTTCCCAACATCTGGCACTGGGCTGCTCTATTTTTAGCATTTGTTCGTCTGGTAGTTCGTCATTGAGTAGGGACCCAGCTGGCAGTGTGTGCGCTGCAAGAAAATCAGCGAGAATCTGCCCTTTGATAGCGCGAAGGGGCACAAAAGTTTTGTCAAATTACAATAATATCATTGACTACCTTGCAAAACGTTCGAAAAGTGTTGGTCGGGTCATCAAGTATTGCAACTGATTAACTTTCGAGATCAGGATGACCTTATGAGACAACATGTTATGTCTAAGCTTTTGAGCGGTGAAAATCAAAGCCAGACAATATTTCTCAATAGGAGGATACTTTACTTCTGCTGGTATTAGACGTTATCTCAGGTAATAGAGCACATTTTCTTTACCCTAATCATTGAATTGAGCAAGCAAGGCTCTGAGAGATTCATCTAAAGCTGCAGTATAAAGTATCAACGGTCTACCCGAGATAGGTGCTGCCAAAACAGGAGGTGTCGTTAGATATCGTTTAATATCTTCGAAAGCCTGTTGAAACTGTTCTCCCCAAACAAATGTGACATCCTTTCAGAGTAAGTTTGAAAACAGGAGACAACTTCCTGACAAATCGGATATGAAGCGTCTTAGATATGTCAATTTTCCTTGAAAAAAGAACATAGTTGTTTCAAGGTTTTAGAAGAAGGCATTTCTAATATCGCTTTAATCTTTTCTGGGTCAATTTTGTTTCCCCGATGACGGACAATAAATCCTAAAAATTTCCCGGAGGTAATGCCCAAAGCGCATTTTAAGGGATTCATCTTTAGATTATATTGCCATAATCATTCAAATACGATCCTCAAATCATTTAGGTGGTTTTCCTTTACCTTGCTCATAATGACCAAATCATCCACGCAACATTCCAATTGGTTGTGAATGAGGTCATCGAAGATCTTCATCATTGCTCTTTGATATGTTGCTCCTGCGTTCTTCAAACCAAATGACATCACAGTGTAGCAGTAAATCCTGATCGTAGTTTCAAATGTTGTAAGAGTTGCATCTTCTAGAGCCATCTTGATTTGATTGTAACTTGACGATCCATCCATGAAGGAGAAAATTTCGTCTGACGACGTGATGTCTACCATTAATTCTGGTATTAGCAAAGGGAATTCATCTTTTGGACATGCCTTATTCAAATCCCCGAACTCGACAACACTCGGATCTGTCCATTTTTCTTCTTTACCGGCACGACGTTGGCTAACCATGTCAGATATTGTTCTTCTCGGACAAAGTTAGCGTCTATTAATTTTTTTATTTTCGTCGTAACTTGTTATTCTATGTCGAGGCACATTCTTCTGGGAGACTGCTTTGCTGGTGTTATATTTTGATCTACTCCTAGCCAGTGAACTGCAACCTCTGGAGATAGTCCAGGCATTTCACCATAGCTCCAAGTGAAGAAATCTTTGAATTCTGACAGTAACCTTAACAGTAACCTGACCAAGTTTGTAACTTCTTCATCGTTGAGCAATGAACTTATGAAATTAGGCCAGGATTGCTCTTAAGTCCTGAGATTGATTTCTTTTAATTCATCCAAAGTTGACTTGATTTCTTCTTCGAACTCCCCCAGAGCCTCTTCTATTAGTTGATCTTTGTATTCATCATGGATGTCCATGCAATCTTCCACTAGCTGGCTAGTAACAACCATGCAAAATCTTGAGTCATTGATGGGTCCAATCGTACCGAACCCAAGACCTTCTTTCAAGTTGAGTTTCTTTCATTTTGTATTCAATAATTTTTCAAATTAATGTATCTTACCTTTTGGCATTAACTTTGGCACATATCCTTGTTGAATTAATTATTGTACACAAGGAAAAAAGTTACCAAAAGGTAATTCCATTAATTCATTAAAGTTATTTTCATCGAGAATTACACAAGGTTCAGAAGTAGAAGGAGAAGCTTTATAAAACTAGATAGGTTTAAAACTATAATTATGGACTTCCTTGACTTCCATACTCTCGATCTTTTGAGGATGGATCAGAGTTAGAGTCATGGCTTGAACATAATGATTAATCTGATCATACATTGATTCATGTTCATCTCTTTCTATATCATGTAGAAATCTCGAACTGAGGCTTCTTCTGACTTAACACCATTATCTCTTTATCTTCTTTGAAGCTTCATTCTACTTCAATGATGATTGGCGACATCATCCGTTCAACACTCTGATAAGTTCTTCCTCGACCACGTCCTCCGCCTCAACCTCGGATGCGTGGGCAAAAAGAACCTCCACCAACTCGTTGTGAAGGAGGGGAGGAAGATTGTTGAAGCGGAGTTATATTATCCCATTCTCATAGTTCTTGTGAATCTTCTGCTTTACTTGTCACAATTTCTCTTGATATTATTGTTCTCTTCGGGGGAACATAATAGGCGGCGTCTTCGTGAATGCCTTCTTCATGTATTGAAAATGGTTTTAAATCTCCCTTAATGCAATGTTCTTGTCCGTCCTTGTAGTACTTGATGCATTGGTGAAGTGACGAAAGGACCATATTGTACTCGTGAAACCATGTCCAAACAAGCAAATTATTGAATGATGTGTCCGCATCGATGATATGAAATTTTGTAGTTGTTACTAGATTTCCAACTTTCATTTGTAGCGTTATAGATCCGAGAGCTCTTTCTCCATTCTGGTTAAATCATTTTGGTATCATTTTATCCTTAGACAGTTCTCGAGCGTCGATTTCCAAGTAGGCTAGTGTCCGTAGACTCATTATGTTGAGCGATGCCCCAGGATCTACCAACACTCTGGAAAGTACGAACCTGCCGATGATAATAGAAATGTAGAGTGGAAAGTTGTGATCGGCTGTACCAAGTAGCAAATCTTCATCTGTGAAGGTTACGCCGGGATATTCTTTCAAAGTACCAACTCCATCAGAGAATGTGCTAGCCAACTGTTTATGCAAATATCTGGATCAAGTAGAGCCTTAATCAAATTTTCTCTCATTTCCTTTGACAGGATCAGAGCGTCGTAAATGCTTAGTTTGGCTAGAAATTTCGTAAGATGAGCTAGCACATTGTAATCTACTTTATTTGAATTTTCAATTTTATTTCAAACTTGTACATCTTCCGTTACTGGAGATACTAATCGCCTGTTTTCTTTTATCCATTGGAGCTATCCTTGGAGGTAGTACCTTGCCACTTCTTAAATGTACTTCCATCATTTCTTCTTCTTTTGGATCCAGTGATCCGTTTATTACTGTATTTGGCTCTTCTGTATCTGAAAAGTCCACTTTGATGGCAAGTGGAGCTCCTTTGCATTCGAGACTAGCTCCTCGCTTCCGGTGCTGTTGTGTACTCGGTGTTGTCGACATCTTCTTTGTTTTCATTAATATTTTTTTCGGGAATAATCATGATTTGAGGATAATTTTGGGAATCGAAATCAGGGTTAGAGAAGTTGTGATTAGTTACGTCGTCACTAGAGACAGTAAGAATATAGCCAACATCGTTTATATTATCATTATGAAACCCTGAAGGGGCATAAAGATAATGGTACAAGGTCAGGTGTTCGAGGGGTTTCATTCCCGAATCTGAAACAACCAATCTAATACGGGCAGCCTCTATCCTACCCTTAATGCTATCATCCTTAATTTCATTCATGATTCACATCTTTCTCCATTCTTATCGCAGTGGCCTCCTTAGTGAAGCTTTAATCTTGGATTGGGCTGGTGGTAGACTCCGAACAGTAACATTCTTTGGAGTAGACTGGATTTGATCCAGGACTTTCTTAAGCTCATTCCAAATTATGCTCCATCTGCCTTTGCTGGTATATGGATCAATCAGAGATATTGGCTCGGTTCACGTTTATAGAACCTCTTTCAGGTTCATTCAAGTATTCCTTTGGAATTGTTATATTCCCTTCCTTGTAATTCCATTTGAGCCAATCCTTAAAACTGAAGCAGCTTTCTATGGTGTGTCCGAGCATCCTTTAGTAGAGGCAGAAGTTTGGATGATCCTTCTTATCCACTTCTTCCGGCTTCTTTCGCTCGGGAAATCTGAACACGGGCTTCTTCATCAGATTCCTGAATATCATTGTTATGGCGTCGTCTATGAAGGAGTAGTTTTGCATAGCCGCTCTGAAATTGTTGGACCTTGTCGTCCATCTGTCTTGTATGACCTTTGTTACTGACTAGACTGACTTCTCTACTACGTACAAGGCTGACCATACTGCTGAGTCTGACTGTGCTATTGTGGCAACTGCTCAGGCTGAATCCTCATTGGCTGCTTTCCTTTATCGATTGTTGCCACTACACTTGATTTTTTTCTCATATGCTTTAGCAGGTTTTGTCTTCTCTGTCTTCTCTGCAGGTTCCATATGCTTGACCTCTTCTTATAAGCTATTGGATTTACTGAGTAGCTTCTTGAAGGACTTGATGGTGAGACCCTTAAGCATGAATGCTACTAGACTGTGGATACTCTTGAGCAGTATCTTGATCACGTGTTGTTCGTGTAGTTGAGGTTCACATTTCATGCTTAAATTTCTTCACCTCAGAATGTACTCAACTAAAGTCTCGTCGGGCTTCTGTTGCTCCTCCACGAGATCTCTTATGGTAACATGATGTCAGGCACCGGCGAATCTCTTCACGAATATGTTTTCCATTTATGCAAGAGTTTTCACTGATCCATGGGGAAGCTCGGCATACCATTCGAAAGCTATTTCTGACAGGCTACTGACAATTTGATGGAACAACAAAGTTTCACTTCCTCCTGTGTTACAACAACTGGCTCTAAAATGTGCTATGTGTGAGCGAGGATTTCTTGTCCTGTCGAACGTCTTGAAAGTCGGGGGCACGAAGCTGTTGACCTCATTTTTGATGAGGTCTTCCCTTCTTCTTTTTAGTGCTTAGGATCTAGCCTTAGGCTTTTCCTTTGACTATCTTAGAGGACTAGAATTGGGACCCGCCTTTTAGAAATTCAAACCACTTCTAAACTCCCCGCAAACTCCACAAACTCGACTATAGACCCCTAATCACCTAGAGGGTTGAAATCAAATGTGGAAGTTTAAAGGATGAGTTCATATAGGACTCTTTGGCCTTAGGATCGCCTCCTGGTAGCTCGGTCCAGTGAAGGGGCCGACTTACACTACACTTACACACTACATTTCCACACACTTCCTAAAACCACACCCATACCCAACTTAACCTCCCGACTCATGTGGGTGATTCACATGGATGGTCCTTAACCCCTAAGCCCTCGGCAAGAGGGTTAGGAACAACATAGTGAATGCCTCAAATGAGTCCTTTCATGGCTCATATGGGCTTGAAATGGTTTCATGGCTCAACCAAAATGATTTCTTTCCACCTAAATTCACCCAATCTTCAATTTCCCAAATTTTCAATTTTTGACCCCCGAGACCCTACACCTACTAAACCTACCCAAAACCCTTGAAATTACCCAAATTTTGCAAAATTTCCAAATTACCCAAAATTTTCCAAAATCAATCCCAAACTTCTCCACATCACTCAAATTGATCATCCATACCCAAAAATACCAAAGATTCCAAAAATACCCCCCAATACCCTCCAAATACCCAAAATACCCTTCTTGGCCTAAAAATCCAAAAATTCAAAAAATTCCCAGAAAATTCCAGAAAATCCTAAATATTCCCAATTTCATTTTTTCCAACTACACCATGGGCCAATTTTGTCAATTTACCCTACTTTTGTCAAAACCCCCAAATTGACCCATTTTAACCCAAAGTGAACCCAATGTTAAACCAAACCTATCCAATTGACCCAAATTCTGGTCCAATTCAATTCTAAACTTCAATTCAACATTCCCAATACCAATTTAGACCAAATCCAAGTCCAATTTGATTGACATTTGGATCCAATTTCACTTTGGGCCTTAAAGCCCAAATTTGGACCCATGACCCAAACTTAGCCCAAACTAACCCAATTCAACTCCAATTAACCCCAAATTTTTTCTAAACCTTCCCTAACACCCCCATAAACATTTCTCAACATTTATTTTACATCAATTTCAACTCTAGCCCAACATTAGCCCAATTTGGCCCACTTGGACTTACATAGGCCCACTTACCAAATAAACCCAAATTCAAACCAATTCAACTCCAAATCACATCAAACTCGATTCCAAGCCCTTCATAGAACATCCCTAAACCAATTATGACATTTATTTGACAAAGTTCTTCACAAAATTTTTTATCCAAATGCCCATCCTAAAATCAAAAGCCCATTTCCCTTAAACTTTCCTAAAAGCCCACTTCACCACATTCAAAAGCCCAAATCTACCCTAAAGCCCACATGACATCTCCATTTGTCATCCACTTAATTAAATCCATTACCTAAGTCCTAAATTCACCATCAAATTATTCCAAATCAAGTTTCATACAAATTTCCATCAAAACATCCAAAATTCTTAAAACCCATTTTCATGAAATCGACCAAACCTTTTCCCAAGCCAAATGGAGCCAAGGATGAGCCATTCACAAGCCATATGAAGCCATGAAAGTTTGGCATGTGACCATGCCATTAATGGCAAAAGGAGGAGGTCCTTTAACCATCTCCTAAAAGTCATTAGCCTTAAGCATGTCTCCCCTTAACCAAGATTTAATCCAAATATTCTTGGATAAGGACATCACCACCTTCGACTCAGCCTAGCTTAACCGATCTTCTCAGCCCAAGACCAGCCATGGGGAGGTGAACCCAACCCAAACCAATGGGTTGACCAATTTCAAGCCAAAATGGCCTCTCCCCCATTCCATTTTAATCCAAACACTTTACACATGTCCAAGCCCAATCGACTTCACCATTGCCAAGCCCCGACCTCCCCGGTCAAGATGGTGACCCATGCCTGCCGGCCAGCCCGCCCGGATCGCCGGAAAACACCACACCCGAGAGCATCATGTGAGCCCAAGCTTGGAATCCTCACCTGCTGAGTTGCCCCATGCCCAATGGCCACCATGGCTGATCTTCTCCTCACCAGAGCAGCTGATCCCAAGCCCTAACTCCCTCTGAGAGGCCTTCCACCCTCTCCTATTTAAACTCCACCCCTCTCGGCCATGAAAAAAGCTAAGCACAAACCTTGCCAAAACTCGCCAAAATTGTTCCGCACCCTTCTCCACTCTTAGAACACTTGATCCCCGAGTGAGATCCCCCCGCCATTTCTCCTCCGTAAGCTCAATTTCGCAGTCGAAATTCCACCCAAAACCAGGACACTTCTCCACAGGTGAGCCAATTCTCAAATTGATTGGCTCTACACCTTCACTGCACCAAGGGAAGGTGTCCACCAGACAAAAGCCCCATCTCCGAGCCACCCGGTTGCTCCAGCCTCCAAGCTTTGTGATCGGGCTTGGTCGAAATCATATCCAGACAATTCCCTGCACCGGAGACTTCATCCGGAGCTTGCGGGACCCAATCGAAGGTGCAACAACTCTCGATCGAAGCCACACTTCTCCGAGCCAAGGTATGAGCCAACTCTCCATCCCGAGCTTCCGGAGATTCTCCATTTCAAATGCCTTAGTTTCAATGCATGTTAGCCGTATAGATGTGTTCGTCTCTTCAAGACGAATCCATAGAGTATAAGAACGTAAAAATCCATCGAGAATCGAGTGAGATCTAGTGGATTTAGTGTGGACGGCTCTCGGGCGAGAACACTCGGGGACGATGAACGGATGCCGTCCATTCGATACACGCGCGCACGAACGGCTCGGATGGCGTCGGACCAGAAACGGTGCGAGAACCGCGGGGCCCGGGCTACCGACTCAGGTGGCGGCGTCGAATCGGAGCGCGCCGCGTGGCCTTTCGGAGCCGCCGAGGATGCGCCGGCGCCGCGTGGATAAATAGAAAATTAGGGTATTTTCTTATTTATTTAATTCCCTAAACTTCAAAAATTCATATCTCTCGTGTAGGAAAATCATAAAAATAAAATAAAAATACCCTCCTCGCTCAAGGTGAACGTAGGAGAATAATGTGGAAAAGAAATCATTTAATTTCATCAAATATTTTATTTTTTATAATTTATTTACTCTCTGCATTGTTTTAATTCTCCATGCATGCATACAATTCACCATGGCATGAGACCATGTGGCTTTTGAAGCCTCCGAATTCGGGAACATTCCCCGAATTTTCCAAAGTCGGAGGCCATCCCTATGAAGAGTTCTTGATTTTTCAAGTTCAGTGTCACTGTTTTGAGTATTTTAATTCCAAGAATAATAGCATGTTGTGAAATAAATTCTAGGAAAATTTGGTGATGTTGCTTATGACCAGAGAACCCTAGGAAAAATAGGTTTTGACTTAGTTCATTTAAAACAACCCTAATCGGCTTAAACACTCAAAATAGGTCTTTAATTAATTAGAGTTAACCATGCATCAAATTGACTTGAAATCAATTCTCCACCGACCTTTAGGATCAGAGGAATCCATCATAAAAATTTCGAGGTCAATCGGACTTGGTTAGCCCCACTAATTGGGTTGATTAAGCCACTTAGCCATTTTAAACTTTAAAAATTCATAACTTTTAAAATACTTTTCAAAAATTCACCAAATTGGTTTTGGAGCCTCTCTGATATTAGGGAAACCTAGGAAAATTAAAATTTTAATTTTCTAAAAAAGTTGATTTTTAATAATATTTTAATATATTAATAATTAAAAAATAATAAAAATCACAAAAATAATAAAATTCACCAAAAATGTCACATTTTGAATTTTAATCACTTAGGAACAAACCCCATATTTTTCCTAAGTCTATTTAGTGAGATATTAAATTTTAAAGCCCTAGGGTAATTTTAAAATTAAAAAATGTATTTTCTAGCATTTTCACTAAAATAATTACAATAAATCATAGAAAAATCAGAAAATTGCAAAATTTGCTTCTCTGGTTTCCTTGATATCAGAGAGATTTTTGAAAAATATAAAATCCATTTTTCAACATTTATTTTATTTTTAAATTAATTAACACTCCAAAACTCAAAATAATTATAATAAAAATAATATAATTCAAAAAATCACCAAAATTGGTCCAAGTGCTTCTCTGGTCATTAGAAATGTCCCCTAATTTTCTTAAGGACAGAAACTTTCCCTTGGTCATGTTATTAAATTTTCCTTGAAAATCTCTATTTTCCACCAAAAATAATTATATAAATAAATTAAATACAGAAAAATCACATTTTCTCCTCTCATGTCTTTATTGACATATGAGTGAAGTCACATAAAAATTTCAAGTTCATTTGAGTTCAATTTAGTGAGTTATGAAATTATTAAGCTAAAGGGGTAAAATGGTAATTAAACTTTTAACCCTTAATTAAAACTTTAGGTTTAATAAAAAATCAACAAGTAAAATATTTGATCTTAATCTGATTTGGATGATTGAAATTTAAATAATTAAAGGGTAGAAACCCATTAAATAATTTTAAAATGATTAAACTTTAATTAAATAATAGATTAAATTTGGAGGAATAATAAATTGGAATTATTAAAATAAGGGATATTTATTAGGAAGAGATTTATTCTTTAATTTAAAAAGTCCCTAAATTAATTATCTCATTAATATTCAACTCTTAATTAAAATGATAACTCAAATTTAAAACATTAAAAGACTTAATTAAATTATTAAACTCTTTTAAAATTTTAATTAAAATTAAAAATAAAGTAAATTAAAGATAAATTAAAATTAAATTAAATTTAACAATTAAATTAAATTAAATTAAATTAAACAATTAAATTAAATTAGATTAAATAATTCAATTAAATTAAATTAAACAATTAAATTAAATAAATTAAATTAAATAATTGAATTAAATTAAATTAAATAATCAAATTAAAATTAAATCAAATCAAATTAATTAAACATCAAATCAAATTAAATCAAACTCAATCAAATTAAATTAAATTAAAACTCAATTAAAATTAAATTAAATTGAATTAAATATAACATCACCTAAAACATAAAGAATTCAAAATAAATGTAAAGCAACTCGAACACTATTCCAAATTTAAATCCTTTAACTTAAATCAAATCATTTCAATACTAATTTACCCTCGAAAGCTTTAGTTATTATAACTCCTAAATAAAACATTAAATGAAGTGTCACTTCACTCATAGTGATATTCAAATGTCCTAGTTCATCGAGCAAGTTAACAAAACTTCAAGACCTCTGGACGATCGATTCATTTATATAATTAAATTCATTTGGACTTAAAACAATCCTGAAATATCGAAAAGATGTTTAAGATCCTTCTTAAGCACTTCCTCAATATGATAGGACATTTATAAGAACAATTGAATTTGATTATTCTTTGATGAAGAAAATCGTTCTTAAACCAAAACACAAAGAACCTAGACGTCATAGGAAATGACTAGCTAAAGGATTAAGAATTTGGTAGAAAACCATAACCTTTCCCTTAGCCTTACCTAGGAACTTGCTTAAGTATGCTAATTGTGTTTTAAGTGCAACTTGGGATGACGGGAAGACCCTCCAGGTACGCATTTGTATTATTGCAATTTACTTTCCCGCAATTTACTTTCCAACGAATTTACTTTCGCAATTTACTTTATTGCAATCGCGTTTATTTTTCTTGCATGATAAAACAACAATTGCATGAAAACCCACACCTTTAGGATAGTCCCTAAACCGAAACCAAATTAAGTTAAAAGTCATTGTAAGATAAAATTCACCGCCACAACATTTCAAAATATAAAACAACTCAAAACTTAATCACAAACGAACACAAAACTACAATTGCAACTAAATTAAAACGCCCCGTTGGATGATCGGGAATACCTCGGATGATGTAACCTACGTGTTGCTAACGGGATTTCCCACGGTCTAAATGAAAGTGTGGAACTCATTCAGCTGAGTTTAGCAAATTCATCCGGACTAAGTGAATCCGATAAAAATAATGATGCCGAAGGATGGAACCGCGGGATCTTAACCGGTGTCGTTATAATCAACTTTAAGATTTGTTTTAATCAAAATACAAAACACTCGGAAATTAAGACTTCTCTAAACCAAAACACTTCTCTCATCCCCTGATTTATGATTTCTAAAACTAAACCTCTGCAACAACAAGGAACTTGGAGCATGATGCGGCAAGACGGCCATCGTCGTCAAGCAAAACTCGAACCTACTTCAAGCAAAACTTTTCTAGAATTAAATAACCAAGCCATAGGACTTCGAGGTAGCTTGCCTAGTGCAACATAAATCCTCAACTCTTCGTTAGGCATTTGCATTGCAAATTAAGCCCTAACCGGTCTTAGGATTCCGAGGTAGTCGTCCGATACGACAATAAACCCTCACATCTTCTAGTGCTATTTGTTTGATTTTATCATACAAATATAAGCCCTAATTAATTAAAATTGGCAAGATCAAAACATTTAAATAAGTATTAGGACTTTCCTAAACTTAAGCCAAACGATAGGATAGTCGGGAAGTTACCGAAGTTCACTTCGAATCAGTGATTTCTCCTACCTTTCTTCCTTTGGATTCACAAAACAAAATGTTCCAAAATTTGATCCATTCCCTATCGAAATTCCAAAATTCAATCTTCGAAAACCTTAAACTTTGAAATTCTTGAAAGCGAGTTATTGATTATTATCGAGAGTTTTCTTAGGTGATTCCCGTCACTTAAGATGTAATTAACTATAGGGGCTTGCCCTTATAGGGAATTTTAAAGAACCCGTGTAATATAAACCCTGTTTGATACTTTCATATTAAGCGGGGAATTTGTCGGCTTATAAAATTGGTTCGCGGACCAAACGGATGTCACAAAACTTCTAGTTTATTTGATCGAGCCCCACCATCAAGCGTGTGTCTATCCTTAGGGATAGATACACGATTTGTGGTGCGGTGCTCGTTTATATAAACTATTTGGGATGTGAGATCGGTTTAATCTCATATCTTAAAACTTTCAAATTTAAAAATTATTTTCAAAGCCAAATACTACTTTCTAAATTATATATATATTTAAATCAAATTTAAAATTTAAATTCACCGATAACTTCTGTTAGGCGACCCCCTTTTAAAATACAATACAACCTAAAAATATGCCGACACAATCTTCCATAGTTTCTGTTACTGTTGCAACTGGTTCTGCTTCTTTTTCTGACTTGTGCATTGCATTCATGTCGAGCTGTGATAGGACCTGTCACCCTTGAACTGACATTTCAATTGATTCATCTTGTAAGCAGACAAATTCTTTTGCAAGGCGGGCTAGCGCATCTGCAAGAGCATTTTCTCTTCTGGGAATCTTGTAGATCATCACATTCGAAATCTGCTTCAACAATTTTATTGCATATTGAAAGTACTGCTCAAGTCTTGGTTTCGAAATCTTGTACTGTCCATCTACTTGTTGAATGATCAACTGAGAATCTCCGTAGATGTTGATATTTTTTATCCCCATCTGAATTGTTAAATCCAGTCCAGTAATAAGGGCTTCGTATTCTGCTTCATTATTCGTGCATGGCTCTGTTAAATGGTAGGAGTACCTTAACATCCCCTGCTTCGGTGTTATAAATATTAATCTGATTCCTGCCTTACCAGGCACTATCATTTGCAATTCTTTATCTTTTTGTGCTGAGGATGCTCCGTCGAAGTACAGTTCCCAAAGTTGATCATCGAGGTCTTCTAAGCTCATTATCTGCTCGTCGGGCAAGTCATCGTTGAGAGGCGATTCTACCGGTAAAGGGTGCATTGCGAGGAAGTCTGCTGGGACTTGTTCTTTTACGGCACGAAGAGGAATGAAAGTTATATCAAATTGTAATAAGATCATCGACCACCTGGCAAGTCTGCCAGAAAGTGTCGGACGGGTCATCAAGTATTGCAACGGATTAAACTTCAAAATAAGGTTGACCTTATGAGAAAGCATGTAGTGCCTGAGCTTTTGAGCAGCAAAGATCAGGGCCAAATAATGCTTCACAATCGGGGGATACTTTACCTCTGTCAGAATTAGACAACAACTTAAGTAGTAGAGAGCATTTTCTTTACCATCGTCATTGACCTGGGCTAACAGGGCTCTGAGGGAGTCATCTAAAGCCGTGGTATAAAGTATCAACGGTCGACCCGAGACTGAGGCTCCTAAGATAGGAGGTGTCATTAAATACTTCTTAACGTCCTCGAAGGCCCGCTGGCATTTTTCTTCCCAAATGAATTTGGCGTCCTTTTTAACCAATGCCGAGAAGGGCTGACACCTACCTGACAAATTCGAGATAAAGCGTCGAAGATATGCCAACTTCCCCTGAAAAGATCGTAGTTGTTTCAATGTTTTAGGAGGTGGCATTTCTATTGACCAAAGGAAGTTTCTGGTCTTAGAAAATCAGTGAATATTCCCAAGATCAGAGGCTAAAAAAGCCCCATGGTCTCATGCCATGGTGAATTGTGTGTGTGAGTGGATAATTAAAACACTCAAATTAGTATTAAAATTATTAAAAATTAAATACTTAACCAAATAAATTAATTTTTTTCCTCATTATTTTCCTCTATTCACTGAGCAAGAGGGTATTTTTGTTTTAATTTTGTGATTTTTCTACACAAAGATATGGATTTTTAAAGTTCAGGGTATTTAAATAAATAATAAATAACCATATTTTTCTACTTATCCGACGCGGCCCCACCTCAACATACGACGCGTCGAAGCTCCACGCGGCGGGGTTGATTCGGCACCGCCATCTGACTCGGCAGCCACCGGTCAGCAGTTCACATTCCATCCCTCCTTCCGGCTTGATCCTAGCCATCCATCCGATACACGCGCGATCCGATGACATCCGTTCATCGTCCCGACTGGTGTGAGCCGAGAACCGTCCACCTTCTAGCCCTAATATCTCATTCTATACACAACCAAATCGAGTGCAGTTTCTTCCTACATGCTCGTCTAGACTAGAGCTACACATCTATACGGCTAAAGCGCATTGAAATTAAGCAAAACAAAATGGAGAATACATGAAAGCTCGGGAAGAAGAAGAGATCAATACCCTTGTTCTAAGAAGTGAAGCTTCAATCAGAGGTGCTTGGCACGTTCTTTGGATTCCCAGGAGGCTACGAATTGAAGCTCTTGCTCTGGTGAAATGCCTAGGTATGATTTCGTCCAAACCCGATTTGGTGTTTTCACGTCTAGAGCAAATGACTAGCCTGGTGAGGGGGCTTTCACTGGGGAACTTCATCTCTACCTCTGGTGAAGGTATGGTAGAAGTTCATTTTGTTTCTATGGAGTTTCAAGGGTTGTCGTATTTTTGGACCTGAGGTTTAACTCCAAAATTGAGCTCACTCAGTGGGAATTAGGGTAGGAAAATAGTGGGGTTCTTCGTTTCTAGGCTGGGAGAAGCTGTGGGAGTGATTTGGGGAGGTTTTGTGAGAAATATTTTCAACACCCCTCTCATGGCTAAGAGGTGTGAGTTATATGGCCAGGGCTCAATTGATGGGTGAATTCTTCTGCTTAGGTGGAGGGCAGAGAGGCTCCAAGGTTTAATTTGGCTCACTTTGGTTTAGGTTGGGCTAACTTGGGTTTGGGTTTCATTTGGGTCCAAGTGTCTTGAGCAGCATTGTAGGAATGAGTTCCATGAAAAACTTTCATGAAGACATAGAAAGGTTTTGAGTTCATTGATAGGTCAATTTGATGGATTTTGGGATTTTGGTTAATTTGGGCAAGGTTGGATCAACTTGGGTCCAAGTTGGGTTAAGGTGAGGTTTAGACCCAATTGAAAGTTTTGAATGGTTTAGAGGAATGTATTGAAGAGTTCCCAACATAAATTGGGAGGAGATTTTAAGGTTAGGCCAATCAATTTGGTAGATTTGGGGCATGTGTTCAAGTTAGGTTAAAATGGGGGTATTTTGGATTTCAAATGGAATTGAACTCAAATGTGATTCAATTTAGACTTTGATTTAGTTTATATTGTTAGTGGGAATGTTGAATTAAATTTTAGAATTGGAATTGGGTAAAATTGAGGTCAAATGGGTTGATTGGTTTGACATTGTGTTCATTTGAGTTAAAAATGGGTCAAATTGGTGGTTTTGATAAAATTGGGTTAAATTGGCAAAATTAGCTTATAGTGTAGTTGAACAAACTGTAATTGAGAATATTTGGGACTTTATGGAATTTTCTAAGGATTTTTGGAATTTTTGGAATTTTGGACTAAAAGGGGTATTTAGGGTATTTGGAGGTTATTTGGATGGTATTGGGATATTTTGGTGGATTTAAGAAGTGGGAATTGTTTCAAAATGATTTTTAGCTTTTTTTAGGAATTTCGGGTAATTTTTGGGAAATTTTAGGAGAGCTTTGGTGGTTGTTTGGGGCAATTTAGGTAATTTTAGGTAGGTTTGAGGACCCAATGTCAAAACCAGGAATTTTGGCAAAATAGAATTTGATTGTGGTTGGGTAGGATGGAAAAGCTTAGAGTGAGCCATGGACCAAGAAATGATGATTTTGAGCATCTCATAGGTTGTCCTTAACCCTCTTAGCCAAGGGCTAGGGGTTTGGACTTAACCACGTGAGTGCTCCAATGAACCAGGAATCAAGATTGGGTAGGGATGGTTTAGGGTTTAGGATGGATGTGAGAGTGCAGTGTGTGCAAGCCAGACCTCACCAAGAGCAGGCCACCCAGGGCAGTCCTAAGGCTTGACCATCCTATAGGAATTAATATTTGTCTTCCCACACATTGGTCCCAACCTTCCAAGTGATTTAGAGGTTGATGACCATCTATGTAGGATTCCAAAGAGAATCAAGATTTGGTTTGAATTTCTAAATAGTGGGTTCCATCTCTAGTCTTCTAGGATAGTCAAGGAGAAGTCCTATGGCTAGATTCTAAGCACTAAGAGGAAAGAAAAAGACCTCACCAAAAATGAGGTCAACATACCTCTCAGAATCGATGCCCCACTTTTGGATTTGGGTAAGGCTTCTCTTACCTGTTGTTCTATCATATTCTTAATGTAATTTTTTGGTACTAGACCTTGAACAAAATCCTTCTTCAGCTGTTCCTCCCTATTGATGAAGGTGAGCTCTTTCCTTCTATCCATGATCTGAATGATCTCTGTGGGCACTTCTTTCAAAGTTTGAGGTTGACTATGGAGTGTGGCAATGGCGACCATCATTTCTTTCACCCTCTATTCCAATTGGTTGATCTTTTCATCCCTTTGCTGAAGGAGCTTTTGCATTGCCTCTTAGAAATGATGACGCCCGAGTTTAAACTTCGTTCACTTCAACAAAGTCTTCTTCCATGTGTTCTGATTAAACTTTTTTGCCATCAAACTCATCCTTTCTTTCTCCAGACAACTGCTTGATATCATTTTGTAACTTCTCCAAAGTGGCTTTAACTGATCTTCCTCTAATATTTTTGAGGCTAACTGGCAGTGGTTGTTGAATTTCATCTTTCGGAGTGGCCTCTAGAATTGCAGCACTCTTTTGAGATCTTGGCTCCTCATCAGAATCTTCCCTTTTAGACTTTCTTGTAGGTATTAGTTTGACAATTTTAGGTTGCCACACCATCTTTCTTGATGTTGAAAGCCTAGTATTGAATGTTCTGTCTATGTTATGTTGATAGGTGGTGTGTTCCCTAAGTTGGGGACCAGATAGTATGGCGGGTAATCGCTTATTATCATTTGATGCTCTTCTTCTTGGTAAGGGTTTCTCCTGAGTAGAAGGGGAAGACACTCTTGAACCGAGACAGGACTTGACTGATACCCTCCCAATTCTTCTTCGAGTCTCAAACACAGCCCAGTTCTCTTTCCTTGTCAGTTTCTCAATCACGGTCCGTAATCTAGTCAACGGCGTATTCTTCATCTTTGTTTCTCTCCGATCGTCGTAGTAAAAGGGTCGAGGTACCGTAGCAGTAATTTTCTTGGCATCTTCTTTTTTTGAGGTAGTGGACAGTGGTTGAAACCTACTTCTTCTCAGCAATGTTGAGATCTCGGGCAGTTCTCCCTCTTCCTCAAGAATTTCTGTAGGAATACTAACTTTAGTGGAGTCGCCAATATTCGAGAGAAGAACTAGTCCCCGGTGGAGTCGCCAATAATTGTCGGGCGTTTAAAAATGGATTTCAAAATCTTATTCTTATTTCATTAGTGTGGTGTGATTAATTTGAAATAGAATATATATATATATATATATATATATATATATATATATATATATATATATATGTGATTGGACCGAATTTGGGAACCTTACATATAATATTCAAAAAGCGTAAAATTTGGTGGCCTGAGTTGAAATTGAAGTGGAAGCCGGGAGGAAAACCGATAAAGATCTCGCTGGATGCTAATGTTTCTTTGCCGTACTGCATTGCTACAGGAAGAGCTCTTTCTTAAACGAGAAGCGGCAGTTAACCATTTACTTAATGGAGATAGGAATTCAAAATTTTTTCATGCTATTATTAAGCATAGAAGATCCATTAATACAATTCAAAGAATTAAATCTTCTAATAATTGCCGGCTTTCTCGCTTCTCGGGAAATTGGGGATGATGCTCGTTCAATATTTTCAAAACCTTTTCTCTTATCATGATACCAACTCGATATCTTTTCTATTAAACTCATGCAAGCTGATTTGCAGTTGGCTAGGGAATTAAATCTATCCGGAATACCTAATGAGGATGAAATTTTATCTTCCATTAATTCTTTGGACGAGTAACAAGACAACTTGGTCCGGATGGGTTTACTCCTGATTTCTACAAGAAATTCGCGGATTATCGGGATGGATATTGTTGAGGCTATTAAGCTTTTCTTTCGGGGCATGGATCTCCCTAAGTATTTTGTATCCTCTTCAATTATTCTCATACCAAAGGATAAAAAGAAGGATTGTTGGCAAGACTTTAGACCTATTAGCATCACTTCAACCTTTTCAAAAATCATCGGCAAGCTTCTTGTGGCTAGAATTCAACCTCTTATGGATACTTTAATCTCTCGAAAATCAATCAGCATTTGTTAAAGGAAGAAGTATTAGTGAAAATATATTGTTAGCTCAAGAAATACTTACTGATATTGATAAGCCTTGTAGGGGTTCTAATCTGATTTTTAAATTGGATCTTTCTAAGGCTTTTGATACTATAAGTTGGTCCTTTATTCTTAAAGTGCTTTATGCTAAAGGATTCAGTTCTGGCTGTTGTGGACTCATTTCAAGGTGGTTAAGCAATAATTATTATAGTGTTCTCATTAATGGTGAGAGTAATGGGTTTTTTCAAGCAGGTAGAGGCATTAAACAAGGAGACCCCCTTTCTCCTTATATTTTCATATTGGCTTTTGATTACCTTTCCAAGCTTCTTAATAATGTTCGGATCACTCATCCTTATACCCAGTTTCAACACGGATCCACTCAACTGATTTCCCACCTTGCATTTGTCGATGATGTCATAGTTTTCTCGGAATGGTAGTAAGAACTCCATAAGAAGTTTAATGAAGGTTTTGGGTGATTTTGAAGAGGTCTCTGGTATGAATTTTAACAAGTCCAAGTGTCATTTTTTGTTTAGTTCTAAATTCAATGTTAATACTAAAAAGTGGATAGCAGATTTCACTGGATTTAGGGAGGCTAAATATCCTCTTAAGTATTTGGGTTTTCCTTTTATCAAAGGTAAACTTAGACATTCCCACTATGATGATGTGGTATCTAAAATTTCTGCTCAAATTCAATGTTGGACAAATTCATTTCTATCAAATGGTAGTAGAATCACTCTTCTCAAGAGTATTTTAACTACTTATTCTCTCTATATTCTTCAAATGATCAAGATGAAGAAAAGCACACAAAAATTACTGTCCATTATATTTAATAAGTTTCTTTGGGAAGGTCATCATAGACAAATGCATTGGACCAATCGGGATAAAGTTTGTAAACCTATTGCTAGTGGTGGGTTGGGTTTTAAGAGTTTTCAAGAAATCAGCTTTTCCTTTTATTGCAAGCAATGGATTAACTTTAGAGCCAAGAACTCCTTATGGTCTAAGTTTTTGCATGGGAAGTACTCGTTCTAATATTCATCCTACTCAAGTACAATTGAAGAATGGGGATTCAAATCACTCGGAAGCAATTACCGAAAGTTAGAGAAGCAAGTCGAACAACTTTTTGTATGGGATCTTGGGGATGGGCAAATTCATTTTTGGAGGGATAAGTGGATTTTTAATGAGTCTCTCGATTGATCTTAATATTCATCATTCCATTCATCATCCCATTCGTAAAGTAGCCGATTACTGGACCAATTCGGAATGGGATACTCGCTAAGCTTAGTATCCGTGTTGATTCTCGCAACCCAAAATAAGATTTTGAATATTCCTATTCAATCAGCCAAAAGAGATAAATTGGTTACAAAGATTCCACCTAATCAAAGCTTGTCTAATTTTCTATTTAGAGGTACTCGTTCTACTAATGATTGGGGGAAGAAGCTATGGAATAAATTCTTAACACCTTCCATATCTTTTTTCTCGTTGGAGACTTTTCAGAAGTTTCTTCCAACGGATGACATTCTAAAACTTAAGGGAATTCGTGGACCTTCGATTTGTCAATTTTGTCATGTCGATGAAGAATCCATTCCTCACATATTTATAAGGTGCCTTGTTGTTCAAGAGGTATGGAAATCTGTTTTGGATAATCTTGGGCTTTCTCCCAAATTTTTTTCATGGCTTAGTATTGAGTTATGTTGGCATGATTGGAAGGATTCTACCGATTATTACATTCCTCTTATTATCTTCTCGGTTTATATGGATGGGAAGGAATGATGCTATTTTCAACAACAAGGATTGCTCTATCCAACATATTATCGAGAATTGTTTAATTTATGTTCATAAGGCTAGACAAATAATTAATTCCCAAGCAAATTCTCGTTGTTAACAAGGTCAAGCTTGTTATTTGGAGATTACCTAAGGCTCCTTGGGTTAAAATCAATTCGATGGGAGTTTTTCTTCAATCGGTGCCGGAATCGGGGCTATTTGCAGGGATCATATTGGTAATTGTAATTGGTTTCTCTCTCGCTCCCGTGATGGCAGGATAACGGTCTTGAAACCGAAGTTATTGCTCGCTTATCGGGGTCTCAAAGCCGCCTTTATTAATAAGCATAATTATATTCATATGGAGATGGATTCATTGCTTTTAGTAAAGATGTTGTTGAATGATGTTGTTGTTCCATGGCACATTCTTACTTGGGTTAATATGATCTTCAAGTTATCCTCCAAGCTAGTTGTTATATGGAGTCATATTAATAGAGAGGGGAACCAACTCCGCAAATTGGTTGCCAAGAGAGCTTCTTCTAGGAAGGAAACAATTTGCAACTCAAGCTCTTCTTCGAATTTTTGTCTTCTTCTTTTTCTTTTTTTAGAACTCTTTTACATGGGGACTTATTGGCCATTCCTCATGTCAGATGTTTTAAGACCTTCTTTATTCAATAAAAATATATATTTTTTGCCAAAAAAAAAAAAATATATATATATATATATATTGGGAAAGGAGCAGTAAGACTCCCTGCATGTTAATCAAAATAAAGTTACACCAAAGAGTCAGGGTTGAGGGGGTCCCCATCTAAATTATAGGGTCCCAAACTCAAGACCCAAAAGAAAAGAAACTATGACCAATGGTCTACAGACAGATAGTTACATGTAAGACTCCTATACCCAAAAAATGGTGTAGAACAAAAGCCACCAAAAGTAAATCCAAAACAGGGCTGAGACACATGGAAAAAGGAACAAAACACTGATCATGGAGAGCAGAAACAGATGGCAGGAGGTGCATCAGCAAACAATAATCAGAAATCCCAGAGTAAGCTAATCCACAATCCTGAAATGGGGGGCCTGGAAAACATCTGCTTCCAGCAGAAACTGTAATTGGGGAGGAGGCTTTGTGGAGACCATGATGTTCTGAGTCAAGAGTGCATTCCTTGCTAACCAGTTTGCCGGTCTGTTTCCCTCCCTATAGATGAAAGTGAAGGTTATAGAGTGGTTCTGGATCATATCTTTGATTCTTTGTTTCCAAACTAGATGGTGCCAAGGAGCTGGAGAAACATCATGCATCTAATTTATGAGCATACTGGAGTCCCCCTCCACTATAAGATAGTTCCAGTTGTTGAGGACAGCAAAGAACACTGCCCAATAGACAGCTGAAAGCTCGGCCTCCAATGGGTCTGCCACATGGGTGGGGGAGAGGAAGTAGCAAACACATTTGCTAAAGTGGTTCCTGAAAACTCCACTAAAACCAGCCCCCTCAGCAGAGAAAGCACCATCTGTGTTGACCTTGATATATGGATAAGTAGGGGTATTCCAATGAATTTTGAGAATCCTAAAAATTTTGATTGATTCTTGGGGGGGAATTTTAAGGATGCTGGGGAACTTCTGAAATCTGATAAGCTCATGTTTCACCTTATCACTATGCCAACTACCATCATAGATCCAACATCACCATCTCCCATTTGATGTATGCAGATGATATTATATTATTTTCCAGGGCTAATAAACCTGCAGTCAGAAAAGTACTTAGTTGCATTCATCAATTCCAGAACAGCTCAGGCCTTCATTTCAACCATGCCAAATGTGAGTTAGTGTTCCCTACCCACTTTGCTCCTAATATATCTCACTGGATAGCTCAGACTACAGGCTTCTCCAAGGCTAACCTTCCCATGAAGTATTTGGGGGTACCTCTGATAAAAGGTAGAACCAAGCAGGTCCATTTTGATGAGATCATTGGTAAGATTCATACCAAGCTCTCAAGCTGGGCTCACTCTTTTTTATCCAATGGTGGGAGGATTACTGTCCTCAACAGCATCTTACATCCTTCCCTTCCTATATCCTTCAAATGTCTTGTATGAAGAAAAGCACCAGAATACAAATTGAAAGAATTTTCAATAGATTCCTGTGGTCTGGGAACAAGAAACAGATGCCTTGGGCTAGCTGGCAAAAGGTTGCTAAACCCCATGAGGCTGGTGGTTTGGGTTTCAAAGGGCTGAAACAGACTTCAGCGAGTGAACTTTTGTAAACTTTGGATCAACTTCAGGCAACAGAATTCCCTATGGGCTAAGTACATGATTGGGAAATACTGTAAAGGCACTCACCCGACTTTAGCACAGATCAAACTTGGGGCTTCAAGAATCTGGAAGCACATGATCAAGAATAGAGAGCTGGCTGACTCTATGTACCATTGGGAGTTGGGAAGAGGGGATATATTATTCTGGCAGGATCATTGGTGCCCTCAAGATATGCTCACTGGCTTACCCAACACAAATAAAAATCAGTTCCCGATGTCTGATTGCTGGAATGAGGATCAATGGGATTCTCCTGCTCTTCAGCTATTTCTCCAGGATTATTCTGTTCAACAAATTATCAATATTCCTTTTGACAGAACAAAGCCTGATAAAATTATATGGCAAGATGGGAGGCTTTACGGCCTCACCAAAACCCTCTATCTGAAAATTAACAACTGGAATTCTACTGGCTGGGGATCTAAGCTGTGGAACAAATTTCTCACCCCATCTATGTCCTTTCTGAACTGAAAGATCTTCCACCATTGCCTCCCAACTGATGATATCCTTAAGCTTAAAGGGATTAGAGGACCTTCTAAATGTTCTCTTTGTGGCAAGCAAGCTGAATCACTTCCCCATTTATTCTTCATGTGTCCTTTCTCCCAGCAGGTGTGGACTCTATTGGCTGATTTGTTGAACACACACACACACACACACACACACACACACACACACACACACACACACACACACACACATTATGAAAGTAATATATTTTTTTTATATTTAAAAATAAGAAATCAAAATAATCTCATATATGTAATATTTTAAATAAACGAGCACTACACCGCAAGCCATTCATCTATCTTGAAAAATGGATGCATCGGTTGACAATGAGACTGGATTTAAATAAACTACAATATTTATGACATATGTTTGGTCTGCAAGCCATTTTTGTTGGCTAATAGGTTCCCCTACCTAATAAAGTGTTAGGCAGAGTTTATATTACCCGGGTTCTAAAGTTCTCTACAGTGGCAATCCCCTATAGTTAATTACATCATAAATAACCAAAGTCATTTAAGAAAACAGTTAATAATGATTAATGGTTTTGCTCTCAAGAATCTATAAGTTTATAGTTTTCAAGGATAGATTTGGAAATATCAAATAAGATAGGTGCAAATAGGAACAATTGTTTTTAAAATTCCAAAGAAATAAGAGGTAGCAGATGTCATGGATCCAGAGGAGAACATTGGTGACATCCTAAACTATCCTAGGGTGTGGGTTTAATTTTGGAAGTGACATTATTTGATATTTCAATCCTGCTAATTTTATTTATTTAAGATTATATTTGTATAGCATAATCACACAAGTAGCTTAGAAGATAAAAGGGTTTATGTCATAACAAATGACAATCTTAGAGTCCTAAGACGGGTTAGGGCTTATATTTCACAGTGTGTAAAATTCTTAAATATTAGGTGAGGGTTTACGTCAAACTAGACGAACTGCCTCAAAGTCTTATGGCTTGTTTTTTATTTCCAAGAATGTTTCCTGTTGTAGATCTGTTTGATCTCTTGAAGATGTTTTTTTTTGCATGTTTCATAATGCTGCCAGCAGTATTTACTCTGAAATCCTCGTTACAGTAGGTTTAAGTATAGAAGGGTTAAATTGACGAAGTTGAGAGAACTATCGAGTTTAGAGTTCAAGTTTTCATGTGGCAAGTTTAATATCACATGTCTTATTAGGTGAAGGGAATTTAAGTTGATTATAGTGACATTGGTTAGGATCCCACGGTTCCCTCATTCTGGTACCACCATTTTCCTTAGATTCACTTAGTCTGGATAAATTTAACAAACAAAACTAAATGAGTTCAATAAGTTCATTCAGACCGGGGGAAATCTAGTTGGCAGGCATAGGTTGCCTCCTCTGAGGGATTTTTTATCATAAAAAAAAAGTATTAAGTTTTAATTATTTCTTGAAAAATGTTTATATTTAATTTTTGAAATTGTGGTTGTTTTTGGTTTTTTGTTTGAACAATTATCACAAATATGACATGGAAGAAGTAGTAGAACAAATAAATAAAGAAATGTAAAATGTAAAATTATAAATGTGTACCTGACAATCTTCGAAGACATCCGTTAAAATGTTAGCATTCCAAGCTGGTATGAAAGCAAAAATTAAAGTTTGACAATTTAAATTCAGCGAGGGAACCTATTTCTTAACTTGGTGAGTCTCTAAGGTGTGTTAAGGATGATTTTCTTGAACAAAGAACAGTGAAATACAATTGTTCTTCTAAAATATCCCATCAGACCGAGGAAAGCGCTCATGGAATAACCCTAAACATCTTTTCAGGACTTTTGGGGTCATTTCGAGCTCTTTTAATTTCATTGTTTAATTCAGTTAACCACCGTGTTCAACAAGATTTTGTTAATGATATCTTAATTATTACTCAGTGAACTTAGATGTTTTGATTATCCCTTGATTGGGGTAATATTTATTTGACATTTCATTTAAAAAAGTTTTGTGAATGAAAGCCTTTAGAGGAAAATTTAATTGTTAATGGAATTAGCTAATTTAATTAAAGGTGGCTATTAGTTTTTTATAAATGATTGTGTTCCCTTTTCTAGATCTCATTAATTGATGTTTGAATCGAATCTAGTTCACTATCTAGCCCTTAAGCTCCTATGGGTACATTTGTAATTTAAAGTGAATATTGATTTAGGTGGCATTTAATTTCTATTAAGGCTTGAATGACCACTCAACCATTGATTAGGGGCTTTAAATTAGTGGATTAAAATCTTGCTAGCTCAAACCCTTCACTTTAGGCTCATTAAATTTGATTAACTTCCAAATTTCAATAATTTACCCTGAATGTGGAAAAGTGGTGTGTTGGTTTCTTCCTCTTAGTTTCTGTCGATCGTTTTAAATTCCTCTGTCTCATTGAAAAATAAATTTTTTGGTGTTTTGTTTTGAAAAAGGATTTTTAATTTATAAAATAGATATTTGATTTAATTTAATATATATATATATATATATATATATGGATTTTGAAATTAATTTTTTAATTTTAAAGAGTATGGAATCAAACCGATCTCACATAACTAATAGTTTAAGTAATCAAGCATTTCACCGCAATACATGTATTTATCCTATAAAATAAATATGTGGCCTGGTGTGAAGCTTGATCAAATAAACTATGAAATTTATGACATCCATTTGATCTGCGAACCATTTTGACCGAAAATTTCCCCTACTCAATATGAAGGAATTAGATAGGGTTTATATTAATCTGGGGTCTTTAAGTTTCCTATAAAAGCAAGCCCCTATAGTTAATTACATCTTAGATAACCGAAGTCACCTAAGAAAACTCTTGATATAGATCAAGAAATATTTATATTCATGACTTCCAATGGTAAGGTTTTCCAAGAAAATGTGATAATCGAAAATTCAATAGGTGAATGGCTTAAATTTTGGAACATTTCATTTTATCAGAATCCAAAGGAGAGAAGGCTAAGGGAAGAACACAGATTTAAGGGAACCTTGATGTCCTCCCAAACTATCCTATAGTTTTGCTTTAAATCTTGGAAATGAAGTTATATAAATTTCAATCCTGCCAATTAATTATAGGAATTACATTTGCATAATACTCGATTATGAAAATAACTTGGAAGATGGGATGATTTATGTTGTATCGGACGACAACCTCAAAATACTAATGTGAATTAGGGCTTATATTGCACGGCATGGCTGTGCAAATGGCCTAAAGAAAATGTGAGGATTTATACTGCACTAGGCAAGCTACCTCGAAGTCTTATGGTTTGTTATTTAAAATAAGGAATGGTTTTGCTGGTGTAGAAAAGTTTCCCTGTTGAAGATGGTCGTGCTGCCCACTATGCATGCTCCAAGCTCCTCGTCATAGCAAATTTAGTTTAAAGAAGTTTCGAATGGGGAGAAGAGAGAAGTGCCATGTTTTCTAAATATTTAAAATTAAGATGTCTTAATATTTTATTACTGGAACATTAAAGTTGATTATAGCAACACCGATTAAGATCCCACGGTTCCATCATCCCAACTCCGCTATTTTCATTAGATTCACTTAGTCCAAATGAATTTACTAAACTCAGCTTAATGAGTTCCATACTTTCATTCAGACCTTGGAAAACCCTGTTAGCAACACGTGTGTTACATCCTCTAAGGAATTCCCGATCATCCAACAAGTCGTTTTAATTTAGTTACAATTGTAGTTTTTGTTTTGTTTGTGATTAAATTTTGAGTTGCTTTATATTTTGAATATTGTGGGGGTGAATTTTATCTTGCCTTGATTTTTTTAAATTTAGTTTTGGTTTTGGTTTTGTGGCTATTTTAAAGGTTTCAGTTTTCATGCAGGGTGACATTGTTGTTTTTCATGAAAATTGCAAGAAAAGTAAAGTGCAGTAAAGAAAACACAAAAAAAGAAAGCGCTGTAAACTTATAAAAGTGTACCTGGTGAGTCTTCTCATTCCACCACCTAAAATTTTAGTATTCTTTGCAATAAATATTTATATTTGTAGGGAAGTAAAACCTTATGGATATGTTCATCAAAGGCCTATCAAATCCTAGGTCATAACCCGACGGGTCCTATTTGTTTATTAGGTGTTTTCATTTAATAAAAATAATAAACACAATAGTTCTACAAGGTGCCCTGATGACTTGTGAAATGGTCCAGTAGAAACCTAGATATTTCACAGTACTTTTAAACTTCCATGAGGTCCTTTTGGATTTATTATAATTATTAAATGATTTATCCCATTTATACCCTTATGCCCAGTGAACTGGAGTTTTTTATTAACCCAAAAGACAGGGCAATTATCATTTGTTATTTCATTTAGAGATTATGTGGGTGAAAATCCCTTTAGGAAAAGTTAATTTTTTTGGAAAAATTAGCCAATTAATTTCATAACTGGGTTTGTAGTATTTTCTCAGGTGTTTAGATTTTAACTGTGTTTTTTTAACTTCTTTTAGCAAGATTAATTAAGCCTAGCTAACTACTTAGCCCTTAAAATTTGATGGATACATTTGTATTTCTTTTTGGAAAAGTGAAATGAGTTTAAATAATTTTTATCAAAATATTGGGCTATCATTTAATATACCAAAGAGGGGTGTAAGTTAGTGGATTATTAACCTCCAAGATCAACCCCAAACCGAAGGATCATTTTGTTTAATTATCTTCCAAATTACAGCTAATTAGGAAAATCCAAACATTTTTTTTTGATATGACAAAATTGAAGTTGATTTCTACAATTTATCCCTATAATGTCTCAAACATCCAAACATATCATTTAGGATCATTAATTGCCCATTTTACCCTTTTATTAAGCCTAATTATTAATTAAGGCTAAAACCCTTAAAATTATTACTTTGCCCTTGGGTCCTTATTACTTCATAATTTCTTAAATTTAATTCAAATGACTTTGGAACATTTATGTTACCTAACTAATGAGCTAATTAAAACATCAGAGGAGAAAATGTGATTTTTTAAGTTTTAATTTAATTTATATATTTAGTTTAATGCAAAAATAGAGGTTTTTAGTGAAAAATTCATAAATTGATCAAAATAAAATATTTTACTTTGAAATTTTTACTGGAGGTAAACCAAGACTAGTGGATCATTTAGAATAAATTTCATGATTTTTTGAAGTTTATTTTAATTATTAGCATTATTTTAATTTCTAGGGTTTTAATTAATTATAAAATATTTTTAAAATTGAAAATTCAATTTTATATTTTTTAAAAATCTATCTAAGGTCAAGAACCCAGGGAAAGAAATTTCACATTTTTCTGATTTTTCTTTTAATTATTAGAATTATTTTAGTGCAAAATTAAGGTAATTCATTTTTTAGACTTTTAAAAATTCACCTAAGCCTTTAAAAATTGATATTTTAACAGATGGACTTGGGAAAATTATGGGGATGGTTTCTAAGTGATTACGAGATCAAAAGTCACAACTTAATGATTTTTAATATTTTTGTAATTATTTAAATATTAAAATAAGATTTTAAATGAAAATTTTATAAAAATTCCATATTTATTTTTTGAAAATTTCTCTGATCACAGAGAACTTCCAAAATTAATTTTATAATTCTTTTAGTGGTATTTTAATTATTAAAATTCATTTAAGTGCCAAAAATGCCATTGGGCTTAGGAAAATCATTTAGCTTAGTAAATTAATTGATAATGACTTCAAAATTTTAGGGGAGTTCCTCTATCCCTGAAGCACAATGGAGAATCATTTTTACATTATTTTAATGTTAATTTTATCTTAATTAATTAAGAGTTTGTTTTAGATCAAGTTGGTGATTAGTGCATATCTTAATGATTTAGCCCATGAAATAATTATCCTAGGGTCCTCTAACCATAAGAGACCTAACAAAATTTAATTTATATTTTTTTTATTATTATTTTAAATATTATAATTTTTACACAAAAAACAGACACAATAACATGAAAAATAGACATTTCCTTCTAGAGATGACCCCTGACTTTGGAAAAATCAGGGAAGATCCCTCATGACAGATAGAACAAGACCCCCAAAGCTCAAGCCATGGTGAAATGTTTGGGTCAATGGAGAATTAAAAGACTGAAATCAATATTTAAATCATTAAAAAAAAGATACATAAAAAATATTTCAAACCATTTCCATATTATTATCCTCTATTCACTGAGCAACAGGATATTTTTCTTTTATTTTTATGATTTTTCTATGCCAAGATATGGATTTTTAAAGTTCTGGTGATTTAAATAATTCAGAAAATATGGATTTTCCTACTTAACCACGTCGGCGCCACACAAACTTATGGCGGGTCAAAAGCACATGCATCTCTTTTCGGTTGGGCACCGCCTTCTGAGTTAGCGCCACGTGGCTCCACAATTCTGCTTCATCTTCTCATCTGGTGCCATCCTAGCCCTCCTTTTAATACACAGATAATCTAACGACGCCAGTGCTTCGTCCCCAACTAGTTCATCCTGAGAGCCGTCCACACTAAAAGCTTAATATCTCAGCTTAGACTCAACCAAATCACATTGGGTTTGATCCTATGGACTCGTCTAAGCATGGCGAACATATCCATACGGCAAACCACAGTTTATATTAACCCTAATTACATGGAGAATTCAGAGAAGCTCGGGAAGAAGAAGGAGTCAATACCTTGGCTCTGAGAAATGAAGCTTCAATCAGAGATGCTCTACACCTTCGTTGGAGTCCTAGGAGCTCAGAGATAAAGCCTCTTACCCTGATGAATTGTCTAAATATGAAAGTGACCAGACCCAATTTCGATCTTTGATGAAGTCTGGTGTAGAGGCCTTCTGTGTTAGGGCTTTGATGGTGGATCCTCTTCTTTCACATCTGGGAAGGTGTGGGTGCAGATAATTGAGATTTGGTGTTGTGTAGAGGTTTATTGGAAGTTTCCTGGTTTATAGCCAAATTTGAGCTCTAAAATTGAGCTCAGGCAGTTGGGACCTGAGGGGGAAAATGGCTGGAATGGTCTTAGGGAGGTTTGGAGGAGCTCTGGTGAGATTTTGTCAGAGTTCTGTTCAGAAAATTTCAGCACTCTCTCTTGGCCGTAAAGGGTGGTAGCTTAAATACCATAGTTGGGGTGGCTGCCAGGGCTTCAATTTAGGTGCAAAGAGCTGCCTAGGTGGAGTGCAGAGGAGCTCTGGTCGCAATTTTGGGTTGAGTTGGCCATAGGGTGGAGTTTGAGTTTGGCCAAGAGGGAGGTGACTCATGATTTTGGAATCTTCCTGCCACTAGGCTCGCCGACCAAGCCAGGTGAGGTAGCCAGTGGGTTTGGTGCACCAGTGGGCAGGCCATGAGTGCAATGGGTTTTAGTGGTTAAGGCATTATGGCAAACATCTCTTGGATTTAACCATTTAAGAGATGAGATCTCCTAATTTGGGGGACCTTTGGTCCAGGGTTCCACTGGGGTGGGCTTGGCGGGTTTAGCCTAGTCCCTAGATTCAACTTAGTGGCTGTGGAGGAGTTGGCTTGGTCACATTTGGTTCAATTTGGTTAGATTGGGTCATGGGTTCATTTGGGTCACCTTGGGTTCAAATTTGGTTAACTTGGGTTTGAGCTTGGGTGGAGCCCAAGTATCTTGAGAAAATTTGTGTAGATATTGTAATGAAGATTTTTTATGAACACTTGGAGTGGTTTTGAGTTCATTTGGTGTTTAAATTTAGGGGATTTTGAGATTTTGGCCAATTTAGGGCAATTTGGGTCACCTTGGGTTTAGGTTGGGCTAGGGTTGGGTCCAAGGCCAATTGAACCTTCCGAATGGTCCAGGGGAATATGGTGAAGAGTTTCCAACATCAATTGGGTGGAAATTTTAGGGTTAGGCCAATCAATTTGGTAGATTTTGGGCATGTGTTGAACTTAGGTTACAATTGGGTATTTTTGGATTTCAAGTGGATTTGGGTTAGACTTGGGCTTAAATTGGGGGTAATTGAATGTTGCATGTGATTCATAGGAGTGTTATGGAGGGTTTAGGATTGAAATTTAAGGGAATTGGTTGACATTGGGTCAATTTGAGGATTTTGGATCATTTGGGTAAAATTAGGGATTTTGAAGTGAAATTGAACTCAAAAGTGGTCAAATTGAGCTTGGATTTCGTTTAGATTGGTATTAGAGATGTTGAATTAAAGTTTGGAATTGGGCAAGATTGGGATCAATTGGGTAGACATGGGGCTTAATTTGGGCACTTTTGTGTTAAATGGGTCAAATTAGGGCTTTTGTTTAAATTGGGCTAAATTGGCCAAATTGGGTCATGTGGTAGTTGAGAGAAATGAAATTGAGAACATTTGGGAGGTTTTGGGAATTTATGGGAATTTTTGAAATTTTTGGAATTTTGGGCTAAGAGGAGTATTTTGGTCATTTTGGGGATTTTTGGTAATTTTGGGTAAATTTGGTTAATTTGAGTGGTAAGAAGTATTTTGGAATGCATTTTGGAGCAATATGGACAATTTGGATGATTTTGGAAATTTTGGGGGATTTTAGGGTTTAGGGGCATTTTAGGTATTTTGGGAATTTTACGTATTTTCAGGCAAATAGGTTAGAAATTTGGAATGTTTAGGAAAATTGAGGTTGATTGAAAGTGAGTAGTATAGAATTTTTTAGGTTGAACCATGGATCAAGGGTCACCCTCATTTGGTCCTCTATGTGTTGGTACTAGCCAAACCCTAGCCTGAGGCTAATGGCTTGGAAAAACCACTTACATGAGTTTCCAAAGAGTTAGTGGATCAAAAGGTGGTGTGCTTTATTTAGGGTTGTGATTGAGTAGTGTGAGTGTGGGCTCCTGACCTCCCAGGGTAGATCCTATGGCCAGACCACCTATAGGGGACTTCCCTGAGCTTCCTTATGCTTGGTCTCTTCCTTCCAAAACTGGAGGTTAGGCCTTAAGCATATGAAAATTCCCAGTGAAGTGAGAAAATTTTGAATTTCTACGGGGAGGGGTGCCATGACTAGTCTTCTAAGGAAGTCACTAGGAGAGTCTTATGGCTAGACCCTAGGCTATTCTAAAGAGAGGCTAGACCTCAACCAAAAGTGAGGTTAACAGTTTCGTATGTTCCAATCATCTAAGAAAGACAATTAAGATTGTTCATTGCCCATTTACCCTTCGGTTAGGCCTAAATGTTAATTAGAGCTTAAATTCCATGATTATCATTTTTTCCCTTTTAGGTTTATCACTTCATAACCTTTTAAATTGAACTCAAATGACTTTGAAACTATTCTGATATGCTACCCATATGTCAATTAAAAGATCAGAAGAGAAAAATGTAATTTTTTAATTTTTATTTCATTTTCTATATTTATTTTAATCCAAAACTAGGTTTTTTTCAAGTTAATTCATTTAATAATCCAATAATAATCATTTATTCTTAAGAAAATTATTAAAGGTTCTTCTAGGTTAGAGGACCATTTAAGCTAATTATTTTAATTTTTTAAGTTTTATTGTAATTATTATAATTGTTTGTTTATTTTGAGTGTTAATTGAATAGAAAATATTATTTAACTTACAAATTACTTTTTATATTTTTTTAGATCTCTCGGAGTTTACAAAATCCAATGAACCAATCTCATATTTTTGTGATTTATATTTTATTTATTAGAATTATTTTAATTGAAAATTAACGTAAATTCATTTTAAGCCTTTTAAAATTCATTTTAAGCCTTTTTAAATTCATTTGTAAGCCTTATAATATTATTTTAAAAATTAAGAAAAATACTTTACTTGTCCCCAAGTGATTAAGAAATAATTTGGAACATATTGGTGAATTTTAATATTTTAGTGATTTTTTTTATTTTTAATTATTTTTAATTATTTAAAAATTAGAAAATAGCTTAAAAATGAAATATTTATTTTAACTTCAATTTATTTTTCTTAAATTTGGTCACAAGGAACTCCCAAAACCATATTTTTTTGTAATTTTTTTCACTTGTATTTTAATTATTATAATTATTTTAATGCAAAAATCCCATTTTACTTAGAAAATCAAGTTTAGTAATAAAATCAATTCATATTGAGTTATGGGGAGTTCCCTTGATTATTTGCTTTAGTGTGGGTTCAATTTTGTAATTTTTCTGATTATATTTTAATTATTTATTTTTCTTATGGTTTAATGAGTTAATTACATAAAGTAACATTTTTAATTAATAAAATACATTTTATATTTTTCTTATGATATTCTAACCTCAATGAACCCACTAAAGCAAGTTTTTTTTATTTATATTTTAATTATTATGAATTTTTAATTGGAGAGAGGTGGTTTAACTTAAAAATTAGGGATCCCATACTTAGAGGTGTTCTCAAGTCTTGGAAAAATTAAAGAGCTCACCTAAGTATGAGATGTTTAAACCCTCCAAGTCTCATGTTATGGTGATTAATATTCAATAAATTATGATTAATGAATTTTCTGACCATTTAATTAACTTAAAAATAAATATAGGTCAAACTATTTCAATTTCAATTCCTCATTATTCTCCGCTGTTCACTGAGCAAGAGAGTATTTTTATTTTATTTTTGTGAATTTTTTGTACCAAGTTATGTATTTTTAAAGTTTTATGAATTAAATCAATCCATTAAATAACCTAATTTCTCATTTAACCACGTCAAACTACTGCGGCTCTGAAGGCACATGTGTCACCATTCCATTGGATGGTGCCTTCCGCGTTAGTGCGACCGTGCTCTACGTTAAGGCTCCATTATTTTGTCCGGCGCAATCACAGCCCTCTATCCATTACACGCACGATTAGACGTCCTTGATTCTTCATCCCCAATTGGTTCAAATAGAGAACCACTCCTTTTCTAACCCTAATATCTCTTTGGATTCTTAACCAAATTGCACAAGAATTGTTCTTAAAGATTTATCTACTTAAGGAGAACCTATCTATATAGTTAATCGAGCATGATTGCAAGTTCTCTTCACAATGTCTCAAAAAGAGCTCAATTTTAGGATTTTTAATGCATACCTTTGTCTAAGAGGGGAGGCCTCAATCAGATGCTTGAAGAAGATTCAGTGGAGTCTAGCAAACCTCCAGGATGTGTTGATTTGATATGAAGATGGAGCTGAGTAAGACTTCCCCCTACATATGGGAAACTTGAGGTGTAAGTCTGGTGCAGAGGCTCCAATTGATAGGGGTTTGAGTGGAAAGCTTCCTCCCTTACTCTGGTGAAGCTCAGGAGTAGGTGAATTTAATGATTGATAGGGTTTAGAGGGTTTTTCTATTTTTGGCCTTATTTTGGGCTCTGAAATTGAGCTCAAACTGGTGTAATGAAGGCCGGAAAATTGTGGAGATGAGCTTCTCTGGGTTGCGGGAATGGATTGTGATAATTTTGACAGAGTTTTTTTAGGGTTTGAAGAATCTTTCTTTTTTGTCACAGAGCATGGCTTAATTTATAGAGGAGGTCAGGGTGGTCACCAGGGCCAGCCATGGTGGCAAAGAGGCCGCTTTGGTGAAGGGAAGGAGTGCTCTAGTGGCCAATGACAGTAGGACACATCAGGTGGGTTCAATTTTGATTTAAGTCAATTTTGTCTTCTAGAACATGAGAGGTAACCTCCACTTGCTATTATTGGCAAATTTGACCTTGGGATGGCCATGGGAGGCTTTATGGCTCATACCATGATATGTATGAGGCCATGAGAAAGTTTCATCCAAATGGAATTTTGGATTTTCATGATTTTTAAATAAAATGGTTAAAATGCATAATTTAGATAAGGTGTCATGTATACATCTCTAGAGTTAGTATGATGCCATGGTTAAATGGCTTAAATGCCATGAGATGATGATGAATTGATTCTTTATCATGGGGCTCAAATTGGGCTTTTAAAGTTAATGTCATGGGCTTTTGGAAATGCTTATGGGGGTTTCCTTTTTAAAAGTACATGTGTTGATTTTGATTTTTGAAATTGATCATGGAATAATCAATTTAGATTGGAATTGGTTGAAACTGGATTTAGACATCTTGAAATTTGATGTGAATTTGAAATTGGGGCATTTTGATTGTTCATGAAGTTCAATTTGGGGATATTAGGATTTTCAGTCAAAATTGAGGGTTTTGGTTCAAAATTGAAATTAGGGTTTGGGGTTCAGGGTTTGGGGTTCGTTCAATTGGGTTTCAAATTTGTTTAAATTGGGAATTTGGTCAAAATTTGTCAAGTTTAGCAAATTTAGGATAATTGGGTGATGTGGGGGAAGTTTCAAATTATTTTTTAGGATTAAATTGGGTGATATATGAATTTTTGCAATTCTGGGTATCTTGGGAGTATTTTTGGTAATTTGGCTAATTTTGGTAGGTTTAGGTGATTTTGAGTAAATTGTTGGTTCAAATCGATTTTGGTGAGGTTTTGGAAAGAACTTAGAGGTTTTGGTAAATTTTTAGGAATTTGGGATTTTAATTTTAGGATAGAGTGGAACCAAGGTTTAGGAGTATCTGACCATGGGCCTTAGCAATGCCTCACCACTTTGAGACTAAACCTAGCCAAGTGGTATCCTCTTTATGTACTTAACCCTATTCATCTCAATCAAATACTAGAGGCTTGGGCTCATCCATGTGTGTTTCTTGAAGTGGTAGAGGGGAATTAGTGTAGGTTATTGGACTAAGTGAGAAATTCAAAGGATTAGGGATATGTTTTCAAGACTAATCCATAGTCACCCAAGGTTGCCTTAAGTTCAATCATTCCTATGGAAACTCGTCTCTGAACCTCCACATGTTTGTCTTCAACCTTCCAAGTGGTTTGGAGGTTTGTAATTATCCATGTAGGGTTTTAAGAAAAGCCAGGAAGGGGATTAAATTTCTAGGTGGTAGACTCCATCTCTAGTCCTATAAGATAGTCAAGTGGAAACCCATATGACAAGATCATATGAGCTAAGAGTAAGTTTAGAAATCACCCAAAATGAGGTCAAAAAGGGGAGGGTAAAGAATAGGTATGCTCCTTTTTGTTACAAAACAACATTTTCAACTTTAAACATTTGATTTCAACACTGATTATGATCCCATCACAAGGGAAAATGGATTTTCATTATATAAGAACTTTCCAAAATTTAACTAGTTTCCTTACTTTTTGGTTTTAGTTAATTTTTTTAACTTTAGTTTTATAGTAAATTCGTAAATTTAGGAAAACCAAAATTTTCAAATGTTTGGAACAAATTCCTGATTGTAGTTGACTAGAATTAGCATAAGGGATTTCTTACCTCGCTTCTCTGTGGGATTGATACTGGGTGTTTACAGAAAACTTTATATTACTTGAAACGATACATGCACTTGCGTAGAACCAATAGTTTGTAAGCTATAAAACAAATTCTAAAGTTTATCCATTTTTCATACTAACCACTAAATATAAATTGGTTCAAGTTTTTTGCCATATTTTAAGAGCTTAAATAATTGTGTAGTTGCAGGTTGAGTCAAGTTTTTAGAGCCGTTGTCGGGGAAGCTACGTTAAGTGCTTTAGGATAATTTTAGCTAAACTTCTAAGACTTAGATTTGTAAATTTTAGTGTTATTATTTATTGTGTTTAATAATTATGTGTTCATTTTAAAGAAAAATCCAAATTAATAAAAATATTTTTTATATCTATCCTTTTAGTTAAGTCATTAGATTTATATTCGTACCTCATGAGCTGCAGACCTTGAACCATACGATTCAGATTAAAAGAGAATAGTTATGAGGATTATAAATGAGAAAAGACTCCATGAATTTATGGTAGAAATGGCGGATCGACAATATTATTATATTCAGATTTTGATTATAATGCTAGTAGCTTTGATAAAGTAAACCCCGAGAGGGTAACAAATTTTCATGAAGGTATGCTTAATATTTTAAATTCTAAAGTTACAAATATTGTGAGAAAGTTAGATCAATACATAGAAAGATATCCTCTGGGAACCCCAATTATTGAGAAAAAATTATTTGGACAATGGATTGAATTTAACTCTGTTGAAACTAGCCATGAGACACACAATCCTTATTCTGATTATTACAACCTAGGTTGGAAAAATAATTTAAATTTTAATTGGAACAATAATTTTGGATGAGAAAATTAATTTTTCTGAAATAATCAAATAATCAGATATGTAAGTGTAATAATCAAATGATTTTAACTTTTAGCTTTCCTTTCCTTATTAACTTCAACCCATAGAATGAGGAGGAGTTCTTAGAAGAGTTTGTGATTCAAATGGAGAGTTAGTTCGAAAGGCAAAGGGCCGCAATATGGAATAAAGAAAATCAACTAGGGTAGATTATTAATTCAATTAAAAGTTACCGTCCAGAGATTTTACCTAGTGACTCTGAGATAAACCTTAAGTATGAGATTAGTGAGCAAGACAAAGTTATCCAACTAAGAAGTGGAAGAAAATTTGAGGATATGGTGCCAAACAACGATTAGTTGATAAAAGAAGAAAAGGAGATTGAATGACCAAAGGAAAAAATTCCTAATGAATTAGAAAAGCCTATTTTAAAAATGAAGATAAATATATAAAAATCACATCCACCATTTTCTCAACCTCAAGGGGAAGACCTAGAAGATAACATGAGACAGAAGAGTAATCTAGTAGAATTTGATCCAGAATCTGAATCATTTAAGGAGAATCCAATCAAAAATATAGGAGATCTTGAACTAGCATATAAAGATCTTTTTCTTGTAAATTTTAAAGGTGATATTAATATGCAAATTGAGAAAATCATTAGAAGAATATTGGATCTAGAAAAACATGAGGAACGATTATCTGAATCAATATAAAAAAGAAAAGATAATAGAAAAACTAAAATTTGTAGATTTAGTATGAAACCCTGGATCTATAAATTATTTAAAGGTTAATCAAGGATTACTTAAATGGAATTTTGATTAGGGAGGAATCTTTTGTTGGGCTAACAATGTTAAACCAAGTGTTTCGTGGGAGGTAACTCATGCTTATCTGTGTTAGTGTGTTCGTGAGTTATATTTGTTTGAGGTGTAATCTCTTCTTTTTCTTGTGGATTATTCATTTTGATTGATGTTGATGTATTTTTTGATTGTTCGTGACTTAATTTAATCATTGTGTGTCATTGTGGATCTATCAGTTTGATTGATGTTGGTGGATTTAGGATTATTTTGTGGATTGATAAGATCATTGTGTGTGTCATGAGGGAGGTGATTCTTTAACTTCTTATTAAGGCTAGACTTGTTTATGTTCTCCTGTATTAGTTTGATTGACGAGTTTACAATGACTCAAGTCTTAACCGAACTTGACTTTTACTGGAGACATCTTGAGTTTGGACAGTGACAATTATATCTCAATTTTGTTACTTCCTTACTTTAACCTTGTTTTCATTTGGTGGGATCAAGAACTTACTTGATGAGCAACATGCGAATGATCTTACACTATCCTTACAACTGTTAGACGTGCATATGTAATGAGATACGGTGACGCATGACAATTGTGCTCGAGAGCCAATATATCAGAGATAATCGTGTCCATAGTGTTAGGCCTTAAATATACCCATAATTATTAGTGATGTTATTTCATTAGAAATTGGATGTAAGGTAGTGAGATGCGATGAGTTAAAGGAAGAGTTAACCTCCTTTATCATGTATGTTTGCGTTTGTTTTAGAAAAATATAGAGGACTTAGAGAACACTTAAATATATTCCTATGCTGATACCTTTCATGCTTGTTGGAATTTTCCTTAGTTCAATTTCATTCTGCCAAGTTTAGTTTAGATTTACTCTCTACTGCACATTGTTCTGTCCTAAGTATGTTTGTATATGTTTTGATAGACAACCACGGTAGATTGTACTTCTGGGCTATGATTTTTCTTCCTGCTTATATTTTATGTATTGAGTGCTATACATATTAAAAATCAAGTTTAGGGGTGAAAGAAAAATAAATTTCAAAGTTAATATACTTCCATTTAGTTTAATATTATTGGAAGCATGTTTTAGACAGGATTTACTTTCCTCTGCAGTCTTTCTATGATAATTATGTAAGTATATGAATATTATAGGATGTTGTAGTAGCCGGTAGATTCAGCTTTTACTTTTTCATCCTGCTACGTTTTATGAAATTGATTGTAAATATTTAGAAATTCAAGTTGAGGGAGGAAGAAAAATTAAATTTAAAGTTAAACTTTATTTGTTCTGAAAGAAACTACAAATAAATTCTATTTGAAAAATGATTTTTGTTACGTGGATTTATCTTAAGATTAATAAAATTTAAAATATAGAAATGCGATCAAAAATCTTAGTAAGTACTTTAGTAAAAAGGATGAATTAAAGTTAAGATGTTTCATAGTAAGTAGTAGGGAAATGATTTTACTATTTATAGCAAGAAAATATTGAATTTTTGAAATACTAAGGATTGTTAGAATAATACTTTTTAAATAATTTAAACTCTATTAAAAAGTTCTTTTTCTAATAATACATTGTAAGTTAAAGATAGAGAATAAGTTTTTAAATTTAGAAAAGGGATAGTGAATTTCAAAATCATTAAAGGCCTATCCAGATATATAATCCTCACATGAAAGAGTAAGGATTAAAAAGATCTTGAAATAAAAGAAATGAAAAAGAAAAAGAAAAGAAAAAGAAAAATAAAAAAACAAGAAAAGAAAAGTAAAAAAGAAAATATAAGGATAGAAGCTTGAGGATTATGACCTAATTAAAAATTGATTTCACTTGAATCTTTATAAGGCAATTAAACATAAGATTAATCCTAAGCTTTATCTCAGAAAGTATTAGTAAAATTTATATTTTTTCAAAGTCATAAATTCCAAAATTAGTTTTTTTCTAAGAATCTAAAGTTTAAAAAATATTTAATTATTTCTGAATTAAATAAAAAATCAGGATTTCTAAGTTTAATACTAAATATTCTAATACCTTATATATCATCTAATTTACTAGAAATTCTTATAAGTTGGACTATAAATCATCTAGAAAAAAATTTTTGAGCATCTTAAAAGTTCCACAAACAAAAATCAACATATTTTTAAAGTTGTAGTATTGAGAACAGGTAACATTTAAGTTTAGCGGAATTTATGCGCCTAAAAATTTCCTTTTTATATACATTTCAAGCTCATATTTAATGATATTGCACTTTAAAAGAAAGTATCTTGCATGTTTTTTATTCCAGTTGCAAGAAATGGAGTTTTGGATAAAATAAAGAAAAAATAGTGCAATTTGGAGTCAAATCGAGCAAGGAAGAAAATTCTGATCACGTAAATTTTGAAATGTCTTTCTATGTTTAATCTCTTTTATATTTATCACATGTTTTTGAATGAAATTGTACTTTAAAAAGAAAGGTTATTTTTATTTTTATCTTGTAGTTATAACACATGGAGTGGGCTGGAGCTAAAATGGGATAAAACGGAGCGAAACGGAGGTGCTACCAATTGGGTGGCGCCTAAGCGCTAAAAATAGTTTAGGGGCTGTTTTGGGCAATTTCAGGCTATTCCAGGAGGTTCTAGAAGATCCTAGGCGGCTATGCATGCCCTAATGAGTTATGCAATGAATCTAGACACTTCGAAAGGCTTTTTGAGTGAAGAGCTATGTCCCTTGGAGTGGTAAGGTGTATCACTTGGAATGAGAAGGTGCTTGGTTTCTCTTTAAAAAGGGGGACTAGCATCTCTCAGGGGAGAGGATTAGGAGCTTTTGGTGAGTTTTGAGAGATTTTGGTGTGCCTCTTCATAGAGACGTGGGCATGTGTGTGTGTGTGTGTGTGTGAGAGTAGGAGACTTAGATTTCTACCTTTACTGAATAGATTGGTGAGGGATTTTGAGAGATATCTATAAGAAATTGTATGAGGATTGAATGGATCAGCAAGAGACTTTCTTGGAGGGATTTTCATCTTTCTTTTAGAGGAAAAATAGTAAGTGTTGTGTTTTTTATTATCATATAATTGTTGTAAACACTTTTCTTATGAAGTTGTTTTGATTGTAACGAAGTTTTCTGTTGTGATTTCTCCATGCTTAGTAGTTTTCTTTACTCTTTCTCCTTGTGATGAGAATTAATCATCCATGCGATTAGAATAGTTTGAATATTTCTTTTAGTTCAAAATTGTAATGGTATTTTCACCGGTTCTTAATTTACTTTGCAAACTAATCACTTGTAATGTTATAATCCGTTGTGATACATAATGATCTGGGAGGGCTATGATATCACCTAACTAGTGAATATCCACTAACCTTATGATGGAAGGCAACCAAGATCCAAGGAGAATTCAAATAGATAGGGAGATAAGTTCTGATGGGTATAGAATTGGTTTTTCTAGGGTGACAGGCTAGAAACATTACTAATTTGGTCTAGAGTTGGAACATGAGTCCTTGGTTAGTCTTATAGAGAGGGCATAGTGAGTAATCTTGAAGTGAGAGGCTAGAATCTACTCAGCATAACCATAGAATCAAGAACTAACTTTAGATTAACTAATGTTCTTTAAGCACTCAGGAGAGCTTAAAGAATAGATATGGACCTATTTGTCATAAAACTACATTTTTTAACTTTTAACATTTTATTCCAAAACTGATTATAATCTCATCGCAAGGGAAAAGGGATTCTAATTATATAAGAACTTTCCAAAATTTAATCAGTTTCCTTAGATTAGGTTTTTATTCGATTTAGTTAACTTTAGTTTTATAGTACGTTAGTAAAGTTAGGAAAACTAAACTTTTCAAAAATTTCAAACTAAGGCCTGATAGTAGTGAACTAGAATTAGCTTAAGGGATTTCATACATTGCTTCTCCGTGGGATCAATACTGGGTTCCTTAAAGAAAACTTATATTACTTGAAACGATACATCGTGTGTAAAATATAAATCAAAATATAAACTCTATATCATATCCATTTTACACACTAGGCATTAATATAAATTGGGTAAAATTTTTTGTCTTCTTTTGGGAACTTAAATAACAAAGTAATTCCTGGTCGAGTCAGCAGTACTGAGCAAAAAGTTTTCATATGTAAAGGTCACTTTCGACTGTTCCTTCAACGTACATACATCATCAATGGAGCTACTAGCCAATGTGCTAAGCAGATTTCCATATCAAGCAAAGGTTGAATTAGAGCTTATCCCATTTCCTTTCGCAGAATTAGAGCGTCGTAAGTACTTAGTTTGACGAGTAACTTCCTAAGATGGGCTATCACGTTTTAATCCACTTTGTTATTCTGATAGTTGGTTTTCTCTCGAGTTACTGTCTCCTCTAGTGGCAAAACTAGCTCCTCTTGAGTAACTATCATTTTCTTTTATCTTTCAGAACTATCCTTGGAGGCATTACATCTCCACTACTCAAGTTCACTAATACTATTTCCTCCAATTCTCAACCTGTGTCAAAAGGTAACTTTTTGAGACTGTAGCTGGCTTTTCTGATGGTGTCTCCAAATCTGAGAGCTCCAAGTTAATGGTGATTGGAACTCCAAGTCAATAAATTGAAGTAATTTAGATTATGCTTTGTTTTACTAATTAGAGTTGTAAATAGCAATGTTTTGAACGTTGTGTATGTAATTTTCTCTGTTTATTAATATCATTAATTGAATGAATATAACACTAAAAACTTATTTTATGGATAATGTAACAACTAGAAATGTAAACTGTTAAGATTCTTTTATAATAAATATATATAAGCATGTTTTGTTAAAAACGTTATCCTTGGATTAGAACTCTATAAAAGACAAATTTTTGGCTCTTTACAAAGCCGAAATCCCTATTAAAATTAAAAATTTAATTGTTAAATTATCATATTTTGCATATATTACCAGTGTGTAAGGAGGTATAATGAGTAATAACTTCGACATAGATAATTGACTCTTGTATATTTTGCCACACCAGGTGTTGGGACTATTGATATAATAGGCTTTGGCCATGGGACAAACACTGAGCGTTGAGTTAGGCATCAATTGTAGATAGTGGACTTGCAGGTAATAGCAGATGTTTTTATTGGTATCGACAATAGACATAACCTTGTTAATCTATGACAAGCATCACCATATTGATAATGGTGAAAGTTTTCCTATGCCAGCAACAAAACGTGATGGTATTGAGGATGGCGTGTGTCAGCAATAGTCATGATTGTAATTGTTGACATTGACACTGATAACACACACTACATTTGTTTGCTACAATTGTGGCCAATTGTGCCATTATTAATCATGAACATAGACATTAAATAGAGTTCAGATGATCATATAATTGATCCTAAAAGATTTCAATTGAAAGTAAAACTAATGGAGCAACCGGAAATTATGTTTTTCTCTTCCAACGAGGCCGCAAGGTGGTTCTCTACAGCGAATCGTTATGGAGCTCTCATAGTAAACTTTGAATTACATAAGCAAGTCTCATATCAACTACCAGGAAAGATATAATAATATTACGCTTTATTTCGCTCCATGCACGTGTGTCGCTGGACAATATCTCATGAATAAATGTCTTTCAAAAGTACTTTTGTACCGATAATAAATCTCACGAGTGTGATTTTTTTTATTTTTATTTTTTTATTTTATTTTTTTTTGTGCGGGAGTTAAGCATCTTATGTTAAGTTGATTTATCTGATAATAAATTTTTGGGATGAGTATTTGTTTTTCCGGACCGTCAAAGTGTGATATCATAATATTAAATTACATTATTTGCGGCAGTACCTATTTCTTGGCTCCACTTTTTTATTATCACACTGTGTCAGATTGATAATCTGCTCAACTCGAAGACAGAATGAGAAACAAACTTGTTTTTCTTCTTGAAAATAATTGTGATGAATCTACAAATAATTTCATCACCGTCACTAGATGCATTTGTATTAGAAAGAATATATATTATTAACTTTTGACTGCAACTTACGCATGAGTGCACAAAAATTGTTAATAAAGATTAATTTAAATAGCTAATAACTATGCCACTGTAGGATTCTATCTGACAATCAAACACTTAGTTGAAGATCAGATGGCCCTATAGTAAAAAAAATAATTAATACTATCAAAATGTTTAAAACCATTAATGTATGCCAAAAATTTTAATACCAACTTATTTCCAAATAAATTAGGAAAAATATATCGACAAAAATGAATTCAATAATTTGTAATAAACTAAATCTTTTTCAGTTAATTAAGCTTAAGGGAGGAAACTAGATGTATGGTTTAATCAAGTTGAAGGCATATAGATTAAACACCATACCAAGATATATCTCAAATCAATAAATTTCGAAATAAAATCATAGTACAAGAGATCTATTCCAAAATAATTAGATCTAATCTCAAGTAGATCTAACCCTGAATGGATTAAAAATATATTTTGAATTCATAAATACCTTAAAATTATTAGATTTCCTCCTTAAATATAAATATAATACGTGGTAGATAAATTCCAAATAAATTTTATCCATCAATTTATGCAAAAATACCTAAACATTACATCAACATAACATGAAATTTAATTAATGAAACCACAAATTAGTACTTATAAAAGGTAGTGGAGGAGTTTTAGATTAGAATTTGTAAGATTAGAATAAAAAAAAATAATTTTACCATTTTTGAAGATTTTAAGGTTCTAGGGCTTATGGGGGTTGTGGACTAAGAGAAGTACGACACGAAGAAGACAATGAGAGTTTTTATGCCAATTTGGGTAATATAACAGCTTACTAGAAGAAATTTTAAATCAGATATTTTGTCGAAAATTCCGTTGAAGACAAATGCCATAAGAACAGATTAATTTGCCATCTAAAATTCTATCAGAAATTTTTACTAGAAATTTCCTTCCCGAAAGGCATATATTTTTTAGGAAAATTGTCTAATAATAATGTTGCTAGATCTCTGTATTTTCTTATAGTGAATAGATGGATGATTTATACAAATCCAATACTAAAGGACCCTTTTCTATAAATACCAAAATTATGATTGGTCACTACTTATTTGGTTTAAGAAGCACTTGTTAATTTTTATTTTTTATTTTTGGTTGGATAGATACTAATAAGGGACTCAATGTCTTATAAATTTTGGGACATTGAAGAATTAGGTCCACGCCCATTTATTTTTTGAGTGCTCTTTCTCTTCTGAACGTTTGAGAACTAGTTTTCTAAATGCGGATTTTTTTTCTTCTTCAACCTGTCTTCATAATAATTTGAAAATCCTCACTGTCAACCAAAATTTATTAAAAGGATTAATTTGTCAGAAGTTTTAGTTTTGGTCTACCACATTTGGGAAGAAAAGAATAAAAATAGATTAGGAATATTTATTTTTTCTGTCAGCTTTAAGATTTCAACTTCAATCATGGGTTTATTTTATACTAAAGATGGAAGCTTAAAGTTCCCTAGTCGGTGTACATCAGGTATGTAGTTATGAACTAGAGTTCGAACTAACACCAATTACTCGGAGCAGTTAATTTTAATTTGTATTATGTTTATGGCATGTATAACAGTAAAAATTTCATAGTTGGGCTAGTCTGCTACTTCATTACATAGTATTACTTTTATTTGCCTTTGAGCAATGATAATAATTGTTAATAGAATACATTTTCTTACTTAGAGGCATGGTAATCTTCATGAGTTTCAAATAATTTATCCTATTATTACCAAATATATACTATGGATTTCTGAGTCCGATTCTTTCTCTTGTCAGGGAGATGGTGGGAGAGGGGCTCGATTATTTTGTTTCTTTTGTCCTCTATTTAACACGTCTTCCTTTTTCATGGAGCTATGATTTGATTATACAGTCATCATTATTATTTTATTAAATTAATTCATTAAAGGAAGTGGTGTAAGCCCTCGTCTCTTCCAAATATAAATAAATAACTTAGATATGTGTTTACTCATGAGATCCTATCAAGCATGCCAATGAAAGGTGCTAAATTAAGATTTTTGCACTAACAAAAGTAGTTTTTTTAAAAGGTAAGTTCCAGCAAAAATACATTAGAAATCCATTAGAAATGTAGCAGTCTCCTGGATATGATAAGAAATCAGTCACCCAAAAAATCCTTGTGTGGAAATGCATTCTGATCGATAGGATGTCTATCAAAAACTAACTTTTAACATATTTCCTGCTAAAATTTAGTTTCTCGACATTTTATTCGAAAGGAATCACTGTCGTAAATAGTTAATTGTCAGAAACCAACTAACAAAATTTTCAACAAAAAACATTTCAAAATTTCATAAAAAATTGTGTCGACATTTTTTGACAAAATCTATTTCATCCCTTTGTTATCGTACAAACAAAAGTGATGGAAATCCTATTAGAAATAATATTTAAAACTTATAAAAAATGTAATAGAAAAATGAGTTTTGTATTATTCTATTTTCTCACATTGAAAAGTGATATAATAGGTGTCGGGGTGAGGGATGCGTTGAGGGTGTCAAAGTGTGACTGGTAGGCGGGTGTCAAAGTGTGACTGTCTCTCCTGTCATGCTTATTTGTATGATAGCATTGTACCCCACACGCCCCTCCCCCTCAAGTGGGAGGGGGACCGTCGCTACCTATATTATACATCTGCAACAAAGAATAAATTTTATTTATTAATACACATAAATACATACTAATTAATAAACCAAAATAGAACATTACACTATAAACAAGAAACATATAAGTACACTGGTAGAAAAAACTATAAAGAGCAAGATACAATTATTAAAACTAAAAACAAAAAAGTACACAATAAACAGATATACAAAATATAATCAGAAGTACAATATACAGACTTAGGAGAGTAAAGCCTTATTTATTTATGGTAACTCACTCATATTCTTCTGCAACGCTTGAAGATTGACTGGAGGATATACTCATAATCTCTTCTTAAAATGCATAGTCAGAGTCATTCTTATCATCGAGATTAATATCTTTGTACACCACTAGCAACATCTAGATTGAGCTCTTCATCGAGTGCATCAAGTGGAAAACAAAAAATATGTAATTTTAGATTATTGATGGGCAAGTATAATATTATTCTAAATAATAATGGTGGCTCTTCTTTTACTTGAAATGACAACCACTCAGTCAATATTGTCCCTTACTCTATGTGGATATCAAAGATAGTAAACTTAACTCACCTCTCAATTTTGAATAAAATGATCAAATTTTTCATAACTTTTGTTCACTTTCACTTCTGCATTATTATATTGTTGGTTTACCTTAGTTCCAAAATTAAGAATAGGATCGAACCAAGCACAGTTGAATAGAAATACATTTCCTCCAAAAGAGTCTGGATAAAATATTTTAACGACTTCTTAGAGAATCCCATGATAATCTATCTCCATGTCTGAATTATCATTTGCTTTAACACAAACTCCAGAATTACATGACTATTTTTCTTTAGAACAGCATCTCGTATGAAACCTATGCCAATTTATATCATAAAATTGCCAGATTTTGATGATGTTCATATGTTTTGAAGCAAAAACTGTCACCATTCCTCAAATCATGAATCTATTAATATATATATTTATATATGTATATACCTACCTACCTATATATATATATATATATATATATATATATATATATATATATATATATATATATATATATATATATATATATATATATATATATATATATATATATATATATATATATATGAAAAAGGCTAGAAGGCAAATTCACTAATACGAAGGAAGATACAAAAGATTCAGTGAGTGGCTGCAAAGACCTACTCATAAGGTAAACACACACAAAAGGTAGCTACAAGTATACAAAAAAAAAATGTTGAGGTAATAATGGTTAAATAATTGTAAGGAGCTGAGAGAGTGCAAGTAAACAACACAAAGTAGCTTGAGCATCAAACATGGGTGGAATTACCTCTTCCCCTCCCCCTGGTTCTAGAGACGAGATCCAGCAAGGTACTATTGAGGGTGTTTTCACCCGAAAATATCAAAAGTCATCATGGTCATGTATGAGTTGTCCTTTTTTCTTTTTCTTAAATTTTTAGATTTGCTAATCTTCTTTCAACATGTGTTCCAGCTGAGCAATTAGTAGATCATCACCTTGCAGGGTAGGTTGTTCCTTAACTAGTTGAACAGACATCACGTTGTACACCATGATCTTGACAGTCCTCCAATACTTGGGAATCCCCTTCTCTCTCAATAGGTAGCTCTACCACAACTAGGGAGTCATCAAATACATCGAAATGATTAATAATAGTAAGATAGTTTGTGTTTTAGTCAAGATCTTCCTCATAAGCAATGGGTGAATCCTGCTGAACTATTTGGTGAGAGACACACTAATTCGATAATGTATCATTCAACAGTAGAGGAAACTCTCCAATTGTAGCAGCATCTTCAACATTTCCAAGATTTGTCGCCATCTGGATGTGAATCCTAGAGGCAACAAACTGAATCCCCTCCAACAAATGCCCCTCCTAAAAATTCCTAACATTGTAAGAAACAATGCAGCAACACCAGTTTTCACCGTATCTGCCGTAAGTATAGCAGTAGGAATCACAGGCAAAGCCTCTCCCATATGGATTGGGAAAGAGGGAAGAACACAGCCCGAGGATTAGCAGGAGAAACATGGATAACAGGCTAAACACCCATAGGATCACGATCCTGGTAAATAGGAGGTGGGTCTACGACCGGCCATAGTTGGGGATGCAACCGATAAAATGATGAAGAGCTATGACCAAACATTCCATAGTGAGAGCAATATTAGAGATGAGGTCCGATCAAAATCTTTTGCCAATAACCTTAATGAGAGGAGCCAATCCAAATCTCCTCTGAGAAAGGTTGAGTGATGTGTCGCTCAACAAGCACATAAGCTTCAGATGGTCTAATTATATCAAGTGTGGGAGTATCGACCTTAAGTAGTTTACCAAAGGTAGTTGCAAGGGAATAAATAGTTTCATAATTGAAATAATGCACCATGAGCCTTGGAAAATTAACCCAAATCGGGATAATAGGAGCTTCTAACTTCGGATCAAAATCCACGGTCCATTTCAAAACCTTAATAACACGATTGCCAATATTTAGAATTATTTAAGCAAATATTTGAGTACAATATGCATCTTTAGTGATTTGGTTGAGAATATGAAGGCCATCTGGGGAACCAACCTTCTAACTAATTGTGAGCTTTAGAGAATCAAAACATTTCCTATTAATCTCAAGCGTTGGAAGCCCATAAAAAAATTTCCTAACAAGATCATAGTGAAAAAAAGAAGCCAAAATTTTAGTTTCACCTCGGTGAGGAACAAAGCAGGTTTGCCATTCTTCCTTCCTAATTTTTTATTGAAGGATATCATCCCCTAACTCAAGAGCAACATGAAAAGCCTGAGGAAGGAAACAATATCTGCTACCTGACTGAGGAGAAGAAACCCCGAAGACAACCGCAACATAACTTCTGGCCATTCCCCCAAATCGCAAAAATTTGACGGAACTTCCAAATCACAAAAAGATCGACAATTCTCTCAAATCGTGAAACAATCTGATAAGAAAATAAGAAGCAACATGAATAAGGATTAGGGATAGTAGGAAGGATCTCACCAGCGAAATGCATTAGAGCAGAACGAGCCATGGTCGGAACCCTAGCTTCTCTCCGTCCCAAAAAATTGACTTATTTGTCTGATTATGAGTGACACATAATCCATGTGGATGATGTGAAAAAAGGTAAGAGTATACAGTAATCTTTAGAATGTAACTAACTATCTATAGTATATCTTTTCTAAATACGTTTCGAGGTGGCTTTAATTTCTCAATTATGGTCCTTCTGAATGCATTATTCTTCCTCCTGAAGGCATGTTCAGCATCTAGAAAAATACTATGACATCCTAGCCATGAACTCTTCTTGCTCTGTTGAAGCATAAATGCCTTAGATGAATTTATGCAATATGGGCAGGCTAACTTTACCTTGGTGCTCCACCCAGATGACATTTCATATGCATGAAAACCACTTATGTACAGATTAATGCTGCTTTCATCATCAAAAAATTGTGCTTCATGGAGACATCAAACTTCATGACACTTCTTTCTTAAAAAAATATGCAATTAGTCTCTCAAAGGTTGCAACTATACATCAATACTCTCTTTAAGGCTATCGGGATCGGGTATAATCAATGTCTGGAAAAAGAACAACAGATTGTGTGGCGTAGCAATCACTGACCAAAAAAAAGTAAGGAGTGCAGTCTGAGTGTATGGATATATTCATTGCTGATTTTGTCTATTACAATAACAATAACAACAAGAAAAATATCCCACTATGTGAGGTTTCCTATAAGAATCTTTTTTCTCCATTGCGTCTTGTTAAGTGTCATATTTTCATTTAATTTTAATACATTGAGATTATTTTTTTATACAATATGCCCAAGCATATTTAGGTCTACCTCTGACTTTCTTAGCATAAGTCAAATCTAAAACATCTAATCCCCTAATCGGTTTATCAGATAGATGACGTTTAAAGTGAGTAAACGATATAAGATGACTCTCTCTAGTTTTGTCGGCCTTTGGAACTGGACAGAAAACATCATGAATATATTCATCTTGCATTTTGTTTATATGTGTTAATCCACTCATCCATCTGAGCATTCTCTTCTAAAAAACATTTAAAAATGTTTTATTCTTTGATGCGCCACCCTGACTGCAGCCTCGGTGAGCGATGCCACTACTATCGGTCGTGTCGGGTCGTTGTTGTGGTGTCATCCATTTGTATTTTATTATACAACCTTATTCTAAAGAACTGTTTATTTCTAGTCATGGGGGTGGTATAAAGAGAGAAGAGATATAGGGTCTAAGGAATGATGTGAACAAACAAAAGAAACATGTGAGGAAGCTTTTGTACGGTGAACTTCACATAGATAGCTTTATACTATATATTCAAGAAAGATAGGCTTAAGACACTTTAGAGGCATGATCTCGAAGAAGTGTTGATGAATGAAAACCCTATGTTAATTACATCTTAAGAAATATGGGTATCACTAGAGGAAACTCCCAACTAAGGCTGTTAGTCATCCTCAAAAAATTCAAATGTCTTTGTCAGGAGAGGATTTTCATGGTCCTATCCTAAGGGCAGTGGATTCCCAAATATTATGAAGAATCTTGCTAATATTCCAAGTAGTTCTAGGGTTTTGTTTTGTTGTAAAAATTTATTTGGGGTTCATCCTTCCACTCATGGTTTTGAATATCTATTATTACAAAGCAAGTTTAACACCCTAATAACATGCAAAGTAAACCTTGGGTGATGTCTTCCTTCTTCTTCAATATCCAAACGAAACAAAGTTAACATAAAATATGTTTTGATTTAGTTGTTTGTTTGTTATTTTTATTTTGTACAGCCTGGTCAAGTTGCACATGGCTTTTCATTCTCTTGAGGTTATCAGGTTCCCTGATCTAGTTAGTCTTAAGAGTTGGTCAAACTTATCTAACCGAAAGATTCTTGTCAGCAACCATGGGCTGTTCCATCCAAGTGATCTTCATAGACATTGGCAACAAGAGTTCAAATTGTGTTAGGCAATCATTGTTCAATAAGGTTTCATTTAAGTTTTAAAAACTTCTCATATTTTGGAAATTGAAATTTTAGGTTGCTTAAGACTTCTTAGAAGATTAACTTTATTTCTTGGCATTTGATCTTTTATTTATGTTTTTTGATATGATCTAGTTAAGATCCCAAGGTTCCATTGTATCAAAGCCATAATGATTTGTAGTTTGATTAATAAAAAGTGGATAAGTATAAAATGGCAAAGTTTGAACTAACGCTTGAACGATGTTCGAGGGACCAAGAGGAGGCTGCAAAACTATCCTAATTGAGGCCTCACCTCTTAGGCTCAGGTATACACAATTTTCCCCAAATCTGAGCTCAATTTGGGTATTTATGAAGAAATTATTAATTTCATATGCATGTGATCATATATATAAATTTGTTTGGACTAGAGGAAGGTGTAGGATCAAATTCCATGTGATTTCATTGATTATCGAGAGAGATATTAGGGTTTGAATGTGGACAGTTCTCGACTCACATTAGTTGGGGACGAAAACGCGGAGCCATTGGATAGTGCATGTATTAGTTCGGCGGCTCACATTGCATCGAATGAGAAGATAGAGCATAAAGTGCGGGCCAAGTCAGCACTGACGTGTATACATATAAAAATAGAGCATTTTTTATTTAAAATAATTCAAAAACTTTTAAAATTCATTACATGGTGTAGAAAATTAATAAAAATAGTATAAAAATACTCCTGTGTTCATTGAATAAAGGAGAAAAATGTGAAAACAAATTAAAAATATTTATCATGTATTTCTTTTTTATTAAATACTTTAGAGTATTTTTTAATTATAAATAATTAAAGAATAATCACAAAAATATGAAATTTGAGGGATTCATTCCTCACATACATAGGTATGTTTTCTGATTTTTCCAAAGTTAGACAGCATTTTTAACATGGTAAATTATAATTTTCAAGGATAATCACCATTATTTGCCTATAATAATTATAATAAATTAAATATAAATTATAAAATAATGAGAATGATTTTAGTAGGTTTACTATGGTCACGTAAACCTAGAGAAAAAAATTGAATTTTAAAATTTTAAATTCTAATTTTTTTTTAAATTAAGAAAAATACCAAAATTTAGAAAAAAATACAAAATAATTTAAATAATTACCAAATTAAAGCTTCCACTTTATGAGACTTCAGTAACAATCCTAAGGCCATTAAAATTATTTCTTGGTATAAAAATATTTTTTATGTAAATTTGAATTTTTGCTTTAATTAATTGTATAAATTAAAAGAAAAATTAGAAAAATATAAAAAGTTACTTGAGAACTTCCTTGTGACCAAGGATACGTAAAAAATAAAATTGAATTTAAAATGACTACATTATTTTTTAGCCTATTTTCTCTTTAAAATTAATAAACTAAAAATAAAAATGAGAAAATATAGTTTAAATTTTTTTGAGTTCCTTGAGGTTAGAGAGGTTTATGGATAAGATAAAAATGAATTTTAGTGATAATAATATATTTATTCTATTTATTTATTCCTTAAAACTGCCATATAATAAAAATAAAAATTAAAATATAATTGAAAGAAATCAACTAAAATTAGTGGTCCTCTAACTTAATTGAACATTTAGTAATTTTCATAAGCACAAGAGGATTATTTTACTTAATTATTTTAATTATCTTCATAAATCCTTATTTTCAATCTAAAATTATTATGAAAATTTAATAATAATAATCAAAACATATGATTCTCATATAATATTCTAATTTAGCCAAAAGTAGGGTAACAATAAATTATTAAATTATTTGAGTTAAATTTAAAGGATTATAAAGTGGAAAGCCATTAAGGGAAAAATGGTAATTATGGAATTTCGAGTTCTAATTAAACTTTAGGTTAAACTAAAGCGTAAATGGGCAATATTGATCCTAATTAACTATCTTGGATAATTGCAACACAAAGGGTTTAAGTGGTAGAAAGCAATCCATCACCATTTACAACAAGGGTAAATTTGTAATTTCTAGAATTATTATGACTTGGAGGCTAATCTAATCGGATGATCCTAAAATAGTGGGCTTGTGATAGGGAGACCATAATTCACAAATCTGAAGCCATAATTGGTCATCAAATGATAAGTGCAATCTTTCGATAATTGTTAAGTTTATGTGAATCAACATTTCTAATAATTATAAATTTATACATGAATTCTTAAGGGCTTTGTAGTGAGCTAGGTTTAATCTAACTTAATTAATGAGGTTTATAAAATGAAATATAACTAATTATAAATGCCCTTAAAACAATACAAGCTCAATCTTGATTGAAAGAGCTAGTGTTCTTATTAATTTGAATTGCCCTTAAGGGCATCCACCCACATAATCCTTAAATAAATGTCAAGGGAATACTTAGTTATCCCACTCATGGGATAATTAAAACATTAAGGTTCATTGAGTACAAGTTAAAAATATTACCACTAAACCTTAGTATAACTGTGAATGAATAATTCAGCGACATAATAAGTTCAAAAGAACACGAAATGACTCAAGGGGTTCTAAATGTTTCTTAGGTTTATGCCCCAGACACTTCTATGATCATTTGGATGTTTTGGAAGACAATTGAACTTATTATGCTTTGATGAAGAAAATCACCCTAAAACCATTAGAGACCCACCATGTTACTCCCCTGAACCCGTAAATTCACTAAAATCAATACAAATGTTCTAAACTACTTATCCTACATTTATAACTCAATGCTGAAGGACTTGAGACTGGTACCATCCGGACTTGTCATCACCGTAGTTACCAGAGGTACTGGTGCTTTTTGTGTGAAGGGAAGATTGTATTATCAGTTTGAATAGTCGCCACTCTATTTTTCTATCTTATTGTCCTAATTACCGAGTAACTAGTTCTATTTGGATTATGTCAAGAATCCTTAAAAACTAAAAAACTTGGCAGAAGAAGGGCTAAGAATGATAGGAAAATAGAGAAAATAATATCATAAACCTATAGAGGAAATCTTTAGAACATGTCATTACAGAAGTTTTCATACAGAGAAAATCATAGAAATTTTTGTAACCAGAGCTTCTATTTGGGTCCTTTAATTCTTCTATAGGAGCAAGCTCCTATAGTTAATTACATCTTAAGTAGATAAAATTTACTTAAGAAAACTCTTGATTGACGTCAAACATTCACTTTCTGCTAAATTCTAAGATCAAGGAAAGAAACGTCAATGTTCAATCCTAGGGGTAACATGTTTCTAAGTGTCATATGGAACCCAAAAGGTCCGATTTTGTCAATGTCGTTATTGTTATGTTGATTTTCTTTGTTTTAGTTTTATTGTTGTTTTGATTTCTTCATGTTAATTTGTCATTTGTTTTATTGTTATTTTAGTTTAGTTTTGTTTTTGTATGGTATATATCCTAAAAGTTTAGGTTTTGTGGCTATCTTAAAAGTTTAGCTTTTGTGTTATTTTGTTTTTTTTCATTTTTTTGTTGTTTTATTTTAATGTCATTTTAGTTTTATTAATTTTTTTGTTGATGTTTTTTCCTTCTTCAGAATGTCGCCCTTCAAAATAGGGATGGTGACCCGACCCGCAATTACGCAGTAAATTAACTTCCAAAAGATAGCCAAAAAGTTGACCCGATTTATAAATAGCGGCTAGTGTGCAAAATATTAAATGATATAAAAATTGGAAAATATTTTACACACTATGGGTACTACACAAGTATACATATCGTTTCAAGTAATATAGAGTTTTCTTTAAAAACTCCAGTATCGATCCCACGAGGAAGTGAAGTAAGAGGTCTTTAGTCAAATTCTAGTCTACTACTAATAGTCCTTAGTTTGAAATGTCAATTAAAATTGTGTTTTATCTAAAAACTACTCCTAAATGCAAGTGTTAAATGTAATAGTAAGTATAACAAAGTGCAAATAATAATTCTAAAGATAACCCTTTTTGGATGAATTGGTTTGGAAAATTTTGAGATATTAAAAACTACTATTCTTATGTAATAAAATAGATAATGTATAGGAATGAGATGCTTTTAATATTGTATGTGCCAAATAGGAGCAATCCTATTCGTTACCCTTTGGTCCAGGCATAAAGAATATTGACTAATCCTCTCGCTAGTTACCGAATCTGCGGTGAAGTCGGGAGGATACCGGCTACCACTTCGGAGCTCCCACGTTCCCCTCACCTTAGGGCTAACATCTACACTTCAGCACCCAAACGATAGGACCGAATTAAGGATTTTAGCCTGTCACTCTAAAATCTCCAATTCTACGCCCGATAATTATATTTCTCTATTTATTTGCATTCAATTCCCATGAAATTCACCATCCATGAAATTTGAATGTGGTTCCACTTTGTTGAGAATTACACCGCCCTATCGGGTCGATGCAATTACAACATATTTTAACACTACAATGGGCCCTTATTGCAATGTAAATGAAGTGCAAGTAAAAACCATCACATTTATAATTAAATTTACTTCTACCATGCATCACAAAATCCTAAACATGATTTCTACTCATTGCAAAAGAAAAGTAAAAGGAAAACAATGACATAATCTTCTTATGCCACTATTTCCAAAGAAGAAGAAAAAATAAGAGAGATGCGTCACAAAGTACAAAGAAAACATAAATGAAACTTCATTTAACAAAAGCAAATCCACTAAATAAATGTTTACAAAATTATAAGATAATGAAGAACAATACATAGCTTTTTCCCCTTGAAAGAAATACGAAAATCTCTCCCATAAAGTCTCCTGGCGATCCATGCAATGCTAGCGAAATCCCTTACAAATTATCTCAAAATCTCCTCTCCAATCTCTCCAAAAGGGTAGAAATCTATATTTCTACTCTTAATCTAAGAATCCTAAACATTCCTCTAAGTTTTTCTCTCATTTCCTCTATTGTTTCTCTCATTTCCTCTATTGTTTCTCTCCATTTCTAACATATATTTGCCATTTTTAAAGAGTGTGGACGAATTCCCAAGAGTCTCCTTAAGTACCCCTTCGAAAAAGCATCCAAATACGTCGAATATTGGCCCAAAACTGCCAAATGTCTGTTCATGGTCATCCGGACCGCTCTAGGTGGGTTCGAGGCCGCTTTCGGTGGCCTTTTTGGCCATATTTCGGTGGTCTCGGGAAATTCTCACTGTCGGCGAGATCGATCTCGCAGCGGGCGAGCAAGCTGCTGCGCGACTCCACTGTTTCGCTCCGTTTGGCTCCGTTTCAACTCCATTTCGCCCCATTTCGGTTGCGTTGCTTTCGTAACAGATAGCCCTATAAAATAAGCATAAAAATAACCTTTCTTTAAAGTTTAATCTCATTCAAAAATATGCAAGAAGTGTAAAAGATATTAAGCATCAAAAGACTTATCAAAAGGTGTCAGGGCAGAATTTCATTTCTTGCTCGTTTTTGCTCCAAATTGCACCGTTTTTGCTTCCTTTTGCTCCAATCACCATTTCTTGTACCTAAAACCAAAAAACATACAAAATACCTTCCTTTAAAGTGTAATATCATCAAAAATAAGTAAAATGATATAGCAAAAAGCGTATATATTTTAGGCGAGTCAAAATCCCCCAAACTTAACTATTACTTGTCCTCAAGTAACACTTTTACTACATAAAAATATAACTCAGGGCAATGTACTTTTCACCTGTAAGACACTAAAATTTTTCATTCAAAGGAATATATTGGTTAGATTTTTAGAATGAAATTCAGTAACTCAGGTTAACGCTACAAGTATAAGAATATTTAGCAATCAAGTCAAAGGGTTCTAGTCTTCTGTTTATTTCAAGATAAACCATAATTTGTCACATTAAGAGTTCCTTGAAAGATTTTGTGAAAAAGGAGTTCATGTAAACTTTATCAGAATGTAGGCCAATACTTTAAATATAAATTCAGAAATGAAATCAAGTTCTCCCTTTAGGGTGACTCAAGTGAAGCCAATTTTTGATTATGCATCTCCTCAAGCTTCTCCTCATAAATATTTTTCCTTCTCTTTTTTTTTTCTTTCGGGATCATTTTCAATCCTCCTTTTTTTTACTCTTTTCTTTCTCTCTTATTTTTTTTCTTCTTTTCTTTTAATGAGGATTACTATATCTAGAGAGCCTGTAATGATTTTGAACTTCATTCTCCTCTTTCTAAAGTTCAAACTTGAAACACATCCTTACTTTATAATTAGGTATTAGCTTTATTATTCATCATAAAGTCACAATCTCATCTTAACACACAATACTGTAAGTCTCTTAACATTTCAAAAATACAGTTTTCTTTACTTTAAATAGTTAACTATAAACAAATTCTTTCATACCAAATATCTCACCCTTATAAAATTAACCTTTATTACTAAAAACTTTCATCCAATCCTTCCATAATATTCAACTGAAATAAAAATTTTTAGTTATCTCAAGCGAGATTCAATTGCCAGAAGTTATGTTAATAATTTTTTAAAATATAATAATTGAGAACAAATAAGAGTTAATATTTTTCTTCCCCCCAAACTTAAATTTTAAAATATTTTGCAACTAATTCCATAAAATGAAGCAGGAAGAAAAAGTAAATGTTGAATATACTTACTACTACAACATCCTATCAAATTCATATCATGCATAATTAGGATAGAATGACTGTAGGAAAAAGTAAATTTAGCCTAAAACATGCTTGTAATAAAATTACACTAAAAGGAAGTATTTTCACTTTAAAATTTTACTTTTCTTCCTACCCCCAAACTTAATTTTTAACATATCTAACATTCAGTATAGAAAATATAAGCCGGAAGAAAACAATTTAGAAATTCTATCTACCACAAATGTCTATCAAAATTAATTGCAAGTATTCATTAGGACAGAAAAATATGCAGCAGAAAGCAAATCTAAACTAATCATGCCAGAATGAAATTAACTAAACCAAAGTGTAACTAGCATAGCATGTATCAGTAAGGGAATATAAAAATATTCTTCAAGACCTAAATAAAGTTGTAACATAAACATAAACATACATATGATAAATGAGGTTAATTCATCGTTTAACTCAACCAATCTCACTACGTTACCTTTAATTTCTAACAAAATCACTACACTAGTAAATTAGGTACTTTAAAATGATTTTATAGATTATAATCCCAAAGATAAGATTACCCCTGATAAATTGGTTTCCGGACACCAATCTCAGGCATCACCTAATCTTTATAATTAAGCACCTCTAACGATTATATAGATAGTGTGAGATCATCCACATAGTATTCATCAAATAGGTTCATGACTCCTATCTAATGAAAATAAAGTTGCAAAAAGGAAGTAACAAATTAAGATGGAATTATCGATGTTTGAAATTCATGATTTCTCTTGTAAAACTTAAGTGCAGGTGAGACCCAGTCACGAGTGGACTCGTTAATCCAATTACTACAAGAGATCAATTCTAACCATAATAAGAAGTTAAGGAATCACCTCCCTCATAACACAGACAAAGATCAGATCCAACCACTAACAATCCAAACAATACCAATCAACAATCAAACTTATCAATCTATAATGACACCTAAAGATAATATCAATCCACTCTAAAGTAAACACCATACAACACTAACAATCATGACTCTCAAGCACACTAAATCAAAGCACACTGATAACTATGGGTTGCCTTCCATAAAGCGCTTGTTTTAACGTCATTAGCCCGACAAATGATTCATCCTGAATCAAAATTCCATTTAAGTAATCCTCGATCAATCACCCAATCATTTCCAGATCCAGGGATTCCTACAAAATTCTTAAATTTTAATTTTTTATTCAGCTCTGCCTTTTATATGAATTTATATCATAATTCCTCATATTTCTTTCTAGATCCAATATTCTTCTATTGATTTTTTCAATCTGCATAGTAATATCATCCTTGAAATTTATTAGAAATGGATCTCTATAAGATAATTCAATATCTCCCAAATTTTGGATAAGATTCTCTTTAGATAATTCAGATTCAAGATCAAATTCTTCTATGTCACTTTTATGATTCAAGTTATCTTCCAATTCTTCCCCTTTATAATTATTAAATGATTGAGGATCTATCTTAGTTGAGGAAATAGGTTTTTCTAATTCCTTAAGAATTTCTTCCAATGGTCTTCCAATATCCTTATCCTTTTTTCTCAACTCAAAGTTCTTTTGAAATTTATCCTCAAATTCTCTTCCAAGTCGTAGTTCAATAATTTTATCTTGTTCATCATTCAATTCAGGTTTTTCTTGTGATTGAGTCAAATCTGAAGATATAAAGACTGGTGGTGTAGATGAATTCCCTAAATAGGTAGACTTTAAAATTGTGTGGGGTACATCCATCTTAAGTTTATCAGATTTTTCAACAAATGGAATTAAAAGTTTACAATTTTTAGTAGCTTCCATCATTTCACACCTCTCCTGAACATACATACAATCTTCTTTACATAACATTTATGACTCATCATGAAATTCTATTTCAATCTCATTTGTTAACTTACTCTCAAAACTTTCTTGGAAATGTTCTTTACTTAGATAATCAATTTCATCCATCCAAAAATAATCATCATCTTTTCTTTCAGCTGGATATTTCATAGTCTTTAATACATCAAAAGTCACTTCCTGGTCTTTAATATTTATAGTCAACTCTCCTTTTTGCACATCTATCATAGCTTGTCTAGTCATAAGGAAAGGTCTCCCTAAAATAATTGGAATTTCTTTATCTTCCTCCATGTCTAATATAATAAAGTCCAAAGGAAGAATAAATTTATCCACTTTAACCAGCTCGTCTTCTATAACTCCTTTTGGATAAATGATAGATCGACCAGCTAACAGAAGGGTTACAGTAGTGGGATAAATATCGATTAAACCTAACCTTCTAAATATAGATAGAGGCATCACATTAATGCTCGCTCCTAAATCACATAAAGCTTTTCCACATAATTTTTCTCTAATTGCACAAGGAATTGTAAAGCTACAAGGATCTTTAAGTTTCCGAGGAAAATTTTTCTGAAGTATAGCACTGCACTCCTCACTTAGTGCAATTGTCTCATAATCCCTAAATTTTCTTTTCTTGTTTAATATATCCTTTATAAACTTTGCATAACTTGGCATCTGTTCCAAAGCTTCAGTGAAAGAAATATTTATAGTTAACTTCTTAAAGACTTTCATGAAATTTGAAAAATTTTTATGCAACTCATGCTGTTTAAGTCTTTGAGGAAGTGGAGGTGGTGGTTTTTCCAAATTGATTTTAGTTGGAGATATTAATTTTCCCAGATCCTTAGAAACATGTTCTTCAGGCTTTTTAGTTTCCGTTGTTTCTCTCACAACATCTTTCTCTTTTCTAACCACATCCTCTATTTCTTTTCCACTTTTTAATTGGACAGCTTCTATTTGTTCATTAGTTTTCTCTTTAAGGTTGATCTCATTGTTGCTAGGAAGTGTTCCTTGGGGTCTATTGCTAAGTGAATTAACAATTTGTCTCGATTGATTCTCTATGTTTCTAATCACGGCATTTTGACTTTGCAACTGGTTTCCCATTTGCAATACCACTTCTTCCATAGACATTTTCTTATCCTCAAATTGTTGATCATTGTTAGAGTTCGGTGGATATGAAGGTCTATAGTTTGTGTTCCCCTGATTATTCCAACTTCCATTATGATTTGCATGATTATTTTCTCATTGTTAGTTTCCATCGTCAGTAATATGATTCCAGTTAAATTTAGGATGGTTCTCCCAACCTGGGTTGTAAAAGTTAGAGTACGGGTTGTTTATGGTATTTAAAGTCTCATATAATAAATTAGAATCAATCATACGACTTAATAAACTTCGCCCACTTACAGGAGTAAATTGAGGTTGGTTCATTCCAAATTGGTCCAACTTCCTTGATATTGCAGCAAGTTGAGATACAAGAATTGTAATCGTATCCATATCACGAACACTAGCTACCTTTTTAGGATTTAACCTTGCAGAGGGCCATTGAAATTCATTTGTAGCCATTTCTTCAATTAATGCATACGCTTCATCAAATGGTTTTGACATTAATGATCCACCAGTAGCAGCATTAATTATAGACCTATGAGATCCTACTAACCCATTATAAAAAGTTTGAATGATTAACCAATCGGGCAAAGCATGGGGTGGACACTTTCTTAGGAGTTCCTTAAATCTTTCCCAGGCTTCGTATATTGATTCCCCTTCATACTGACAAAATGAGATAATATCGTTGCTAAGTTTAGTAGTCCTTGAAGGTGGAAAATACTTAGCTAGGAATTTCTGAGTTAACTCCTCCCAATTTTTAATAGAGCCAGGTGCTAATGAATATAACCATATTTTAGCCTTATCCCTTAGTGAGAAAGGAAAAAGTCATAGTCTAACAGCATCGTCTGACATGCCATTATAACAAAATGTAGCAAAAAGTTCTAGAAAATTTGATAAGTGTAAATATGGTTCCTCTGAAGAAGTTCCCCCAAACTGATTTTTCTGCACCAGTTGGATAATCTCAAGATTTATTTCAAACGAGTCAGCTTCTACGACAGGGTTTTGTATACTAGAGTGAATTTCATCTGTCGTAGGATTTATGTAATCCTTCAATGAAGTATGATGATTTTCCAAGTTATTATAATGAAAGTTTTTCATTTCCAATTCTAGTTTTTTCGAGTCCTTTCTGTATTTTTATTATTTTTTTAGTTTTTTCAAACTCGGGATCATAAGACACAAGTCCTGCAGATCCTTTGTTTCACATACGTAACACAACAAATAATACATTAACAATTAAACAAATAATAGATGAAATATATTCAACACAACAAAATATTTTCACGAACACCATATTTTTCACACAATCAGTTTTTTCACAACACTTTTTCATATAAAAACACTTTCACACAAAAAAGTTTTTACGACACTACAGTTTTCCAAGTCTAAGCCTAATTACTTCAACTAAAATTCTCCTAAAGTTCTTACAGAAGCTTCCCCGGCAACAACGTAAAAACTTGACCCGACCCTCAATTACGCAGTAAATTAACTTCCAAAAGATGGCCGAAAACTTGACCCGATTTATAAATAGCGGCTAGTGTGCAAAATCTTAAATGATATAAAAATTAGAAAATATTTTACACACTATGGGTACTACACAAGTATACGTATCGTTTCAAGTAATATAGAGTTTTCTTTAAAAACCCCAGTATCGATCCCACGAGGAAGTGAAGTAAGAGGTATTTAGTCAAATTCTAGTCTACTACTAATAGTCTTTAGTTTGGAATGTCGATTAAAATTGTGTTTTATCTAAAAACTACTCCTAAATGTAAGTGTTAAATTTAATAGTAAGTATAACAAAGTGCAAATAATAATTCTAAAGATAACCCTTTTTTGATGAATTGGTTTGGAGAATTTTTGAGATATTAAAAACTACTATTCTTATGTAATGAAATAGAAAATGTATAGGAATGAGATGCATTTAATATTGTATGTTCCAAATAGGAGCAATCCTATTCTTTACCCTTTGGTCCAGGCATAAAGAACATTAACTAATCCTATGCTTGGTTACTGAATCTGCAGCTAGGCTGGGATGATACCGACTACCACTTCGGAGCTCCCACGTTCCCCTCGCCTGAGGGCTAACATTTACACTTCAGCACCAAAATGATAGGACCGAATTGAGGATTTTAGCCTGTCACTCTAAAATCTCCAATTCTACGCCCGATAATTATATTTCCCTATTTATTTGCATTCAATTCCCATGAACTTCACCATCCATGAAATTTGAATGTGGTTCCACTTTGTTGAGAATTACACCGCCCTGTCGGGTCGATGCAATTACAACGAATTTTAACACAACAATGGGCCCTTATTGCAATGTAAATGAAGTGCAAGTAAAAACCATCACATTTATAATTAAATTTACATCTACCATGCATCACAAAATCGTAAACATGATTTCTACTCATTGCAAATGAAAAGTAACAGGAAAATAATTGCATAATCTTCTTATGCCACTATTTCCAAAGAAGAAGAAAGAATAAGAGAGATGCGTCACAAAGCACAAAGAAAACATAAAGGAAACTTCATTTAACAAAAGCAAATCCACAAAATAAATGTTTACAAAATTATAAGATAATGAAGAACAATACTTAGCTTTTTCCCCTAGAAAGAAAGACGAAAATCTCTCCCATAAAGTCTCCTGGCGATCCATCCAATGCTAGCGAAATCTCTTACAAATTCTCTCAAAATCTCCTCTCCAATCTCTCCAAAAGGGTAGAAATCTACATTTCTACTCTTAATCTAAGAATCCTAAACACTCCTCGAAGTTTTTCTCTCCTTTCCTCTATTGTTTCTCTCCTTTCCTCTATTGTTTCTCTCCATTTGTAACATATATTTGCCATTTTTAAAAAGTGTGGACGAATTCCCAAGAGTCTCCTTAAGCACTCCTTCGAAAAAGCGTCCAAATACGTCGAATGTTGGCCCAAAACCGCCAAATGTCGGTTCATGGTCGTCCGGACCGCTGTCAGCGGGTTCGAGGCCGCTGTCGGCTGCCTTTTTGTCCATATTTCGGTGGTCTCGGGAAATTCTCACTGTTGGCGAGATCGATCTCGCCGTCGGCGAGCAGGCTGCTGCGCAGTTCCACGGTTTCGCTCCGTTTGGCTCTGTTTCAACTCCGTTTCGCCCCATTTCAGTTGTGTTGCGTTCGTAACAGATAGCCCTACAAAATAGGCATAAAAATAACCTTTATTTAAAGTATAATTTTATTCAAAAATATGTAAGAAGTGTAAAAGAGATTAAGCATCAAAAGACTTATCGAAAGGTGTCAGGGCAGAATTTCATTTCTTGCTCATTTTTGCTCCAAATTGCACCGTATTTGCTTCCTTTTGCTCCAATCACCATTTCTTGTACCTAAAACTAAAAAACATACAAAATACCTTCTTTTAAAGTGTAATATCATCAAAAATAAGTAAAATGATATAGCAAAAAGAGTATATATTTTAGGTGTGTCAGATAGCACACCCTAATAACATGCAAAATAAAATAAAAACAAAACATATCTTCAAACTGCAAGAAAAACAGTGTCAAATTTATTCTTACAAAAGAAATAATGTCAATTAAATTGTTGATTTGGTTATGTTTTAATTTTTAGACAACCTGGTCAAGATGTCCATGACTCCGTCATGCTAGGGTCGTCGAATGTCTTGATCTACTTAGTCTGAAATTGGTTTAAACCAGGACCAAAAAACTCATGTCAACAACCGTGACTGCATCATTCAAGAAGTCTTCATAGATCAAAAACATTGGTGTTCAAGTTGCATTTGGTGATCTTTGTTGATTAATGTTTCATTTAAGTTATAATTTCTTTCGTCGATTTTTAAAGGTTGAAATATTTTAGGTTGTTAATGAATTATTAACCAACTGATTTTTATATGTCGGTCCTGATTTGTTTATTTAAGCCTAATGTAATATAGATCTTAAAAATGGAGTCAAGTTTATTTAAATCTAATGTCTGTAAGATTTAATTAAATTTGAGAATTTTAGATTCAATGTTGTTTGAATCTAAGGATTTTGAGTTAAATCAAACATGAATTAGAATTAAGAATTTTGATTCAATGTCTTTTGAATATAAAGGTATTAAGTCAAATATAGATTAGACTTAAGTTGGGCAAGATCTAACATAGGTTAGACTTTAGAATTTTTAGATTTGATGTCATTTAAATCCAAAAGTGTTAACCTAATGTAGTTTAGACTACAATTAAAAAAAATCTAACATAAGTTAGACTTCAAATTTTTAGATTCAATGTCATTTGAATCAAAAGATGTTAATTCTAATGTAAATTATACTTAAATTGAGTAAAATCTAACATAATTAGACTTTAAATTTGTAGATTTACTCTCATTTGAATCTATAGATTTTAACTAAGTCCAATAAAAATTAGATTTAGTTCTTAGTCCAGGTTTTAAGGAGATTCAATTCTTAGTTTAAGTTTTATTTGAACTAAAAGCTTGTTGAAGTTAGGTTGAATGTAAGTTGAATATAGAGGCTTGGTTTAAGTTGAACATAGGTTTGTCTTAGATCCAATGTAGGTTGAATCTAATGTTTAGTTAACTTGGGTTAAAGTTAAGCTGATCCCAAGTTATGGGTTTTACTTAAGTTCAATATGAGTTAAACTTAATTTTGGGTTAACTTAGGTTCAAGTTAGGTTTGAACATAAGTTAGATGTTTGATTTAAGTTCAATATGAGTTGAAATTTAGTTTGGGCAAACAAGGGTTCAAGTTAGGTTGAACCTAAGTTAGATGTTTGAATTATGTTCAATATGGGATGAACTTAAGTTTGGGTTAAATTGAGTTCAAGTTAGGTTGAGCCTAAGATAGATATTTGACTTAAGTTCAATATTTTTTGAACTTAAGTATGAGTTAACTTCGGTTCAAGTTAGGTTGAACCTAAGTTAGTTGTTTGACTTAAATTCAATTTGGATTTAACTTAAGTTTGTGTTAACTTGGGTTCAAGTTAGGTTGAACCTAAGTTAGAAGTTTGATTTAAACTTTAGGATTAAAGTCTTGCTTAGACCTAGACTTAAGGATGAATTAAGTCTTATTAGTTACTTGATCCTAATTTAATTAAGGCTTAAGTGTTAATTAAGTCTAATTAAATTTATACTTAATTAGGGTTTAAGTTTATTTAGTCCTAATGTAATTTTAAGTTTAATTGTTTACTTTAGATTTAGTTATGGTGAAGTTTAAGGATAATGAAACCTAATTTGGGTAGACTTAATTATGGTTAAGTCTAATTAGGTTAAGGTTAATTAAACTTGATTTAGGAAATGTTTAATTAATTAATTAGACTTAATTGTGGTTAAATCAAATTAGGTTAAAGTTAATTAAACATAATCTGGGTAAGGTTTAATTGATTAATTAGATTTAATTGTGGTTAAGTCTAATTAGGTTAAAATTAATTAAACCTCATTTGAGTTAGGTTTAATTGATTAATTAGACTTAATTGTGGTTATGTCTAATTAGGTTAAGGTTAATTAAACCTGATTTGGGTAAGGTTTAATTGATTAATTAGACTTAATTGTGGTTTAGTCCAATTATGTTAAGATTATTTAAATCTAATTTGAGTATGGTTTAATTGATTAATTAGACTTAATTGGGGTTTAGTCTAATTAGGTTAAGGATAGTTAAAACTAATTTGGGGAAGGTTAATTGATTAAATAGATTTAATTGGGGTTAAGTTTAATTAGGTTAAGGTTAATTAAACCTAATTTGGGTAAGGTTTAATTGATTAATTACTTAATTGTGGGTAAGTCTAATTAGGTTAAGGTTAATTAAACCTAATTTGGGTAAGGTTTAGTGGGGTTAATTAGGTCTAATGGTGGATTAGACCCAATTAGGGTCGTTTCATTTATATTAACCATATTTTGATTAAGGTTTAATGGGTTTAATTAGTTCTAATGGTGGATTAGACCCAATTAAGGTTTGATTTATATTAAACCTAAATTGATTAATGTTTAATGAGGTTAATTAGGTCTAATGATGGGTTAGAACTAAATGGGGTTTGATTTGTATTAAACCTAATTTAATTAAGGTTTAATAGATTTAATTAAATCTAATGATGGGTTAGACCTAATTAGGGTATGAATTTTATTAAAGCTAATTTGATTAAGGTTTAATATGGTTAATTAGGTCTAATGATGGGTTAAACCTACTTAGGGTTTGATTTTTATTAAACCTAATTTGATAAAGGTTTAACAGGATTAATTAAGTCTAATGATGGGTTAGACTTAATAAGGGTTTTGATTTGAGTCTATTTGGAGTTAGACTCAAAATTAACTTAGCCCAATGTGAAATGGGCTAAGTTTCATAATTTAGGGTTTTATATATAAATTTCTAATTTATAATTTTAACCCTCAAAGCTAAGTTGTCAGCTTGAGTTCTGAAAAGGCTAAGATTTGTCATTTTAAGGTTCCAATTTTGTCACCCTAAATTTCTTAACCAATTTCTAATTTAGTTTCCTAGTTTTTTATTTATATAATTATTATTTTAAATAATTACAATATTACATGAGAAATACAAAATCATATCTTAGAGAATTTTTTTAGCCTTAGAAAAATCAGGGGATGTTTATAAGGGTTCACAGATTGATCCCTAAAATTTTCATATTTTTCTGATTTATAAATAATTTTCAATAATTAAAGTACTTCAGGAAGTTATTAATTAATTAAAAATTAAATATAACTTATTAATTCGTGATTTCATTTCCACATTATTCCTCTCACTATCCTGAGTTCAGGAGTATTTCTTATATATTTGTGGTTTTTATTTATCAAAATATGGATTTTTAAAGTTGAATAGAATTTACCTGATTTATTTAAATCCTACTTAAACTTATTTCCACGCAGGCACCAACGCAATCCTAAGACTCATCGAACACATATGTGGCACTGAGGTTTCATCTTTTTGGCATGGATGAAACCGCGGTCCGACAAAATCATGACTTTCCATTTTTAATACATAAAATGGATGATATCCCGTCGTCTCCTTCAACCTGTTATAACCTGCGAACATCCTCCTTCAAGACACAATATCTCACTCAGATCTTAATGATACTTCTTGGAAATGATTCTAAAAGCTTCATCATGTCATAACGAACACATCCGTACTAATATATGGGCGTTTTGAATTAGTCTTCTTCACAATGGTTCAGACCCGAGCAGGATTTAGGTTAAAATGGCCATACCTGGTCTCGACGAAGTGAAGCTTCAATCAAGGTTGACAGACACGGTTACCATGTCCTTGCAAAGCTTTCCTTGTGCTCAATTTGAGAGGAAATTGGGTGGAGGTACGACTTCATTGAAATGGGTTCACATCTTGGTCTTTAACTGGGTTAGGGTACACGGCAAGACCCAATTTTGATTGGGAACTTTTTTGTACACCTCAGTAAAGGTGTAGGAATGAGCAATTTGGATTTTTGAAAGAATTTATGCTAACCTAAAAATATGTCTTGTTTTTAGGGCATAAAGTTTGTAAAGATCAGTGGATATCAGAGGCTGGAATTAGGTGGGATCAATTGCCTAGGTCACGGGAACATTTTTTGTCTTGAATGCTTCAGAGCTTAGGCAATGTATATGTATTTTTCTTTTCCCTTGGAGCTCTTAGGTTAGCTTTTTAAATAGCCATGGATGAGGCTATGGAGCAACATGGATGAGTATGGAATCTGCTTCATGATGGCATAGTGATAAACATCCTGGCTAGAGATATCCACGGTTGAAATTCCCAAGGTTACTCCATGTTGAATTCAACTATGGTGAAGGTTTGGTTTCATACCTTGGCCTCTATCCATTGGAAGTTTTAGGAGGTGGATAAGGCTCCCTAAGTATGTCTTGAATCAACCTTCTCAATGTAAATTTACTAGTTCATTCCTTAGGCTCAAGGGAGAATGACACGTAAGCTCCATACTCATCCATTTTCCATAACTTATCATGATGGATTTAATCATAGAAGAAATTGACTGATAAGTTCTTCTCTCCATTGGCTAAGTGATGATGTGCTCTTCACCTATGGATCCATGTTTCACCTGAATTTTGAGAGAGAATGACACATATACCTCACCATCATGATGGTGTCATGATATCTCTTAACTTTAGTTTAAGGTGATGATTTATGGGTTGGTTAATGTGCTAACCATGCTATGAAGAGTCTTATGTTTCATGGGTAATCAACTCGTAACACCCCATAATTTAAATTTGATTTAAAAATAATTTTTTTTTTGTGTCAAGAATGATGTCATGGTGAAATTAATTTAGGGTTATTTACTTATAATTCTATTTCAAATTAATTATGTAATTAATTAAAAATGTAGAAAATTATAATATTAACCCGTAAATTAATCAAAATGATTTTGAAGGTTAATAATTTGATTAATTTTTTTAATTTGGTTCATAATTGAGTATTTTGACCAAATTTGTTTAAAGTTAACCATGGTTGACTAAAGTTGACCTAAGTTGACTAAAGTTGACCTAGGTTGATCAAAGTTGACCTTCCTAACCTTTTCATGGTTAGGTTAGCCATAAGGTCTCTTGGGTTTGATCGTATGGCCTGGTTTGGGCATGTTGACCAAATTTGACCATTTTGTTCATGGGTTGACCACTGTGGTCAATATGGTGGTCAATGGATCATGGATTAACCATTTTGACCAAATTTTGACCATCTAGGTTAAAGGTTGACCTATTGGTCAGTCTGGAGGTCAATAGGTCTATTTTGACAAAAGTTTGACCATTTAGTTCAAGGGTCGATCTGTTGGTCAATGTGGTGGTCAATAGGTCCATTTGACCAAAAGTTTTACCATTTAGATCAAGGGTTCATCAAACCAAGGTTTGTCATTGTGGATTTGATCATTTTAGAATGTATTAAGATTTGGGTAAAAAAAGGTTTCATTAGGTTTTACTCCAGACATTTAGTGACCATTAGTAAGATTTATGAGGTCAATATTGGTAGACTTCCTCTCTCAAAAATATTTATAAATGATACTCACAAAAGTGAGGTCAACAAATGGGCCCCCCAATATGTGTGGAATACTGTATAATTATACCACACATTTTGGTGTTGACCGAAACGGTCTGAATGACCCATGAGAATTGTCAGTTTAAGAGTAATCCTAATGTCGATGAAATGTTATTTTCAAATTTTTAAAAGAATATGAATGTCATATTCCATTTAAAGTGGTCTTATACTAATTCTCGTAGATGTCAAATGTTGGTATTGTTGGTTTTGAGATGGAATGCTATGCGGCTTATTTTTAACAACACTTTTGTGAGGATCATTTCTAGATCATCTTGAGACAACAAGTCTACCAATATTGACTCCGTAAGCCCTAATGTCTAGGGTAAAACCCTAATGAAGCCTTTTTAACACAAATCTTAATGACACCCTAAAATGATCAAATCGGTAACGACAAACCCTAATTTGATCAATTACTGATCAAAGGGGTCAACCTTTGACCCAAATGGCTAACTTAGGTCAAAATGGTCAACCCATTGACCCAATGACTACCCTATTGACCAAACTAGTCAACCTTTGACCTAAATGGTCAACTTTGGTCAAACTGGTCAATCCTTGACCCAATGACCACCACATTGACCAAACTGATCAACCTTTAACCCAAATGTTCAACATAAGTCAAATTAGTCAATTCTTGACCTAAATGGTCAAATTTGGTCAAACCATGACCTCATGACCATTACATTGACTACGTTGACCAACCCTTCACATAATCAACTCAACATTGTTCAAGGTGACCAATGTAAAGCCCAAATGTCACCACAATGATCATTAGGTCAATATAAACCCTAAAATTGGTTAATAGTACCAAATCAACCCAAAATTTCAAAACCCTTGGACCCCATGACCAATCAATCCATGACAAGGTTAAAAAAAGTCAAATTGGTTATCCTTGGGCTAGAATTGGTCAACTTGGGTCAAATTGAGTCAACCATTGTCAACCCTAGTCAACATTAATCAACTTTTGGTCAAAATACCCAATGTTGAACCAAAATTGATAAAATTGATTAAATAATTAATTTCAAAAATTATTTTAATCAATTTATTGGTTAATATTATAATTTTCAATATTTTTAATTAATTACATAATTAATTAAAAATGGAATTATCATTAAATAACCATGAAATGAATTTGGACATATGACATCACACATGACATAATAAAAGGATTTCAATTTTAAAAACCAACAATGACATCATAAATGACATCATATGGGTTACACTTGACCCATGAGACACTTTACCCATAAGTTAAAACATTAAATAAATCCTGACACATCATCATAACCATGGTTAAACATCATCATGAAGGCATCATGGTGAGTAAATTGAAGTGGCAAAACCTCCTCATCCCAAAGTATGAATCACCCTTTACCACAAGGTGAGGTGGTCGACCACTTTACATGCCGTCTCACATGTTTCATAGACCACTCAATAAAGAGAAGACACCCCTTAAGCTCTCTAATTTACCATGATTAATCAAGATGAAAATTCATCATGAAGTCATGATGAATGAGCATAGTGTTGACCTCACTTTTGGTTGAGGTCTAGTCTTTCTTTAGAATAGCCTAGGATCTAGCCATAGGACTCTCTTGGTGACTTTCTTAGAAGACTAGTCATGGAACCCTCCCCATATAAATTTAAACTTTTCTCACTTCACTGGGAGTTTTCATATGCTTAAGGCCTAACATCCACTTTTTGAGAGGAAGAGACCAAGCATAAGGAAACCCAAGGGAAGTCTCCTATAGGTGGTCAAGCTATAGGATCTACCGTGGGAGGTCTGGAGCTTACACCACACTTACACTACACACTCACAACTCTAAACAATGCACATCCCACTTGGATCCCCTAACTCTTTGGAAACTTATGTAAGGGGTTTTCCCATGCCATTAGCCTCAGGCTAGGTTTGGCTAGTACCAACACATAGAGGACCAAATGAGGGTGACCCTTGGTCCATGGCTTAATCTAAACAATTCCATACTACTCACCTTCAACCAATCTCAACTTTCCCAATTATTCCAAATTTCTAACCCCTTTGCCCCAAAGTACCCAAAATAGCCAAAGATGCCCCCAAAACTCTAAAATCTCCTAAAATTTCCAAAATTACCCAAATTACACATTTTTTTCCAAAATCATCCCAAAATACTCACTACCACTCAAATTAACCAAAATTATCCAAAATTGCCTAATTTTTCAGAGAATCCCAAAAATGACCAAAATGTCACTCTTAGCCCAAAATTCCAAAAATTCCAAAAATTCCTATAAATTTCCAAAACATCCCAAATATTTCCAATTGCATTTCTCTCAACTAACACATCACCCAATTTGGCCAATTTAGCCCAATTTAACCAAAAACCTAATTTGACCCATTTTTAACCAAAAAGTTCCCAAATTAAACCCAATGTCTACCAAATTGACCCCAATATTGTCCAATTTAAATTTAAAAATTTAATTCAACATCCCAAATATCAATCTAAAGCAATCAAAGCCCAACTTGACCCAAATTTGAGTTTAATTTCACTTAAAACCCAAAATCCTCAATTTTGCCTAAGTGACCCAAATTCCCCAAAATTGACCTAACAACAATCATACTCTCCCCAATTTCAGTTCGAAACCCTTCATAACACTCCCCTAAATTGAATTGAACCATCAAATGCCCCAATTTGAGCCCAAGTCCCATTCAAATCTACTTGGACCAAGCTTATCCAATTTTGATCCAAACATGCCATACGCCCAAAATCTTCCAAATTGATTGCCCTACTCCGAAAATTTCCACACAATTGGTGTTGGGAACTCTTTATGACATCCCCATAGAACATTTAGAACCTTCAATTGGCCTTGCAACCAACCCTACCCCAACCTAAAATCAAGTTAACCCAACTTGCCCCAAATTGACCAAAATCTCAAACCAAGCCAAATTGATCTACCAAACCAATCCAAAACCACTCCAAACATTTCTAAACACATTAAGACCATCATACACACATTTTTTCTTAATCATTTGGGTCTAACCCAAGCTCAAACCCATCCTAGCCTAACATTGGCCCATGTGACCCAAAATTGAACCCATGACCTAACTTAATCAAGTTAAACCAAATGTGACCAAACCAACTCCTCCACAGCAACCAAGTGACCCCTAAGAACCACCCTAGACTAACCTAGCCCACTCTAATGGAGCCATGAATCAAAGGTCCCTTGAATTAGGGTATTTCACCTCACATTTGGCCTTAATCAAAATATCTTCACCATCATCACTCGTCATTGGAGGTTAAAACATCGTTAATCCTCCCCTGGCTCACCTGAACCCCTGGCCACCAGCCCTGGCCCTACTGAACACCCTAGTGGACAGAAAAAACCAAATACCAGAGCCACATTCAAGCCAAGAAAACCTAAACTCCAATCCACGGCTAAGTTAGCCTCAGTTTACCATTGAAGCTCATCTGCCCTCCACCTAGGCAGTTGAATCAACCCATTGTCAGCCCCTGAGCTCAGCCAAATGGCCATGGCCATAAATAGACATCTTCACGACCAAAAATAGGTGCTGAAATTTTTCTCAAGGAAACTCCACCAAATTACTTCTAGAGCTTCCCTGAGAGGTCCTAATAGTGATCCCACTGTCTTCAACTACTGATCTCCATTATCTGAGAGCAATTTCATCACTAAAATTTGGCCAGAAACCTAGACATATTTCTCCATAGCTCCAAAGTGCACCAAATTGCAATTAATTGTACCCACATTCACAGTAGTGAAAGAAGAGGATCCCCCATGAAAGAGGGCCTCTGCACCAGACTTCCGTAAACACCTGAAATCGGGCCTGGTCGAGTTTGGATCTAGACAATTCATTAAGGCAAAAGGCTCCATCTGGAGGTTCGTTGGGATCAATCGAAGCTGCCACAACTATCTTATCAAGGCCTTCCCTCTCATACAAAGATATTGTACTCACTCTTCCTCCCGAGCGTTTCTTCGTTCTCCATAATTGTACACTATATTTCATACAATATAAACCATATGGATAGGTTTGTCTAGGCTAGATGAAGCTCTAGAAACAATCCCCATGTGATTTTGTTGAGTCTAGCTTGAGATCTTAGGTCTAGAAGGTGGACGATTTATGGGTCAAGTCAGTTGGAGACGATGACTAGGAGATGTTAGATCTTAACATAAAGCACGACTGCGTGGCAGCTGAGTCAGAAGGCAGCGTCAAATAGTGGAGCGACGTGTGGAGGCTTCGGAGCTGCCGAGGATGACACGACGCTTCGTGTTTATGTAGGAAATTCAGGTTATTTTTTAATTATTTAGATCAGTGAACTTTCAAAATTCATATCTTGGCCTAAAAAATCATGAAAATAAAAGAAAAATACACACTTACTCAGTGAACAGAGGATAATAATGTGGAAATGGTTTGAAATTTATTTGATGCATGTATGATTTTTAATTAATTAATTACCCTCTGTGGTCTTTACTTCTCAAAGCATGTAGAAATTTAACCATGGCCTAATATATTGGCATATTATAGCCTAAACCCTAAACCCTAAACCCTAAACCCTAAAACCTGAACCCTAAACCCTAACCCTAAACCCTTATAGCCTCTGTCATGGGGGATCTTCCCTGATTTTTCCAAAGTTAGAGAAGGCCTCTACGAAGAGTTCTATATTTTTCAAGTTTAAGCATCTATTTTCATAAATTAATTCTAATTATTAGCATGGTGATTATAAAAATTCAGAAAAATCATGTAGGTTACTTATGACTAGAGGACCCTATGATAAAAATTTCATGGGTTAAATCATTAAGAAATAACCTAATTATTAAATTAGCGTAAAATTGAATTTAAATTAATTTGAGTTCATGAAAAATGACAATCATTTAAAAAAGATTCTCCACTGTATTTTAAAGGTTAGAAACTCCCCATAAAAATTTCACGGCGTTTGGAATACCTTTAGTCACTAAAATGAATTTTCTAAGTGAGATGATAATTTTGAACATTAAACTAATTTTTAAAACTAAAATATAACTAAAAAAATTGTAAAATTGGTTTTGGGAGTTCTCTGAGATCAGAGGATTCTCTTAAAAATAAAATTAGAATTTTCACAAAATTTTCTTTTTTAATCATATTTTTAATATTTAAATAATTAATCATAATAAAAATAAAAAAATATTAAAAATCACCAAATTGTCACTTTTTATCTTCTAATCACTTAGGAACCATCCCCATAATTTTCCTAAGCTTCAAAATTAAAATATTAAATTTTAAATGTTTAAATTAATTTTTAAATGGGTAAAAATAAATTTTCTTAATTTTCTACTAAAATAATTCTAATAATTAAAATAAAAATTAGAAAAATGTAAAGTTTGTTTCTTTGGGTTCCTTGACCTCAGAGGGACTTAAGAAAAATATAAAATTGAATTTTTAAATTTTAAAATTTTTTATAATTAAATAAAACTCCAAGCTTAAAATAATTCAAATAACTAAATTAAAACTCAAAAAATCATGACATTTGGTCAAAGTGGTCCTCTTTCTAGGTCTACATCTCATAAAAATTTCAAAGTCATATGTTTTTTTCCTGAGCAAGTTATTGAATTTCCAAAGAAAACCCCTATTTTTGCTTTAAAATAAATATATAAATTAAATTAAAATTTGAAAAATCACATTTCCTCCCATGATGTTTTAATGCAATTTACTTACCGCACTCTATTGTATTTTCCTTTCTTGAGAATTTGCATGTTAAACAACAATGCCACCCTACATAAAATTTTAAACCTTTAGGATAGTCACAAAACTAAGACCAAAATTAAAATTAAAAAAAATCACAACAAGATAAAATTTACCGCCACAATATTAAAAATATAAAACAACTCAAAATTTAATTACAAACAAAACAAAAATCATAATTGCAACTAAATTAAAACGTCTCGTTGGATAATCAAGAATTCTTTGGAGGAGGTAACCTACATGTTGCTAACAGGGTTTTCCCACAGTCTAAATGAAAGTATGGAACTCATTAAGTTGAGTTTAGTAAATTCATTTGGACTAAATTAATCCGATGAGAATAGCGGTGCTAGAATGATGGAACCGTGGGATCTTAACCAGTGTTGCTATAATCAACTTTAATGTTACCCTAATAAAATATTAAGACACCTCAATTTAAACTCTTCAAAAACATGAAACTTCTCTAATCTCTTTAATTGCCACTTCTTTAAACTAAACTGGCTACGACAAAGAGCTTGGAGCATGCATAGTGGACAACACTGCCATCTTCAACAAAAAAACTTGTCTACATTAGCAAAACCATTCCTAAGGAATTTAATCAATAAGCCATAGAACTTCGAGGTAGCTTGCCTAGCATAGCATAAATCCTCACCTTTTTCTTTAGGCCCTAGTATAATAATATTGTGCAACATAAGCCCTAACTCGCTTTTGGACTCTGAGTTTGTCATCGGTTTTGACATAAATCCTCCTATCTTCAAGGCCATTCATATGATCGGTATCAAGTGAATGTAAGTCATAAATAATAAACTTGGCTAGATGAAACACCAAATAAATATCCTAAGTCAAAGCCAAACCATAGGATAATTTTGGAAGAAATTAAGATTTTCCTTGAATCTATGTTCTTCCCCTAGCCTTCTCTCCTTTGGATTCTAATAAAAGTGAAATGTTCCAAAAATTAAGCTATTCACCTATTGAATTTTTTACTATAATATTTTCTTTGAAAACCTTACCCGTGGAAGTCATGAATATAAATGTTTTCTGATATATTCAAGAGTTTCTTAGGTGACTTTGGTTATCTAAGATGTAATTAACTATAAGTGCTTGCCCTTATAGGAAACTTAATGACCCCAGATTAATATACACCCTATCTAATTCCTTTATATTAGGTAAGGGAAATTGTTGGTCAAAACTGTTTTAAAGATCAAATGGATGTCATAAATCCTTTATTTTATTTGATCAAGCTTCACCTTAAGCCACGTACTTATTCTACGGGATAAATACATGTCTCGTAGTAAAATGCTTTATTATTTAAACTATCATTTATATGAGATTAGTTTAATTTCATATTCTTTAAAATTCAAATATTATTTTTAATATATATATATATATATATTAAATTAAATTAAAATTCTATTTTATAAAACAATATTCTAAAACCCTTTCCAAAAATATCAACCTCACCAAATTTAACGACCGACAGTTTTCTGGCGACTCCGCTGAGGACTAGTTTCTCTCTTCACTTTTATCAAGAAATAGTATATTCATATATCGGTAATGTGATCATGTCCCTCATGAGCCAGATTACCTTTTTTCGCTGACATACTTCACCCATTTTATTCTTGGGAAAGTGTGAGCAACTCCTCTAGATTTTAGGACTGACTGTTTGGTCACTCCAAAACAGAAGGTTTTAGAAGTAACTAGGTTTTTCTTTTGATCTTATGGGGTCAGACCCCCAATAGGTGTGCAGCGAGCAAGTTTCGCTAGGGCAATCTGCGTTGTAAAGGGGATGTCCGGCAGGATCCCATACATCAGCTTCTTTTCGTACCCCTTGAGTTCAGTCTTGTCTTCAGCAGATTAACCCACTCTTCCTTAAATGTTAAAACTCCTCTTAAACAATATGTGAAAACCTAAAAATGAAATAAAAAAGATAATTAAATATCAAAAAGAAATAAAATTTTACCCCAGTCCATAGAACAACCTCTGTCGTAGTGTTTGCACTATGATGACAAGGTTTTTGGCCCTCACCAACCTTCAGAACACTTTTCTTGACAATTAAAGATGTCGACCCCTACATTAACTTTCTCCTAAAACTTTCCCACCTCTCGTAAGGCCTATCTTGCAGCACCACCAATTCAGTATAGGAAAAGCCTCGTTCGTGGTCTTGAAAGTTGTCACTCCTAAAATTCAAGAACCGTCTGCTGAGTTCAACCTCAACTCCATTGATGATTTCCCTTCTGCTGAGAAGGTGAAGATAATCACTGCTCCTATTAGGTCAATCGTCTCCGTGCCAAGGAGAGTTATCACCTCTACTACCACCAGCTTTGCCGTCACCGCACCTACTTTCCCGTCTGCCAAAGGGAAATAGATCCTTCATGAAAATACTTCTGATGATGCCTTTCTTTCCCTACCATTAGTCTTCGAGATTGGCTCAAGTTCTAAACTTCCACTGCCAACCAAGTCTCAAAGAAGAAACCGCAACAGCAGAAGTCGCAGGGCTACCATAACACAAGTCGTAAATCTGCCGGCAATTGTTGAGATTCCTATATAGGAGAAACTCAGTTTACCAGATACCTCTCCTCTTCTTCGAGGTAGCAGGTTCCACCCGTTAGTTGGCACTACTAGAGATGAAAGCCTCCATAGGATTTTCGCTACACTTCCAGCACCACAAAGTCGTGATAAGGTAAAGGAGAGGCCCTTACCTATCACCCGAGCTCACACACTTCTATGGAGACTGTCTGAAATAGAGGGTTGTTATGTCGCCAAACTTCTCAACAGAATGGGATATACAATATCCCTTGAATTAAGGATAAAATTTTGTAAATGGATAGATCCATCCGAGTTTCTGTCAAACACCATTTTGGAAAATATGTTGATACAGCTGCTACATATGATATTGCTATGAGCTGATCGGTCAAGTCCCGGTTGGGTCCAAGAGTACCAGCTGCCAATGATCATGAGGAGCCCCGAAAGTGAAATAATAATAGAGGATTATTCTCCTCTATGCATGGTCTACACACTAGGGAACACACTTCCCCTCGTCTCCCCGATGTCCCCGCTGAGAAACCTCGTATCAAGGCATCAACCTTTAAGATGAAAGTGTGGTTACTGAGAGGTGCTGCACTAGTACATTCTGAAAAGTCTATTAACCACAAAATGGATCATGGGTTTGATATTCCCGTTTGCACTGCCGTCTTTGCTTCTGATTCAGTTGTAGAGAAGAGTGAGAGCACATGGAAACCTACATATTTAAAGCTGACTAAGTAGAAAACAGTTGATGATAGAGTTCATAAGCTCTGGGCAGCAATTTTCGAGTTAGCCAAACAACGAGGATTAGATATTGATGATGAATACTACTTCCTTTTCAGATTACCTGGACAAAGAATTCATGGAAGTGAACATGGTTGAAACTCGGACCACTTCTTCTGCGCGTGATGCTTCTATTGAGGAGAACACCGCAAATGAGATGCAGACCTGACAAGGGATGAACAGATTAGCTGTCTAGAAAAGAAAATGGCAGAGATGACCGCCGCCATGACCACCATGGCTACCCTCCACGAGCAATCACAGTCACGACCCACAGCATCTCCTGAGGTTAACCAGCTTGAGATTATACACATCGCCGATGAAAGAAGAGAAATCGCTTCAGCTAATGAAGATGAACCCCCAAGAAGAGATCTAACTCCGAATCCACCAGAAAAATACATTAAACAGATGGTCAAACAACAAGTTCGGGAGGCCTTGGCTCAGTACAAAGGAGATGCATCAGTTTCAAAGGGGTAGACCCTACCCGAAAGAGTTCGATGTTGTTCCTTACTCTAAAGGCTTCTGTCGGCACTATTTTTAGGTTGTATTGTATTTTAAAAGGGGGTCGCCTAACAGAAGTTATCGGCGAATTTAAATTTTAAATTTGATTTAAATATATATATAATTTAGAAAGTAGTATTTGGCTTTGAAAATAATTTTTAAATTTGAAAGTTTTAAGATATGAGATTAAACCGATCTCACATCCCAAATAGTTTATATAAACGAGCACCGCACCACAAATCGTGTATCTATCCCTAAGGATAGACACACTTGCTTGATGGTGGGGCTCGATCAAATAAACTAGAAGTTTTGTGACATCCGTTTGGTCTACGAACCAATTTTATAAGCCGACAAATTCCCTCGCTTAATATGAAAGTATCAAACGGGGTTTATATTACACAGGTTCTTTAAAATTCCCTATAAGGGCAAGCCCCTATAGTTAATTACATCTTAAGTGACGGGAATCACCTAAGAAAACTCTCGATAATAATCAATAACTCGCTTTCAAGAATTTGAAAGTTTAAGGTTTTCGAAGATTGAATTTTGGAATTTCGATAGGGAATGGATCAAATTTTGGAACATTTTGTTTTGTGAATCCAAAGGAAGAAAGGTAGGAGAAATCACCGATTCGAAGTGAACTTCGGTAACTTCCGACTATCCTATCGTTTGGCTTAAGTTTAGGAAAGTCCTAATACTTATTTAAATGTTTTGATCTTGCCGATTTTAATTAATTAGGGCTTATATTTGTATGATAAAATCAAACAAATAGCTTCAGAAGATGTGAGGGTTTATTGTCGTATCGGACGACTACCTCGGAATCCTAAGACCGGTTAGGGCTTAATTTGCAATGCAAATGCCTAACGAAGAGTTGAGGATTTATGTTGCACTAGGCAAGCTACCTCGAAGTCCTATGGCTTTGTTGTTTTAATTCTAAGAAGATTTTCTTGAAGTAGGTTCAAATTTTGCTGACGACGATGGCCGTGTTGCCCACCATGCCCCAAGTTCCTTGTTGTTGCGGAGGTTTAGTTTTAGAAATCATAAATCGGGAGATGAGAAAAATGTTTTGGTTTAGAGAAGTCTTAATTTCCAAGTGTTTTTTACGTTTTAATTAAAACAAATCTTAAAGTTGATTATAACGACACGGTTAAGATCCCACGGTTCCATCCTTCCGGCATCATTATTTTTATCGGATTCACTTAGTCCGGATGAATTTGCTAAACTCAATTGAATGAGTTCCACACTTTCATTTAGGCAGTAGGAAATCCCGTTAGCAACACGTAGGTTACATCATCAGAGGTATTCCCGATCATCCAACGGGACGTTTTAATTTAGTTGTAATTGTAGTTTTGTGTTACTGTTTGTGATTAAATTTTGAGTTGTTTTATATTTTGAAATGTTGTGGCGGTGAATTTTATCTTGCAATAACTTTTAACTTAATTTGGTTTCGGTTTTAGGGACTATCCTAAAGGTGTGGGTTTTCATGCAACTTGTTGTTTTATCATGCAAGAAAAATAAAGTACATTTGCAAGAAAGTAAATTGCAAGAAAGTAAATTGCAAGAAAGTAAATTGCAATAAAAATAAAAGCGTACTGGAGGGTCTTCCCGTCATCCCAAGCTGCACTTAAAACACAATTAGAATATTTAAGCAAGTTCCTAGTTAAAACTAAGGGAAGGGTTATGGTTTTCTACCAAATTCCTAATCACTATAGCTAGTCATTTCCTATGACGTCTAGGTTCTTTGTGTTTTGGTTTAAGGACGATTTTCTTCATCGAAAGAATAATCGAATTCGATTGTTCTTATAAATGTCCTATCATTTTGAGGAAGTGCTTAAGAAGGATCTTAAACATCTTTTCAATATTTCTAGGATTGTTTTAAGCCAAATGAATTTAATTATATAAATGAATCGGTCGTCCGAGGTTTTGAAGTTTTGTTAACTTGCTCGGTGAACTAGGACATTTGAATATCCTATGAGTGAAGTGACACTTCATTTAATGTTTTATTTAGGAGTTATAATAACTAAAGCTTTCAAGGGTAAATTAGTATTCAAATGATTTGATTTAAGTTAAAGAGTTTAAATTTGGAATAGTGTTCAAGTTGCTTTAAATTTATTTTCTTTCTGTTTTAGGTGATGTTGTATTTAATTCAATTTAATTTAATTTTAATTGAGTTTTAATTTAATTTAATTTGATTGAGTTTGATTTAATTTGATTTGATGTTTAATTAATTTGATTTGATTTAATTTTAATTTGATTATTTAATTTAATTTAATTCAATTATTTAATTTAATTTAATTTAATTTAATTGTTTAATTTAATTTAATTTAATTATTTAATTTAATTTAATTTAATTGTTTAATTTAATTTAATTTAATTTAATTGTTAAATTTAATTTAATTTTAATTTATCTTTAATTTACTTTATTTTTAATTTTAATTAAAATTTTAAAAGAGTTTAATAATTTAATTAAGTCTTTTAATGTTTCAAATTTGAGTTATAATTTTAATTAAGAGTTGAATATTAATGAGATAATTAATTTAGGGACTTTTTAAATTAAAGAATAAATCTCTTCCTAATAAATATCCCTTATTTTAATAATTCCAATTTATTATTCCTCCAAATTTAATCTATTATTTAATTAAAGTTTAATCATTTTAAAATTATTTAATGGGCTTCTACCCTTTAATTATTTAAATTTCAATCATCCAAATCAGATTAAGATCAAATATTTTACTTGTTGATTTTTTATTAAACCTAAAGTTTTAATTAAGGGTTAAAAGTTTAATTACCATTTTACCCCTTTAGCTTAATAATTTCATAACTCACTAAATTGAACTCAAATGAACTTGAAATTTTTATATGACTTCACTCATATGTCATTAAAGACATGAGAGGAGAAAATGTGATTTTTCTGTATTTAATTTATTTATATAATTATTTTTGGTGGAAAATAGAGATTTTCAAGGAAAATTTAATAACATGACCAAGTGAAAGTTTTTGTCCTTAAGAAAATTAGGGGACATTCCTAATGACCAGAGAAGCACTTGGACCAATTTTGGTGATTTTTTGAATTATATTATTTTTACTATAATTATTTTGAGTTTTGGAGTGTTAATTAATTTAAAAATAAAATAAATGTTGAAAAATGGATTTTATATTTTTCAAAAATCTCTCTGATATCAAGGAAACCAGAGAAGCAAATTTTGCAATTTTCTGTTTTTTCTATGATTTATTGTAATTATTTTAGTGAAAATGCTAGAAAATATATTTTTTTAATTTTAAAATTACCCTAGGGCTTTAAAATTTAATATCTCACTAAATAGACTTAGGAAAAATATGGGGTTTGTTCCTAAGTGATTAAAATTCAAAATATGACATTTTGGTGAATTTTATTATTTTTGTGATTTTTATTATTTTTTAATTATTAAAATATTAAAATATTATTAAAAATCAACTTTTTAGAAAATTGAAATTTTAATTTTCCTAGGTTTCCCTAATATCAGAGAGGCTCCAAAACCAATTTGGTGAATTTTTGAAAAGTATTTTAAAAGTTATGAATTTTTAAAGTTTAAAATGGCTAAGTGGCTTAATCAACCCAATTAGTGGGGCTAACCAAGTCCAATTGACCTCAAATTTTTATGATGGATTCCTCTGATCCTAAAGGTCAGTTGAGAATTGATTTCAAGTCAATTTGATGCATGGTTAACTCTAATTAATTGAAGACCTATTTTGAGTGTTTAAGCCAATTAGGGTTGTTTTAAATGAACTAAGTCAAAACCTATTTTTCCTAGGGTTCTCTGGTCATAAGCAACATCACCAAATTTTCCTAGAATTTATTTCACAACATGCTATTTATTGGAATTAAAATACTCAAAACAGTGACCTGAACTTGAAAAATCAAGAACTCTTCATAGGGATGGCCTCTGACTTTGGAAAATTCAGGGAATGTTCCCAAATTCAGAGGCTTCAAAAGCCCTATGGTCTCATGCCATGGTGAATTGTATGCATGCATGGAGAATTAAAACAATGCAGAGAGTAAATAAATTATAAAAAATAAAATATTTGATTAAATTAAATGATTTCTTTTCCACATTATTCTCCTCTGTTCACTGAGCAAGAGGGTATTTTTATTTTATTTTTATGATTTTCCTACACAGAGATATGAATTTTTGAAGTTTAGGGAATTAAATAAATAAGAAAATACCCTAATTTTCTATTTATCCACGCGGCGCCGGCGCATCCTCGGCGACTCCGAAAGGCCACGCGGCGCGCTCCCATTCGACGCCGCCACTCGAGTCGGCGGCACTGGGCCCCGCGGTTCTCGCACCGTTTCCTGGTCCGACGCCATCCCGAGCCGTTCGTCCGCGCGTGTATTGAATGGACGGCATCCGTTCATCGTCCCCAGTGTCCTCGCCGGTAGCCGTCCACACTAAATCCACTAATATCTCACTCGATACTCGATGGATTTTCATGTTCTTATGCTCTATGGATTCGTCTTGAAGAGACGAACACATCTATACGGCTAACATGCATTGAAACTAAGGCATTTGAAATGGAGAATCTCCGAAGCTCGGGATGGAGAGTTAGCTCATACCTTGGCTCGGAGAAGTGTGGCTTCGATCCGAGAGTTGTTGCACCTTCGATTGGGTCCCGACAAGCTCCGGATGAAGTCTCCTGGTCCGGGGAATTTTACGGATATGATTTCGACCAAGCCCGATCACAAAGCTTGGAGGCTGGAGAACCGGGTGGCTCGGAGATGGGGCTTTTGCTGGTGGACACCTTCCCTTGGTGCAGTGAAGGTGTAGAGCCAATCAATTTGAGAATTGGCTCACTGTGGAGAAGTGTCCTGGTTTTGGGTGGAATTTCGACTACGAAATTGAGCTTACGAGAGGAGAAATGGCAGGGGGATTTCACTGGGGATCAAGTGTTCTAAGAGTGGAGAAGGGTCTGGAACAATTTTGGCAGAGTTTTGGCAAGGTTTGTGCTTAGCTCTTCCCATGGCCGAGAGGGGTGGAGTTTAAATAGGAGAGGGTGGAGGGCCTCCCAGGGGGAGTTGAGGCATGGGATCAGCTGCTCTGGTGAGGAGAAGAACAGCCATGGTGGCCATTGGGCATGGGGCAACTCAGCAGGTGAGAATTCCAAGCTTGGGCTCACATGATGCTCTCGGGTGTGGTGTTTTCCGGCGATCCGGGCGGCTGGCCGGCAGGCATGGGTCACCATCTTGACCGGGGAGGTCGGGGCTTGGCAATTGTGAAGTCGATTGGGCTTGGACATGTGTAAAGTGTTTGGATTAAAATGGAATGGGGGAGAGGCCATTTTGGCTTGAAATTGGTCAACCCATTGGTTTGGGTTGGGTTCACCTCCCCATGGTCGGTCTTGGGCTGAGAAGATCAGTTAGGCTAGGCTGGTCGAGAGGTGGTGATGTCCTTATCCAAGAATATTTGGATTAAATCTTGGTTAAGGGGAGACATGCTTAAGGCTAATGACTTTTAGGAGATGGTTAAAGGACCTCCTCCTTTTGCCATTAATGGCATGGTCACATGCCAAACTTTCATGGCTTCATATGGCTTGTGAATGGCTCATCCTTGGCTCCATTTGGCTTGGGAAAAGGTTTGGTCGATTTCATGAAAATGGGTTTTAAGAATTTTGGATGTTTTGATGGAAATTTGTATGAAACTTGATTTGGAATAATTTGATGGTGAATTTAGGACTTAGGTAATGGATTTAATTAAGTGGATGACAAATGGAGATGTCATGTGGGCTTTAGGGTAGATTTGGGCTTTTGAATGTGGTGAAGTGGGCTTTTAGGAAAGTTTAAGGGAAATGGGCTTTTGATTTTAGGATGGGCATTTGGATAAAAAATTTTGTGAAGAACTTTGTCAAATAAATGTCATAATTGGTTTAGGGATGTTCTATGAAGGGCTTGGAATCAGTTTGATGTGATTTGGAGTTGAATTGGTTTGAATTTGGGTTTATTTGGTAAGTGGGCCTATGTAGGTCCAAGTGGGCCAAATTGGGCTAATGTTGGGCTAGAGTTGAAATAAATGTTGAGAAATGTTTATGGGGGTGTTAAGGAAGGTTTAGAAAAGATTTGGGGTTAATTGGAGTTGAATTGGGTTAGTTTGGGCTAAGTTTGGGTCATGGGTCCAAATTTGGGCTTTAAGGCCCAAAGTGAAATTGGATCCAAATGTCAATCAAATTGGACTTGGATTTGGTCTAGATTGGTATTGGGGATGTTGAATTGAAGTTTAGAATTGAATTGGACCAGAATTTGGGTCAATTGGATAGGTTTGTTTTAACATTGGGTTCACTTTGGGTTAAAATGGGTCAATTTGGGGGTTTTGACAAAAGTAGGGTAAATTGACAAAATTGTCCCATGGTGTAGTTGGACAAAATGAAATTGGGAATATTTAGGATTTTCTGGAATTTTCTGGGAATTTTTTGAATTTTTGGATTTTTAGGCCAAGAATGGTATTTTGGGTATTTGGAGGGTATTGGGGGGTATTTTTGGAATCTTTGGTATTTTTGGGTATGGATGATCAATTTGAGTGATGTGGAGATGTTTGGGATTGATTTTGGAAAATTTTGGGTAATTTGGAAATTTTGCAAAAATTTGGGTAATTTCGAGGTTTTGGGTAGGTTTAGTAGGTGTAGGGTCTCGGGGTCAAAAATTGAAAATTTGGGAAATTGAAGATTGGGTGAATTTAGGTGGAAAGAAATCATTTTGGTTGAGCCATGAAACCATTTCAAGCCCATATGAGCCATGAAAGGACTCATTTGAGGCATTCAGCTATGTTGTTCCTAACCCTCTTGCTCGAGGGCTTAGGGGTTAAGGACCATCCATGTGAATCACCCACATGAGTCGGGAGGTTAAGTTGGGTATGGGTGTAGTTTTAGGAGGTGTGTGGGAGTGTAGTGTGTAAGTGTAGTGTAAGTCGGCCCCTTCACTGAGACCGGGCCACCGGGGCGGTCCTAAGGCCGAAGAGTCCCATAGGAACTCATCCTTTAAACTTCCACATTTGATTTCGACCCTCGCGGGTGATTAGGGGTCTATAGTCGAGTTTGTGGAGTTTGCGGGAGTTTAGAAGTGGTTTGAATTTCTAAAAGGTGGGTCCCGATTCTAGTCCTCTAAGACGATCGAAGGAAAAGCCTGAAGGCTAGATCCTGAAATACTAAAGAGAGAGAGAAGACCTCATCGAAAATGAGGTCGACAAATGGACCCCGATAGGTGTGGTGAGTCGACGGAGCACACCGCGCGTATTGGTGTTGACCGCGAGCGATCAACAAAACCAACACGGATGTCCGAGTGACAAACATGGGACGAAGTAGAAGAGTTTCTGCTGGGGAGTGTCGAGTATATCTCCGGAGCCGGAGATTCTTGAACTCTCGGCGGGGAAAGGAAAAGGAGGTGAATCCCAAATCACATGATCTGGGGAATTTCGATTTAGATTTTATTTTGTTTTAGATTTTTATGTGTGAGTTTAGATTTCAACTTGGAGTTTTTTTTTAGATTGAAGTTTGTCAAAATTAATTTGAAGGATTTGATTTGAAATTAAAATTGGAGTTACGAGGTTTTAGATGTAACATCTCCAACCTCGAAAGAAAATTGAATTGATTAGATTGAATCGTTGCAATGAGAAGAGATCTCAGAGCAAAGTGGTGTTGGATATAAAATCCTTAACCTTAAGAGTTTGATTTTGATGTATTTCATTGCGATAGGGAAATGATCCTAAAGCGATACGGTCTCGGATGTAAAATCCTTAACCCGGGAATTCGATTTGATGTATTTCGGTGCAATAGGGAAAGAATCCTAAAGCAGTGCAGTCTTGGATGTAAAATCCTTGACCCAAAAGTTTGAATTTGATGTATTTCAGTGCAATAAGAAAAGGATTCTAAAGCAGTGCAGTCTTGGATGTAAAATCCTCGACCCAAAAAGGTTTGATTTGATGTATTTCAGTGCAATAGGAAAAGAATCCTAAAGCAGTGCGGTCTTGGATGTAAAATCCTCGACCCAAAAGGTTTGAATTTGATGTATTTCGGTGCGATAGGAAAAGGATCCTAAAGCGGTGCGATCTTGGATGTAAAATCCTCGACCCAAAAGTTTGAATTTTGATGTATTTCGGTGCGATAGGAAAAGAATCCTAAAGCGAGTGCGATCGTGGATGCAAAATCCTCGACCCAAAAGAGTTTGATTTTGATGTATTTCGGTGCGATAGGAAAAGGATCCTAAAGCGGTGCGGTCTTGGATGCAAAATCCTCGACCCAAAAGGTTTGAATTTTGATGTATTTCGGTGCTGATAGGAAAAGAATCCTAAAGCGGTGCGAGTCTTGGATGTAAAATCCTTGACCCAAAAGGTTTGATTTGATATTTGATTCGAGATCTGGAAGAAATTGAATTTTAATTTGATTGAGACTTGAAGCCTGGAAAGATTGAATTCGGAATTTTGGAAATTTGGAAGGATGAGTTTGAACTCGATTGAAATTTGATTTAAGATTTGATTTGAAATTTGGAAGATCAAGTTTGAAACTTGATCGAGATCGGATTTGGAATTTGATTGAGGATTTGATTTGAAATTTGTAAGGATGGAATTTGATTTTGAAGTTTGGAAGGATGGAATTTGAGATTTGTGTTGATTTCGTTTATCTTTTAATGGTTCAAATTTTATTTTATTGTTTATTTAATGTTCATGTGAACTTGGTGTTTGTCATTTTTCAGATTTTTTTTTCTAGAAAGTTTTCTTTTATTCTTTTTTTTTTTATTTCTTTTATGTTCTTTGTTCGAAGTTCATTTAACTTTAATGGCGTTTCCTAATCAATTTGCACAAAAGAGGTGAAGGCCAAAAACGTGACATGGTCACTTTCATTCCAATCATGTTGAAAATACATCATACGACTCGATCCGGAATATATTTCATACAATCCATGTAGACTCAAACGGATCTGTGTATGATCTTTGTTGATCCATCAAAAGAATCATCCGTCGAAAATCCATGTACTGAATAGTGAGGTACATGGTCGATAACATCACCTTCCAAGCCATCCTTGGCAAGGATGCTGACTGGATGTACGTTGGAGGTGTGATATTTCCCATGTAACTCACGACTCGTAAGGCGGAAGTTCTCTAGCTACGGGTCACAGTTGGAAATGGTAAGGTATCTTCTTGTCGTCCATCCTCACGAAAGTAGCTGAGATTCGCTCCATCGGCACCCACGGTATGCAATGCTTTGCGATATACGCTCCGTTACCTTGCGGTATCATGACGGAACCCACCGGTAAAGGTATCTTTCTCGGCCCTCGGAACTCACCGGGCTCGTTATCCGGAGGTCGGATCCGAACATGATGTTACACTCATTCAAGAAAGAGACCGTGCGAAAGGTCGACGAAGTCGTGGTGATCAATATGTGGGGGTATGCGGTCACCTTGTTTGTAGATGTTGATAATGCGGCTATTGGGTATGCAATCTGCTGGCGGTACCCTCCATGTTATCGATCTTTTTACCATTCTCTTGATAAGCGATGGCATCGGATCTACTTGCCCATGACGGAGTATTCCGGTGGGTTTCCCTTCCTATCTTCGACAAAGTTGTAGCGAGCATCCGCATTGTATTGTGATTCTTCCTTTCCACGGCATCCATCTCCGGGGTTCCGAGTATGTGTTTTCCCTCGGGCGGCTCGCTCGGCCCATTCTTTTCGGATCTCGGATACAATCCACGATTTCTTGTTGTTCATACTGCGAGAATACATCGGTGTGTAGCTCGAGGCCTTCTAGTATGTTGATTCTTCTTCCTTTAATTCTCTCGAAGTATTCGAAAGTTTTCTTTTCAACATTCGCATCCTCTCCGGCTCGTATTCCGGAATGATCCGAGATGGCGAGGCCTTGTGACATATTGTGGGATATATGGTTCAATCCCTTCACGTTCCCCCGCATACATCGGCTCCTCGGGGATGATGCACGTCGGGACATCCCCGGGGTTGCTTCCGCAACAAGGTCATGCACTGCTTGGTGGTTCTATCCGGTGGCGTGGTAGCCTTCTTCCTTCGATCTTCCGGAGATCTCCACGGTTCTTTTCGTTATTCTAGGAGGCGGCCTCCTTTCTTCGAGTTCTGGTGAGCCGGTGTCCTTGAAGTGTATGTGCTTGGCATTAGCAATTGTCTCGTCGCGGCGGTCCGCGGCTAGTTTTGTTAACATCTTACGGATACGGCGATTCTTATTTCTTCGTTGCGTGGTCGTGAGAGTAGCTCTCCGAACTTCTTGAATCTCCGCGGGCGTGGCGGCGGCAAGCTGCCCTCCGCCGTAGCGACTACGAACTTCATTTTCTTGTCTTCTTCGGTGTTTGCTTTTCTTTTCTTGTTGTTGGATTGGTGGCTTGGGCCACCCACTTTCATCATCTGTCCGTCCGGGCGGTTCTTCTCGGTTAGCTCGGGACCCGGTCACTTTCCTTGTACTTGTAGGCTCGCTGGTGCGAAATGCGAGTCGATCTCGATTATCGCTCCATCTTTCACCCTCTTTTCATCGAGTGCGAGGCTTACGCCATTCTTAAAGTTCAAGACCAACCGCCGGTTCGACATTTCCTGCGAAAAGACAAGGAAAAGGATCGGGGGTTGTACTTAAGAACAAGAACATTAAGAAAATGTTTATTAAAGATACATTTTTTATTATTCTTATATTTTAACGGGAATGAAGTAGGATAAGATCGGAAAAGGGACTTTGATTTGGAGAAGAAAACGAGGAAAACTTTATTATCATTTATTTATTTATTTTAGCACATTTTATTATTTTTGGGTTCGGACCCGATCACAAGTAATTACTTCGCCCGTGTTTCTTAGGGATGAAGAATTCATTCCTTCTAAACATCGGGTAGCGTAATACTTTTTCAAGTATCGTCCGTTGATCGGAAGCATATGTCGTTCTCACTGGCAATTCACTAGGCCGGTAGGAACCTCCCGAGTATCTTGCTTGACCACGAACGGTCCTTCCCAAGTGGGTTCAAATTTTCCTCCTATCTTGCGGTGTGCGAGAATAGGTCTCTTGAGAACGAGAACTAAGTCACCGACTTTGAAAGTTCTTGGGCGGACCGGTTTGTCATGAGCTTGAACCATCTTAGCTTGGTATAGTTCTAAGTTCTGTTGCTGCTGCAAGTCTTTTCCCTTCCAAGCTTTCTAATTCTTCGAGTCGTAGTCCGGCGTTTTCTTCGTCGTGATCTTGTTTGCAATTGCAATTCCGAGTGAAGGAAGCCTGAACCTCTAAAGGTAACACTTGCCTCGGACCCATACACCGGAGCGTAAGGTGTAGCTTGAGTAGGAGTTACGAAGGTTGTCCGGTAGGCCCATAAGGCTTCTAACAATTTCTCGTGCCAATTTCTCTTATTATCGTCCAAGGTTTTCTTTAAGATTTGAACGAGAGTTTTATTAAAAGCCTCGGCGAGGCCGTTTGCTCTTGGGTAGTAAATTGTTGAGTATCGCCGGTCGATTCCGTGTCTCACGACAAAATTGTTGATTTGTGTGCTTCGAATGCGACCCATTATCCGAGATGATCTGCGCGGCACTCCGAAACGGTAGACAACTTGGTTCTTGAAAAGCTGCAGCACGTGGTGTGCTTTCACTTCTCCAAGTGGGCTGCTGCCCACTTGGAAAAGTAATCGTAGCCGCAAGAATGAAGCGATGTCCTTTTGAAGATGGTGGTTCTATCGGACCCACTATATCCGGTGCCCCGACATTCGAATGGCCGCGACGCAATTGTCGGGTGCGGCACATTTGGAGGTTGGTGTAGAACCACTCCGTGCACTTGGCATTGGTGACGGCTCTTGGCGATTTTCATGCGGTCGGTCATCATCGAGGGCCGAGTAGTACCCTAGTCTTTTAATTTTCATCTTCATTTTTGGACCCGTCGGTGAGCGCCACGGAGTCCCGAATGCACCTCTTTAACAATTTCACGGGCCTCGGACCAGCTTAGGCACCTTAGCCACATTTGATCGAAAGACCTTACGTATAATGTGTTGTTTATTAATGCGTAAGACGAGTTCTTTTCTTGATGCGATGGGCCGGCGACCTATCGTCCAGTAGCTTTCTGTTTGCGGGTAGTCATCAATGGCTATCGCCGATCTTCTGTGTTTTCTACATCACTGCTTGCAATTGATTCTTTTTCTTTTGTTGATTTGTGTATTGTGTCTATGTCGAGTCGTGATAGGACTGACGTCCGTGAGCGACACTTCCATCGATTCATCTTGCAAACGAGCAAATTCTTTTGCGAGACGGACTAAAGCATCTCGCTAAAGCATTCTCTTTTCTAGGAATTTTGTAGATTGTCACATTTGGAATCCGTTCAGCAATTTGTATGGCATACTTGGAAGTATTGTTCGAGTCTTGGCTTTAGAATTTTGTCTTGTCCAGTGATCTGTTGAATGATTAACTGTGAATCCCCGTAGATGTTGATGTCCGTTATCCCCAGTTTGAATGGTTAATTCCAATCCCGTTATGAGGGCTTCGTATTCGCTTCGTTGTTTGTACACGGTTACGTCAGTGGTAGGAGTATCTTAACATCCCCGCTCCGGTGTTATAAAGATTAGCCCGATTCCTGCCTTACCGGGCACTTATCACTTGCGATTCTTCGTCTTTGTGTGCTGAAGATGCTCCGTCGAAATATAATTCCCAACGTCGATCGTCGAGGTCTTCTAGGTTCATTATTTGTTCATCCGGCGGATCGTCGTTGAGAGGAGATTCGGCCGCAAAGGGTGTCTTGCGAGGAAGTCTGCTAAGACTTGTCCCTTTACGGCACGCGGAGGCACGAAAGTTATATCGAATTGCGATAATATCATTGACCATCGGCAAGTCCGTCGGAAAGTGTTGGACGAGTCATCAAGTATTGCGATGGATTAAACTTCGAAATCAAGTTGACCTTATGAGAAAGCATGTAGTGCTCGAGCTTTTGAGCGGCGAAGATCGGGGCCAAACAATGCTTTTCAATTGCGGGATACCTTACTTCCGTCGGAAGTAAACAACGGCTTAAGTAGTAAAGAGCATTTTCTTTACCCTCATCATTGACACTAGGCTAACGAGGGCTCCGAGAGAGTCATCTAAAGCCGCGGTGTAAAGTATCGACGGTCTACCCGAGGCTCAGAGCTGCTAAGACGGGAGGTGTCATTAAATATTGTTTAATGTCTTCGAAGGCCTTACGGCATTTCTCTTCCCAAATAAATTTGGCGTCCTTTTTAACTAGTGCTGAGAAAGGTCGACACCTACCGACGAGTTTGAGATAAAGCGTCGAAGATATGCCAACTTCCTTGAAAAGATCGTAGTTATTTTAAGGTTTTGGGAGGCGGCATTTCTAAGATGGCTTTAATCTTCTCCGGGTCGATTTCAATTCCACGATGTCGGACAACGAATCCTAAGAATTTCCGGAGGTGACGCCGAAGGCGCATTTTAAGGGATTCATCTTAAGGTTAAATTGTCTTAATCGTTCGAAAACAATTCTCAAATCATACGAGTGGTTTTCCTTTACTTTGCTTTTGATGACGACATCGTCCACGTAGCACTCGACTTGATTGTGGATGAGATCATCAAAAATTCTTGTCATTGCTCTTTGGTAAGTTGCTCTCGCGTTCTTCGATCCGAATGGCATCCTTTGTGTAGCAAAATACTCCGATCGGCGTTACGAATGCTGTAAGCTTTTCATCTTACGGAGCCATTTTTATCTGGTTGTATCCACGAAGATCCATCCATGAATGAGAATATTTCATGTGTCGAAGCAATATCGATCATCGGTTACGGAATTGGTAGAGGGAATTCATCTTTTGGACATGCCTTGTTTAAATCTGCGAAGTCCACACAAATTCGATCGACCATTCTTCTTTCGACTGGCACCACATTGGCTAACCTGGTCGGGTATTGTTCTTCACGGACAAATTTAGCGTCTATTAGCTTTTTAACTTCGGTATGACTTGTTGTTCGATTTCTAGACGCATTCTTCGGGACCTTGTCACGTGGAGCGAAGTAGGATCCACTCCTAGCTTATGGACTGCAACCTGCGGGGCTAATCCGGCATTTCATCGTAGTTCCAAGCAAAACGGTCTTTAAATTCCATTAATAACTTGATTATTTCTTCGAGTCTTCTTTATTGAGTAAGGAGCTAACAAAGGTAGGTCCTAGGCTCTTTGCTTAGTACCTAAGTTAACTTCAGTTAACTCATCTATTGTGGATTTAATTTCTTCTTCGAATTCCGGTGGAGCGTCTCCGATTTGTAAATCTTCGAGTTCGTCCGTAGTTTCCATGCGGTTTTCATTGGACTTGCAAGTGACAACCAAGCAAAATTCGGTATCGTCAGTCGACCCTACTGTGTCTGAATCCGAGTCCATACTTTGAATTGGGTGGACGACCGGAGTTATTCCATAACTTTTCAAAATGTTGTGATTGGCCTTTTGTCCATTGTCGAGGTAAGAAACCACGTTGAATTAAATTTTGAACACGGGGAGAGTACCACTCGAAAGGTAATTCCATTAATTCGATGAAGTGACATCTTCGAATTGTACATTATTTTCAGTTTTGGAGGAAGAAGCACCACGGTAGAATTTGATTGGCCTTGCACCGTCATTACGTACCTCTTTGACCTCCATACCCTCGATCTTATTAGAATGGATCGGAGTTAGGGTCATAGTATGTACGTAGTGGTTAATCTTCTCGTACATTGATTTGTATTCTTCGTTCTTTTCATCTTCGAGGGGAATCTTGTATTGCGGCTTCTTTCGACTTATTGTTGCTGCTTCTTGCTTGATTTCTTTTTCCTCTTCGAACTATCTTCCCGATCAACATTGATGGTCTGGTTTCTTCGTCCAGTTGTCCTAGTGTCTCTACCACGGCCTCGTCCCCGGCCTCGACCTCGGATGCGAGTTGTGGAGAAACCTTCACCATCTCGCCGGAAGGGAGTGGTGAGTGACTGTTGGACTAGAACTTCAGATTCTTCATTGTCTCGAACTTTCTTTGCTTCATTTGTTACGGTATCTCTGGAGAAGATTGTTTTCTTCGGTGGTGCATAATAAGCTGCATCTTCATGGATTCCAATTTCATGTACGGAGAATGGTTGCAAGTCACCTTTGATGCACTTGTTCCCCTCCATCGTAGTACTTGATGCATCGATGTAGAGATGATGGTACCATCCCGTTTTCATGTATCCATGGTCGGCCCGACAAAGCGTTGAACGACGTTTCGAATCGATTATGTGAAATTTTGCGGTTGTCTTTGCTAAGTCACCGGTCTTCATCGATAGCGTTATTGACCCGAGGGCTCTTTCTCCTTTACGGTTGAATCCTCTTAATAACATTTTGTCGGCCTCGAGCTCGCGAGCATCAATTTCCAAGTATGCTTAGTGTTCGAAGACTCATTATATTGATTGATGCTCCTGGATCCACCAAAACTGCGGAGAGCGTAAACTTCTCGATTGTAGCCGAAATGTACAACGGTCGGTTGTGATCTCGCATCCCAAGTAGTAGGTCATTGTCCGTGAAGGTAACACCTCGTTGTTCCTTTAACGAGCAAACCTCATCTAAGGAATCTCCGGCCATTTGAGCTAAGCGAATTTCCGGATCGAAGTAAGGCCTTGATCAAAGCTTCCCTCATCTCCTTTGATAAGATGAGAGCATCGTAAATGCTCAGTTTGGCCGGTAGTTTCCTAAGATGGGCTAGCACGTTGTAGTCCACTTTGTTTCCATGCGTCTCGGCTTCTTCTCGAACGAGTATGTCTTCGTCGGGGTTGGTTCTTCTTGAACGACCACCGCTTTCCTTTGTCTTTTGGACCCATTCTTGGAGGTAGAACTTTTCCACTTCTTAGGTTGACTTCGTAATTTCTTCGAATCTAGTGTTGAGTTTGTCGGTGTCTCCTCCCGAATCGGAATGAGCAGCTCTTACGGATTATCTTCCAAATGCGAAGGCTCTAACTCTATCGTAGCGGAGCTCCTCGAAACTCACGAGATAGATCCGTTGCTTGTTGAACTCTCGTAGCCTCCTTGATGGACGTCTTCTTCGTCATTTTGATCGTCGAGATCTTGTATGATTTGAGAATTGTTGTTGGTATCGAAATCGACGCCGGATTGTCGCTAGTTACGTAATCGTTAGAAACGATCGAAAACGTAGCCAACGCCATCACCCTTATCATTATATGATCCCACCGAAGTGAGCGGATAATCATACAAAATCGGAGGTTCGAGGGATTTCTCCCCGAATCGAAACAACTATCCTAGGATAAGCGGCCCCTAGTCTAGCCTTAGGAATCTCGGTCCCCTCTTCTTCGTCGATTTTCTTCTTCTCTTCGATTGTCTCCTGTCGAGGTGGCTCTTCCATCGCGAGTGATAGTACCGGCTCAACGGGTCTCGAACTCGAATTGAAGCTCGCACCGAAGCGGTTCGGATGTTGTCTAAAATCTTCTTCGAAGATCTCGTCCGAGGCGGTGGTCCATCCATCGTCGGTTGCATAGGGATGCTATCGGAATGACGGGATCGGTTGAGATAACATTGACGGAACCTCCTTTACGGGGTTCCTTCATGTACTCCTTCGGGATTGTTATATTTCCTTTCAGAAGGTTGTCATTGAGCCGACTTTTAAAGGTAATGCGAGTCTTCATCTTGTGCCCAAGCATCCAGATGGTAGGGGCAAAAGTTGGGATCACCTTTCTTGTTGACTTCCTGCGGTCTTTTGGGCTCGGCGAGTGGAAATCCGGAGTTTTCATTAAGCTACGGAACATCTTTGAGTGCTTGCTTCATTCTTGAACGGATATTCTCCGCTCGAAGCTCCCTCGATGTACGTTGCGGACGAGACGGTTGTTCATCTTGCGGAGACGGCGATGCGCTGGACCGGGGTTCTTGGTAATTTTGTTGTGGTTCTTTGCGGCCGTTACGGTGGTATTTGCATCGGTTGCTTGCCTTTGTCAATGCTTGCAGCGACCCGGATTTCTTTTCGAAAGTCTTCACCGAGCCTACGCTTGTCCAGTCTTGTCGGCAAAACTTAATTGCTTCGCCTCTTCTTGCAAGCTTCCGGCCTTGCTTAACAACTTCTCAAAAGTCTTAATAGTGAATCCCTTGAGGAGAAGTGCTATCGGGCCGTGAATGCTTTTAAGCAAGATGCCGGCCGCATGTTGTTCTTGCGGTTGTGGTTCACACTTCATGCTTAAATTTCTCCATCGAAGTATGTAATCCACTAGAGTTTCATTCGGCCTTTGTTTCTCTACCACTAAATCACCTATAGTGATGTGGTGTCGAGCTCCGACAAATCGCTTAATGAAGAGGCTCTCTAGCTACGAGAATGTCTTCACGGATCCGTTGGGTAATCACGCATACCGGTCGAAGGCGATCCACGACGGACTGCTAACGAACGCGTCGGAAGAGTAGCGCATCGCTCCCGCCGGCATTGCAACAAGCGGCACGAAAGTGTGCAACATCTTGTCGGGGGTTCCCGGTTCCGTCGAAGGTCTTAAACGAGAGGTGGTACGAAGCCTTTCGGGTATTGGACGGCGTCGAATTCTTCGGGTAAGGTCTGCCCGTCCGAATGGATGTCCGTTCTTCGATTGTGCTTAAGGCTTCTCGCACTCGTTGCTCTACCGAGTTCTTGATATCCTTTTCGGGGATCATACTTTGTGTTGTATCCTTTTCGAGTGGTCATCCCCATTGACGGATGTAATCTCCTTCCCTCCGTCTACGATGTGAATGACTTCGGGGGTGTCTCTCTATGTGGTTGTACTTGACTTTGGAGAGTGGCCGAGCTATGGCCATCTCTTCCATCCTCTTCGCCATTTGAGCGATCGTGTCGTCCTTTTCCTGAAGGCTGTCTCTTCATCGGTTCGGCTCCTCTCTTCTGCGTGCTGCGAGAGCACCTTGAGAAGATGATGAAGCTCGTGTCTCAACCATGTTGATTTCGCATATTCGTTGTCCATGAATTCCGATGAGTCGATCTCATCTCCGAACTTTTCTTCTCTTTCTTTTGCCAACCGTCGGATGTCGGTTCTCGGCTTTTCCATGGCATCTTCTAGCGGAGCTTTCGTGTATCTTTGTGGTTGTCGTGCGATGGTTGCCGGGTCCTTTTTCACGAGTCCCCTTCATCGCGGTGGCGCTTTCTTCGGATTCGAAGCCTCCTGGCGAGACTTTCTCTCTCGTCTGCTTGTTTCGATCTCAGCTGCCCGTAGTGGGACGCCGCACCATCCTTCAGCGGCGGAAGGTCTAGGACCGGATGGTGCGGTGGCCGAATGCTTGGAAGGTGGTATCCTCCCTAGTCTGTAATCCCGATACTACGACGGGCGGGCTAGCCTTCATTCTCTTGCTTGGCTTTTCCATCATGACGGCGGGCTCTACTCGAGGCCGAGACGGGATTTGAGCGGCACCGATCACATCCTTCGTAGAATTTCCGACACGGGCGGTTTTCCTTCTTTCTTGGCTTTTACTACCAAAGTTTGCGGTCGAACGAAACGGCGTAGTTCTAGTTCTTTTCTTGCGGCTATCGTTGTAGTATGCGAGTCGAGGTAATGTGGCGACAATCTTGTGGACATTCTCCTCATCCTCTGCGGCGGAGAGGGGATGGAACTGCTTCCTCCCAAAAGTGGTATGTAGTCGGGCGAGTGGTGTATATTACGGTAGCGGTGTATATTACGGCAACTGCGGAATTTCCTCGGGAAGGCGATCTCGGCGGCTACGGCCTCTACTGGCGATCCTTCATTTCTATTTCTTCTTTGGGTCTTTGTCGGCGAAGGAATCTTCGAAGCTGGACCCGATTTCGAAGACGGAAGGTCTTACGGGAAGATCCGTACCCTCCGCGGTAATAGGTTTATCATAGTTACGGATTCCTTTCCCCTTTGATATGGCGAAGTCGGGGTAGGTGCAGAAACAACTAGACCGATGGGGGTAGTGAGAACGGTCCTCCTGCGGACGGCGGTACTCCTCCTAGTCGGGACCCTTTGCGGGGGAGGAAACTCTTGGGTCGACCTAAGGTTGAACTCGAGCGGTGGTTCCTCGGCTTCGGATACCTTGTTCGTTGGTGCAAGAGGGAGACGTCGGTGACCTTGACGTTCGTGTTTTCGAATCCATGTCCGAATCGGATGACCCCATTGTCGGGCGGCTCATCCTTATAGACGGCGAAGTCAGTCCGTTGGTGAAGGAGAAAATCGGTTTCGGGGCTTCCATTTCTGCAAGGTAGACTGCGGTTGTCGGTCCCGAGTTATGCTTCTTCTCTTCGGGACGAAAAGAAAGGAATTGAAAAGAGTCCGAACTCATTCTTTGTTCATGTATTTATAAAAAAGAATCATTTGTTAAAAGAATCACTTATTAGAGGGTTTGTTTATTTAGAACGGAATGTTCGAAGGTGTAGAGAAGGTAAGGAATCCGATTCGGAAAGGAAAAGAAAGTCTTAAGCAAGACTTCCCGACTCGAAGGATCACTCCTAAGCTAACACCTATCGAGGTCCACCCCGCCTCGGAAATGAGGTAAAAGGATCTCGGAACCTCTCTGTTTAGGGGTGTCTAAGCGGTGGCTCCTAAATCCGAGAGAATGTTGGTATACTTGTTCGAGATAGAAATGAACATAGTATTCCAACGGAAAGAAGAGTAGTTTGATCCATTAGGGACATGGATACACTACTAGATTTTTGAAAGCGAAATTATTTGATTATAATGGAGAGAGGAATAGTCCCACGTGAGTCGCCGGAAATATGTCGGCATATTTTTAGGTTGTATTGTATTTTAAAAGGGGGTCGCCTAACAGAAGTTATCGGCGAATTTAAATTTTAAATTTGATTTAAATATATATATAATTTAGAAAGTAGTATTTGGCTTTGAAAATAATTTTTAAATTTGAAAGTTTTAAGATATGAGATTAAACCGATCTCGCATCCCAGAATAGTTTATATAAACGAGCACCGCACCACAAATCGTGTATACATCCACTAAGGATAGACACAGCACTTGATGGTGGGGCTCGATCAAATAAACTAGAAGTTTTGTGACATCCGTTTGGTACGCGAACCAATTTTATAAGCCGAACAAATTCCACGCTTAATATGAAAGTATCGAAACGGGGTTTATATTACACAGGTTCTTTAAAATTCCATATAAGGGCGAGCCACATAGTTAATTACATCTTAAGTGACGGGAATCACCTAAGAAAACTCTCGATAATAATCGATAACTACTGCTTTCAAGAATTTCAAAGTTTAAGGTTTTCGAAGATTGAATTTTGGAATTTCGATAGGGAATGGATCGAATTTTGGAACATTTTGTTTTGTGAATCGAAAGGAAGAAAGGTAGGAGAAATCAACGATTCGAAGTGAACTTCGGTAATTTCCGACTATCCTATCGTTTGGCTTAAGTTTAGGAAAGTCCTAATACTTATTTAAATGTTTTGATCTTGCCGATTTTAATTAATTAGGGCTTATATTTGTATGATAAAATCGAAGCAAATAGCACTAGAAGATGTGAGGGTTTATTGTCGTATCGGACGACTACCTCGGAATCCTAAGGCCGGTTAGGGCTTAATTTGCAATGCAAATGCCTAACGAAGAGTTGAGGATTTATGTTGCACTAGGCGAGCTACCTCGAAGTCCTATGGCTTTGTTGTTTTAATTCTAAGAAGATTTTGCTTTGAAGTAGGTTCGAGTTTTGTCGACGACGATGGCGTCTGTGCCCACCATGCTCCAAGTTCCTTGTTGTTGCGAGAGGTTTAGTTTTAGAAATCATAAATCGGGAGATGAGAAAAATGTTTTGGTTTAGAGAAGTCTTAAGTTCCAAGTGTTTTTTACGTTTTAATTAAAACAAATCTTAAAGTTGATTATAACGACACAGGTTAAGATCCCGCGGTTCCATCCTTAGGCATCATTATTTTTATCGGATTCACTTAGTCCGGATGAATTTGCTAAACTCAATTGAATGAGTTCCACACTTTCATTTAGACCGTGGGAAATCCCGTTAGCAACACGTAGGTTACATCATCAGAGGTATTCCGATCATCCGACGGGACGTTTTAATTTAGTTGTAATTGTAGTTTTGTGTTACGTTTGTGATTAAATTTTGAGTTGTTTTATATTTTGAAATGTTGTGGCGGTGAATTTTATCTTGCGATGACTTTTAACTTAATTTGGTTTCGGTTTTAGGGACTTATCCTAAAGGTGTGGGTTTTCATGCTATTGTTGTTTTATCATGCGAGAAAAATAAAGTACATTTGCGAGAAAGTAAATTGCAGAAAGTAAATTGCAAGAAAGTAAATTGCAATAAAAATAAAAGCGTACTGGAGGGTCTTCCCGTCATCCCAGTGCACTTAAAACACGATTAGAATATTTAAGCGAGTTCCTAGGTAAAAGCTAAGGGAAGGGTTATGGTTTTCTACCGAATTCCTAATCCATAGCTAGTCGTTTCTATGACGTACTAGGTTCTTTGTGTTTTGGTTTAAGGACGATTTTCTTCATCGAAAGAATAATCGAATTCGATTGTTCTTATAAATGTCCTATCATATTGAGGAAGTGCTTAAGAAGGATCTTAAACATCTTTTCAATATTTCTAGGATTGTTTTAAGCCCGAAATGAATTTAATTATATAAATGAATCGGTCGTCAGAGGTTTTGAGTTTTGTTAACTTGCTCGGTGAACTAGGACATTTGAATATCCTATGAGTGAAGTGACACTTCATTTAATGTTTTATTTATGAGTTATAATAACTAAAGCTTTCGAGGGTAAATTAGTATTCGAATGATTTGATTTAAGTTAAAGAGTTTAAATTTGGAATAGTGTTGAGTTGCTTTAAATTTATTTTCTTTAGTTTTAGGTGATGTTGTATTTAATTCGATTTAATTTAATTTTAATTGAGTTTTAATTTAATTTAATTTGATTGAGTTTGATTTAATTTGATTTGATGTTTAATTAATTTGATTTGATTTAATTTTAATTTGATTATTTAATTTAATTTAATTCAATTATTTAATTTAATTTAATTTAATTTAATTGTTTAATTTAATTTAATGTAATTATTTAATTTAATTTAATTTAATTGTTTAATTTAATTTAATTTAATTTAATTGTTAAATTTAATTTAATTTTAATTTATCTTTAATTTACTTTATTTTTAATTTTAATTAAAATTTTAAAAGAGTTTAATAATTTAATTAAGTCTTTTAATGTTTCAAATTTGAGTTATCATTTTAATTAAGAGTTGAATATTAATGAGATAATTAATTTAGGGACTTTTTAAATTAAAGAATAAATCTCTTCCTAATAAATATCCCTTATTTTAATAATTCCAATTTATTATTCCTCAAATTTAGTCTATTATTTAATTAAAGTTTAATCATTTTAAATTATTTAATGGGTTTCTACCCTTTAATTATTTAAATTTCAATCATCAAATCAGATTAAGATCAAATATTTTACTTGTTGATTTTTTATTAAACCTAAAGTTTTAATTAAGGGTTAAAAGTTTAATTACCATTTTACCCCTTTAGCTTAATAATTTCATAACTCACTAAATTGAACTCAAATGAACTTGAAATTTTTATGTGACTTCACTCATATGTCATTAAAGACATGAGAGGAGAAAATGTGATTTTTCTGTATTTAATTTATTTATATAATTATTTTTGGTGGAAAATAGAGATTTTCAAGGAAAATTTAATAACATGACCAAGGGAAAGTTTCTGTCCTTAAGAAAATTAGGGGACATTCCTAATGACCAGAGAAGCACTTGTACCAATTTTGGTGATTTTTTGAATTATATTATTTTTATTATAATTATTTTGAGTTTTGGAGTGTTAATTAATTTAAAAATAAAATAAATGTTGAAAAATGGATTTTATATTTTTCAAAAATCTCTCTGATATCAAGGAAACCAGAGAAGCAAATTTTGCAATTTTCTGATTTTTCTATGATTTATTGTAATTATTTTAGTGAAAATGCTAGAAAATACATTTTTTTAATTTTAAAATTACCCTAGGGCTTTAAAATTTAATATCTCACTAAATAGACTTAGGAAAAATATGGGGTTTGTTCCTAAGTGATTAAAATTCAAAATATGACATTTTGGTGAATTTTATTATTTTTGTGATTTTTATTATTTTTTAATTATTAAAATATTAAAATATTATTAAAAATCAACTTTTTTAGAAAATTAAAATTTTAATTTTCCTAGGTTTCCCTAATATCAGAGAGGCTCCAAAACCAATTTGGTGAATTTTTGAAAAGTATTTTAAAAGTTATGAATTTTTAAAGTTTAAAATGGCTAAGTGGCTTAATCAACCCGATTAGTGGGGCTAACCGAAGTCAATTGACCTCAAATTTTTATGATGGATTCCTCTGATCCTAAAGGTCAGTGGAGAATTGATTTCAAGTCAATTTGATGCATGGTTAACTCTAATTAATTGAAGACCTATTTTGAGTGTTTAAGCCGATTAGGGTTGTTTTAAATGAACTAAGTCAAAACTCTATTTTTCCTAGGGTTCTCCGGTCATAAGCAACATCACCAAATTTTCCTAGAATTTATTTCACAACATGCTATTTACTGGAATTAAAATACTCAAAACGAGTGACCTGAACTTGAAAAATCGAGAACTCTTCATAGGGATGGCCTACGACTTTGGAAAATTCGGGGAATGTTCCCAAATTCGAGAGGCTTGAAAGCCCTATGGTCTCATGCCATGGTGAATTGTATGCATGCATGGAGAATTAAAACAATGCGGAGAGTAAATAAATTATAAAAAATAAAATATTTGATTAAATTAAATGATTTCTTTTCACATTATTCTCCTCACGTTCCACTGAGCAAGAGGGTATTTTTATTTTATTTTTATGATTTTCCTACACGAGAGATATGAATTTTTGAAGTTTAGGTAATTAAATAAATAAGAAAATACCCTAATTTTCTATTTATCCACGCGGCGCCGGCGCATCCTCGGCGACTCCGAGAGGCGCGCGGCGCGCTCCCATTCGACGCCGCCACTTGAGTCGGCAGCACTGGGCCCCGCGGTTCTCGCACCGTTTCCTGAGTCCGACGCCATCCGAGCGGTTCGTCCGCGCGTGTATTGAATGGACGGCATCCGTTCATCGTCCCCAGTGTCCTCACTCGATAGCCGTCCACACTAAATCCCTAATATCTCACTCGATACTCGATGGATTTTCATGTTCTTATGCTCTATGGATTCGTCTTGAAGAGACGAACACATCTATACGGCTAACATGCATTGAAACTAAGGCATTTGAAATGGAGAATCTCCGGAAGCTCGGGATGGAGAGTTAGCTCATGCCTTGGCTCGGAGAAGTGTGGCTTCAATCCGAGAGTTGTTGCACCTTCGATTGGGTCCCAGCGAGCTCCGGATGAAGTCTCTGATGCAGGGAATTGTCTGGATATGATTTCGACCAAGCTCAGATCACAAAGCTTGGAGGGTGGAGCAAGCTGGGTGGCTCTGGAGATGGGGCTTTCTGTGGTGGACACCTTCCCTTGGTACGGTGAAGGTGTAGAGCCAATCGATTTGAGAATTGGCTCATCGTGGAGAAGTGTCCTGGTTTTGGGTGGAATTTCGGCTACGAAATTGAGCTTACGGAGGAGAAATGACGGGGGATTTCACCGGGGATCGAGTGTTCTAAGAGTGGAGAAGGGTCTGGAACAATTTTGGCGAGTTTTGGCAAGGTTTGTGCTTAGCTCTTCCCATGGCCGAGAGGGTGGAGTTTAAATAGGAGAGGGTGGAGGGCCTCCGGGGGAGTTGAGGCATGGGATCGAGCTGCTACGGTGAGGAGAAGAACGGCCATGGTGGCCATTGGGCATGGGGCAACTCGGCAGGTGAGAATTCCAAGCTTGGGCTCACATGATGCTCTCGGGTGTGGTGTTTTCCGGCGATCCGGGCGGGCTGGCCGCGGGCATGGGTCACCATCTTGACCGGGGAGGTCGGGGCTTGGCAATGGTGAAGTCGATTGGGCTTGGACATGTGTAAAGTGTTTGGATTAAAATGGAATGGGGGAGAGGCCATTTTGGCTTGGAAATTGGTCAACCCATTGGTTTGGGTTGGGTTCACCTCCCCATGAGCTGGTCTTGGGGCTGAGAAGATCAGTTAGGCTAGTCGGTCGAGAGGTGGTGATGTCCTTATCCAAGAATATTTGGATTAAATCTTGGTTAAGGGGAGACATGCTTAAAGGTCTAATGACTTTTAGGAGATGGTTAAAGGACCTCCTCCTTTTGCCATTAATGGCATGGTCACATGCCAAACTTTCATGGCTTCATATGGCTTGTGAATGGCTCAATCCTTGGCTCAATTTGGCTTGGGAAAAGGTTTGGTCGATTTCATGAAAATGGGTTTTAAGAATTTTGGATGTTTTGATGGAAATTTGTATGAAACTTGATTTGGAATAATTTGATGGTGAATTTAGGACTTAGGTAATGGATTTAATTAAGTGGATGACAAATGGAGATGTCATGTGGGCTTTAGGGTAGATTTGGGCTTTTGAATGTGGTGAAGTGGGCTTTTAGGAAAGTTTAAGGGAAATGGGCTTTTGATTTTAGGATGGGCATTTGGATAAAAAATTTTGTGAAGAACTTTGTCAAATAAATGTCATAATTGGTTTAGGGATGTTCTATGAAGGGCTTGGAATCGGTTTGATGTGATTTGGAGTTGAATTGGTTTGAATTTGGGTTTATTTGGTAAGTGGGCCTATGTAGGTCAAGTGGGCCAAGTGGGCTAATGTTGGGCTAGAGTTGAAATAAATGTTGAGAAATGTTTATGGGGGTGTTAAGGAAGGTTTAGAAAAGATTTGGGGTTAATTGGAGTTGAATTGGGTTAGTTTGGGCTAAGTTTGGGTCATGGGTCCAAATTTGGGCTTTAAGGCCCAAAGTGAAATTGGATCCAAATGTCAATCAAATTGGACTTGGATTTGGTCTAGATTGGTATTGGGGATGTTGAATTGAAGTTTAGAATTGAATTGGACCAGAATGTGGGTCAATTGGATAGGTTTGTTTTAACATTGGGTTCACTTTGGGTTAAAATGGGTCAATTTGGGGGTTTTGACAAAAGTAGGGTAAATTGACAAAATTGGCCCATGGTGTAGTTGGACAAAATGAAATTGGGAATATTTAGGATTTTCTGGAATTTTCTGGGAATTTTTTGAATTTTTGGATTTTTAGGCAAGAAGGGTATTTTGGGTATTTGGAGGGTATTGGGGGGTATTTTTGGAATCTTTGGTATTTTTGGGTATGGATGATCAATTTGAGTGATGTGGAGATGTTTGGGATTGATTTTGGAAAATTTTGGGTAATTTGGAAATTTTGCGAAAATTTAGGTAATTTGAGGGTTTTGGGTAGGTTTAGTAGGTGTAGGGTCTCGGGGGTCAAAAATTGAAAATTTGGGAAATTGAAGACTGGGTGAATTTAGGTGGAAATAAATCATTTTGGTTGAGCCATGAAACCATTTCAAGCCCATATGAGCCATGAAAGGACTCATTTGAGGCATTATTTATGTTGTTCCTAACCCTCTTGCTGAGGGCTTGGGGTTAAGGACCATCCATGTGAATCACCCACATGAGTCGGGAGGTTAAGTTGGGTATGGGTGTAGTTTTAGGAGGTGTGTGGGAGTGTAGTGTGTAAGCCCATATATATCAATGAACAAAAGAAAAAGAAGAGATTGACACAATCCGATGTCCCTGATGAAAGTAAATCGCCTGGCATTCTATCACACTATGTATGTGGGACAAGGAATCCAAACTTCATCGGAGTTATTCGAACATGAAAAATTTAATTACATAATACATTTTTATGTATTCGGAACCTATTTTTGAATTGATGGGTTATTATTCTCTTCTTCTTTATAGCTTTACTTTCCTTTAGACTAGATAATTAGGACACCAAATCAGATAACTAAATAATGGCTATATCAAATTTAGTTTAAGATTCAAATGATGATAAGCATGACTCCATGATTTTGATCATGACATTCCATGCTAGGATTGATGAGCTACCTACCAAGAGTTGTTCGTGCAAGTTACATAATGTATATTATCATCTCTTCCATCGAGCTCATGTTACTCATCTAATGAGGGGACTAGAACAATTTTGTGAACTTTTGACTAACTTAATAGTAGAGGGTCCAAGCTAAAATTGCATAAGTGATGAGTTATCGAATTAATTGATAATAGAGGGTCCCAGCCTACCCATTTGCTTGAGCAAGACCGAAGCAGAGGCTGCATTTTCCAATCCCTTAATTTGTCATCGACTCCCAATAGTTGTATTCAAAAGAGGCCGGCCAAAAACTGGCAATACCATCCGTTACATCTCTAAAAGCGAATATGCTAAGAGATTTCTCGCTCGATGACAAAATAATATGTAGGTCATAAAAGTCGTTATTCAATTCAAGAGGACTTCGAGTAAGAATGACACCTTATCATTTATAAACGACCAAAAACTCGTTTTTTAAAAAGTTAAGCAAAGTCATAATGAAACTAGTCCCGATAAAACACCAAAGTCCTTTCCAAAGCAATCTCGTTGCCTACTCCCGACACTTCAATGCATGAAGTGTCGCAAAGGAATAATAACATGATTGGCTTTGAGCTTAGTGATGTCCTCGTGCTTAAAGAAGACAATTCTCTATCTAGAATCATTAAAAAGTTCGTAACAAAATTTGAAGCCTTTTATAAAGGGCAAAGAGAGCCTTCGCAGGGGTTGTAGTGTGGCACAATCTCGTAGATCAAACCTATTTATGTGGTTTAGTGGAAGAAGTCAAAGCGCCCCCGTGGCTCAACATATCAAAAAGCATACTAAGGGTCATATCAAAAAAACATCAAGTACGATTTGACATAATAAAATTTTCACCATAAATAAAAAAGTTACAACATATTAGTAAGACATAAAATACTTTATAAAAGAGTATTCGCTACTTCAACCGAGACACATGCTCGCCGAAGCAACTAAATGAAAACAAGTTCTCCTCTAACTCATATTGGTATACCCGATCGAACTCGTTATGGATTTGATTCATGGTGGCCGACTTCGAGCGACCAATAACTTAGGTCAAGAGCAATCGTCTCCTTATTCAACCAAGAAATTTCCCCTTTCATCCGCTCAACATAGTCCACTAGCTACCGCAAGGTTCTCGCCATCGAATCGCCGACCTGCTGTGTAAAGTAGTCGGTCACTTCATCCATCCTACATCCGCTGACCCTCAAAATACCCGGGCCGTCCTCTTCCGCTGTCTTCCGTAAAGCCCCCAAAACCGTGCTCTCATCTACCATCATCATCGATCTGACAGACTATCCTAGGTCAACTCGGTAGTTTTCCACTACAAAATACTTAACTAGAGTAGCTTCAATGCTTCGAGGAGTGCAAAGTTGTCTATACCTTCCTCATGCAAGATAACCACGGTAACACCTACACTCGCCACTCGGGTTGTGATTCCACCACTACCATTATCGGGAGTAACCAATCGCCTCAAAGAACTTTCAACTCTATGAGTGATGATCGGTGGAGTCTGCTCATCAACCATCGGATAGCTTATCTATAACCCCTTAAGATTTTCTTGCTAATGATCACCAATATCCTCCCACGATGCCACTCGGTCGTGTGCATCAAGATCAAGGACCTCTCTTCTCGGCGTACTTTATATATGCAAGAATTTATGAACTCAAGTTTAAAGTCTAAGCACTCAACGCAAGTATACGTATCGTATCAAGTAATACACAATAATTTATTCTCATATCGATCCGACAAGTAAGACGTTAAGAAAGTATTTTACAATATATAATATAACACCGAAATCCTATACTCAATTTGAACTTAAAGTTTAATACTTAATTTTACTACCACTATTCAAACAATAACAATTAATCAAACTACAATTACTTCTAATAACTTTCAAAACAGAATTAACTACTGCATTAATAATTAAACTACGTATTTGGAAATGTTTTTCGATATAATGAAAAGATCTTCCCTTCGCAATGAGAATATGACGTGTGGATGATATAATAAATATCTACGTTATCGTTTACTAACAGAAAGATAAATATTTCTTTACCCTTAAAAGAGTACCCCTTTCCAAGCATTTAAAAGAATATTGACATATCTTAAGTTTAGTCACTAAATCTAAGGCCAGGGCCATGGGAGTGATACCGCTCTCACTTCACGGAACCTCCCACTCACCTCTTTCACCCGAAAGCTAACCTTTCGAGTTTAAGCATTAATCTTAGAACCAATTTGGGGATCTCACCGTCACCCCGAAACCTCCAAATCAAGTCCATCAAAATGCATTTCTTTATTTATTTGCACTCAATTTCCACAACTACGCAATTCATTCGTATGAAATCAATGGATTCTTTTCATTATCATTGCAGGACATTAAATCTTTTCGAATTAATGTTCAACAACATATTTTAACATTTCAATTGGCCAAACCGAAAAGAATTAAGTTCAAATGAAAAATCATCACAATTTCTTCAATACATTAAAAGACATCAAATCCACACATCAATTCATCATTTTATCTTTATGTAAGAAGAAAGACAAAATGAGATTACTCAATTCATGCAATTAATATACAATAAACATGATTTTATATATAAAAGAAAAACATACAAACCACAAAAGAAAATACAACTTATCTCTTTCTCTTCCCCAATGCAATTCTCAAATTTTCGAATCTTTTTCTCTTCTTTCGCAACACTCGATTCTCTCTTTTAACGCAAAGGAATAATCTCACTTTACTTCTTCTCCTTCACTCCTGTAGGCTAATTCCTCTCAAATTCTCACTTCTATACACTTTTCTCATAAACCCTAACACTTAACATACAATTGCTACCACCAAGAGAGAGCAAGAGAGACCACCATTTTCGTCCAAAATAGTTACTTATACAGAACGAAATCCCGTGCTTTCATACATCCCTTCAAAAAGTCACCACCTCTTCGGCTCTGAATTCCACCGACTTTGGGCGCCGGCGGGACTCTATCGTGCCAATAAATCAGAGCTCTCCGGAAAATGGCTCCGCGTACGAACCTCGTTTTCCTCCTTTTTGCTCCTATTTGCTCCGACCATTCTTTTTCGCTTCTTTTCGCTCTCCAATCACCTAAAATCATTATACTCGCAACAAATCATGAAAAATACCATTTTTAAAAGTTCGCAATATCACCAAAATGGTGAAATTATATAGAAAACCGTATATATTTCGCGCGTATCATATTCATTTTCATGCTTATTTCTTCTCCGTAATCTCCCACTGTAGGACGATACGACCGCTTCATCTCACTAATAAAAATGGAGCACAACCTTAATAAAGCGGCCCCGAGCTTTGGCACGTATTACTGTGTCCTTTAAAGTTCATGAAAAAGGGAGCAAAGAAAAAACCTCACTAATCCTATTTAATAGAAACACGGGGCAAAAAATTCAGCAATTATTAAATCGTTAGCGTTACGAATGATAATTTTTGTCATAAAGATCTTCATTTTTCTCACAGACAACCTTCGTCGAGAATGACAATAAAGCAAAAACTCGTACGTATACGTGAAAATTATCGCACTAATCTCGAGATAATGAAAAGGCCTAAAAGAAAAAAGGCGAAACTCAATGATTTAATAGAAAACTTTAAGCACAAGGCTCGATCGACTAAAGATCATAAATCGATCGAAGGAAGACCAATCGCTACATTTCTCGCTAGCTATCGAAGATTCGTTCGAACCAAAGACTTCAACACCAATTAACATAAAGTCAATCGACTACGACTCTCAAGACTCTCAAATTCCAAGAGTAAAAACACCTAAGACTTCTAATAATAAGCACTGGAGCATGAATCGCATTCAAGTTAAGATAATAACGGCGTAATAACGATACTAATGAAAACATGCTGATATCAGGCGATTACGGTAACATATTTTAACGCTATTTATTAATATGAAAGGGTGTCAAAATTAGTTGTAGAATTTGAAATATACTAATAACACTTATAATTATGAAAATGCATCAAAGAGAGTAAAAATTGATCTATCATTCCCTAACTAAATAAAGACAAATAATGATTTTTAAGGCTCATTAATATGGTGGTAAAAATGCAAATTTATCAATGGTCTCCCATGATTATGAATGTAGACCATTTTATAAATAAAAAAACATATATTTTTCCCGACAAGGTTCATCTGCACTTTATTATTTTCTCTGTCTCTCTCTTCCTTCCTTTTTCCTTGCACTCTATCCCTCGAGACGTGTCAGAGAGAAAAAATTGATATTCAACACTTAGATTCAAGTCATTAAAGATAATTATGATCGAGTTGTTATTTGTGTTCAAATTGAAGAATAATTGACAACCGATTTTTCCTATTTTAGCGATTACATCGTAGATCAGCTTTAAGCTCATTTTTGCTTTAGTTATGGATGCTTTTACTCGAGATTTACATGTAATGTACCTTGTTGTATGTTTTTCACATATGATATCCTTCTTGTGGATAAGACTGCAGAGACTTCAAGAAAACATCAAATTGTGAGGTCACTTTATAGTCTAAAAGCCTTCATTTGAGTAATCTAAAACTCAAGACATTGAATAGAATTTTTGTAGTCGAGATCTAGTGACAGAGTTGTAATAATGGGTGATCAAATCTTTAAAAGGAACCAACGTTTTGCGTATCACTTGCTCATTGTTCAAAGTAATGGTGATATAGTTGGGAACGTTGTGACAGAAGTACCGCATAGACTGAAGGAAAATTTTATAAGATAGTGGTGAGAGACAGTGATAATGCTTTACAGCATAGATTGGCTCAATAAAAGAGAAGCACAAAATTAAGTGTTGCAAACATGAGAACACTTGGGTGGATGAGTGGCTCGACACTTAGAGACAAAATGCATGATGAATATAACTGTGAAATGATTGTTGTAACCTCCAGTGACAAATGATATTAGAGAGAGTCATCTTAGATGATTTGGTCACATTAAACGCTGATCATCTGATCATCCCATTAGAAGTATAGATGTTTTAGATTCACTTATATTAAGAGAGATTGAGGTAAACCTACAAAGACTTGGGTTTGTTGTCTAAAATATGAACATAATATATTATAACAAAATGAAAATATGACACTCAATAGGTCTAAATGATAAAAAAAGATTTCATGTAGCAGACCCTATTTTGCAGATAAAAGGCTTATTGTTTTTGTTGCAGTAATTTTTTTTTAAGATAATTTCAAAATAAATTTAACGAATCGAAGTAAACCTGATAACCATAACATCGTTACATCAAACAAACTTTCTAATAGAAAAAGATGCGGCATCAAATTAAGGAGATAAAAGTTGCCCGGAATTTTTGTCAAACCTCAAGTTTGAACCAAGGAAACATCAAATTAAGGATTCCAAAATAAAATAAAATAAAATAAGATCACCGAAAAGTTCTTCGGCACACTCAAAGCAGCATGTCAGACTTGGCCGGCAATCTCCTGTGTAGAAATTATACGGCACTGATGGCATCTTGCTCCGGAACCTCGGGTGGCGAAGAAGGTACAGGCCGAGTATTACTGCGACAACCTGAATAGGAGTAATGCAATATGACGGCGATCACCAAAGACAGCATTATGAAAATAGCGGTGGCGCGAGGGTCTCTCCAGCTGAGAATGGCCTGTGCCCGCTCACCCTGAGTAGCCAGGTCACCCACCACCGTTTGCACCCGCCCAGCCACGCTCCGCATTCGGTCATATCTCATCCTCACAATTTCCATTGGCTTTGTCGTCGGAAACGTGTCAAATTCCTCATCAAGCTCGTCTGGATGTGCTCTCTCTGCGTAGGACAGCATCGTGTCCATGTGTGGCGGATGCCGAGGCCTAGACCGGTAATTCCAGATCCAATCATGAACAAGTAGAGGAAGATAGTGGGCAAAATCAGCTCAGGATAGCAGACAAGGATCAAGAAGAGGATGTGGACGAGAATTGTCGTGACAGGGTTGCGCCAGTTTCGAATGCTTTCGAACCAACGGAAAACCGCGCCAACGCCGGAGAGGAGAGGTGATGCGGTAAAAATTGGCTTTGCGCTTCTGCGAAGGCTCCACATGTGAGAGTCCACGTCTAACATATTCCACCACCTCACGCCGCAGCGGCGGCTCCGCACGGCCTAGCCGTGCAGCTACACCTGCATTGCCTGATGCCGCAAGATGTCTAATTGAATGACAGGGATTGGCTGCACATAATGCATTTTAGGTAAAAGTGGCTTCCCGTAAAGCGCCACCATATTAACCCATGCCGTGCAGGTAAAACGAACAGTTAGGTGGAGGTCGCCGGTCTTCTTCAGTCCAGACGTTTGCAAAGCCAGCAAGCTGGTAATGCTAGTACACTCGATCAGCTCTCCAGCGTCGACAGCCGGATTCGACTTTGCCGATTCTCTGATCCTGGCATCCTCCTTGTTACCAGAGATATGACAATTGTCAAAGACAGCAATGGTGATTACTGTGCAGGGATCAAATACTTCCCAAGTGTACTGCTCATGCCATGTTGGATTGAGCGTGTCAAGTAGTGTTCTAGTACGCACCCATTTTGGCCCATACTTTTGCCACACAGTAGGCATCCGTAGTGCGGCCCTCCTTGGCTTTCATTGGCATCAGATTACGGGCATCTAGAATACCCAGCTCCAGAATCCCGATGCTCGGCTTCCTTAGATGCTTTGCGGTGGGACGGAGGTCACTGCTGTAATGGGTAGATTCATCGAGCACATGGTAGCCGATATCCTTGAAAGATTCTTATGTGTATCTTGCTGCTAAATTTGGATTCCTTCTTTCGGTCTCCCCGCCACTGCTACTGGCTTAAAGATTGAACCACTGAGCTTCGATGGGCGAGCAGTAGTCGGTGCGCTGGGGTGCGGCGAGGACGGGAATATGCGAACCGGCCAAGGGGCTCCATCTTGTTTGGCTCAACACGGTCGTCGACGTTAATGACGAGGGTTCGCTCAGCGGCTCGGAAGCTACGAGCATAAACTCTTCATTCCATACTGGATTGACAGACCGTGTGGTGGGTGATGGTCGAGTTGTGCGGAGCTGTTGGCCAAGTTGAAGGCGGACGATAGGGTCCGGGAGGCGGGTGCGATTTGAAGGCACGAGATCCTGTGCTTCAATGATAAGGACGCGGAGGTAGCAGAGTTTAGGAGAGTAGTAGACCTTAGAGCGTGTGTGAGCGAGGACTTGTGCCCCGACGGAGTGAGCGTCGGAGTGCCACGCCTCTGGGAAGGCCTCGTCGGCTTGTGTTCCCATCCAAACTGCGAGCATGATCTCACCCTTCCTCAACTTTTCCCCTTCTTGTCCTCGAGACGGTACCACCGGGGAGCCAGGGGACTATCAGGGGGGACACGATGAGGTACTTCGCTGAGATCGAGTAGGAGACGGCCGACGAAGTCATCCTTCGCAACATCCTTGTCCTTTACAGTGACCTCAAGCTGGCTATCGAGGCGCTCCCGCGAGAAAGCGAAGGTCTGATTGAAGACGGGGTTTTGGTTCTTTTCGTTGCTTGGTGAGATGCCTCTGTAGTTTCCGAGTTTCACTTCAACGTAGGGATCAAGACTGCCGGTAATGTCCATGGGTGGAAGATCGCGGGCTTTGACAACGTTGACGTAGAGGAACTGCATCGGGAGGACGAGATCGTAGGTGGAGGAGATCTTGTCGCGAGCTCGGTAGCCAACGCGGCCAGCAATAGGGGGTCGTGTCTCGACAAGACCGTATTCGGATTGGGGGCGTGGAGGTCCGGCTTGGATTTGCATCACAGCTGGGGCGGGGAGGGGCGTGGCAGCAGCGCGAAACTCCACCGCCGACGGGGCAGGGTGTGTGTGGGGGGCGATTTCCCGTGCCGCCGCAGCAACGGAATGGAAGACCCGTGGCTCCCTATTTGCAGGAGGCGGCTGCGAAAAGTGGTTGAATTGTTCTTTCTCTCTTATTTTGAGGGGGAGGAGGGGATGATCAGGGTGCAGGATGGAGGCAGCTTCGGCGGCAACGGAGAAGGCGAAGCGGAATCTTGAAAAGCGTAGAGTCGGAGTGCGATGTCGCCGCGAATGTTGAGAAAAGCCTCGCTTGTCCAGCGGGAAGCGAAGGATCTGGGCTCAGACAGGGAAGGGGCTACGGATACTCAGAGAGCGGACACGACCAAGGCTTCTTGGATGGCCGCCTGCGGCCGTGTGGTCGGATGAAGTAGAGTAGGAGGACTGGGAGCGATCGTGGTAGACGGAAACATCGATGGTGAGGTTAGGAGGAAGGAGGGGTCGGAGAGCTGGAAGACGAGGGTCTCGTTCCAATATGGATTCAGGTCCTTGAACTTGGTCTGTGTTCGATGCTTCTGGCCGTCGATCTCCACAACAACGAAGGGATTAGCTGAGCCGAACCCGTCTTTGGGCATCAAGTCGTTAGCGTCCACAACCTCCACCGCCACTTTCATCTTTTCGGCCGCCGCTTGCAGTCGCTTGTTGCCGTCGTTCGTTGCCTCTAAAAGGGTTCAATGGAGAATTTTGCGCTTGCCCGTCGGCCTTAATGTCAGATGCGCAGACAGAGGCGGCGTTTGGGGAAATGAGGACTGCAGGGTAGATTTGCTGACCTTGTGTGGTGGTATGGTGAAAAATGGTGGTAGGACCTCAAGATTGCTTTGTTTTGTAAAAGATAATATTTCAAGAAGGCAGCAGATATTACTTTCTATCAGTTCAAAGAATTTAATTCAAACATTTCCAACATCTTCGAAATAATTTATATATATATATATATATATATATATATATATATATATATATATATATATATATATATATATATATATATTATTTTTTTCTTCAAAAGAATTGCTCTGAGGCTATTATACGGTACCCCCCATCCACTCTCACGTGCCTAACTATTCGCAGTCACCTCATTACCGCAAACCGGTAAGGTCGCAGAGGATTCGAACCCGTAACTCGAGAGACTTTGCGGCCTTCAAAGAGGCCGTTCTTACCGACCGGTCACTATTGACAACACGCACACACACACATACGAACTGCTTGTTCTAGAAAAAATTGTATATATATGAGCATTTCAATTCATATGCTTGCACACACATTAGTTTACAGCATGGATAATATCATAACATCAACAAGCATATTTTGTTGAATACAAGTAATTGGCATGGTGGTTGTTTAAAGTGGGATGACTTCAAGTGATTTGAAAGTGATGCATGAAGGCTTTTTATTTTATATCATTACTGTGCATACAAGACCCGAGGAGAAATAATTGAAGACATAAAAAACATAAATTATTCATGTGAACAATCACGATCTCGTGGAATAACCAAATGAAACGAGCGAATGACGCTACGAGCATCACACAACTATATGAACAACGACAATGCGAAAACTACACCCGAGAAATAAGTGGTCGCTTAAGATAAGGCATTTCACAAGATAAAATTCCGAGGGCAGGTTGCATATACAAATTTAGTTAATACCTTCCGTCCGATGAAAACCCTACCCGGCACGATGTGCCTTCATATTCGTACTCCACAGATCGATGCGCAATCGAAGAGCGTAAAAAACGATAAGATGACGAAGGGTTAGTCGAACGTAACGACGACCGACCGAATGTAAATCAAAAGCCCAAACTAAACAATTACAAATGTGAGGCAGTAGTTCACGGATTTACAAAAGTAAAATCGTGTTAAGATCGCTTAATGCGAGGTCGGAATAAATAATATTTAGTTCTAGATGTGTAAATATAATCGCTTATTAACTATATTAACATTCCTCTCTTTAATAAGAACCACCATGTAACTTATAAATCCAAGTTATGAATTATAAATTTGGGGGAATAATTCTCAAGGAAAGAAGAACAAAATTCTCACTCAAAACACAAATATCAAGTATTCAAATCATTCTTCTTCTTCATTTTCATTCAATTAACGCTCTATACCTTATGCATGATCCACCGAACAATGTGGGATCAAACATGCTAAAAGGTGTGATGAGTGAGGAGTCATGTCGTCTACAAGATAAGGAGAATGTCAAAGTTGGAGGAACACTCCAAGGAGAGACTTCCAACATGATTATGTATGAGAACTCTACAAGAACAAATCCAAACATGCTCCGTGAATCGCATAGCCGAGCAAATTGTAAAGTCGTTCGTACAATTCCTTTTTTAGGAAAGGGCACAACCTCTCCTAAAACTCGATCCATCGGCACTCCTCGTCTTGTTCAATGCGGTCCTAACATCTAAAACTCCAATTCATTATGCGCACTAAAGAATGTATCAGAAGAGGCGTTCCATTAAAAGAGTAGTGTTATATCCGCATGTTTACCTCACTTTGTCGAGGTCCAATCTTTCAGAATAACTCTGTAGTCTAGCCATATGACTCTCTTGGTGACTTTCTTAGAAGATTAACAATGAAACCCTACCACGTAAATTCAAGTCGTCTGCCTTAACTCGGAGTTTAATATGTTAAGGTCTAACCTCTAATATTGTGAGGATGAGACCAAGATGTTGTGCCCCGCAGAAGCATTCTGCGTACGGTCAAGCCTGTGACCGAGACCTCGAGGTCCGATAACACACACAAACACACGTTCACACACTACTCACAACTCTAAGCGTACACCTTCCTCTCTAATTCCTTTAGTCTGGAAACTCATGTGGGTGGTTTCCACAAGCTCTTAAGACCAAGCTAGAGTTTGGCTAGTACTGTAACATGAGGGGATCCAAATGCAGAATTCCCTTTGTCCATGGCTCAAATGAGTAGAGATACTTCAAACTTGACACCACACCTTACCAAAATCTCAAAACTTTCAACCCTTACCGCAAACTCTACCAAATGACCAAATTACCCATAAAACCCCAATTTTGCCCAAAATTCCCAAAATCAACCAAAATTATCAATATAACTCGAAATCATCCCAAAATATTCTCCACCACTTCAATTGACTAATATTACCCAAATTTACCAAAATTCCCAAAATAGCCCCACAATCTCCAAAATTACCAAATTGCCTCTCCTAAATTTCAAAATTTAAAATTCCAAATATCCCAAAATTCCCAAAACCCTCCAAATATTCCCATTTTCAATTTTGAACCACCACATCGACCCAATTCCACCAAAGCCCCAAATTTTACCCTTTTGCCCAAAATGCCCAAATTACCTCGATATCCACCCACGACTTCAATTCTCCCCAATTACAATTCCAAATATTAATTAAACATCCCCAATCCCAATTAAAATCAAATTCAAGCCCAATTTGACTCACATGGGAACCAAATTCGAACCCAAACTAAAAAGGCCCAATTTTGATCATTTAATCCAAATTTCCCTATAATCAATCCAAGGTCAATCAATTTCCCCAATTTTGAATTCGACTCTTCAAGACATCTCTCTAAACAAAATTGAACCATCAATTGCCCCCAATTGAGCCCAAACCTCACTCAAGTCCACCCAAATCCAAAATTCCTAATTTTACCCCAAATATGTCACATGTCCAAAATCCATCAAATCGATGCCCTAATCCTAAAATTGCCACCCAATTTATAAGCCGAGAACTCGTATGACATCCCCATAGACCTTTTGGAACCACTCTAATCGACCAATCCAACCTTAGCCTAACCAAAACCCAAGCTATTCCAATGTCCCAAAATTGGCCTCATGACCAATTTAAGCCAAATCCACCTCCTAAACCATTTCAAAATCATTCCTAAACCTTTTCTAAATACTTCATGACATTCATATACACCACTTTGAACAATCATTCGGGTTCAACCCAAAATGAAAACCATGTTAGCCCAACCTTGAACCAAATGACCCAAATTGAAGCCATAACCCAATGCTACCTAAGCTTAGCCAAATTCATCAAATCGACTCCACCACAGCCCAACCCGAGACCCCAAGAACCGGCCAAGAGCCACCAAATCCAAGCCAAATGAGCCATGCACCAAAGGTCCTTCACTTATGTTAACTTCTCCCAACTTTTCGGCTAAACACATTAGTTCAAGCAACCTCAATTAAGCGCCCACTTGAATGCACTTAACCCTTCCCCTTGCCTCCCATAACCCCGTTGCCACCTTTCATGTCCTCACAAGCCTGGCCCACCGTAAATAGACTGAATACGAGCACCACCCTACCTCTTTCAACCTAAAATTGAAGCACTTCGCCGGCAATCCCCTATTGGATGCTTGCCCCACTCGCCTCCACACAAGCAAGTTATGGCACCTACTTAGCCCCGAGCTTCCCTTCCGGCCATGGCTATAAAAACTACCCTTCATGGACAAATTGGAAGTGTGTTCAAATCCTTGGGGAGATTCTGCCAAAATCTCACCGAAGCTTCGAGACCTTCCGAGTGCAACCCCCACCATTCCCAAGCCCTCACTCCGCCCTCGCCCGAGCTCCAATTTTTGAGCTCAATTCTCATCCAAACAGACATTTCCAATTGCTCCTCCCCGTTGGCCGCAAATTTTGATGATGAAGTTGGAAATTTTGAAAAATGGTTTAGAATATAGTTTTATAAATAGAATTTTGATTTAGTTTAATATATATGGATTTTCGAAGATAACATTTTAATTTTAAAGAATACAAAATTAAACCGATTTCATATAAAAGTTAGTTTCGATAATCAAGCGCTTCATCATAATAAATTGTCGCATATTTTTAAAGTGTTGCTTTCGAGAAAAGCGATAGCTTGCTGTCGGCAAATTTTAGATTTTAAATTTAATTTATATATATATATATATATATATATATATATATATATATATATATATATATATATATATATATATATATATATATATATATATATATATATATATATATAATTGAAAGAAAAGATTTGATTTCAAAATAATTTTAAGTTTGAAAATTTTATGATATGAAATCAAACCGATCTCACATCCCGAATAGTTTATATATAAACGAGCACCGCACCACAAACCGTGTATCTATCCCTAAGAATGTATTACTAATCGCTTGATGATGGGGCTCGCTAATTAAACTAGAAGATTTGTGACATTCGTTTGGTCTCGCGAACCAATTTTATAAGCTGACAAGTTCCCCATTTTAATATAAAGAAATTAAACAGTAGTTTATATTACTCCGGGTTCTGTGTTCTCTATATGGGCAAGCCCCTATACCTTAACTACATCTTAAATGACTCGGAATCATTTAAGAAAACTCTCGATAATGATCGCTGGTTTTGTTTCAAGAATTTCAAAGTTTTTAAGGTTTTCAAACAATTGGATTTTGGAATTTTCAAAAGGGATCGGATCAAGTTTGGAATACTTATTTTTGAGAATCCACCGTAAGAGAATAGAGAAGTCGAGGATCCAAGAAGAATCTGGCAACTTCCCAAACTATCCTATTGTTCGTCAATTGAGAGTTTTTTTAATGTTATAATCCCGCTGGCTTTAATTAATTAGGACTTTATATTTGTATGACATGATCATACAAATAACTCCGTACGTTATGGTTTGTGTCGTACCAAACAACTACCTCTAGTCCTAAGAATCATAGTTTAATTTGCATAACATGATTATGCAAATGCCTAATGTAAAAATTCTGAGATTTATGTTGCACTAGGCAAACCACCTTGAAATCCTATGGCTTGGTTATCTAAAACTAAGAAATGTTTCTTATTATGTCGATCCAAGTTTTGTCAGACGAAGATACCGTGCCGCCCACCGTGCTCGTAGCTCCTTTGTTGTCGCAGGTTTAGTTTTAGAAGGTGAAAACTCGGGAGATTTAGAGAAGTGTTTTGCTTAGAAATCTAAAGTCCAAATATTTTTAATATTTTAATTAAAATAAATCTTAAAGTTGTTTAAATTAGTCCATTAAGATCCCACTGCTCACATCCCACCGTTATTTTCATCGACCACTTAGTCCGTATTAGAATTTGCTAAACTCAACCGAATGAGTTCCACACTTTCATTTAGACCGTGGGAAATCCCGTTAGCAACACGTGGGTTACATCATCTGAGGTATTCCCGATCATTCAATCAGACACTTTAATTCTGCTACTGCACCGTAGTTTTGTTGTTCCGTTTGTGATTAAATTTTGAGTTGTTTTATATTTTGGAATGTTGTGGGCGGAATTTTATTCAGAGAGGACTTTTAATTCTATTGGGTTTTAGCTTTGTGACCATCTAAAGGTTTCAACATGCAACAATCTTTATTAACATGCAAGAAAAAGTAAAAAAGGTATGTAAGTAAATTGCAATAAAGTAAATTGCAATAAAATAAAAGTGTACCGAGGGTCTTCCCTTCATCCCAAGCTTTCACTTAAAACACATGTTAAGGCATTTAAATATTTCAACAAGTACTTAGTAAAGCTAAGGGAAGGCTCCTGTCATCTACCAAGATCATAATCCTATAACTAGTCATTTCCTATTTACTGTCACAGGTTTCTTGTGTTTGTTTATGGATGATTTTTCTTCACCAAAGAACAATTAAGTTCAATTGTTCTTCTTTAAAACATCTCATCATATTGAGAAGTGCTAGACTAGTCCTAAACATCTTTTCAATACTTCCGAGATTATTTTCGAGGTTCAAGTAAATTACTGCACAGAATTAATCATCCCTGAGTTTAGCTAAGCTCTCGCTCTTGCTATGAACTTGGACATTTGATTGTCCGATGAGTAAAGGATATTTCACATAATGCTTCATTTAAGAGTTATAATAATGAAAGCCTTTAGTGGAAAAATCGCCTTTGTTTGAGAGTTTTAATCATTCTTAATTAAGTTTGTATATGGTTTAAAGTGATTTAGTTTAATTATGAGCTAAATTTTCTCATCCTTTTCCAAGTTTGGAATAGTGTTCAAATTATTTTTGGTTTTAAATCTTTATACTTTAAGTGATCTTAATATTTTAAATTAATCTTCGTGTTTCAAATTCACTTAAATTATTCATATATCTTAATGATTCGCTTAGGTTAATTATGATATTTGGTTAATATTGATTAGTTTGATTTTTTATATTCTTAATTATGAATTGTCTTAATATTTCAAATTTTTTTACTTTTTATTATCGGAGGATGTTAATTTAATATAACTTAATTTAAGTTAATTTAATTTTAACTTAATTTAATTTAATTTAATTTCACATTTTAAATTAAATTTAATTTAATTGTTAAAATGTTAATTTAATTTAATTTTAATTTTAATTTAATTTTTATCAATTTAATTTAATTAAATTTTAATTTAATTTAATTTAATTGTTAAACCACTTAATATTTGAGCTTTCCTTTAATTTAAGGGTTTTAATTTTTAATTTACTTAGTTTGATTATCATTTCAATCTTAATTTCAAGAGCAATATTATTGAAGTGATTTATTTAGGATTTTTTTATTAAAGAATTAATATCCTCTCAAGTTATATCCCTATTTTTAATAATTCAAATTTTCATTAATCTTCCAAAATTTAAATTGTTTAAATAATTAAAGTTTCATTTTTGATTTATTAAAAGCATTTAATGGGTTCCTACACTTTTAATTTCCTCAAAGTTTTAATCATCCAAGAAAGATAAAATCAAATATTTTACCCTCCATTTTAATTAAACCTAAAATTTCCACAAAGGGGTTTAAATTCTTTAATTACCTTTATGCCCTTTTAGGCTTATTATTTCATAACTCACTAAATTGAGTTCAAATGAACTTGAGATTTTTAAGTCACCTCACTCACATGTCAATTAAGACATTAGAGGAGAAAATATGATTTTTCTGAATTTAATTTATTTATATAATTATTTTTAGTGAAAAATAAGGGATTTCAAGAAAAATTCAACAATACGACCAAAGTAAGATTTCTATCCTTAAGAAAATTATGGGATGTTCCTAATGACCAGAGGACTACTTAGACTATTTTGGTGATTTTTTAAATTATATTTTATTTATTATAATTATTTTTAGTTTTGGAGTGTTAATTAATTATAAACTAAAAATTAAAAGCTCGAAAATGCATTTTATATTTTCTTAAATCTCTCTCGACTCTCAAGGAATTCGCAGAAACTAATTTTATAATTTTTTGATTTTTCTTTGATTTATTGGAATTAATTTAGTTGAAATGGACAATACATTTTTAATATTAAAAATCGTTTTCGAGCCTTTAAAATTCAATATCTTAACTTAGACTTAGAAAAAATATTTCGTTAGTTTCTAAGTGATTAGGAGTCAAAATGTGACATTTTGATGATTTTTTTTATTTTTGTGATTTTTATTAATTTACTCATTTAAATATCAAAAATATCATTAAAAATGAAAAATTTTAGAAAATTTCAATTTTAATTTTTATAAACACTCCCTCTCGATATCGTAGAGCCCACAAAACCAATTTGGTGAATTTTTGAAATGTGCTTTTGGAGTTATGAATTTTTAAAATTTAATTTTGATCATGTGGCTTAATTAATTCATTTAGTGGGGCTAATCATTTCCGATCGACTTTAAATTTTTATACAAGGTTCTCTCGTATCCTAAAGATCAATGGAGAATCGATTTCAAGTTATTTTGATGTGTGTTTAACCCTAATTAATTAAAATTTAATTTGAGTATTTGAAGCATCAATAGTGGTTATTCTTAAATTTAATTGCCCTAACCATAATTATCCTAAATGGTCCTTTTTTTGGGCTCTAAGAAACTTCCCCAAATTTTTCTAGAATTTATTTAAAAATATGCTAATTATTTGAATTAAAATACCAAAAAAAGTGACATAAACTTGAAAAAAATACATACTAAGCCATAGAGATAGCCTCTCGACCTTAAAAAATTCAGAGAATGTTCCCAAGATCGTAGGCTTCAAAAGTCCTATGGTCTCATGTCATGGTGAATTGTGTATGCATCAGAGAATCAAAATACTCAAAACAAGTAAATAATTAATTAAAATAAAAATGCTCATCAAATTAACTCAATTCTTTTTGCATTTTCTCCTCCGTTCACTCCAGCCACAGAAGATTTTTATTTTATTTTCATGGATTTTTCTATGAAAAGTTATGATTTTTCAAGTTTATGTTCAAAATAAATAAAATCCAATTTCCCTCTCAAACTATCTCTATCGTGGGGGCCACGTGTCGCTCCGTGATTGGCTGGTGCGTTTCTCGCTTATGGATGGAGCTCCCGTCCGATCGCATCTCAGCCGTCCTTGCGATACACATGTGATCGGGACGGCTACCGCTCCTCTCTCCCAGTTCTATTCACCCAAAACCTGCCTTTCACCTTCAAACATTGATATCTCACTCGTTTCTCAACGAAATTGAGTGATTTTTTTAAAATGATCGTCTAATCGAGCAGAACACATCTATACGGTGATGATGTACTTAAAGCATGTGAATATTTACAGAAATTTAAAATAAGCTTGGTTGGAGGAGAAAAATTTGATACCTTTGTCCAAGATGGTGAGGCCTCAATCGGAAATGGTTGGATTAAGCTAGGAGTGCTTGGAGAAGCTTTGGGAACAATTTGGCAGAGTTTCCCGAAGGTAATCTTTTGTGATCTCTTCGCTGAAATGAGCTTAACAGAGGAGCGAAGTTCAAATTGGTCAAAGTATGATATGGGCTCGTTCACTTTTCCATGGTCTGATTCGTCGAGAAAGCTCCCTGATTCAGCTTGATTAGTGGTTGAAGTCACAATCCAAGTACACTTAAAGCTTAAGCACGGGTTAGGAGAGACATGAGTGTTTAATTACTTTAATGGAATCAAGAAAGAGGCTCCTCCTCTCTATCAACATGGTATGGTCACATGAACACCACTCACATGTCTTGTATCTTGTGGCTTAAGGATGGCTTCATGGCTAGCCTATGGCTTATCCATGGCTTGGTCAATTTTCATGAAAAAAGGTTATTTTGAATTTTTTGAAACTTTGGATTTTTTTATTGGTTTTATCATGATGCTATTTTGGTTTAATCAAAATGATGGGTTTTTGACCTGTGGGTGATTTAAATCATGTGAATGATGACGGAAAATTTCATGGGCTTTGGAATGAAATTCGGGCTTTTGAATTTGTTGAAGTGCTTTTAAAAAGGTTTAAGGAGGTGGGCTTTTAGGTTTGAAAACAATTGGTAGATGGAAATTTTGTAAAAGATTTGGTCAAACAAATTTTGGGTTTAGCTTTAGTGGATGTGCCATGAGTGATTCAAACAAATTTGAAGTGATTTTGAATTGAATTGGGTTTAATTTGGGTCTTTTTAGTAAAGGGGCCAAAGTGGGTCAAATTGGGATAATCAACGGATTGATGTAAAATTAATACAGAAATATTTGCTGAATTTCACAAAGAGTTTTCAACTTTGGTCGGGCCTTTGATTTTCAGATTTGGTCGCATTCTGGGTTTATGGTGGGGTTTAGGCCAAATGATTTTGGTTTTGGGTTAGGTTTGGGGCGGAGTTTAGGTTAAATTTCGGGCAAATCTAGTTAAACCGTTTTGTTTCAAGGGGATATCGGGGAAAAGTTTTAGAAGATTGGGGCCAATCGAGTTGAATCGGCCGGTTCGGGCTGGGGCTTGCGCTAAGGGCCAAAATTGGGCCTTAAGCTTCAAATTGGAATTGGATCCAAATGTTACTCAAATTGGGCTTTGGATTTGGTCTAAATCGATATCGGATATCAATCAAGCTTATAATTGAATCGATCAAAAATTGAGGTCAATCGGTTGATTTGGCTCCGACATTGGGTCTACTGGGTTAAGAATGGGTCAAATTGTAGGGTTTTGTAGTGAGTTAAATTGACAAAATTCGGCCTATAGTGTAGTTGAACAAAATGAAATCGAGAATATTTCGATTTTTTGGAATTTTCTCAGAATTTTTAATTCTATAATTTTCGTTAAGTAGCGGCATTTTGGGTATTTAGAGGGTATCGGGGGGTATTTTTGGAATTTTTTAATATTTGGCTATGGATGATCAATTTGAATGGTGGGAAATGTTTATGATTGGTTTTCGGCGAATTTTCGTGGAATTTAGCCAATTTTCGCAAATTTTCGGCAATTTCCTGCCATTTTGGTGGCGCTTAGTGTGTATTCCAGAGATCAAAAATTGAAACTTTGAAAATAAAGATTGATCAAGCTTGAGTAGAATAGAGTCACTTTGCTGAGCCATGAAGCCATATCAAGCCCATAAGAGTTACGAGACTCACTCGAGGCATTCACTATGTCACTCCTAACCTTCTACCAAGGGCTCAGTGGGGTTAAGGTCCATCCATATGAATTACCTGCATGAGTCAGAAGTCAAGCTAGGTATGAATGGTTTTAGGATTTGGAATGTGTGAGTGTATCAGTGTGTCAACTTCACGTACTGTGCCACCTGCATTGTGTCCTAAGTCCAAAGAGTTCTATAAGGAACTCATCCTTAAACATCCACATTTCCGATCTAACCTCCAAGTGGCTTAGAGGTATTACAATCAGGCATGTGGGGTTTAAAGGAGTTAAGAGGTGTTTGAATTTCTATGGTAGGTTTCATCTCTAATCCTCTAAGATAGTCAAAGGAAAGCCTTAAGGCTGTATCCTAAGTACTAGCGAGAAGAGAAAAGCACTTGCTAAAAAATGAGGGTTAACATACATGTACCTATCCCGAAGAATAAATACATTGCTTCGCGTGAGGCTTGATCAAATAAACTAAAGAATTCATGACATCCGTTTGGTTTGCAAACTATCATTGACTGAAGAATTTCCCAATATAATACGGGCGAAGTGAACAGTGCTTATATTAATCGGTTTTAAAGCCTGAGAAGCAAGAAACCCTATGCTTAATTATATCTGATGATCAAGTCACTTAAGAAAACTTGATATAGATCAAGAAATTTTTATATTCATGATTTCTAAAGGTAAGGTTTTCAAAGAAAAATGTGGATACGTAAACTCCATATGCGAATAGCTTAAATTTTGGAACATTTCATTTTATCGAATCCAAAGGAGAAGATCATGGGAAGAACAGATTCAAGGAAAATCTTGATGTCTTCCCAAACTATCCTATGGTTTGGCTCTGATTTCGTATATTTTATTTCGTATTTCATCCCACAATTTTATTATTTGTGACTTATATTCACTGATACCGATCATGTGAATGGCCCGGGAGATAGGAGGATTTATGTCATACCAGATGACAACCTCAGAATCCTAAGGCGAGTTAGGCTTATAAGCTGTACAACATGGTTATGGTATCTAAAGAAAAAGCGAGATTTATGCTGGCACTACAGCAACGAAGTCCTATGGCTTGTTTGTTTTAATTTCTAAGGAATTTTTGCTGTTGAAGATGGCCATGCTGCCCACTATGCATGCTCCAAGCTCCTCGTCATGGCAAGTTTAGTTTTAAAGAAGTTCCATTTTTAAGAGAGGAGAAGTGTCATGTTTTTGGAAATATTTAAATCGAGGTGTCTTAATATTTATTTGGGAACATTAAAGTTTATTATAGCGACATCTATTAAGATCCCACTTGCCCATCAAGCTTCAAAGAACACTATTTTCATCAGATTCACTTAGTCCAAATGAATTTACTAAACTCAACCTTAATGAGTTCCATACTTACGATCGCTGAAACCCTGCTAGTAACACGTACAAGTACCCTCCTCCGAGGGATTCCCGATCATCTAACGAGATGTTTTAATTTAGTTGTAATTGTGATTTTTGTTTTGTTTATGATTAAATTTTGTGTTGTTTTATATTTTTGAATGTTGTGGCGGTGAAGTTTATCTTGGTTCGATTTTAATTTTGATTTTTAGTTTTGGTTCGATGGCTATCCTAAAAGGTTTCGTTTTCATGGTGACATTGTTGTTTAGCATGCAAATTTGCAAGAAAAGAAAGTGCAGTAGAGTGCAAGTAAGTAGATTACAATAAAATAAATTCATACTGTTGGTCTTCCCGTCATCACCACCCGAAACTTTAGTATTCTCGTAGTAAACATTTAGAATTGCAGAAGTGTATAACCTACGAATATGTTTCACATATTTACAAAGTGCTAGGTCATAAACCAGTGGATCCTATTCATTTATTTGAGATACTTTTCATTTAATGCATATGATGTGTGCACTAGTCCTTACGGTGTCCAAGACCGGAGTAAAGATCCAAGAAAGACCCAGATATTTCACATTCCTCGAGCTTTCGAGTTCATTTTAGAATTATCATATTTATTAAATGATTTATCTATTTCATACCTTTATGCTCAGTGGACGAATGTTTTAGTAATCCCGAAAGGCTGGGTAGTTATCATTCGATACTTTACTTCTCAGAATTATGTGGGTGGGATTTTGCAGGACAAACTTAACTTATGGAAGAATTTATCAAATTTTGATGGGCTTTTAATGTTTAAAAAGTAGTTTAAAAATAATTATGTTTTCTTTTCTAATTCTTATTAGCTACTCCTTTTAATTGCTTCAGCTCACTACTAAGTCCTTAAGATTTTAGTGGGTATTTTTATGTCTTCTTAAAAGGAAGTTAAATGACCTTCATGATTATGATTCTTATCAAAACATTGAATTATCATTTAAACATAAATGAAGGGGTATTAAATTAGTGCAATATTAACTTCCAAATCAACCCCTAACCTTAAGGCTCTTTAATTTAATATTCTTCCAAATTATGATAATTAAGAAATTTAAATATTTAATTTTAGTGCGACAAAATTGCGGTGGGTTTCTACCATTTATTCCCTTGATGTTTTAATCATCCTCAAATATAATAATTAAGTTCATTTATTGCCCCTTTTCCCCATTTTGATTAAGCCTAAATATTGATTAAGGCTAAATTTTTCCAAAATTACAATTTTACCCCTAAAGGCCTTTATCACTTCATAATTCATTAAATTTAAGCCTAAAATGACTTTAAAAATTTTATGCGTACCCCAATTATGGGTTAATTAAAACATTAGAGGAGAAAATGTGACTTTCAAATTATGATTTAATTTATATATTTATTTTAATGCAAAATAAGGGTTTTCAATGAAAATTCAATAACTCGTTCAAAATAAGACCCCTAAATTCAAATTTTACTGGAGGCAGCTGTGACCAAAGGACCAATTGGACCAAATTTTATTATTTTTTTAGTTTTATTTTAATTATTAGAATTATTTTAAGTTTTGTAGTTTTAATTAATTATAAAATTTTTTAAAGGTCGAAAATTCAAATTTATATATTTTTTAAATTCCTTCCAGGTCAGAAACCCAAATAAATAAATTTTATATTTTTCTAATTTTTATTTTAATTATTAAAATTATTTTAGTGGAAAATTAAGGAAATTCATTTTTAGCCTTTTAAAATTAATTTAAGCCTTTAAAAATTATTATTTGTATTTCGAGAAAAAGAAAAGAAAAAGAAAATAAAAAAAAGAAAAGAAAAGAAAATAAAATTGAAAATTGTTAAGTATTTAAGTGAAAAAGAAAGGATATAAACTTAATAAAGTAAAGGCTATGAAATATATATAAGCAAAGAAATATTTTAAGTTTCAAATTTAGGAAGAGAAATTGAAGTTCAAAATTATTAACAGGCTATCCAGATACAGTAATCCTCACTTAAAAAAAAAAAGAAAAAGAAAAAGAAGGATTGAAAATCAATCCAAAAAGAAAAGAAAAGAAAAGAAAAATAAAAGTGAGGAGAAGCTTAAGGAGATGCATTATCAAAAATTGGCTTCAATGGATTCAACCTAAAGGGTAAAACTTAACTATATTTCTAAACTTATATTTATGGATTGGTATTTTACTAAATAGAGTTTTCTTGAATTTCATATCATCTAAATATCTTAAGTAATTTATTAATTTTTAATATTGTCTTTCCTGAAATAAATAGAAAACTAGAAATCTTAGACCTAATAACTAAATAATCTTATCTCTATAAAATTAATTGAAATTACTTAGAAATATTTCTTTTTAACTTTATTATAATGTTATTTAAAATTAATTCATATATTATTTGAGTTGAAAAATTCTATTATAGAAATCATTATTTTTATTTAGTATTAAAATTACTTGAGGACAAGAAATAATTAAGTTTTGGGGATTTTGATTACAGAAAAATATGTTAAGAAATTCATACCTATTTTTGATGAAATTGCACTTTAAAGAAAGGTATTTTCTTTATTTTATTGCAGGAATGAAGATTTATAAGAGATAGAAGCAAAATGCATGAAATGGAGCAAATTTAGATCAAAAAGAAAGAAATTCATGCAAATATAACTACTTCGCCGACGGCGAGATCGAGGCCCCCGACGGCGAGATCGTGAGGAAATATTTCTGAAGGAATTGTAACTACCTCGCTGACAGCGAGCCCGAGCCCGCTGACAGTGAGATCGAGTGGTTTGAAGACCTTCTAGAAGCCCCGCTGACGGCGAGGTCGTTTCCCGCCGATGGTGAGCTAGTTCAAAATGCATATACATTGAACCTGGACACTTTTCGAAGAGGTGTTTAAGCACCCTCGGACTTCGCTTACCTCTATAACAGAGGCCGAATTCCGTAGTCTTCGAGTGTGTCTTTTGAGTCTTCTGTGAGTCTATTTCTAGTGTCTTAAGTGTAGTTTGAGTGAGTTTAGTGAGTTTATTAGTTTAATCGAGTACTATTTAGTTGCCGTACTAGAAGGAAAATTCAAAGGAACTTCAATGAGTCTCGTCGGAAGGAAATTAAGATAAGTATCTTTGTTTATTGTTTTTAACTTTAAATGAAATCCATGTTTTGTTTTATTCTCATGCATTATGAGTAGTTTTCTTAGTCTTTCTCCTTGTTTATGAAAATTATGTGGTTTGATGAAATTAAATAAAGGCAATTAATATAATATAAATAAATTGTGATAATTTTTACTTAAAACTTAATTTACTTTCAATCTGGCCAATTGAGTAGTTAAAATATGTTGAATTATCAACTATAGTAAAAATTACATCCATTATTTAGGGAAATCAAAAGCCTTAGAAGGAGGGTGCAAATAAATAAGGAAATATTAATTATCGAGCGTAGAATTAGATATTTTAGTGTGACAGACTAAAATACTCAATTCGATCCTACTGTTTGACAGCTGAAGTGTAGATGTTAGCCCTCGAGTGAGGGGAACGTGGGAGCTCAAGTGGCAACAAGATCCTCCCGACCTAACCGCAGCATTCAAGTAATCAAATATAGGATTAGTCAATGATCTTTGCACCTGGACCAAAGGGTAAAGAATATGAATGCTCCTATTTGTCACAATACAATTTAAAAATTCTAATTAAATTCATCATTTCACTTAATTTTCTAAAAATAAGGAGAAGGATACTTTTTTAATTAAATCAACTTATTTCAAGCATTAGTTTACTTTAGTTTATTATCGTTACTTAGAATTTCTGTTCACTTTATTAAGTAATTCCTTTAAATTTAGCTGATAACAATTCTGTTAAAAACTTCCCTGTAGGATCGATAACCGAGGACTCCACTAGAGCCTCGTATTACTTGATACGATACGTATACTTGTGTAGAATCCACATTATACATTAAATCATATTCCTATATTTAAAGCGGGATCAAGTTTTTGGTTCCGTGGCTATAAACATAAATTACATACATACAAAAAGTGGGTCACATTGTAATTTGAATTTGGATTTGGATATGCTTACTTTCATTGTGTACTTAGATTTTAGTGTTTACTTAACATAGAGTAGTTGCAACGCTAAAACATCTAAGAGTTGGTTTGATTTGAATGAACATATTTAGTGTTTATGTTCAAACTTGGATGAAACATATATATAAGTTTGTTGTGTATTGTTTGTTTAAAGAATTGTGTTGATTATTGCTTGTGAGATGATGTAAATGCCTATTGAAGTGTTAAACACCATTGGGAAAGTTGAAATAATCGAAATTACGAAAAAATTTTCGGACCCAAGAAAAGTTTGGACTGGTGCCGCCAGCGCCCGAACTCAGTAAAAGGCAAAAACGCCTCATTTTCGTAATTTTTACCCTGGGACCCGCAAACTTTTCCATTGCCTTCAACTTCCTCCTCCATTTTCACGATTTTTTAGGAATTAGGGATTGCTAGATCTCAGATTAAAGGTGATTTCAAAGCTTTTCAAGGTCAGAACTTTAAGTAAAAAAATATTTATTTTCACCATGGAAATCTATCAAAGTGCTTAGGTTGGAATTTTTGGAGTTTTAAAGAGATTTTGAGATTTCCTAGTGTGGATAGACTCCATGGTAGGATGGATGTGTTTGAGGCAAGGAGTGATGTGAATGAAGATTATCTGCAGAGGAGAGTTAGGTTCAATATTGCTACGCTCAGGTCAGATTTATGAGGGGTAGTCTGATGTGATATTTCCTACTTGCCCCAGCTATAAACCATATAGACCTGACCCTGCTGATGACCCTGCTGATGACCCTTCTAAAGACCCTGCTGATCCTGGTGATGGAGATTGGTAGATTGTTTGTTTCTATTTCTGTTGGTCTTGTTGTGTTGTGTTGTAATGTTATGATGTAGTAGATATTTATTTTTTATCTCATGTGTAACCCTGTTGTTGTACTGTTGTGATGTAGTAGTTATTTCTTTTCATATGTTGTGTAACCTTGTTAGTGTACTGTTATGTTGTACTAAAACATTAAAATTGTTAGATGGACTGTGTAGTATTGTGATTGTTTCTTTAAAATTATGGTGTTTTGTTAGATGTTTAGATGTTTAAAGTTAATTTCTCTTTACCCATGCAAATATTTAAAATTATTATATCACTATTACTAATTGTTTCATGTCTGTTAGTTGTAAATGTTGACTAATACCAGATAGCCGTTGAAGATTTCATGATCCCAACACAGAAAGTTTAGTTTCTTTTACTCTCTACTATTTCAAATTTACTGAAAAATTTAAGTTTGGGGGAGGGTGGAGAAATATTAACTTTTATTTGTTCTCAATTATTATATTTTCAAAAATTATTAGCATAACTTGAGGCAGTCGAACCTCACTGTAAATTACTAAAACTTTTTATTTCAGTTGAATATTATGGAAGGATATGATGAAAATTTTTTGTAATAAAAGTTAATTTTATAGAAGTAAGATATTTGGTATGAAAGGATTTTATTATAGTCAACTATTCAAAGTAAAGAAAGCTGTATTTTTGAAATGTTAAGGGACTTAAAGTATTGTGTATTAAGAAGAAATTGTAACTTTATGATGAATAATAAAGCTTGTACTTAACTATAAAGTAAGGAGATGTCTCAGGTTTGAACTTTAGAAAGAGGAGAGTGAAGTTCAAAATCATTAAAGGCTATCCAGATATAGTAATCCTCATTAAAAAAAAGAAAGGAAAAAAAAAAGAAAGGAAAAAAAAAAGAAAAGAAGGATTACAAAACAATCCCAAAAAGAAAGAAGAAAAAAAAGAAAATAAAAAGAAAAGAAAGAAAAATATTTATGTGGAGAAGCTTGAGGAGATGTCTAATAAACAATTGGTTTCAATTGAGTCACCCTAAAGGGAGAACTTGATTTCATTTCTGAATTTATGTTTAATGTATTAGCCTATATTCTAATGAAGTTTGCATGAACTCCTTTTTCACATAGTCTTTTGAGGAACTCTTAATGTGCAAATTAGGGTTCATTTTGAAATAAATAGAAGACTAGAACCCATTGACTTGATTGTTGAATATTCTTATACCTGTAGTGTTGACCTGAGTTACAAAATTTCTTTTTGAAAATCTAACCAATAGATTCTTTTGAATGAAAAATTTTAGTGTCTTACAGTTGAAAAGTACATTGCATAGAGTTATAATTTTATGTAGTAAAAGGATTACTTGAGGACAAGTAATAGTTAAAGTTTGGGGGATTTTGATGCACCAAAAATATATACGATTTTTGTTATATAATTTTACCCTTTTTTGGTGATATTGCATTTTAAAGAAAGGTATTTTTGATGATTTGTTACAGGTATGATGATTTTAGGTGATTGGAGTGAAAAGAAGCGAAAAGGAATGAATTCGGAGAAAAAAGGAGCCAAAATGAGCAAAATGGTGGAAAACATGTTCAGGGACCGCCGGCACCAGAATGGACACCACTGGCGCCATTTTCCATAGACTACGGCATTATTTTGACGATATAGCACCATAGGAGCCCTATCAGGCGCCGATGGCGGCCAAAGTCGATGGAATTCAAATTTGAAGAGTTTTGGCTACTTTTTAAAGGGATGCCTATGGAAACTCTTGGGATTTCGTTTCTAACCTATAAGAAACTATTTTTTTGACAAAAAGTAAGTGTCTCTTGTGTGTGTCTTGTGTCTTTTAGAGTAGTTTTAATGTGTGTTAAGTGTTAGGATTTAGGAGAAGAGTGTGTAGAAGTGAGAGTATGAGAGGAATTCTTCTCTAAAAAGTTAAGGAGAAGGAGTAAAGTGAGAGATTACTTCTTTCTTTCCATTCTAAAGAGAGAATCAAGTGTTGTACAGAAGAGAGAAAAGGATTCAAAGGAACTACAAGAGAATTGCATTGGGGAAGAGAAAGAGATAAGTTGTATTTTCTTTTATATATAAAATCCATGTTTTATTGTATCTTCTTCATGAATTCGGAGTAGTTGACCCGACCCGCAATAACGCAGTAATTTTTGCTTCCAAAAGATGGCCAAAAACTTGAACCCAATTTATAAATAGTGGCAAGTGTATAAAATTAAAATGTTGTAAAATTTCAGAAAATATTTTACACACTAGGGGTACTACGCAAGTATACGTATCGTTTCAAGTAATATTGGGTTTTCTTTTATAACCCCAGTATCGATCCCACAGGAAACAAGGTAAGCAATCCTTTAGGCTAATTCCAGTCTATTTCTATAAGGCCTACATTTGGAATTTCAATTAAAATGGTTTTTTTAATAACTAATCCTAAATAAAGTTCTTAAATAAAAAGATAACTTATTGATAAATTGGTTTGGACAATTTTGAGATGTTAAAGACTACATTTCTTCTGCAATTACATAGATAATGTGTAGGAAAGAAATGTTTAGAATCTTACGTAGTAGTGCCAAGTAGAAGCATTCTTATTCTTTACCCTTTGGTCCAGGCGTAAAGAACATTGGCTAATCTATAGATCGGTTCAAGATGTTCTATTAGTAGAATGGGTTAATCTAGGCTCACACTACTAGATGTCCAAGGGTGGCTACGGTGGGCCCTACCAGTGACCAGTTCCCTTTCTATAAACCAAATTATTAGATTTTAGTCTGTCACTCTAAAAACTTATTATTTCTACTCCCAATAAATAATATCTTCCTATTTATTTGCACTTCACCTTGAATAACCCGCATAAAGCCTTCGATTACCCAAGGATTCATGTGATATCTACTGGTTAAGAACTCATCTTCGGTTAGGTCTCAGAATTCTTCAACAGATTTTAACAATACAAGCGATAAATATATTTAGTAAATGAAGATCCGGTATGAATATCATCATCATAATTTAATAAGAGAATATCTAAGCAAATCTTAATTCCTAAACATGCATCTATTTCATTACAAAATAAAAGTAAATGAAAATAATGACATAAGAAGTAAAAGGGTTGATAGAATTATGTAATAATTTAAGTGCCAACAAGAAACTTATTTCATTAGTATTCTATTATATGTAAGCAACTATCTGTCACCTAGAAGCATTTAATAGTTAATTATATCATATAATTGATTTTCCTACACATGTCACTACTTCATTTAAAAGAAAGAGTAAAGAAACTCACTTATGAAGAATGGATAAATCACGACAAAAAACTTGTTTTAAAACAAAACAAATCCACTAGAAAGTGTTTACAACAATTACAAGAGAATGAAAATCACAATACTTAGCTTTTTCCCTCTGAAAGAAAGAAGAAGATCTCTCCACCAAAGTTTCCCACCGATCCATGCGTCGCTCGTACATTCCTTAGAAAAATATCTCAAATCCCTCACCAATCTCTCCATAAGAAGTAGAAATCTACATCTTCATGACTCTAAAATGACTCTAAAATGACCAAGGGGGAAGAGAGAGAGTGAGAGAGAGAGAGAGAGACCGGTCGAGGCCCCCAAGAGCGAGAGAGAGAGACAAGAGAGAGGCGAGAGAGAGGCCCTTTTCCTGTAGAAATATCTCCTATTTATAGAGTTCTGAAAATGGTCAAGGGTTGCTTAAAGCACCTTTTCAAAAGTAGTCCACATTCATTGAATCTTCTAGAAACCGACTCTGGCGCCTAGGCGCCGGGATCTGGTGCCTAGGTCCGGGATCCTGTGACCAAGTCTTCGCACCCCTTCACTTTGGGTTGCACCTCTTCACTATTAAAACTGTTCCAATGTGTCTACATACAGTGTATCACATGTCCTATATATTAGGAGTAACTTCCAGTCTTCTAGAAGGTCCATAAACTACTTAACATCGTCAAAATAACTCCCAAAGTTGTCAAAAATCCATCCAATAACAGTTTTTGGGATGATTCTGGCGCCTAGGTCTTGATTCTCGCGCCTAGGTACCATTTTCTCATCGTCATTGGTGCCTAGGCGCCGGGTTTGGCGCCTAAGCGCCACCCTGTGCACAGCTCCACTGTTTTGCTTCGTTTGGCTCCATTTCAACTTCGTTTCGACCCATTTAATTTGCCTTACATTCCTAACATCCTCACTGACAAGATATATATAAAAACAACCTTTCTCAAAAGTTTAATTTCATTCAAAAACATGTGAGAAATATAAAAGATATTAAGCATAGAAAGACATATCAATATGTGCTATGTTAGAATTTTCTTCCTTGCTTATTTTGGCTCAAAATTGCATAGTTTTTTCTTGATTTTCACTAAAATCATATTTTTATACTTGTATGCAAAATACCTTCCTTTAAAGTGTAATATCATTAAAAATGTGCATAAAGTGGGCATGAAATAAACACTAAAACAGGTAATTTTTAAGTGGACCAAATTTTCCCAAACTTAAACGCTAATTGTCCTCAAGTAACACTATAATCATGTAAAATCGCATAAGCAAATCATGTGTATGAATTTCTTTAGGAGTTTCTAAAATTTTCTTCTAGAAATTTAGTAGTCCAATTTAGAAAAAATTTTAGTAAATGAAACCAATTTGAAGTTTAGAAATCTCTTAGATGAAAGAGTGTGAAAAGATGTGTTGTTATCTAATTCAGAAATGCTTGTAAATTTTTCAAAATATAGGGGTTAGGCATTTTATTTTATTTACTTAAAAACCTTTATTAAAAATAATTATACTAACTATATTATATTTTTAAGCTTAAGATTTTCTCAAATCTTATACTTTAAAAGCTCGGGTGTGGAACTAATTTTTTATTAGGCCCTTTAATCCTCAAGCTTCTCCTTCCTTTTTCACATACTAAACTTTTCTTTTCTTTTTATTTTTCTTTTTATTTTCTTTCTTCTTCTTTTTTTTTTAGGCAAGGATTACTATATCTGGATAGGCCTTTAATAATTTTGAATTCCACCCTTCCTTTCCTAAAGCATAAGGTAGATATATATCTTTTACTTAGAAATATAATAACAGTTTTGAAAATTATTTTTCAATAAAAGAAATTTAAATATTTAACAAAAGTCTAATCCTTCTATTTTTCTAAAAGTATAACTTTTCTTACTAAAGATGGTTACACAATATTTATCATTTCTTCACTAAGAAAATTTTAACTTTAAATTTTTCATCACTACTATAAATTTTAACTAAATTCTCTTACTCATTTCTATATTCAAAATTTTATTTCCCTAATATAACTTCATACACATAATTATTTTTCAATCAAAAATAAAATTTATTTTAGAATTTTTTAGGACATAAAATTTAAGTTTTTGAAAATTGTTTTTCATTCCCCCCCCAAACTTGAATTTTAAAATATTTTGCAATTAATTTCATAAAATGTAGGAGGAAGAAAAATAAAAGATAAATCTACTAACTACTACAACATCCTATCAATTTTATATACATGCATAATCAGGATAGAATGATTGCAGAAGAAAGTAAATCTAGCCTACGACATGCTTGTTATAATATTAAACTTAAAGGAAGTAAATTAACTTTAAAATATATTTTTCTTCCTACCTTCAAACTCGAATTTGAACATATATAAGCATTCAGCTACTTGAAAATATAAGTAGGAAAAAAATAGTTCAGAAATTCTATCTACCACAAATGTTTGTCAAAAATATCTACAAATATTCATCAGGACATAACAATTTGTAATAGAAAGTAAATCTAAACTAAACATGCTAAAATAAAATTAAACTAAAGAAAGGTTAAATAAGAAGGACATGTATTGGCATAGGAATATATATTTAAGTGTTATTCAAATCTCTTAATTGTTGTAACACAAACACAAACACAAACACACAAACTAAAATACCTAGACTCGCAGATTCATAAAAAAATATCAATTGAAGTTAATTTGATCTCTTTTCTACTCACATTTTCCCTCCTTACTTTCAATATCTAACGAAAGAAACTAATAATGATAATCTGGTAAATAAAAATAGTGCAGTTCATTCATATGTTGTTCATTAAGCAATTTCACGACCTTACTTAGTAAAAACAAAGTCATATAAAAAGTAATAGAGTTGACATGGCCTGGTCCAAGTCCAAACTCTACATGCTTTAATGTAATGCTCAGCTTCGGTTGATAACTGAGTTATAACAGACTCATCAGCTTGCTACTACCAGAAGTCATATACAAATTTAGTCAAGACCAAGGCATAATCTCACAACATTAATCTAATCCACACTAAATCAAACACAAAACAACACTAACAATCATGATTCTCAAGCACACTAAATCAAAACACACTGATAACTATGGGTTGCCTCCCATAAAGTGCTTGGTTCTAAAGTCGCGGGCCCGACAAATGATTCCTCCTGGATCAAAATTCCAATTAAGTAATCCTCAATCAATCACCCAATCATTTCTTGATTCAAGGATTCCTATAAAATCCTCAAATTTTCAGTATGATTTATATCATTGTTCCTCATATTTCTTTCTAGCTCCAATATTCTTCTATTGATTTTCAGAATTTGCATATTAATATCATTCTTGAAATATATAAGAAATGGATCTTTATAAGATACTTCAATATCTCCCAAATTTTGGATCAGATTCTCTTTAGATAATTCAGATTCTGGATCAGTATCTTCTATGTTACTCTTCTGTTTCAAATTATCTTCCAATTCTTCCCCTTTATAATTATTAAATGATGGAGGATCTATCATAGTTAAGGAAATATGTTATTCTAATTCCTTAGGAATTTCTTCCATTGGTCTTCCAATATCCTTATCCTCTTTTCTCAACTCCAAGTTCTTTTGAAATATATCATCAAATTCTCTTCCAAGTCCTAGTTCAATAACTTTATCATGTTCATCATCCAATTCTGGTTTTCCTTCTGATTGAATCGCATCTAAAGATATAAAGACTGGTTGTGTAGATGAATTCCCTAAATAGGTAGGCTTCAAAATTGTATGGGGTACATCCATCTTATGTTCATAAGATTTTTCAGCAAATGGAATTAAAAGTTTACTATTTTTGGTAGCGTCCATCATTTCACACCTCTCCTGAACATACATACAGTCTTCTTTAAATAACGTTTTTGTATCATCATGAAAATCCATTTCAATCTCATCTGTTAGCTTACTCTCAAAACTTTCTTGGAAATGGTCTTTACTTGGATAATCAATTTCATCTATCCAAAAACAATCATCTTTTCTCTCAGCTGGATATTTCATAGTCTTTAATACATCAAAAGTGACTTTCTGGTCATTAATATTCATAATCAACTCTCCTTTTTGCACATCTATCATAGTTTGTCCAGTAACAAGGAAAGTTCTCCCTAAAATAATTGGAATTTCTTTATCTTCCTTAATATCTAATACAATAAAGTCCAAAGGAAAGATAGATTTATCCACTTTAACAAGCACGTCTTTTATAACTCCTTCTGGATAAATGATAGATCGATCAACTAACATAAGGGTTACAGTAGTGCGAGAAATATCGACTAAACCTAACCTTCTAAATATATATAGAGGCATCACATTAATGCTCACTCCTAAATCACATAAAGCTTTTCCACATAATCTTTCTCTAATTGCACAAGGAATTGTAATGCTACAAGAATCTTTAAATTTCTGAGGAAATTTTTCTGAAGTATAGCGCTGTACTCCTCACTTAGTACAACTGTCTCGTAATCCCCAAATTTCCTTTTCTTGTTTAATATCTCCTTCATAAACTTTGCATAACTTGGCATCTGTTCCAAAGCTTTAGTGAAATGAATATTTATCGTTAACTTCTTAAGTATTTTCATGAACTTTGAAAATTTCTTATCAAACTCATGTTGTCTAAGTCTTTGAGAAAATGGAGGTGGTGGTCTTTCCAAACTGATTTTAGTTAGAGAAATTAATTTTTCCAAATCCTTAGAAACATGTTTTTCAAGTATTTAGTTTACTTTGTTTCTCTCACAACATCTTTCTCTTTTCTAACCACATCCTCTATCTCTCTTCCACTTTTTAATTGGACAGCTTCTACTCGTTCATTAGTGTTTTCTTTAGGGTTGATCTCAATGTTGCTAGGAAGTGTTCCTTGGGGTCTATTGCTAAGTGAATTAGCAATTTGTCCCAGTTGATTCTCTATATTTTTAATCGCAGCATTTTGACTTTGCAACTGCTTTCCCATTTGCAATACCACTTCTTCCATAGACATCTTCTTATCCTCAAATTGTTGATCATTGTTAGAGTCCGGTGGATATGAAGGTTTCTAGTTTGTGTTCCCCAGATTATTCTAACTTCCATTAGGATTCGCATGATTATTTTTCTATTTTTGGTTTCCACCATCAGTAGTATGATTCCAGTAAAATTTAGGATGGTTCTCCCAATACGGGTTGTAAAAGTTATAATATTGGTTGTTTATGGTATTTAAAGCGTCATATGATAAGTTAGAATCAATTATACACTCTAATAAACTTCCCTTACTTACAGAAGTAAATTGAGGCTGGTTCATTCCAAATTGGTCCAACTTACTTGATATTGCTGTAACCTGAGATGCAAGAATTGTAATCACATCTGTATCATGAACACTAGCTACATTTTTATGATTTATCCTTACAGAGGGCCATTTAAATTCATTTGTAACCATTTTTTCAATTAATGCATATGCTTCATTAAATGATTTTTTCATTAATGAACCACCAGCAGTAGCATCAATTATAAACGTAAGAGATCCTACTAATTCATTATAAAAAGTTTGAATGATTAACTAATCGGGCAGAGCATGATGTGGACACTTTCTTAGGAGTTCCTTAAATCTTTCTCAGGCTTCATATATTGATTCTCCTTCATATTGACAAAATGAGATAATATCTTTTCTAAGTTTAGTAGTTTTTGAAGGTGGAAAATACTTAGCTAGGAATTTCTGAGTTAACTCCCAATTTTTAATAGAGCCAAGTGCTAATGAGTATAATCATATTTTAGCCTTATCCCTTAGTGAGAAAGGAAAAAGCCTTAGCCTAACAGCATCGTCTGACATACTGTTATAACGAAGTGTAGCACAAAGTTCTAGAAAACTAGATAAGTGTAAATAGGGATCCTCCAAAGGAGTTCCCCCAAACTGATTGTTCTGCACCAGTTGGATAATCTTAGAATTTATTTCAAACGAGTCAGCTTCTATGACAGGGTTTTGTATACTTGAGTGAATTTCATCTGTCGTAGGATTTACGCAATCCCTCAATGAAGTATGATGATTTTCCAAGTTATTATCTTGAAAGTTTTCCATTTCCATTTCTAGTTTTTTGAGTCTTTTCTATATTTTTATTTTTTTTATTTTTTTCAAACTCCGGATCATAAGTTACAAGTCTTGCAGATTTTTTTTTTCACATACATAGCACAACAAACAATATATTAACAATTAAACAAATAATAGATGAAATATATTTAACACAACAAAACATTTTCACGAATATCTTATTTTTCACACAAACAATTTTTTTCTTTTTTTTTACAACACTTTTTCATATAACAAAACACTTTTTCACACAAAAATAGTTTTTACGACACTACAGTTTTCCAAGTCTAAACCTAATTATTTCAACTAAAATTCTCATAAAGTTCTTGCTGAAGGTTCCCCGGCAACGGCGCCAAAAACTTGACCCGACCCGTAATAATGCAGTAATTTTTGCTTCCAAAAGATGACCAAAAACTTGACCCAATTTATAAATAGCAGCTAGTGTATAAAATTAAAATGTTGTAAAATTTTAGAAAATATTTCACACACTAGGGGTACTACGCAAGTATACGTATCGTTTCAAGAAGTATAGGATTTTATTTTATAACCCCAGTATCGATCCCACAGAGAAGCGAGGTAAGCAATCCTTTAGGCTAATTCCAATCTATTTCTATAAGGCCTAAATGGGAAATTTCGATTAAAATGGTTTTTTTGAATAACTAATCCTAAATAAAGTTCTTAAATAAAAAGATAACTTATGGATAAATTGGTTTGGATAATTTTGAGATGTTAAAGACTACCTTTATTTTGCAATTACATAGATAATGTGTAGGAAAGAAATGCTTAGAATTTTATGTAGAAGTGCCAAATAGAAGCATTCATATTCTTTACCCTTTGGTCCAGGCTTAAAGAACATTGGCTAATCTATAGATCGGTTAAGGATGTTTTATTAGTAGAATAGGTTAATCTAGGCTCACACTACTAGATGTCCAAAGGTGGCTATGGTCGGCCATACCAGAGACCAGTTCCCTTTCTATAAATCAAATTATTAGAATTTAGTCTGTCACTCTAAAAACTAGTTAATTTTATGCCTAATAAATAATATCTTCCTATTATTTGCACTTCACCTTGAATAACCCGCATAAAGCCTTCGATTGCCCAAGGAATCATGTGATATCTACTAGTTAAGAACTCATCTCCGGTTAGGTCTCAGAATTCTTCAACAGATTTTAACAATACAAGCGATAAATATATTTAGTAAATGAAGATCCGGTATGAATATCATCATCATAATTTAATAAGAGAATATCTAAGCAAATCTTAATTCCTAAACATGCATCTATTTCATTACAAAATAAAAGTAAATGAAAATAATGACATAAGAAGTAAAAGGGTTGATAGAATTATGTAATAATTTAAGTGCCAACAAGAAACTTATTTCATTAGTATTCTATTATATGTAAGCAACTATCTGTCACCTAGAAGCATTTACTAGTTAATTCTATCATAAAAATGATTTTCCTACATATGCCACTACTTCATTTAAAAGAAAGAGTAAAGAAAATCACTTACAAAGCAAAGATAAATCACGACAGAAAACTTGGTTTAAAACAAAGAAAATCTACTTGAAAGTGTTTTACAACAATTACAAGAGAATGAAAATCACAATACTTAGCTTTTTCCCTCTGAAAGAAAGATAAAGATCTCTCCACCAAAGTTTCCCACCGATCCATGCGCCGCTCGTACATTCCTTACATAAATATCTCAAAATTCCTCACCAATCTCGCCATAAGATGTAGAAATCTACATCTTTATGACTCTAAAATGACTAAGGGGGAAGAGAGAGAGAGAGAGAGAGAGAGAGAGAGTAGACGATGCCCCTAAGAGCGAGAGAGAGAGAGAGACAAGAGAGAGGCGAGAGAGAGGCCCTTTTTCTGTAGAAATATCTCCTATTTATAGAGCTCTGAAAATGGCCAAGGGTTGCTTAAGGCACCTCTTCAAAAGTAGTCCACATTCATTAAATCATCTAGAAACGGACTCTGGCGCCTAGGCGCCAGACTCCTGTGACCAAGTCTTCGCACCCCTTCACTTTGGGTCGCACCTCTTCATGATTAATACCATTCCAATGTGTCCATATACATTGTATCACATGTCCTATATATTAAGAGTAACTTCCAGTCTTCTAGAAGGTCTAGAAACTACTTAACACTGTCAAAATAACTCCCAAAGTTGTCAAAAATCCGTCCAATAACCGTTTTTTGGATGATTCTGGCGCATAGGCGCCGTTTTCTCGACGTCACTGGCACCTAGGCGCCGGGTTTGGGGCCTAGGCTCCACCCTGTGAGTAGCTCCACTATTTTGCTCCATTTGGCTCTGTTTCAACTCCGTATCGACCAATTTCAGTTGCGTTGCATTCTTAACATCTTCGCCTACAAGATAGACATAAAAACAACATTTCTCAAAAGTATAATTTCATTCAGAAACATGTGAGAAATATAAAAGATATTAAGCATTGAATGACATATCAATATGTGCTAAGTTAGAATTTTCTTCCTTGCTTATATTGGCTCAAAATTGCATAGTTTTTGGTTAATTTTCTCTAAAATCATATTTTTATATTTGAAGAGAAAAATATGCAAAATTCCTTCCTTTAAAGTGTAATATCATTAAAAATGTGCATAAAGTGGGCATGAAATGAACATTAAAAATAGGTCATTTTTAAGTGGATCAGTAGTCTCCCTAATCTTTCCTCTTGCATAGAGATGGGAAGATGGATTGATGTGGATTTGATGTGCTTTTAATGTATTGAAGAAATTATGATGGTTTTTCATTTCGAACTTAATTTACTTTTCGATTTGGCCAACTGAAATGTTAGAATATGTTGTTGAACATTAACTCTGAAAGAATTTAATGTCCTACAACAATAATGAAAGATCTATTCAATTTTTATGGATGAATTGCGTAGTTTAAGGGAATTAAGTGCAAAAAAATAGAGAAATGTGTTTTGATAGACTTCAATGTGGAGATTTTAGGGTGACAGGCTAAAATCCCCAAATTTATTCTAAGATTAGTAACTAAATTCGAAGGTTAGCCTTCAGGTGAAGGGTGAGTGGGAGCTCCGAAGTGAGAGCTGCTATCCTCCCAGCCTAGCCTTGGATTTAGTGACTAAAGTTAGGATATGCCAATGTTCTTTTCATGCATAGCTGAGGGGGTACACTTTTAAGGGTAACGAATCATCTATGATCCTATTTGGCACAATAACATAAATAATTGTTCCATATAAATCCACACATCATATTCTCATTGTAAGAGGAAATATACTTTTCTCATATATCAAAAACCTTTCAAATACATAGTTTGGTGTGTATTCTAGTTAATTTTATTTTCCAAGTTGTTAGAAGTAATTTTAGTTATATTTAATATTACTGTTTTCTACATAGTGGTAGTAGAAGTAAATAGTAAAATTTAAGTGTAATTTGAGTATCAGATTTCGGTGCTATATTATATATATATTATGAAACACTTTCTTATATTTCAAACTTCCCTGTGTGATCGATAACCAAGACTCCATTAGAGCCCTGTATTACTTGATACGATACGTATATTTGCGTTGAGTGTTCGGACTTTACAAAATCATTATAAACATATATAAATTTGAGTTCATACATTCTTGCATATATAAGTCCGCCGCATCATAGGGGACAAATGATCTCCTTTTTGTAGTCTAATGGTCGTGAAGTCACCCAAAGTATGCCTATTGATGATGAGGGAGTGTGAATTGCTGTGAAGCTATCTAGAGATGAGAATATAGAAGTCCTGTGGAAATCCTCTGGCAGACAGAACCTCCAGCATAAAATCCCACCTAATAGTGTCATATGCTTTCTTGAGATCTAGTTTCTAGATTACATTTCCCCCCTGGAAGGTTTGTCTAGGTCGAGGAGAAGTTCTTGGGCCAATAGTACATTGTCCGTAATTTACATGCCTTTGACAAAGGCAGATTAATAGATATTGGTAATCTTATCAAGGTTGGGTTGAAGCCTTCCCACAATGATTTTACTTATCAGTTTGCTGAACACTGTGGCGAGGCTAATACGTTTGAACTGATGCAAGCTCCATGTGTTAGAGGTTTTGGGAATTAACACCATAGTGGCAGCACCAAAATAATGAGGGAGCTCAATACCTTGGAAGTAGCTTTGGATTGCCAGGATCATCTCAGCTTTTATCACCTCACAGGATTTCTTTTAAAAATTAGTTGTAAATCCATCTGGTCTTGTAGTATTGGAGCTATCAATTGATTTAATGGCTGTCCAGATTCCTTTTTAGTAAGGGGATCAGTTAGAGAGATATTATTGGTGTAATCAAATTCCTTGCTAAATAAAGTGTGATCAAGAAGAGTTCTGTCAAAAGGCTGTTGGGTGAGCAGTTGATGAAAGAAATTAACAAAATCGGTTGCAATAGCAGCATTTCTGCCCACCAGCAATAGTAATGGGATGAATAATATTAAACTTCTTTTTGTACTCAATACAAGCATGGTAGAATTCAGTATTTCTATGACCATCCATGAATTTGGTAGCAGCTGCCTTTTGTCTTAGTAATTTATCTTGCCAGTCAATGGAGGTAAGTAATTGTTCATGTGCAGCAATTAATAACCTTTCTTTCGTAGAATCCACAAGGGCATCCCTTTCCAACTCCTCAACCTGTGTTTCAGTAGCCTCCACAGCTTTGAAAACATCACCAATAGAAGCCCAGCTCCATGCTTTGAGAGCCTTCCCCACTTTGATATGCAGGTATAACAATTTAATGAGATGGTTGGAATGATGCACATCATTCTAATTGATAGCAACCAATTTTGAGAAATTAGGAGGGTTCAGACAAGAAATTGAGGTACCTTAAAGGGTTTTCTAACTGGGTTGGGGGAACAGAAATAGATATGAGGAGTGCTCTATGGTTTGACACAACTAGGCTCAGATGAGTGACTTATGTGTGTAGAAAATGTTGGTACCAAGCATCATTCACAGTACTTTATCCAGCCTTTCCCAGATATTTCCTCTCCTCTAAGTGAATTCAGGCCCCTGAAACCCAGGTCAAACAAACAAGCCCTTTGGATATTGTCACTAAAAGATGTGATTTTTAAAATGTTGGGAATCCTACCTCCGGACTTTTCAGCTGTCGAAGCAATGCAATTGAAGTCACCATCCACAAGCCAACAGGATTCCATATTGACATTGAGGGAATGCAAGGCAGACCAGAGCTCAATTCTATCAGCCTTCCTACCCCCAAAATACACAAAAGTTGCAAATCCTTTATTACCATTCATGTTGAAAGCAAAATGGACCAATTGAGAATGATCAACCTCTACTGACCAATGGATCTCTTTCCTAGAAAAAAGCCATATCTTGTTGTTTATTATAAAAAAAATATGAAAATCCAAGGAATTTTTGAGTCCATTTCTTGGCTTGTTTGTGAACCATAGGTTCCAGAATAGCAAAACACCACAATTTGTATTTTTTGTTCATGTGAAGTAGTATTTTAATGGATAAGGGGTGTGCAATACCCCTTATGTTCCATAAAATTAGGTTAAGCATGGTGGGAGGGTTGGGATTTAGATCTAGCTCTCCCTCTATGGCTTTTGGTGGGGACCCTCTAATAGTTGGAGAGTAAGTACTAGTATCCCAAGAAGATGTATTGTACATGAGTTGCTACACCTCTGAAGTATAGTTATTCTTTTTCCTTACCTTCTGGACTTTCCAGTCAGATTCCAAAACATGTGTGATTTATGCTATAGTGGCTTGTGAAGGATCCCCTGGACCGGCATCAATAGGAGAGGCCGGAGGAGAAGTCCCAGAACAGGTAACTAAAAGAATGTTCACTAGGATATTATCTACCCTATCCACCAAAAGAGGGGGGCTGGGGGGGATCCAGTTCCACCACAGGGGCGGGTTCCATAGTTTTCTCAACCACTTTCTCAACAACATTAACAGTTGGAGGAGAAGTCACATAACTAGATCCAGAAGCAAGAGATTGTTTCTTTGGGGGAGGGTGTAGCCTAAAACATCTGCTATCAGTATGAACAAACATCATGTAATGATGACAATAGTAAGGTCTTTGCTGGACTTTGATTTTTTGCCAATAACCATCTTGTGCAAGGCCCAGCCAAATTTTTTCAACATCAGGGAGGGTAATGTCTCTTTCTACAAGAACTCTAGCCATAGATGGTCCGGAGAAGTGGTGTGTAGGAACATCAAACTTCATAGGCTTGCCAAGTGCTCTCCTTATGTTGAATATCACATTTTGATTGAAGTACTAGAAAGGTAATCCAGATAGCTTAAACCATATAGGTACAATCGGAGGCTCCATGCTTGGGTCAAAGTCTGGAGCCCATTTCAGCACCTTCATGGTGACTCCCTCAATTTGTAATTTATGTTTAGAAAACAATCCAGTATAATCATCCTCCAAAGAAACTTGGATCATGATGTGTCTCCCATCAACTAATCCCCCTTCGAAGCTCCATTGAAGTGCATATCATTGAAAAATTTCTTAACTGATTTCATTATTGAGTGGAGAAACTGGAATTTGACAATAAGAATAAACTTGCAAGCCTCCACCAAAGATTGCATTTCCTCTTATGAGTAGAAAATGGCTGGAAACCCATCCTTTATACTCAGAGGTTTGACGTAAGGGCAAGATTCTTTGCCCTCCGCTGTATCATGTAAAGCTTGTGGGAACACCAACTTGTTAGGATTCAACAATGGCTCATGTCCCTTCCCCACCCCACTCCGAATTGGTGGCCATCTCTATGGGAACAGAAGCATCTAGGGGTTTGAAATGCTCATCAGTCCAAAACCAGCCTTCAACACCACATCAGCAAATGGAACAGTAACTTATGGGTTTGAAAGTGAAAAGCTTGGGAGAGAGCAGGACAGCAGCAAACTCAACTCCACCACCTCCAGCTGACTCTCTAAACATACCAAAAAAAAAATGTTTCAAGCTTCCAACACCGGTCACCACCACACACCAGTCACCATCGTACCGCAAACCCTAGCAGAGCACTCAAACTTGTCTCCACCTTATTACACACACACACACACACATTTAGTGTTAAATCTATAACAATTAAAATAAAAATCACAACAATTAGAATAAAATTTTTTCACGCAATTTAGGTCATGCTTATTTTTGAGTTGTGAGAAATAAAGCACATAACAGAGATTAAGATTCTTTGTTAATTTGACTAATCCAGTTCTTGCCACTGGTGAAAATGAATCATCTACTTTTCAAACTAAAGAAAGTGCTTGTAATTTTGGAAGATTTTGATGTCTCCCAGCAAATGATCTGAGGCTCCAGTGTTGACTCTCCAAGGCTTTAATTTATTTTCCTGGAAGCTAGAAGTATAACATAATATATCTTGGTGTGCTAATAGACTGATAGGTTGCTCGACAAAGGGTTACGATGCTTGTTCAGAACTAGAACTTTCACTATAAATTTTTTGTAGTGTCTCAATTTGCTCCCTGGAGAACAGGGTAATATTTGAATTGTTGTTTTGAATTATGAGAGAGACTGAAGATATAGACTTGGATGTAAATGTTAAATCTGGAGAATAAGATATTGCGGTACCTTTGTATGACAGTGAGAAGATTCTGAAGCTCGAATTGAGAAGAACTGATACTCGAATGTAAGAGAGAGGAGGATCCATAATTTGATTGCTCAAACAGATGAGCGAATGAGAATTAGTGGAAGGATATTCCTTAGTTCGACTACTTGGTTGGATGATAGAGCAAGAACTAGAGCAATAGGGTCAGAGATATTGTAAGTTGGCGACATGTGAGAAGATGGCCAGGCAAGTCAAATCAATATGTTCAAAAGTATTGAGCAAAATAATTGAATACTGGGGTACTTTCTGATCTTTCTCAACATGGCTATTCCAAGACAAAGACAATAGGATTTTTCATGCCAACACTAAAAAATTAAATCAACACTTAAAAAATAAAATTTTCTTAACCGACAAAATTGCCACATCAGCAGCAACTTTGCCACTTCAGCAAGCAAAGAAATTGTTTTTTTTTAACCCATCTAATAATTGGAAAAATAGGATTCTAAGTATTCCTTTTGATTTAAAGACTAAAATAACTCTATAAAAAAATTAGAATATCACTTAACATATTTATTACAATCAGTTTCGTTTAATCCATACATCTCAGAAATGTATATAATGGAGACAACATGAAATAAGATCAAATAATTGAAGCTAAAATAGATATCAAAATGTGCACATAAATTTAGACTGGCTGTTCGAAGATTGAAATATAAAAGACGATAAAATAATACTGTACCTCAGCTTGTGAAAGAAAACAATTTTTGCTCACCTAAAAAAATGTTCGCCCACCTAAAAACATGTTCGTCTCTCCCTCTCTCTCTCTCTCTCTCTCTCTCTCTCTCTCTCTCTCTCTCTCTCTCTCTCTCTCTCTCTCTCACCAAGTTGAATTAATTAGATTTTCTTAAAATAACTATAATTTCAATAAAATTTTTTATGGAATCTTAAGGACATTTTGGAATCACTTTACTTTTAATTGTGATTAAATTAAATGCTTATTTAAAATAAAATATAATTAATACGATATAACATATTTGATTATTTTTAAAACATAAAAAAAAAATTGAAATATTTTGAATGCTTTTAAATATATGTTAATTTATTTTTTAAAACAAAAAAAGAAACAAGTAAAAATTTTACTAAAAAAGTATTTTAAACAAAAAGAAAAATAAAAAGTAAGGAACAAGTGCCCTCGACAAAGTCCTAGGACTTAGTTGGGATTAATTTTGCTTTTTTTTCCTATTTTCACTATATTAAACATGTTTCTGCAGTATGTGATATATATATATATATATATATATATATCTATATATTTGAGGAAAGAGCAACTCGTGCTTCCGTACGCGTTAATTAAGTAAACAAGTACAAAAGAGGTGGGGAGACAGATCCCCAACTAAAAATAGAAGAAAAATACAATACCCAAACTCACTCGTAGGGGTTCCGTCTCCCGCAATACAACTCACGCAAAAAAACAACTCCAAAAGAGCCGCTAAAGGCCAAAAAACAAACATAACTAAAGAACAGAAGTTCCAAATATTATAGCAGCAAAGCAACATGAAAACGAAAAAGTGTATGGAGTACTGAGCACGGGCCCGCACGGTGAAAACAGGAAGCACATCAAAACAATGACCCCAAGAAGCCGAAGGTGAAGAGCAGAAAACATCCACAGCCAATTAACAAGAGAAAAGCCATGAGAAACTGTAGAGAAGATCAACAACATGATAGGAGGAAGTTCCAGATGTTTTGTAAAATGCAGCAGATCAGCATAAAAAGTAATTCCTGTTTAGCTAAAATCTGACCAAAGCGTAAGAATAGCAAAGCAGCACAACCCGCAGAACACTCCCCAAAACGATGCAGGTCCAGACAACAGGAGAAAACTCAGCAGAACACAACAAAGAAACATGAAATTAACGTCTAATGAAAGGTAAATCTAACATATCACTATTAAGTAAAATAAGAAGATGCCTAGGTGGAGTGGTTCCGACCATAGGGGTATTTACTTTGAGTTTTGCTAACCAGGTCACAGGAGAATTACCTTCCCTGAAAATAAAGCTGTAATTTACCTGTAAATTGTGCTAGAATATGATGTTTCTGGCTCTTTTGAAAAGATGAGTAATGTTTCAGGGTATTAGTGATGTTTCATTAAGCATGGTATAAAGAAGAGAAGAATATGTTTCAATAACAAGCTTAGTTATAGAGAAAGCAACTGCAGTAGTTAAGGCAGAGAAAAAAGCCCAACACAGCCTCAAGGGGGTTGTCAGCAATCACAGGTGAGTGAAAAAAACATTGTAAACTGCTCTGGTGATTCCTCAAAACACCCCCAATACTAGCATGGGCAGGGGACCAACTACCATCAATGTTAAATTTAAACCACTCCCGAGGAGGTGGCTGCCATTTAACCAAAATAGGAAACTGGCAATACTGGGGATTTGCATTAACAGTGAGAACCCTAGTAATTCTAGTAAAGTAGGCTAAAATATTAAAAAAGTTAGTGATAGGTAAAACAGCTATATCTTCATATTTATGGTTGTTCCTAGCCATCCAAAGGAACCTAAAAACCACCAGGGGGAAAGAGTTGAAATGCTTCCCCAATAAGTTAAAATGACTCCAGCATAGAATATAAGACTTGATAGAGGTCTCAGAGCCCCAGCACATACCAAAGTGAGAAGCCAAATTCCGCTAAACGAGTCTTAAGCAAAATTGCAATCGAAGAATAAGTGGTTAAAAGTTTCTTCATTTTCCTTACATAAGGGGCAAATAGAAGCCATTCTTAAGCCTTTTAGTTTAAGGATATCGTCCAAAGGAAGGAGTGAGTGAAAAAGTCTCCAAAGGAAGAAAGAGATTGATGGGGTGAATATAGAATTCCAAATGAGAGTGCTCCAGCACGATCTAGGAAATGAATGCAATTTTTGATAGAGCATTTTACTTGAAGAACAGTTTAAAGACTTCTTCCACATAGGAAGATCCTTATGATTTTGTAAGGGAATAGTGTTTATTCTCATAGCATAGTCATCTCCCACTATTTCTTTAAGTTTAGCTACATCCCAGGTTCCATTAACAAGTGAGATCGACTACAAGAAGAGAATTCAAGTCCTGATGATGCTGGATATTTTTAAGGTTTTCAACCCCCCAATCCTCCTTCCAAAAAGAAACATTTCCCTCACCCAAATCCCAAAATATGAACTTATTAGCAATATCACGAGCTTTAGTAATGGCTTTCCATAATTTAGAGTCACCCTTCTTCCATTCTACTAAAGAAGCATGAGCCTTCATACAATATTTCTAAAGCAAAAAGATGGCCCAAAGTGAGTTGCCCATACGGAATTTAAACCATAACTTACACATATTTATATCAACTATGTGTTGAAGGGCTTTGAAACCTAAACCTCCAGAATTTTTTGGTTTACAAAGCTTATGCCAACTGAGCCAATGCTTTTTAGCACCAGAAGGCTCCCAAAGAAATTTATTAAACAGCTTTTCTAGGGAAGCAAGGACAGATTTCTTAGCATTGAAGACCTGAAGTGCATATAGTGGAATACTTGATAAAACACTGGTTAACAGAGTGATTCTGCCCCCATTAGAGAGATAGGAATTCCTCCAATCAACAATCCTAGTTCTAATCTTCTGAATCACATCATCCATTTGAGTTTGCTTTCTCCTACCTCTCAAAAGATTAACATATAAATACTTGAGAGGAAAATGAGAGAGCATGAAACCGGAAAAATCAGTAGCCCAGTTGGAAATATGTGCCTTGACATATTTACCAAAATAAAGTTGGCATTTAGTTGTGTTAAAAGTGAGACCCGAAGCATTTTGAAAGTCATTCAGAATTTGAATCATAGCCTTGATAGCAGCTTTAGTGGCTTTAGTAAAAATAATTGCATCATCAGCATATGCAAGTATATATATATATATATATATATATATATATATATATATATATATATATATATAATGGAACCAAAAACCCCTAACAAACTCAAAGTAAAAGAAACCCACGCGGACAAACAAAACCTATTACAGGACTGTCAAAATCTGAGATTAACCAAAAGAACCCCTACCCAAAGCTCAAACACCATTATACAACAACTAATAAGATCATCAAGCCTGGACAAGAGCGGCATCAAAAGAGCCAGTTGATCATTAAATCTGTGATGAATTTTCCAGTCTGAGATGGGGTATACACAAAGTGTCCCCAGCAAGCAAAAATTGGAGAGCAGTGGGGGGGATTGTGATACCAAGACCTCCATGGTAGCAGCACCAGTACAAGCTAGCCAGTTTGCTGGCTTATTACCCTCTCTGAATATGAAAGAAAACTTGGCTTGAGGGGGTCTGATGTTGTGTATTTGCTTTAACCAGTAGTTGTTGTTCCAATTTGTATGAGTAGCATTTCAAGACTGTTTAGCAGCACCATGGAGTCCACTTCAATCTAGATTTTAGTCTGGCAGGCTTTCCAAGCTAATTGCAGTGCCCAATGCACAGCAATTAGTTCAGCTTCAAATGCTTCTTGGGCATCAACAGGGGCTTGGAAATACAATAAGCACTTGCCAGAGTGATTTCTAAAAACACCCCCACCCCAGCACTGTCTTTAGAGTAGCTACCATCAGTATTAATTTTGATGGTAGGGCAGGTTGGGGGCTGCCATCTAACAGTTTTGACAAGGGGAAAAACTTCAGCAGTTGGGAGAGCAATTTGAAGAATATTAGGGAACCTTTTGTGTGTAATGATCTCGATCAAGTATGATTTGCAATTTCTCACCACCTTAGAGACAGTAGCAGGAATTCTTTCAAATTTAGTATGGTTTCTGGCCATCCATATGAACCAAATCACAATGAAATGAACTGTGTCAACTTATGATCATTCCAGTTTTGCCAGCAAGTATGGAAGAGGTCCCATTGAATGGTGGTTCTCCCCTTATGCAGATATGATAGCAGTTCCTTCCAAACATCTTGGGAAAAGGAACATCTGAAAAATAAGTGAGGGATGGATTCTTCCTTATATATATATAATTTTTAAATTAAATTACATATTCTTTAAAACACTCAAAATAATTTTTAGTTGTTCTGAATGTTTATAAAAAATCATATCTTAATCACATACGAGCTTCTGGTTCTTATCTTGGGTGATCAGATTGCAATCAGTCTGCAACGTGAGCTCACATCAAGTACTTTGGTCGTCCTCTTGGATTATTTAGTACAGAATAAGGCTTTTCCCTGGTTGCATTATTAAGCTGTAGTTTATGTCCAAAATAATTTCTCCCATTTTTAGTTCTTTGTTAGATAAAGGTAATTCTCGACCGAGCCTCCGATTACAAGAAGTCAGATGGCAATGAAAACCATCGCCAAGCGGAAGGTGGGCAAAGCCATCATAGTGGCAGCCAATATGGGTCGATATTACTTGCAAGTGATTAAGGTTTAAGTTGCATTTGCTACTTAAATGTAGTTTCAAGCTCATTTATAGATACAAATGCTGAGGGTTGTCAGGTTAGTATTCATTTATAGCTGCAAAATTAAGATGAAATTTGACATGTTAATTAATTTGGACTTACTTTATCTATTGCTCCAACATTGTTCATTTTTAATTTCTATCCGCAATAAGGCCGCAACTTTTTTGGTACTTGGAAATTAATGTGGATTAGGAAAATCTCTGGTCGGCCACATTTGGAGCTAATATTCATAAAGAGTCTCATTTCAAATTGCAAAATTTTGATATCTGCATAACACCACACAAAAAGAGTGCATTGAAAGTTACATTGCATGTAAATTATAATTTTAAATGCAAATAGTTAGAAAAAAATTTTCCTTGTGCCAAAAACTCTAGGAAAATCTTCCAAATAAGATGATTCATTTTAGTCCTACAAAAAACTTATCTTTATGGTTGCCTAATACTTTTTTTATTTAATTGTCCTGCAATCTACTATCAATATTATTTTATCAGCAAAATAGAAATCCCGTTCCTAGGCACATTGAAATTTCAAATTAAAACCTTCAAGGATCGCATCTATGATCATATAGAATTTATCTAATATTCTATTTAATTTCAATGTTTGTGATTAACAATGACACCACTGCCCCCCGTTGTTGGGAAAAAATTTGCGTCAAGGGACCGGACACAGTGCGCGTCCGGTCTCCAATAGGAGACTCTCACGACATCCATGTAGCCCCCGTGTACCTCCAAAACAATATTAGACTTACATGAAGGTTACATAAATGTTACACAGATAGAATTCCCAGTGTAACCCCCATGTAATGCGAAAATCCGGACGCAGCGCTGCGTTTGGTATCCGAACGCAAATGTTCTCCCCGTTGTTGGGATAGTTGACTTCCATTGTTGCAAACATAGTTGATGCGTGTTATGAATATTTATGTCCACAACTACAATCATGACAATTTTTACACACGCCATCCCTAAATCTAACACACGTTGTTGCTAGCATACGACAACATACATCATTACTAATCTGGCGATGCTCACCGTGTACAGCGGGGTCGATGTCAGCCATTGACGCAAACCATTTCATCTGCTAATACCAATAATTCTAGCGTCTGTAGTAAACACCAGATTCTATGCTTGCCATCTCACTTAAATCCTAGGCCTACTATGTCAATTTCTCAACTCCTACTGTGGCAAATAAAACTAAGTTCAAATCAATGCTTACTGCAATCTCTCTTATATTGGCAATATATACAAAAAATATAAATTTAAGGCTTAAACTTTAGATTATTAAATGCGTTTTAGGTTGGCTTTTTAAAGAGCCAACTGGTCTTATTGATACATCGAACATAAGCATGTTGTTTTAACCAAACTTGCTCAAAATTTATATTGATCAGGATTTTTTTTTAATGTTTCACATTTATAATCGATTAAATTATCCTAAAAATAAGATCCTAATTTGATAATTTTTTAGTTAATGTTATTAAAAACAAGAAACCAAACCATAACTTCATTTTTTTTCAAATTAATCAAAGTTTAATTTTTTCTTTAAATTTTTTTAGCATTAATCTTAAGGAAAAACTATTCTTATTGTTGCATATGCTGGAAATTAAATTTGATTTGATCCATGCCTAACAAGGCACTAATTAGCTAAAGATGATCCCATAATCTAATATAATTTAAAAAAAATTATAGAGACATTATAAAGGATTCCTTAGTAATATCTATAATAACAATAAAAGACTTTTGTAATAGATGATATGAGAGAATTATAGAGAGTCATTTAAAGCCTTAGAATTAAAATGTGCTTTCGTAATTCTTCTAAAAGGGTACCAGTATAGATAGTGGCTTGAAAGGTTACGATAAGCCAAGCAGTGAGGCAACAATGTTCTGCGAAAAAATAATAACTTGAGAGACATAAGAAAGAGAGAAAAGATTGTTCTCTTTTTCATAGAAAAAGATTTCAATATTGAGTTTCGAGAAGATCTCTAGTATATGTTCAGCCAAGTAAGCATGAGAGAAGTTCCATGATTCATCTCACATAAATGAAAATTTTAAAATGAAATGCCTTTAAAAATTAAGAAACCCTTTAATGCTTTATTTATGAATAAAGACAAGTTGTTCTCCAATTACTTTTTTTGAGACGTTGCCTTGTCTTATATTCTAAAAAGAAATGGTGGAAAGTTGGAAGATGTGTATATCATTTTTAAAAAATTTGATTATTAGATTCAATATTTGATAGGACCATAAAAAGTATATATTTAAGGATCCAAAAACCATGAGAATATTTATAATGCTTAAGTCCGTTAAAACCCTATGAAAAAAAAAATTTTAAGAAGATGAATAAAGAGAACATAAAAACTATTGGAGATGTATATACAACCAAGCAGACAAAAAAAGAAAGCTTCAACAATGATTAAAATTAATGTATAATAGGTCATGGAAAATGACAAGCTCGTGTAAGCAAGCAAGAATTGTGGTTTCAAAAATAACAACCACTATATATGACGTGAAAGCTCATCAACATGATGATTAATTTGATAGAGGAGGTTAAGACTGGAGACATAATAAATCTCAAGTTAAGTGTTATAATTGTTACCGACCTAAATATTATACTAAAGAATATAGAGCACCTGAAAGTATCATTAAGAATGTGGAAACTACATATAAGATTAAAAAAGAGAAAACGAGAAAATTTCACTTTGTTTCAAGTTAACAAGAATAAAGAAAGTAGCGTGGAATAAGTATGGAGAAAGAACTATGTTTATAGAGGTTGAAGAATTGGTATTTGGTAATGTCTTACAAAGTTGAAATAAATTTACAAGTAAGAGAATAATAAAATATTCTCATCCTCTTGAAGAATGATATGCATCGATTTATCTCTAATATTTTTTTGTTTAGCCATCCAATTTATATGAAGATAGGCTAAAGAAGAAAAAAATACCCCATTAAGAAAACTTGTTTTGAAATGCTCAAAATAGAAAAGGCACAATAAAAAAAAGTAGACATAGACCCAAATCTTCAATGATCCAAAATTTGTAAGGCTTTGAAACCCTCATTAGTAGGTATCCAAAAAAAAAAAAAAAGGAAGTGCTTCTTAAACCATATAAGTAGTGACAAATCGTAACAACGGTATATTAACAGAACAAGGCCTATTCAGCATTGAATTTGTATAAATCATTCTTTTTTTCACTATAAGAAAATAGAAATATCTAACAAAGTTATTATCAGACAGTATTCCAAAAAATATATGCTTTTTGAGAAGAAATTTTCCAGTAAAAAATTCTGATAAAATTTTCGATGGCAAGTTTATAGGCTTTTATGTCACTTATCTTCGGTGGAATTTTCCACAGAATATTAGGATTACAAATTGCTAAAAAAATCCTCTGGTAATCTATTATATTACCCAAATCAATACCAAAAACTCTAATTCGTTCTTCCCTTCATTCTTCTCTTAGTCGACAACTCCCATATGTCCCAGAACCTTCAAATCTTTAGAAAATGATAAAATTCTATTTTTTTAATCTACAAATTCTAATGCAAATCTCCTCCACTACCTTTTAGAAGTATGAGTTTTCGATTTCATCAATTAAATTTTATGTTATGTTGCTTTAATGTATAGGAAGGTTTGCTTAATTTGTTGCATAAACATTATAAAAATTATTTGGAATTTATCTGTCATGTATTATATTTATATTTAAGTTTGAGATCTATTAATATTAAGGTGTGTATGAATTCAAAATATATAATTTTAATCCATATATGGTAAGATTTATTTGAAATTAGATCTAACTATTTGGGACTAGATGTCTTGTATGATTTATTTTGAAATTTATTAATTTGACACACACACACACACACACACACACACACACACACACACACACACACACACACACACACACACACACACACACACACACACACACACACACACACACACACACACACACACACACACACACACACACACACAGTATTTAATCTATATACCATAAACTTGACTAAACCATACATCAAGATTCTTTCCTTAATCTTAATTAACTAAAAATGCTTTAGAGTCTGTTTGGGGCAGCTGTAGATTATTTATAATCTGCTGATAAGCAGATTATCCTGATAATCTGATAATCTGTACATTAACAGGATAAATTGGCTTGTTGTTTGACGGAGTTTATTCTGAACGGCTTATTGACAGTTGTTTCTAGATAAAATACTATTATGCCCTTGTTTAGTGAATATATTTACAACAAAATGTATAAGCCGCCCCAGCTCCCAGCTCTCGTGTGTATCATAAGAAATAAAATAAAGATAAATACAATTACAATATCTAACCTTTTGTTTTCTTCAATCAGAAAAATATCGTATAAAGCATACACAAATTAAATGAAAATTTCCACCTGCATGAACAATTTCACACCTCTAACTTACAAATATCGTGGGAACCCGCTGGCATAGCCATCGGAGGCCGTCGGAAGAGCTTCGGAGCCCTTTTTGCTCCTAGCTCTCGTGAGTATCGAGAGGGGATCAATAGAATTCTTACATCCATAAATAACATACTAATGCAAAAGAAAGATCTAGATCTAAGAAAATAAATAATGATCTCAAAAAGAGAAAGAAGTTCATACCTCAAAAAAACTACAGATCAAAAAAAGAAAACCCAATAGATCTACCAAAAATCAGAGAAACTTCAAATTGAAAGTTAACAAAGCTTTGTAAATCAGTCTTTCATGGGCGGGGGTCATTCTCGCTTTGAGTTGAGCAAATTATCACCCTGGCCGCAATGTTCCCTCGTTGATCTGGGCACCTTGTACCATTCTGCCAACATGTACATTAAATTAATATTCCTACAACCTTATTGGTTCCACCTTTTTTCTTCTTAATCCATGTTAACGTCATATAGGTTATCCTTGGTACATCCATTACCATGGAACGCCACCACCATCACTATCACTACCATTATGTAAAATTTATCGTGTCTGCATAGTTCATTGGAATCATAATTTTCAAAATACATAGAAATTTTAGTTTTGAAGGAAACTCAATTATTCCTCCCTCGTTGATACCGTATTCGATCCACACAATTAGATCATCTCAAGAGAGAAATGAATTGAATTATTTTTCCTTAATATAGAAATTTTTAATCAAAGCTAATTATAAAAGCCGGAATTAATAAGTTTATAAAAGCTAATTATAAATTTCAGCAAATTATTCGCATGATCTGCTAAATTTGCTTTTTTCCTTTCTTATAGATGGGAGAGAGGACGTTGAATTCATATACAGTTTCAGATTAAAACAGTTTAAACTGATAAAGATATTGAAGTAACAAAAATATTTATTAGTAGTAAATTCCATATAAGTGAACCTTAACGTATATAGGAGTAAATCAGATGTACATACAAAAGTTGTTCCTCAGATCAAATAATGTTATTTAATTTTGAGGAATTTTAGATATATTAAAATTATAAAAAATAAATACGTACTACCGCAAATAATGTAATTTAATAATATGATTTCACACTTTCACGGTCCAGAAGAACAAAAAAGAAAATGCTCGTGAGATTTATTATTTGATAGACATTTATTCATGAGATATTGTCCTGCGACACACATGCATGGATTGAAAACAGATGTAATATTATTATGTCTTTCTTGGTAGTTGATATGAGACCTGCTTATGTAATTCAAAGATTACTGTTAGAGCTCCTTAACGGTTTGCTGTAGAGCACCACGTTACGGTCTCGTTGGAGGAGAAGAACATAATTTCCAGTTTCTCCGTTTGTTTTACTTTCCCATACAAGCTTTTGGTTCTCGTCTTCGACGACGAGATTGCCATTAGTCTGCAACGTCAGCTCACATCCAATACCTTTCCCGTTGGTTTGGGTATTCCAAACTACTTTCTCAGATTTTTTTTCGTAGAGAACGAGGTTGCAGTCTTGTTGCATACTTAAGCTGTAATTTATATCCGAAATATTTTCACCGGTTTTGAGTTTATCGCCGGATAAAAGGTGGTTGTTTGCCGCCCCTAATGTTGCAAGAAAGCTGAAGGTGATGGCCACCAAGGCCATGAGGAAGAAGGAGCGGAAAACTGTCACGATGGAGGCCATGGATCAGTATTCCTTACAAGTGGTTGAGGTATAAGTTGCATTTGCTGCTTGTCGAGTCGAGCTCTTTTATAGATACATATGATGAGTGTTACCGGACTAGTATTCTTTGTAGAAAGAAGCAGCTGCTAAATTACGGAAAAATAGACTTGTTCATAAATTTGGACTTACTTTGTCTACCGCTCTAATATTGTTCATTTTGAATTTCTAATTTGTAATAGGGCTGTGACTTTCTCTATTTTTCGAAATTAATGTGGACCAGGAAGTTCTCTGGTTCGTGACATTTGGCACGATTAGAATTGAGTCTCGTTTCCATTTGCAAACTTCTTGAATTCAGCCTAACACAATATATAAGATAATGCATTGACAGTTACATTGCAAAAAAATTATAATTTGAAATGCGATTAGTCAAGTGAAAATATTTTCTTGAGCGACATATTGTGGAAAAAATTTCTAAATAGAAAGATTAATTTTATTCCCTATAAAAATTATCCTTTTGTCAGCTAATATTAATATTTTATTCAGTTGTTACTTAGTCTATATTCAATATTAGTATATGTTCAAAACATAAATCTTGTCACAAATGCTTTTAGGTTTAGAAATGAAATCTTTTGGGATCAATTATATGATCATCAGAACTCTATTTAATGTCTATGTTCATGACTAATAATGGCATCATTGCCCTCTATTGTTGGAAATGAGTTTAGTGTGTTATCAACATAAATGTCAACAATTACGATCATGACAATTGTTGACACATGTCATCCTCAATCCCACCAGGTGTTGTCACTAGCATGGGAAAACTTTCACCATTATCAATATGGTGATGCTTGTCGTAGATTAACAAGGCTAATGTCTATTATCGATACAACTGCTATTACCTGCAAGTCCACTATCTACAATTGATGCCCAACTCAACGCTCGCGATCTCACCAAAGTCCTAAGCTTATCATGACAATAATCCCAACACTTGCTATGGCTAACAATACTAAAGTCGATTATTTATGTCGAAATTATTACTTATTCTACTCCCTTATACACTAGCAAAACATGAAAATTGAACGATTAAATTTGAAATTTTAATAGGGGTTTGGGCTCTGAGAAACAGAAAATCTGTCTTATATAAAATTCTAGGCCAAGAATAATGTTTTAACTAAACTTTCTTAAAACATATATTCATTAGAAAAGAGTTTCAATATTTTACATTTCTAGCCTGTTAGATAATCCATAAAATGTTTCTAATTTGATATACATTCAATTAGTGATATTAATAAAAATAGGCAATTGAACATACATAGCACTCAAAGTTATTTGCAAATCTAATTAGTAAAAAAAGCATGATATAAATTACTTCATATTATTTGAAATTCAAATTAAAATTTTTTATTTAAATTACTGTTGTCATAATCTTAAGAAACAAAATTCTTATTGTTACCATCATTAGAAGTTAAACTTAATTTGTCTCTTATCTTGTAGTCATAATCTTAAGAAATGATCTTATGATTTGGGTCATCCTATCAGGATTACAAAAAGAAATTTTAAGGGATTCTTTTAGAGTGCATATAATAGAAATTAATGAGATCTGTAAATGATGGTACGTAAATATTCTAGAGAGTTAATTATAGCTTTAGAACTAAAACGTGTTATCGTAATTTTAGAGGGAGTGCTACTAACATAAATACTGTAAAGAAAAGCTACGACGAGCCAACCAATGAGTCAACACCATCCCCAATCTAGAAATATAACTTAAGAGATATTTGCTTATCTCACATTTGTGAGGACCACTTCTCTCTCTATAGAAACCTAAGATTTAGCCTTATGATTGCCTAATGACCTTCTTAGATGACTAGAGATGAAACACACCCATATGAAACTTTAAATCATTCCTACACTCACTTAGGGTTTCCTGAAGTTAGGACCAAATTCTCAACCCTTGGTTGAGATGATCAAAGGTATAGCCCAGTAGAAATCGAATTCGACTTCTTATAGATTGAGGATGCCCTAGGTTACCCATGGAGATCAAAGCTTTAGGAATTCTCCTAATGACCAACTACTACTCCTGGGGTTCTTATTGAACTAGGAAAAGCCCATCAGACAGGAGGTTATGACTAGGCCAATGACGGGTTCTTACCACGTTACCTAAAAGCCCCAGAAACCTTATGACATTAAAATTTAAACCTCAGGGGGAGGGTGAGTGATCGGGTGGTTTCAGTGCTGCCAGATATACTGTCTCTAAAATAATATTCAAAAGATAATTTCAGTTTAGTTTCACAATAATATCAATTTTAATAATTAGTCAGTCACCCCGTACACGCAAGTACACGAATCACTCAAGTAATACAGGGCTCTAGTGGAGTCCTGGTTATCAATCCCACGAAGAAAGTTGTAACTTATCAAATTATAGCCAAGATTTAAAATTTAATACTAAATTCACAATGCAAATTCAAGTACTATTTATGTTGCTAGTGCAAATATAATTAAACTAAATTAACTAAAATTACTTTCTAAACTTCTAAATAAGACTAATTAACACACACTAAGTTTTGTATTGAAAGGTTTAAAAATAGAAAAGTATTTTTCCTCTTGCAATGTGTATATGATGAGTGATTGATATAGATTGATAATAATTTTGTATTATGTCAAATAGGAGCATTAATATTCTTTACCCTCATCGAAGTACCCCCTCTTCCAAGTATGAAAAGAACATTGGCAAATCCTAGGCTTAGTCACTATATCTAAGGTTAGGCTAGGAGGATACTGGCTCTCACTTTAGAGCTCCCACTTCCCTTCACCTGAAGGCTAACCCTCACTTTAATTACCAAACTTTATGACCAAATTGGGGATTTTATCCTAGTTACTCTAAACCTCCAATTTGACGCCCATCAATCCATATTTCCCTGTTTATTAGCACTGAATTCCCATGAACTATGCACTTCATTCATGGACATTGAATGGATTCTCCACTATTGTTGTAGAACACTTAGTCCCTTCGAATAAGATGTTTCACAAAAAATTTTAACAATTCAATTGGCTAGATTAAAAAGTAAATGAAGTTCAAAGTGAAAAATCATCAGAATTTCTTAACATTTATATGGCACATCAAATCTACATCAATACTTCACCACATCACATTACAAGAAGAAAGACAAAAAAATCTACTCAGAATTCAAGAGGAAGGCACAGCACAACATGGATTTTATATACAAAAGAAAAGCCATACAAACCAAAAAAGTAAATACAACTTATCTCACTTTCTTTCCCTAGCGAATCACTTGAGTTTGCTTTGAATCCTTTTCTCTCTTCTCTTCAGCACTCAATTCTCTCTTTAGAATAGTAAGGAAGTAGCGAACTCTCACTTTCCTCCTTCTTCTACACTCCTTAGAGAAGAATCCCTCTCAAATCACACTTTCTACAAACTCTCTACAAACCCTAACACACTTTCTTCACTTCTTTTCACTTGTCTCACACTCCATACTCACACAAAACACCAAAAGTGGCGTCCATATCTGTCTAAAACAGTCTAGAAATGAATTGCCTAAGAGTTTCCTCAAGCATCCCTTCAAAAAGCATCCAAATACATTGAATTTGAGTTCCACCAACATTGGGCGCCGACAACATTAGCTAGGGAACTGGCGGTGCTGAGCCGCCCTTTTATTCAATACGTCTCTGGAATTGGGCGCCGGAGGTGCCAGAAAGTTTTTTCTTCATTCTGCCTCTTTTTGCTCCAAATTCATTCCTTTCGCTCCCTTTTGCTTTAATCACCTAAAATCATCATACCTGCAGAAAAACATGAATAATACCTTACTTTAAAGTGCAATATCACAAAAAATGAGTACAAATTGTATACCAATAGCCTAACATATTTTTTATGTATCAATATCTCCCAAACATATCTATTATATATCCTCAAGTAATCCTTTTACTACATAAAAATAATAAGTCAAAGTAGTGAACTTTTCTCTTACAAAATACTTTGATATTTTATTCACATGAATATAATAGTAAGATTCTTAGAAAGAAATTCAATAACTCAGGTTAAAACTATAGGTATTAGAACATTCAGTAGTCAAGACTAGGAGCTCTAGTTTTCTATTTATTTCAAGATTAACTATAATTTGTCACATTAAGGGTTCCTTAAAAGACTTATCTGAAAGAGAAATTCATGCAAACTCTATTAGATGTAGGCACATACTTTAAATATAAATTCAGAAATGTAACAAAGTTCTCCCTTTAGGTTGATTCAAGTGAAGCTAATTTTTTATTAGGCATCTCCTCAAGCTTCTCCACACACACACACACACACACACACACACACACACACACACATATTCTATTTGGTTTTGTTTTTCTATCCTTTCTTTTTCTCTTTCTTTTTTTTTTCTTGTGAGGATTACTATATCTGGATAACCATTAATAGTTTTGAACTTCACTCTTCTCTTTCTAAAGTTGAAACCTGAAACACCTCCTTACTTTATAAATATATATTAGCTTTATAATTCATCATATAGTCACAATCCTTTCTTCACACATAGTTCTTTAAGTCTCTTAACATTCCAAAAATACAGTTTTCTTTATTTTAAATAGTCAATTATAATCCAATTCTCTTATACTAAACATCTCAACCTTATAAAATTAACCTTCATTACTAAATACTTTCATTCAAATCCACCATAATATTTAGATGAAATCAAAAATTTAGTCATCTCAAGTTATGTTCAATTATTAAAAGTTAAGCTAATAATTATTGAAATTATATTAATTGAGAACAAATAAGAGTTAATGTTTTTACCCTCCCCCAAACATAAGCTTTTCATCACATATAAATTTGCAAAGGTAGAGAGTAAAAGAAAACTAACATTTTTGTGCTGGGATTTTGAAATTTTCTGAATCTTTGTGATATTAATCGATAAATTAAGCTAGCAAGCATGAAACAGTTAGAAGCAGTGATATATATATAATAATAAAAATTTTCTAGGGGAAGAAATATTAAATATTTAAACATCAGACATCCAACATAACATAACAATCTCAATCCAAACTATTAAACAACTAACACATAGTTCATTACATTTTCATTTTTCAACACAGATACATCAACAAACTATATAAATCACAGAACAACATATAACAACACAATAAAGTACTAAAAAATAAAATAAAAATAGAAAATCATAAACAACACAACACACTACCAATTATCATCACCAGCTTCTTCAACCTCTTCTTCATGATCAGGTCAGTGTGGAATATAGCTGGGGCAGGTAAGAAATATCATCCAGTGTCTCCCCTCATAAATCTAACCTGAGCATTATTGTAACCTATATCATACTCAACGCTCATCCTCATATAATCTTCATTCATATCACTTCTAGCCTCAATGTCATCCATCCTGCTATGGAGTCTATCTATACTAGAACTCTGAATCCTCAACTGCTCCATAACATCAAATAATGTTGGTGGCTTAGAAGTAGATGGTATATCCTGGCTGGTAGTAGGAATATCAGTTCTCCTACTTTTTCCTCTCCCTACCACATGAGACTCATAAGTAGGAATAATAGTTTGGGTAATAAGTCTCATTGATATGGCTAATTCTTTAGAAATATCAAAGTCAACTCCAGACTGTGCGCATAGTGAACGAATCCAAGGGCAGGATGTTCTAATCCACTAGTGGTTTCTCCTCTAACTATAGTCTGAATATTCTTGAAAATAATCGATCCAATATTAATCTGTTTCATAGTCTGAATACAATAATTGAGAATTGCTCGGTCTTTAGTCACTTCACTGTGATGATAAGATGGTAGTAGTCTTGCAAAAATAAAATAGTGCCATGCATTCGAAGCTACATTTAACTTGGAAGTAGAGAAATTAATCATATGTTTTTGCTTTGTTTTCCATTCCCCTCTTCCATCAGTAAGAAATGCAATCACTTCTTTCATATTAGGTTCTCTCATATCAAAGTTTTCATATTCACAAAATCTCACCCCCTGTAACTGATAAAAATCATTAATACGCTAAGGGATGAATTCTACCATTTTTCCTCGAACAAGCACATATTCTATTTCAGTCCAGGGCAGATTTGCATAAAATTCTCGCACAGTACCCATAATAGCATTAGCAGTGAAATAACAAAATCTTTCCCAATTCCTATCATAAATCAACTGCTCTATAGATCCGCCCGAACTTTCGAAAGCCCGATCTTGTATACACTTTTTATTTTGCAGGACTGAATTGAAATGAAACTATGTTTAACATTAATAAACTTATCTTTATCAAAATCCAAATTTCACTTGCCCTTGCTTGTTCTAGGAGCCATTTGAAATTCTAAAAATTTGCAAGAATATCCAAGAAATTTCAAAATCACAATGTAGGTTACTTTTAAAGCAAATCTATGTAAATAAGAGCTTAAATCACTATGGAAAATCTCAAAACTTCATAAAAAATTTCAATTTTTGGATCTAAGTAATGTTAGAAATTCCCATGGTGAAAATCAAAATTTTTAGTATAGGGTGAAGCTCTTACAAGAGAAGTTAAGATCCACACTCCTTAGGCTTTGAAATTGCTTGTAATCCTTGGTCAAGCAAGCCCTAGGTCTCGAAAATGAGATGGTTGGAGCTGGAAGATGAAAGAAATGGAAAAATAGGTGGGTCCTAGGGAAAAAATCAAGACATAAAGAGGGTTTGAACGTTTTATATATTTGGGCACATGCGGTACTGGTTTGGCCACTGGCGATGCTAGTTTGGGTGTCGGAGGTGCTGGTTTCGGCACCGCCGGCTCTCTATCTAAAAAAATAGCCAAACTCTCTATATTTCGGTGCCGGCAGCGCTAGTTTAAATTTTTTCTGGGTCCATTAATTTTTTACAATTTCGATCATTTCGACGTTACGTCATCACATAATTAGCCTCTTTAAGCATCTATTTCATTAATTAAGTACTAACTAACAACATATTTACACAAATAACACAAAACATCACTTTTATTTATAAAATCCATATTACAACATACACACTTAAACATTCATTAAATAAGATCATCAAGCCATATCAATTCAACATCACAAATATACTACGATACTCTAACGCTGAAAACTACACAAACACAGAATCCAAACATAGTAAGTCAAAACATCAACTACAAAATAAATCAAACCAACATTAAGCACACAAAAGCATAATAGAAATATGAAGTACTAATTATAAAACAGAGTCACTTCTCATCATCAATCTCAGTACTATCTTCTCCTCTGATATCTTTAATAGATTGACGATGTACAAAAATATTGTAGAAGGGACGATATGGAAATTCATCAGTCAAATCCTCAGCAATTATAGCATTCCTTTTGCATCACATTTACCAAACTATCTTTAATTCTACCACTGTGATCAAACTCTTCTTTCATCCTCCAATCCAAGTGATCAAATAAATCAGAGATATTATTAATAGCATTCATAAGATTTTGTACCTCTTTCTCTAACTTCTTGATCTTCTTCAGAATCACTAGAGGACTTTCAGGAAAGTAAGATGGAATAGGTCATGAACTTTGAGATGGTTGAACTGCAATGAGACTCATATCATTCTCATCTTTTACTGCTTGACAGTCATAAAGATTAGTTGGGTCAATAGGCATCCAAGGAAGAAGTACATTTTCCCAACTTTCATAAGGAACTTGTGACTGGCTGCAAAGAAGAAATATAGTGGAGGTATATCCAAGCCCATATTTATATCCATGAACAATCAATCCCAATACAGATTTCACAATTATAGTTCCAATATCTATTGGCCTTCTAGTTTGAATACCGTAATTCAAAATGGTGAATTCCTTAGTCAATTTACTAATTTTCATAGTAGGAATTAACTTCACAGAAATAAATTAATGGCATTGCTTAGACAATAAATTTAAAGATGCAGTAGAGAAACTTTTAAATTCATTGTCTCTTATCTCCCAATCTTCATTTTCATCTGTCAAATAGCGATAAATTTCATTCATATTATCTCTTGCCGCATTAAAATTTGTATAATGACAGATATGCACGTTCTCAATCATAAAAAAATCATTAATCTTTGAAGGAGTGAATGGTACAAACCTACATCGCACATAGACGAATCCTTGGTTGATTCCATAAAGATTTGCATAAAAATTTTTCACAACAGGAACGACTACATCGGCAGTAGTGTAGCATAACAACTTCCAACGTATCTGCATTATATTTTCTTCTACTTGAGTATTTGGAGTATCCAAACCTCGATTACAAAACCTCTATCCTTAACAATCCTCCTCTTCAACATCACTTTATTGAATAAACGCTGCGCCTCGAAACTGATGAATTTTCTTCAGTTGAAAACTCTAAATCTCGGGTGTTCTATTGAATTGGAATCCATTGGAAGTGAATTGAGATTAAAAGTTTTCATTTTTATGGAGTTTAGTGGGTAAAAAACACGTTTTGGGGAGTTATTAGGATGAAATCTTGCATAAAACTGCCAAATTATATTTTTGAACTCTAGGAACTGTCAACTGGTCATTCTGGTGTCCTTCTTGTGCTCGCGGTGCAGCACTCTATCAAAATATAATGTGTGTCCTTCTCTAGATTTGGGCACCTGTGGTGTCCATTCTTGTGCCAGCGGTGCCAATGTTAGAAAACATTCTGTCCAGGTTCAAATTCCTTTCTTAATATCTTTCGATCATGCCATAATTTCATCTTCTCCTTACAAATCTTGTCATTATGATAAAATTCATTTCTAATTTCTTCTAACTCATTCAATTATATAAATCTCTTTTCACCTGCATTCTTAAAATTAAAATTGAGTTCTTTTATCGCCCAATATGCTTTATGCTCCAATTCTACAGGTAAATGACAGGACTTTCCAAATACTAGTCTATAAGGAGACATTCCAATAGGGGTCTTATAAGCAGTCCTATATGCCCACAATGCAGTATCTAATCACACAGACCGGTCTAATTTGTGAAGATCCACAGATTTCACCAAAGTTCTTTTAATTTCTTGATTAGATACTTCTGCTAAACAACTAGTTTGGGGGTGATAAACAGTAGAGATTCTATGATAATATTATATTTTCTAACCAATCTCTGAATCAGCTTATTCCTAAAATGAGATCCACCAACAGTTATGAATGCTCTTGGCATTCCATATCCTGTAAAAACAATTTTCACTAAAAATTTGTAAACACTCCGAGCATCACATCTTGGTAAAGCAATGACTTCAATCCATTTTGAGACATAATCAACAATGACCAATATATTTAAATTTCCAAATGAAGGAGTAATGGTTCCATAAAATCTAATCCCCACATATCAAAGATCTCTACTTCTAATGTTAATTTTAGAGCCATTTCATTTCTTCTAGTAAAATTACCTACTCTATAACACCGATCACATGATTTTATATATCTATATACATCCATAAAAAGAGTAGGCCAATAAAATCAAGATTGTAAAATCTTATAAGTAGTTTTATCAATACCAAAATGTTCTCCAAATTTTAAATCATGACAACTCCGAATAATTGGTTCAATTTCTTTATATGGCACCCATCTTCCCATAATAAGATCCTTACACTATTTATAAAGGTAGGGCTCATCCCAAATGTAAAATTTAGCATAATATCTAAATTTCTTTTGTTGTTGCCTTGTTAAATCATGGGGTAAAATATCACATACTAAATAATTCACAATATCAGAATACCAAGGCAAGTTCCTTTCCTTATTATTATAATGTTACTCATCAGGAAAAGTTTATGTAATTCCTTTCTCAAATTTAACGAGTTTATATACTCCAATATAGACAGATGGTTGACAAATTGATTGTCATTTCCTTCCCTATCAACTATCACAAAGTCAAATTCTTTCATTAGAAGTATCCATCTAATTAATCTGGGTTTGGCATGGTTCATTTGCATTAAATATTTGATAGATGAATGGTCTGAATGCACTATACATTTAGTTCCAATTAGATAGGGTCTAAACGTTTCAAAATCAGACACTATAGATAATAATTCTCTTTTTGTTATTGTATAATTAATTTGAGCTTCAATAAGAATTTTACTAGCATAGTAAATAACCTTCAATATTTTATCATACATTTGCCCAAAAATACATCCAATCCCAAATCACTAGCATCACACATAAGCACAAATGGTTTCTCCCAATCAGGTGAAACAATTATAGGGCAATGATTAGTTTTTCTTTTAGTAGTTCAAAGGCATTTAAACATTCTTCATTAAAATAAAATTTCTTATCTTTTTCTAAAATTTGGCACATAGGGTTAGTAATTTCGAAAAATCTTTACTATAACGCCTGTAAAATCCAACATGTCCTAAGAAACGTCTTACCCCTCTCACTGAAGTAGGAGGTGGTAATTTCTCAGGGTCAACCTCCATTCCAATTTCAGAAATTTTATGCTAAAGTAGAATTCCTCCTGCAACCATAAATTAACATTTTTTCCAATTTAGAACTAAATTTATTTTCTCACAAAGCTCCAAAACTTTTCCTAGGTTGTTCAAACATGTGCCAAATGAAGTTACAAATACTGAAAAATCATCCATAAATATTTTAATTCTATTATCAATCATTTTACTAAAAATAGAAATCATACATCTTTGAAAAGTTGCAGGTGCATTACATAATCCGAAGGACATTCTTCTAAAAGCAAAAGTCCCATAAGGTCTACTAAATGTAGTCTTCTCTTGATCCTTAGGAGCAATATGTATTTGATGATAACAAGTATATCCATCCAAAAAGATATAGTACTTGTGTCTGGCAAGTCTATCCAACATTTGATCTAGAAAAGGAAGAGGAAAATGATCGTTCCTGGTGGAGGCATTTAATTTCCTATAATCGATACAAATTTGTCATCCATTAACTAGTATTGTTGGTATAATCTCATTCTGTTCATTCACATCAACAATCACTTGTCCTTTCTTAGGAACACAATGAATCAGACTTACCTAAGCACTGTATGATATTATATAAATAATTCCAGCATCAAGTCTTTTTAAAATTTCCTTCTTTACTACTTCTTTCATCATTGGGTTCAATCTCCTTTGTGGATCAGCTCTAGGTTTATGTTGTTCATCCAACAAAATTCTATGCAGATCGAAGGACTGATTCATTTAATATCAACTAAGGTTCAACCAAAAGCCTTTGATTATCTTTTTAAAGTATTCAATAATTTTTGTTCTTGATATTCATTCAGATCTGAAGATACAATAACTGGTAAGGTAGATGATTACCCTAAAAACATGTATTTCAAATGATTAGGAAGAATTTTCATTCTAAGTTCAAGAGGTTTTATGATAGATGAAATTAAACATTTTTCTTTATTTTTCATAGTATCCAACATTTCAAATCTTTCTTGAACATAGTCTAAATCTTCATTCTTCATATCTTCAAAATCATCTTCATTTTCCTCATCATTTTCACATTCAAAATCTTCATATTCTATTTTCTCTTCAAATATTTCTTTAAAATGATCATTTCTTAAATAATTGCAGATGTCCATTCTAAAGCATTCATCATTTTTTTGTTGAGGAATATTTCATAGATTTCAGAATATTAAATGTCACCTCTTGATCATTAACTCTTATAGTTAATTCTCCTTTTTGAACATCAATCATAGCTCTTCTAGTAGCGAGGAATGGTCTTCCCAAAATAAATGGAATTTCTTTATCTTCCTCCATATTTAATACAATAAAGTCCACATGAAAGATAAATTTATCCACCTTCACTAATACATCTTCCACCACTCCTTTAGGAAAAGTAATGGAACGATCAATCAATTAAAGAGTAACAGATATAGGTGAAATATCTCCTAAGTCCAATCTTTTGAAAGTTGATAAAGGCATAAGGTTAATACTAGCTCCTACGTCACCAAAAGCTCTTACGAGAAATTTTTCACTTATAGCACACAAAATAGTTAAACTACCAGGGTCTTTAAATTTTTTAAGAAGTTTTTTCAGAATAATTGCACTGAACTCTCCGCTAGTGCAACAGTCTCGTGATCTATGAACTTTCTTTTCCTTTTAAAAATATCCTTCATAAACTTTGCATAATCAGGCATCTGTTCAAATACTTCATCAAAGGGAATATTTACCATTAATTTCTTAAGGATTTCTAAAAATTTTGGTAAATTAGTTATCCATATTTTGTTTTTTATTCTTTCAGGAAAAGGTGGCTGTGGTTTTTCTACAGTAGTTTTGATTGGTTCAAGGGAATATTCTAAGTTTGGATATATTCTATTATTTCCTTTTTCAGTTTCCACCTTCTCTTCTTTAGTTCTAACTTCTTTTTACTCTTGTTTCAAACTCCTTTCCATTTCTTAATTGAATAACCTTTATTTGCTCTTTGTTTTGATCTTTTGGATTGATTTCAATATTTCCTGAAGGTCTATCATTAAGTGCAGTGAAAATATGTCTGAATTGATTTTCAATATTCTTAATCGCAACACCCTGAGTTTGTAATTGATTACCCATATTTAAATTTCATTCTTCGGTAGACAACTTCTTTTCCTTAAATTGTGGTTTCAGTGCTGCCAGATATAAAGTCTCTAAAATAATATTCAAAAGATAGTTTCAGTTTACTTTCACAATAAGATCAATTTTAATAATTAGGCAGTCACCCCGTAAATGCTAGTATACGTATTGCTCAAGTAATATAGGGCTCTAGTGGAGTCCTGGTTATCAATCCCATGAGGAAGGTTATAAATTATTAAATTATAGCCATGATTTGAAAGTCAAGACAAAATTCACAATGTAAATTTAAGTACTATTTAAGTTGCTAGTGCAAATATAATTAAACTGAATTAACTACAATTACTTTTTAAACTTCTTAACATGACTAATTAACACACACTTTTGTATTGAAAGGTTTAAATATAGAAACATATCTTTCCTCTTACAATGTGTATATTATGACTGATTAAAATAGATTGATAGAAATTTTGTATTATGCCAAATAGGAGCATTAATATTCTTTACCCTCGTTAGAGTACCCCCTCTTCCAAGTATGAAAAGACCATTGACAAATCCTGGGCTTAGTCACTAAATCTAAGGTTAGGCTGAGAGGATACTGGATCTCACTTTATAGATCCCACTTCCCTTCACTAGAAGGCTAACACTCACTTTAGTTACCAAACTTTAAGACTAAATTGGGGATTTTAGCCTGTCACTCTAAAACCTCCAATTTGATGCCCATCAAACCATATCTCCCTATTTATTTGCACTCATTTACCATGAACTACGCACTTCATTCATGGACATTGAATGGATTCTCTACTATTGTTGTAGAACACTTAGTCCCTTCAGATTGGATCTTTAACAATAACTTTTGACAATTCAATTGGCTAGATAGAAAGTAAATGAAGTTTAAAGTGAAAAACCATCACAATTTATTAACATTTTTATGACACATCGAATCTATATCAGCACTTTACCATATAACATTACAAGAAGAAAGACAAATAAATCCACTCAAAATTCAATAAGAAGACACAACACAACATGGATTATATATATAAAAATAAAGCCATACAAAATACAAAAGAAATTACAACTTTTCTCACTTTCTTCACCAAGTGAATCCCTTGAATTTCTTTTGAATCCTTTTCTCTCTTCTATTCAACACTCAATTCTCTCTTTAGAATAGTAAGGAAGAAGCAAACTCTCACATTCTTCCTTCTTCTACAAACCTTAGAGAAGAATCCCCCTAAAATCACACTTTCTACAAACTCTCTACAAACCCTAACACACTCTCTTCACTTCTCTTCACTTGTCTCACACTCCACACTCACATACACCACCAAAAGTGGCAACCATAACTGTCTAAAGTAGTCTAGAAATTAAGTCCCTAAGAGTTTCCTCAAGCATCCCTTCAAAAAGTGTCCAAATACATTGAATTTGAGTTCCACCGACATTGGGCGGCAGCGGCATTAGCACGGGCACTGGCGGCACTGAGCTACCCTTTATTTTAGTACGTCTCTAGAATTGGACGCCGGTGACGCCAACATTTTTTCTCCATTCTACCTCTTTTTACTCCAAATTCATTCCTTTTCGCTCTCTTTTGCTCCAATCACCTAAAATTATCATACCTGCAGCAAAACATGATGAATAATTTTTTTTAAGTACAATATCACAAAAAATGAGTACAAATTATACAAGAAAACCTTAACATATTTTTGGTGTATTAGTGAGGCACCAAAGTCAAACTTTGGCATCACCAAAGGCTTTCCTAATACCAATCAACATCAACATAAACCCTAGACACATCAACCTAAATCCTAAAATATGGAGTCACCAAGATTCACCAAGCGAATGAGAGAACAATTAAACACTTCAAAAAAAAAAAAAAAAACTGGATTCAAAATATTAAAATCAGAGACACTTGAAGGTTAAAGTTAAATCTTAAAGGCTCATTAAGGATAATTCTTTTGGGCCAGCCCTAATCATCTTAGACTAAGCTTAACTACAAAAGCCCAACTTTAACCTTAAGCCCAAAAAATCATGGGAGAGGCCATGCCCCATCACTAATGGCTCATCTCCATGATGAGGTGGCCGTCGCAGGCAAATGTGGACATACGAGACGATCGATCAAGGCACATGGTGTCGACTCAAACTGGAAGATTGATCAAGGTACAAGTAGTGTTGATCGTGTTAGGATACAAATGATACCAATCTGGCCAAGGTGGCCGATCCGGGCACAAGTGATGGTGGCCGGTCGGTGTGAACGATCAGAGTACAAATGGTGTTAATAAGGTCAAAACAACCGAAACAAGTGATGTTGATCGGGTTGAGATCGCTATCAAGGTATTAAGTGGTGTTGACCAAGCCATGATGGTTGGTTAAGGAAACATGCAAGTGCAAAATGATTCAAGTAAAGGAAACACATGCAACAATTACAAGCAGGTAATAATGCTCGATGAAAAGTCATACTCATGCTAACGATCTCACATAGAACTTACGGTTTAGCACTTGGATATGTAATATCGTTGCCTCCTACTTTGCAGACATGGGAGCTTCTCTTTGGATCCCAAAGGACAGTTTCCACAATGTTGTGAAATAGGCTAGCTATAAAACTTTTCTCATTTCACAACTTTTCAAGGTTTTTTCAAAGTGAGCTAGCTGCAAAGCTTTCCATGAAGGTTGGGGATGCCAAAACAAGGGTAGGTTGGGACTATAACATGCTAGAACTTTATTCTAGGGTTCACAAAGAATTTGTTCAGCTCTATGAGGTGTTTGTCCATGCACATATAATCACCCTAAGGTCTACTTTAGGAAAGCAATGGTCGAACCAAAGGGGATGTGGTCGACCAACTCAACGTGGGCATGCCCATCCTGCATGGACGACTGAACCCACACATTTATCAAAAATAACCCTAATGTTAGCTACATGAAATTAAGAAGGGTTTGAAGGGATTATACCTTCGTAGTGATTGCTCGACGTCCACAAAGTCTGGGAAGAAGCTCTCCTAACGTTGGAGAGATGGCCATGATTCGGACCAACAACGCTCCAGTACGTTCCAATGATTTTTCCAAAGCTAAGAAGAAGCTCTCCAATTAAGAAGAGAGACCAATGTGGTCTTGAGATCCAAAGATCCTTCTCCCATAATGTGGAAGCTTTCCTCAAGAAAAGGGCTCCGTGAGGAGGTGCATGAAAACTCATCCACTTCATCGACAAGGAAATGACCTAAAGAATGAATGGAGATGAAGAAGTAGAAGAAAATTAAGAAGAAGAAGTGGTGGATGAAGGTGATCTCCTCCAAGAATCCCTCATAGCTCTCTCGCGGCTCGCCTCGCCTTCGATGTCAAATGCGTGATTCCCTCACTACTACCGTATTCACGGGTTAAGCTCAACACAAAACCCCTTCAAATGAGAAAAACACCATCATCGTATTGCCTTAATACATTCTAAAGTGAGGGTAAAAAATATATTAGCCATCCTTTTTTCCTTACCCCGAGATGTTCCTCTCGCGATTTTGATGCATTTGATCAAAAACAACATAAAAAATAACACTTTTTAAAGGACTCACAAGTACCTAGTGCCAAGATTTAAACCTTGAACCTAGGTGCTACCATGAAACCATGGTGTCAAGCTTCAAGATAGGTTACGCTCAAAGGCCATCCAAGTAACGTTATTCTTCTGTGCTCTCGGTAATTGTTGATTTTTGATATTTTTTGGCACCAGTGCTCGAAAATGGTGCCTTGCACCCAAGACTAGTGAGACTTCTAGATCTTAGTTTAAATGTTCAAGAAGTGATCTTGGATGCCCAGTTACCTCGAGTCGGCGTCGGACGCCTCGTCTAGCTCGAAGCCCTGATTTTCATCAAGAGTGCCCACAGAAAATTTTCTCAATTCGTAAGCTACAGGAGACTCCATATGATTAGGTTGAAGTCTCACAAATCTCAAACAAAGTTCTTATTTGTGAATCACAAGAGAAATCAGTGTCAATGGTCATCTTAAACAATGCAAGTAAAGGGCCCCAAACCCCAATTTTCAAGTAATGTGTGTATGCGGATTCCTTGACTTCCTTTCGCCATGAGAGGCTCCAAACGGATGTGTGATGGCTTATAATCAGCAAATAGGCACCAAGTAGATCTCTCATCTTGAATCACCCCTCTCGATGGCAAGTTCTCCCATGTAAGCTCGAATCACCTCTAACCCTAGCCTTCTTTGCCCCGCACAAGTGCTAAGAGTCTCGGATGGGTGTCTTGAGGTACTTGGATGCTATGAATGAACTAGGAGATCGACCTTAGTCAAGAAGGTGGACACCCTACAATCATGACATCAAAAATGATGACACCGCTTGTTAGTCATTTAATTCGCATCGGCTTAGATTTATTTCACCCCGAGTTGCCGGGTCGACTCGGAGTTGTCTCGCGTATTTAGTTTGGGTTAGGTCTAAGATTAAGTTTGGATATATTCTATTTTAGGTTTAGGGTTTAGCTTAAAAACAGTGAGCCTAGGTTAGCTTGAACTAAGCTAAGGTTCGAGTCGGCCCAACTGGTGGAAACTCGGTCAAGCAGATTGGGAGAGGTTTTGGTTTAGGTCATACCTGGGTTAGGCTAGATCTAGTTTGGGTCATACCTAGGGTTTAGATTAGGGCTTGGGTTAGGCCATAGTTAGGTTAGATCTTGGGTTTAGATTAGGTTGATTTATACCTGGGTTAGATAAGGTCTAGTGGTTAGTAAGTACTGGGTTAGACCTCGGGATGGAACAAGTCTAGAGTTTAGGTTGGGTTTGGGTTAGACCTGGGTTGGGTTAGACCTGGGTTGGGTTAGTTTTAGGGTATAGGTTAGGGTTTGAATTATACCTCGGTTTGATCAGGTATTGGGTTTAGGTTAAGGTATGGATTAAACATTTTTTGTCATCTCTAGGGTTTAGACTAGGTTTTGGGCCGACCTAGGTCAAAGTTAGCTCTAAGTTTTAGGTTAAGGTTTGAACTACGTGAGTTAGGGTTATGATGGGTTTAGGTGGACCTGAGTCGAGCCCAAAACAAAACTAAATATGGCTTTTGAGTGGATTGCCTCACCTTAAAACTTTTAAATAAAAATGCTTAAATTAAGAAAATAAGGAAAGAGGATTTACCAGAGAAAGGTAAGGCATCAGAGGAGGAGGTGTCTTGCTAGAGAATTGCTTCCTTCTTCTTCTCCCTATGCACTTCTTCTTCTTCCTCTACTAAAAGTGCCCGAATAGTGTCAAGTCAAATGTTAGAGACCCCTTTAATAAGTGGGGAAGGTTGTGGTAGATACTTTCAGAATTGTCCGATAAGGTGGAGAGTCGATGGTGACGACTTCGGGCCCGCGCTTGAAATGCCACGGATCACCACCAAAAAAAGAGCACAGACCATCACCTGATAAATGGATGAAGGCTGCAGATTGTTCACATGTGAATTCATTTTGTCTGGGCTTGTTCACGCCTGTGCCTGCCGCGACCATATCGAGGTACTTTAAAGCATGGTTACGCCCTACTTTCAGTGTGACCACGCCAAGACAAAAGTGCAAGAGCCCCGTTTTACCACTTTTGTTACTTTGAATCAAAATGTGTTATCTGTGCAAGTCCTATGTGACAAAAAATGAGCTAAAAAACGGACAACCAATGTGTGTGATAGATTGTCTAAAGTACACCAAAAATATTGGTATCGACCGAAGATATCAATAAAATTTGATGGGTCTCAAAGATTTTGGAGTTTGGAATTTTGTGAATTAAGATGTTTAGGATTTGCTTAAGATTTCAGGTCAACCTGGAAACATTAGAGCAGGAAACTGATGTGTATTTACTTTACGCAAAGTGGTGAACAAGCGTACTAGATCGTAAAGGATAACACAAGAGTTCATTCTAATAACTTGTCGTGGAACTATGAAAATTGCTTATAATAAGAAGGAAAACTTTTGGGGCTAACATCGAACCTTGAAGATCGATGGAATGGCTAAATCAGAAAAGACAATGCCAGAGTAAATCATTCATTCCGATGATTAGTCGTGAAAATGATAGAAAGTGCTTTTACTAGGAATGAAAGTGAGTGACTAACATCCAACCTAAACTATAGATGGAATGGATAAATAAAAAAGGATAGTGTTGAGCATATCATTCATTCTGATGACTAGTTAGAGGAGAATTTTTGGATGATTTGACTTAATTTTGCTGGGAAGCTTCGATTTAAGGAGTTATGATGTGAATTTCAGGTTGGCTCGAAATCATTAGAAAAGAGAGTGCAAAGACATATTCTTAATCTAAGGGCAGTAATGACACGCCTAAAAATGCTTGATTATATATATATATATATATATATATATATATATATATATATATATATATATATATATATATATATATTATGCTTAATTTTAATGATATTATACTTTAAAGGAAAGTATTTTACATGTTTTTGGTGTTAGGTACAAGAAATGGACTTTTGGAGAAAAAGAAGCAAAAATGTACAATTTGGAGCAAAATGTACAATTTGGAGCAAAAATGAGCAAAGAAAGCAAATTCTGGCCTGACACATTTCAATAAGTCTTTCTACGCTTAATTTATTTTACACTTTGCATATTTTAATAAGATTACACTTTAAAGAAAAGATTTTTTATGCTTATTTTGTAGGGTTATCTGTTAGGAACGTACCCAACCGAAACGAAGCAAACGGAGCTAAAAATGTAGCCAAACGGCGTAGCCGTGCGTAACCGGCGTTGCCGCACCCGAATCCAAAGAAGAAAGTGAATAAAACCGGCGGCGCCCTATCCAAGACAAAGCGCACTCCTCCTATCCAGTCGGCGCACACCCAAGACGGTTTGGACTCGATTTTGGGCGGTTATTGGCCATATACATTGAATCTGGACACTTTTTGGAAGGTTGCTTAAGGCACCTCTTAGGAAATTCGTCCCTATGCTATATTAGAACGATTTTATGTCAGAAAAAGTGATAGGAAAGTTAGGAAAAATGTAGAGAATATTTAGAGATCTTTGAATATGAGTAGAAATGTAGATTTCTACTTTTCTCGAGAGATCGGAGAGGGAATTTTGAGAATCTCGTAAGGGTTTGTTCCGCATCGTACGGATTTGTGGGAGAGATTTTAACTTTCATTCAAGGGGAAAAAACTAAAAGGTATTGTGTTCTTCATTATCTTATGATTATGTGACACTTATGTACTAGATTTGTTTTGATAAAATGAAGTTTTTCATTGTGTTTTCTTTGTGTTTTGCGATGTCTTTCTCTTACTCTTTCTTCTTATTTGGAAATAGTGGAATGACAAGATTATGCCATCGTTTTCATTCTACTTGTTTCTTGCAATGAGTCGATTCATGTTTATGATTTTGAGATGCATGTTATAAAATTTTTTTCATTTTAAATGTGATGGTTTTTACTTGCACTTCATTTACATTACAATATACCGTTGAATTCTTAAAATTCATTGTAATCGCATTGACCCGAAAGGGCGGTGTAATTCTCAACAAAGAGGAACCACATTCAAATTCCATGGATGGTGAAGTTCATGGGGGTTGAGTGCAAATAAATAGGGAAATATACTTTTGATGGGCGTAGAATTGGAGATTTTAGGTGACAAAATTAAAATCCCCACCCGGTCCTAGAGTTTAGAAACTAAAGCGAGAGTCGCCTTTCACAAAGGGAAGTGGGAGCTTCCGAAATGAGAGCCGCAATCCTTCTAGCCTAATCTCGTCGCATTTTGGGACTAAAGCTAGAATTAGCCAATGTTCTTTATGTACTCATAAGAGGGTAAGGAATAAGATTGCTCCTATTTGGCACATACAATATTTAATACATCTCATTCCTTTACATTATCCAATTCAGTACATAAGAATAGTAGATTTTATTATCTCAAAATTCTCAAACCAAGTTAATCCAGAAAGGGTTATCTTTAGAAGTAATATTTGTATTTAGGAATGGTGGTTATCCTTACATATAATCATCTGTGTTTATAGCAAGCTTGCTAGATAAAACACCATTTTAATTAACATTCCAGTTTAAGGCCTAATAAAGGTAGACTAGAACTTTGACTAAGGGCCTCTTACCTTGCTTTCCATTGGGATTGATAAACTATACTCCATTAGAGCTCATATTATTTGATACGATACTTATACTTGCATAGAAGCTCTAGTATGTGCACATACATACAAAAAAAAACACGTAGAAAAATAGCACTTGCCAGGCGCACAAAGTTTTTGGCACCGTTGCCGGGGAAGCTCAGTAAGAATTTTAGGAGAATATTAGATGAAGTAATTAGGCTTAGAATTGAAAACTTTAGTGTATTAAAATTGTTTTTGTGTGAAACGTGTTTTTTTGTATCAAAAAGTGTTGTGAAAAACTTTTTTCGTGAAAATAAGGTGTTTGTGACACTATTTTGTTGTGTTGAATATATATATTTTTTTATTTGTTTTATTGTTAATGTATTGTTTGTTGTGTTACGCATGCAAAATAAAGGATCTGTAGGACTTGTGCCTTATGGTACCGAGTTTGAAAAAATGGAAAAAACAGAAAGGACTTGAAAACTAGAATGAAATGGAAAACATTCAAAATCATAACTTGGAAAATCATTATAAATCATTGAGGGATTATGTAAATCCTACGACGATGAAATTTCGCCTCATGTATACAAAAACCCGTCGTAGAAGCCGACTCATTCGGTTCAAATCATCAAGCAATTATCCAACTCTCAGCCGAACAACTAGTTCTTGGGAACCTACTGGGAGGATCCCTATTTACACTTATCTAGTTTTCTAGAACTTTTTGCTACATTTCGCTATAACGGCATGTCTGACGATGCTGTTAGGCAGAGGCTTTTCCTTTCTCACTAAGGGATAAGGCTAAAATGTAGTTATACTCATTAGCACCTACCCATTAAAAATGAGAGAGTTAACTCAGAAATTCCTACTTAAGTATTTTCCACCTTCACGTACCACAAAACTTAGAAACGATATTAAGTGCTTATTTTGTTAGTATGAAGGGGAATCAATATACGAAGTCTGGAAATATTTAAGGACCCTCCTAAGAAAGTGTCCACATCATGCTCGCCGATTGGTTAATCATTCAAACTTTTCATAACGGTTAGTAGGATCCCTTATGTCCATTATCGATGCCGCCGGTGGTTCATTAATGTCAAAACCATTTGATGAAGCATATGTATTAATTGAAGAAATAACTACAAATGAATTTCAATGGCCCTCTGCAAGGGTAAATCCTAAAAATATAGCGAGTGTTCATGATACGGATGTGATTGCAATTCTTGTATCTCAGGTTGCTGTAAAATCAAGGAAGTTGGACCAATTTGAAATGACCGGCCTTAATTTACCTCCTGTAAGTGAGGAAAGTTCATTAGGGCATATGATTGATTCCAACTTATTATATGAGACTTTAAATACCCTAAAAACCCGTATTCTAACTTTCACAACCTGTGTGTTAGAAGAACCATCATAATTTTAACTGAATCATACTACCGAGGGTGGAAACCAACAATAGGCAAATAACTTGCAAATTCTAATGGAAGTTGGAATAACTATAGACCTTCATATCCATTGGACTCTAACAATGATAAAAAATTTGAGAAAAAGAATATGTTTATAGAAGAAGTGGTATTGCAAATGGGAAACCAAAGCTTGCAAAGTCAAAATGCTATGATTAGAAACATAGAGAATTAACTAGGAAAAATTGCTAATTCACTTAGCAATACGTACCCCAGAACACTTCCTAGCAACACTGGAGAGATCAAACCTAAAGAGAAATAATAATGAACTAGTAGAAGCTGTCCAATAAAGAAGTGGAAGAGAGATGTGAGGATTTTGGGTTAGAAAAGAGAAAGAAGTTGTGAGAAAAAAGAAAATAAAAGACCTCAAGAACATGTTTCTAAGGACTTAGAAAAATTTATATCTACAACTAAAATCAATTTGGAAAGACCACCACCTCCATTTCCTCAAAGACTGGACATTATAAGTTGGATAAACAATTTTTCAAAGTTCTCGTTGGAAGTACTTAAGAAGTTAACAATAAATATTTCTTTCGTAGGAGCTTTCAGACGAGATGCTAAGGTATACAATGTTTATGAAGGAGATATTAAACAAGAAAAGGAAATTTGGGGATTACGAGACAGTTGCACTAAGAGGAGTGTAGCTATACTTCGAAAAAGTTTCCCTCGTAAACTTAAAGATCCTCAGGAGGCTTTACACCAGGTAATCGAGGAAAGATTATGTGGAAAAAACTTTTGTGATTTAGGAGCGAGCATTAATGTGGATGCCCATCTGTATTTAGAATGTTAGGTTTAGTCAATATTTCTCCCACAAAATGTAACCCTTCAGTTAGCTGATCGATCTATCATTTATCTAAAAGCAGCTATAGAAGATGTGTTTATTAAAGTGGATAAATTTATCTTTTCTATGGACTTTATTGTATTAAATATGGAGGAATATAAAGAAATCTGAATTATTTTTTGGAGACATTTCCTTGTTACTGGACAAGTTATGATAGATGTGCAAAAAGGAGAGTTGATTATGAATATTAATGACAAGGAAGTCACTTTTCGATGTGTTAAAGACTCAGAATTATCCAAATTCGAGAGAAAAGACGATGATTATTTTGCTGATGAAATTGATTATCTTAAGTAAAGACCATTTCAAAAAATTTTGAAGGTAAGTTAACAGATGAGGTCGGAATGGATTTTCATGATGAGTTGAAAATGTTGTCTAAAGAAGACTCGTATGTATGTTCGGTGAGAGGTGTTAAATGATGGACGCTACCAAAAATAAGTGAACTTTTAATTCCATCTGTTGAAAAATCTCATGAACTTAAGATGGATGAACCTCATACAATTTTAAAGCCTACCTATTTAGGGAATTCATCTACACCATCAGCCTTTTTATCTTTATATTCTCACTTAATCACAAAAAAAACATGAATCGAATGATGAACAAGATAATGTTATCGAACTAAGACTGAAGAGAATTCTGAGAATATATTACAAAAGAACTTTGAATTGAGAAAAAAGGAAAGGAGATTGAAAGACCATTGAAGAAATACCTTCAAGGAATTAGAAAAACCTATTTTCTCAACTAAGATAGATATAGAAAGTCCACCTCCAACATTCATGCAATACCAAAGGGAAGAATTGAAAGATAACTTGAAACAGAAGAATAACATGTAAGAATTTAATCCTGAATCTGAATTATCTTATCTAGAGAGAATCCGATCCAAATTTTGGGAGATTTTGAAGTATCTTATAAAGATCCATTTCTTATAAATTTCAAGGATGATATTAATATGAAAATTCGAAAATCAATAAGAATATTAGATCAAGAAAGAAGAATGAGGAGTAATGGTATGAACCAACTGAAAAGGAAGAGCCGAAAGAAAAAAATAGAATTTAAGCATTTTTTAGTAATTCCTAGATCTGGAAAGGATTGGACGATTGATCGAGGATTACATAAAGGAATTCTGACTAGGAGGAATCATTTGTCGGGCCCACGACGTTAAACCAAGCGCTTTATGGAGGCAACCCATAGTTATCGTGTGCTTTCGATTTAGTATGCTTTGAAGTATGATTGTTAGTGTTGTATTGTGTTTACTTTAGTGGGTTATTCAGTTTTATTAATGATTGGTAATGTTTATATTGTTAATGGTTTGATTTGATCTTTGTGTGTCATGAGGAGGTGATTCCTTAATCTCATTATGGTTAGATTTGTATGTTCTCTTGTAGTAGTTGGATTGATGAGTCAACTATGACTCACGTCTTACCCTAACTTGAGTTTTACAACAGATATCATGAATCTGAACAGTGACAAATCCATCTCACCCTTGTTACTTCCTTTCTCTAACTTATTTTTCAATCGATGTGATTCATGAATCTATTCGATGAATAACTTGTGGATGATCTTACACTACGATTTATAACTGTTAGAGGTGTTTAATTATAAGGATTAGATGATGGCTGAGATTGGTGCTCAGGAGCCAATATATCAAGGATAATCTTATCTTTGGGATTATAATCTATAAAATCATTCTAAAGTACCTAATTTATTACAGTAGTGATTTCGTTAGAGAAGTAAGGTAGTGAGATTAGATGAGTTAAATGAAGAGTTTACCTCATTTATCATATGTGTTTGTTTGTTTTAATTATAAATGTGATGGTTTTTACTTGAACTTCATTTACATTACAATAAGGGCCTCGTTGTATTGCTAAAATTCGTTGTAATCGTACGACCCAAGTGAGCGGCACTCAACAAAGTGGTCTCACATTCAAATCTCCATGGATGGTGAAGTTCATAGGGGTTGAGTGCAAATAAATAAGGAAATATACTTTGATGGGCGTAGAATTAGAGATTTTAGGGTGACAAAACTAAAATCCCCAATTCGGTCCTAGTGTTTGGAAACTAAAGTGAGAGTTATCCTTCAGGCAGAGGGAAGTGGAGCCTAAAGTGAGAGTCAGTATCCTCCCAGCCTAACTACGGATTTAGGGACTAAACCTAGAATTAGCCAATGTTCTTTATGCACTTAAGAGGGTAAAGAATGTGATCGTCTTATTTAGCACATACAATATTTAATGCAACTCATTCCTTTACATTATCCAATTCACTACATAAGAATAGTAGATTCTATTGACCAAAATTCTCCAAACTAATTTATCTATAAAGGGTTATCTTTAGAAGCAATATTTGCATTTATGAATAGTGATTTTTCTTACATATAATCATCTACATTTAGGAGTAGTTGCTAGATAAAATACCATTTTAATTGACATTCCATTCTAAGTCCTAATAATAGTAGACTAGAACTTCGACAAGCACCCCTTACCTCGCTTTCCTGTAGGATCAATAAACCGTAATTCATTGCAGCCCGTATTATTTTATACGATACATATACTGCCAGAAGCTCTAGTGTGTGCACATACATACAAACATAAAACAAGCAGAAAACAGCACACACCGGAGGCATATCAGTGCACACGGGCAACTTGATCATGGTAGAGAATGTGCAGATCTAAATTGAAGACAAGTTTTGGTAGTTAGTTGAAGGTGGCATTTTCAGCTTACGGATCGAGACCTACCTTAAGCTCGACCCGATTGTGTTAGGAATTGATCATTGAGCTTTGGACTCAAGGATCCCACTACAGTGTGCAATAACTTTACTCGCAGAGTCACATACTCTACTAGATTTATAGAGTCACAATATTGACTTATCGAGTCATACGTGGGGACTAAGCTCAACAATCCAAGAAGTAGAAATTTGTGTTTTGTATTAATTTAATTTGATTTTTGGCTTATTTTGATTTTACTTGTTTGGAGAGGGGATGGAACCTGCTTCCTCCCAAAAGTGGTATGTAGTCGAGGCGGTGGTGTATATTCCGGTAGCGGTGTATATTACGGCAACTCCGGAATTTCCTCCGGGAAGGCGATCTCGGCAGCTCCGGCTCTCTGCGCGATCCTTCTATTTCTATTTCTTCTTTGGGTCTTTGTCGGCGAAGGAATCTTCGAAGCTGGACCCGATTTCGAAGACAGAAGGTCTTACAGGAAGATCCGTACCCTCCACGGTAATAGGTTTATCATAGTTCTGGATTCCTTTCCCCTTTGATATGGCAGAAGTCGGGGTAGGTGCAGAAACAACTAGACCAGTGGGGGTAGTGAGAACGATCCTCTGCGGACGGCAGTACTCCTCCTAGTCGGGACCCTTTGTAGGGGAGGAAACTCTTGGGTCGACCTAAGGTTGAACTCAAGCAGTGGTTCCTCAGCTTCAGATACCTTGTTCGTTAGTGCAAAGAGGGAGACGTCGGTGACCTTGACGTTCGTGTTTTCGAATCCCTGTCCAAATCGGATGACCCCATTGTCGGGCAGCTCATCCTTATAGACAGCGAAGTCTAGTCCGTTGGTGAAGGAGAAAATCAGTTTCGGGGCTTCCATTTCGCAAGGTAGACTCGGTTGTCGAGTCCCGAGTTATGCTTCTTCTCTTCGGGACGAAAAGAAAGGAATTGAAAAGAGTCCGAACTCATTCTTTGTTCATGTATTTATAAAAAAGAATCATTTGTTAAAAGAATCACTTATTAGAGGGTTTGTTTATTTAGAACGGAATGTTCGAAAGGTGTAGAGAAGGTAAGGAATCCGATTCAGAAAGGAAAAGAAAGTCTTAAGCAAGACTTCCCGACTCGAAGGATCACTCCTAAACTAACACCTATCGGGGGTCCACCCCACCTCAGAAATGAGGTAAAAGGATCTCGGAACCTCTCTGTTTAGGGGTGTCTAAACGGTGGCTCCTAAATCCGAGAGAATGTTGGCTATACTTGTTCAAGATAGAAATGAACATAGTATTCCAACGGAAAGAAGGGTAGTTTGATCCATTAGGGACATGGATACACTACCGATTTTTGAAAACGAATTATTTGATTATAATGGAGAGAGGAATAGTCCCCAGTGAGTCGCCGAAATATGTCGGCATATTTTTAGGTTGTATTGTATTTTAAAAGGGGTCGCCTAACGAAGTTATCGGCGAATTTAAATTTTAAATTTGATTTAAATATATATATAATTTAGAAAGTAGTATTTGGCTTTGAAAATAATTTTTAAATTTGAAAGTTTTAAGATATGAGATTAAACCGATCTCACATCCCAAATAGTTTATATAAACGAGCACCGCACCACAAATCGTGTATCTATCCCTAAGGATAGACACACTGCTTGATGGTGGGGCTCGATCAAATAAACTAGAAGTTTTGTGACATCCGTTTGGTCTGCGAACCAATTTTATAAGCCGACAAATTCCCCTGCTTAATATGAAAGTATCAAACAGGGTGTATATTACCAGGTTCTTTAAAATTCCCTATAAGGGCAAGCCCCTATAGTTAATTACATCTTAAGTGACGGGAATCACCTAAGAAAACTCTCGATAATAATCAATAACTCTGCTTTCAAGAATTTCAAAGTTTAAGGTTTTCAAAGATTGAATTTTGGAATTTCGATAGGGAATGGATCAAATTTTGGAACATTTTGTTTTGTGAATCCAAAGGAAGAAAGGTAGGAGAAATCACTGATTCGAAGTGAACTTCGGTAACTTCCCGACTATCCTATCGTTTGGCTTAAGTTTAGGAAAGTCCTAATACTTATTTAAATGTTTTGATCTTGCCAATTTTAATTAATTAGGGCTTATATTTGTATGATAAAATCAAACAAATAGCCTAGAAGATGTGAGGGTTTATTGTCGTATCGGACGACTACCTCGGAATCCTAAGACCGGTTAGGGCTTAATTTGCAATGCAAATGCCTAACGAAGAGTTGAGGATTTATGTTGCACTAGGCAAGCTACCTCGAAGTCCTATGGCTTTGTTGTTTTAATTCTAAGAAGATTTTGCTGAAGTAGGTTCAAATTTTGCTGACGACGATGGCCGTGCTGCCCACCATGCCCCAAGTTCCTTGTTGTTGCAGAGGTTTAGTTTTAGAAATCATAAATCAGGAGATGAGAAAAATGTTTTGGTTTAGAGAAGTCTTAATTTCCAAGTGTTTTTTACGTTTTAATTAAAACAAATCTTAAAGTTGATTATAACGACACCGGTTAAGATCCCACGGTTCCATCCTTCCGGCATCATTATTTTTATCGGATTCACTTAGTCCGGATGAATTTGCTAAACTCAATCGAATGAGTTCCACACTTTCATTTAGACCAGTGGAAATCCCGTTAGCAACACGTAGGTTACATCATCCGAGGTATTCCCGATCATCCAACAGGACGTTTTAATTTAGTTGTAATTGTAGTTTTGTGTTCTGTTTGTGATTAAATTTTGAGTTGTTTTATATTTTGAAATGTTGTGGCGGTGAATTTTATCTTGCAATGACTTTTAACTTAATTTGGTTTCAGTTTTAGGGACTATCCTAAAGGTGTGGGTTTTCATGCAACTGTTGTTTTATCATGCAAGAAAAATAAAGTACATTTGCAAGAAAGTAAATTGCAAGAAAGTAAATTGCAAGAAAGTAAATTGCAATAAAAATAAAAGCGTACACGGAGGGTCTTCCCGTCATCCCAAGCTGCACTTAAAACACAATTAGAATATTTAAGCAAGTTCCTAGGTAAAACTAAGGGAAGGGTTATGGTTTTCTACCAAATTCCTAATCCTATAGCTAGTCATTTCCTATGACGTCTAGGTTCTTTGTGTTTTGGTTTAAGGACGATTTTCTTCATCAAAGAATAATCAAATTCGATTGTTCTTATAAATGTCCTATCATATTGAGGAAGTGCTTAAGAAGGATCTTAAACATCTTTTCAATATTTCTAGGATTGTTTTAAGCTCAAATGAATTTAATTATATAAATGAATCAGTCGTCCGAGGTTTTCGAGTTTTGTTAACTTGCTCGGTGAACTAGGACATTTGAATATCCTATGAGTGAAGTGACACTTCATTTAATGTTTTATTTATGAGTTATAATAACTAAAGCTTTCAAGGGTAAATTAGTATTCAAATGATTTGATTTAAGTTAAAGAGTTTAAATTTGGAATAGTGTTCAAGTTGCTTTAAATTTATTTTCTTTCTGTTTTAGGTGATGTTGTATTTAATTCAATTTAATTTAATTTTAATTGAGTTTTAATTTAATTTAATTTGATTGAGTTTGATTTAATTTGATTTGATGTTTAATTAATTTGATTTGATTTAATTTTAATTTGATTATTTAATTTAATTTAATTCAATTATTTAATTTAATTTAATTTAATTTAATTGTTTAATTTAATTTAATGTAATTATTTAATTTAATTTAATTTAATTGTTTAATTTAATTTAATTTAATTTAATTGTTAAATTTAATTTAATTTTAATTTATCTTTAATTTACTTTATTTTTAATTTTAATTAAAATTTTAAAAGAGTTTAATAATTTAATTAAGTCTTTTAATGTTTCAAATTTGAGTTATCATTTTAATTAAGAGTTGAATATTAATGAGATAATTAATTTAGGGACTTTTTAAATTAAAGAATAAATCTCTTCCTAATAAATATCCCTTATTTTAATAATTCCAATTTATTATTCCTCCAAATTTAATCTATTATTTAATTAAAGTTTAATCATTTTAAATTATTTAATGGGTTTCTACCCTTTAATTATTTAAATTTCAATCATCCAAATCAGATTAAGATCAAATATTTTACTTGTTGATTTTTTATTAAACCTAAAGTTTTAATTAAGGGTTAAAAGTTTAATTACCATTTTACCCCTTTAGCTTAATAATTTCATAACTCACTAAATTGAACTCAAATGAACTTGAAATTTTTATATGACTTCACTCATATGTCATTAAAGACATGAGAGGAGAAAATGTGATTTTTCTGTATTTAATTTATTTATATAATTATTTTTGGTGGAAAATAGAGATTTTCAAGGAAAATTTAATAACATGACCAAGGGAAAGTTTCTGTCCTTAAGAAAATTAGGGGACATTCCTAATGACCAGAGAAGCACTTGTACCAATTTTGGTGATTTTTTGAATTATATTATTTTTATTATAATTATTTTGAGTTTTGGAGTGTTAATTAATTTAAAAATAAAATAAATGTTGAAAAATGGATTTTATATTTTTCAAAAATCTCTCTGATATCAAGGAAACCAGAGAAGCAAATTTTGCAATTTTCTGATTTTTCTATGATTTATTGTAATTATTTTAGTGAAAATGCTAGAAAATACATTTTTTTAATTTTAAAATTACCCTAGGGCTTTAAAATTTAATATCTCACTAAATAGACTTAGGAAAAATATGGGGTTTGTTCCTAAGTGATTAAAATTCAAAATATGACATTTTGGTGAATTTTATTATTTTTGTGATTTTTATTATTTTTTAATTATTAAAATATTAAAATATTATTAAAAATCAACTTTTTTAGAAAATTAAAATTTTAATTTTCCTAGGTTTCCCTAATATCAGAGAGGCTCCAAAACCAATTTGGTGAATTTTTGAAAAGTATTTTAAAAGTTATGAATTTTTAAAGTTTAAAATGGCTAAGTGGCTTAATCAACCCAATTAGTGGGGCTAACCAAGTCCAATTGACCTCAAATTTTTATGATGGATTCCTCTGATCCTAAAGGTCAGTGGAGAATTGATTTCAAGTCAATTTGATGCATGGTTAACTCTAATTAATTGAAGACCTATTTTGAGTGTTTAAGCCGATTAGGGTTGTTTTAAATGAACTAAGTCAAAACCTATTTTTCCTAGGGTTCTCTGGTCATAAGCAACATCACCAAATTTTCCTAGAATTTATTTCACAACATGCTATTTACTTGGAATTAAAATACTCAAAACAGTGACCTGAACTTGAAAAATCAAGAACTCTTCATAGGGATGGCCTCGACTTTGGAAAATTCAGGGAATGTTCCCAAATTCGGAGGCTTCAAAAGCCCTATGGTCTCATGCCATGGTGAATTGTATGCATGCATGGAGAATTAAAACAATGCAGAGAGTAAATAAATTATAAAAAATAAAATATTTGATTAAATTAAATGATTTCTTTTCCACATTATTCTCCTGCGTTCACTCGAGCGAGAGGGTATTTTTATTTTATTTTTATGATTTTCCTACACGGAGATATGAATTTTTGAAGTTTAGGTAATTAAATAAATAAGAAAATACCCTAATTTTCTATTTATCCACGCGGCGCCGGCGCATCCTCGGCGACTCCGAAAGGCCACGCGGCGCGCTCCCATTCGACGCCGCCACTCGAGTCGGCGGCACGGGCCCGCGGTTCTCGCACCGTTTCCTGGTCCGACGCCATCCGAGCCGTTCGTCCGCGCGTGTATTGAATGGACGGCATCCGTTCATCGTCCCCAAGTGTCCTCACCCGATAGCCGTCCACACTAAATCCCTAATATCTCACTCGATACTCGATGGATTTTCATGTTCTTATGCTCTATGGATTCGTCTTGAAGAGACGAACACATCTATACGGCTAACATGCATTGAAACAAAGACATTTGAAATGGAGAATCTCCAGAAGCTCAGGATGGAGAGTTAGCTCATACCTTGGCTCGGAGAAGTGTGGCTTCAATCCGAGAGTTGTTGCACCTTCGATTGGGTCCCGCAAGCTCCGAGATGAAGTCTCCCGGTGCAGGGAATTGTCTGGATATGATTTCGACCAAGCCCGATCACAAAGCTTGGAGGCCGGAGCAAGCGGGTGGCACTGGAGATGGGGCTTTTGCTGGTGGACACCTTCCCTTGGTCTGGTGAAGGTGTAGAGCCAATCAATTTGAGAATTGGCTCACTGTGGAGAAGTGTCCTGGTTTTGGGTGGAATTTCGACTCTGAAATTGAGCTTACGGAGGAGAAATGACGGGGGGATTTCACTTGGGGATCAAGTGTTCTAAGAGTGGAGAAGGGTCCGGAACAATTTTGGCGAGTTTTGGCAAGGTTTGTGCTTAGCTCTTCCCATGGCCGAGAGGGGTGGAGTTTAAATAGGAGAGGGTGGAGGGCCTCCGGGGGAGTTGAGGCATGGGATCGAGCTGCTGCGGTGAGGAGAAGAACGACCATGGTGGCCATTGGGCATGGGGCAACTCGGCGGTGAGAATTCCAAGCTTGGGCTCACATGATGCTCTCGGGTGTGGTGTTTTCCGGCGATCCAGGGCGGTGGCCGGCAGGCATGGGTCACCATCTTGACCGGGGAGGTCGGGGCTTGGCAATGGTGAAGTCGATTGGGCTTGGACATGTGTAAAGTGTTTGGATTAAAATGGAATGGGGGAGAGGCCATTTTGGCTTGAAATTGGTCAACCCATTGGTTTGGGTTGGGTTCACCTCCCCATGGCTGGTCTTGGGCGAGAAGATCGGTTAGTCTAGTCGGTCGAAGGTGGTGATGTCCTTATCCAAGAATATTTGGATTAAATCTTGGTTAAGGGGAGACATGCTTAAGGCTAATGACTTTTAGGAGATGGTTAAAGGACCTCCTCCTTTTGCCATTAATGGCATGGTCACATGCCAAACTTTCATGGCTTCATATGGCTTGTGAATGGCTCATCCTTGGCTCCATTTGGCTTGGGAAAAGGTTTGGTCGATTTCATGAAAATGGGTTTTAAGAATTTTGGATGTTTTGATGGAAATTTGTATGAAACTTGATTTGGAATAATTTGATGGTGAATTTAGGACTTAGGTAATGGATTTAATTAAGTGGATGACAAATGGAGATGTCATGTGGGCTTTAGGGTAGATTTGGGCTTTTGAATGTGGTGAAGTGGGCTTTTAGGAAAGTTTAAGGGAAATGGGCTTTTGATTTTAGGATGGGCATTTGGATAAAAAATTTTGTGAAGAACTTTGTCAAATAAATGTCATAATTGGTTTAGGGATGTTCTATGAAGGGCTTGGAATCGGTTTGATGTGATTTGGAGTTGAATTGGTTTGAATTTGGGTTTATTTGGTAAGTGGGCCTATGTAGGTCCAAGTGGGCCAAATTGGGCTAATGTTGGGCTAGAGTTGAAATAAATGTTGAGAAATGTTTATGGGGGTGTTAAGGAAGGTTTAGAAAAGATTTGGGGTTAATTGGAGTTGAATTGGGTTAGTTTGGGCTAAGTTTGGGTCATGGGTCCAAATTTGGGCTTTAAGGCCCAAAGTGAAATTGGATCCAAATGTCAATCAAATTGGACTTGGATTTGGTCTAGATTGGTATTGGGGATGTTGAATTGAAGTTTAGAATTGAATTGGACCAGAATGTGGGTCAATTGGATAGGTTTGTTTTAACATTGGGTTCACTTTGGGTTAAAATGGGTCAATTTGGGGGTTTTGACAAAAGTAGGGTAAATTGACAAAATTGGCCCATGGTGTAGTTGGACAAAATGAAATTGGGAATATTTAGGATTTTCTGGAATTTTCTGGGAATTTTTTGAATTTTTGGATTTTTAGGCCAAGAAGGGTATTTTGGGTATTTGGAGGGTATTGGGGGGTATTTTTGGAATCTTTGGTATTTTTGGGTATGGATGATCAATTTGAGTGATGTGGAGATGTTTGGGATTGATTTTGGAAAATTTTGGGTAATTTGGAAATTTTGCAAAAATTTGGGTAATTTCGAGGTTTTGGGTAGGTTTAGTAGGTGTAGGGTCTCGGGGGTCAAAAATTGAAAATTTGGGAAATTGAAAGACTGGGTGAATTTAGGTGGAAATAAATCATTTTGGTTGAGCCATGAAACCATTTCAAGCCCATATGAGCCATGAAAGGACTCATTTGAGGCATTCACTATGTTGTTCACTAACCCTCTTGGCCGAGGGCTTAGGGGTTAAGGACCATCCATGTGAATCACCCACATGAGTCGGGAGGTTAAGTTGGGTATGGGTGTAGTTTTAGGAGGTGTGTGGGAGTGTAGTGTGTAAGTGTAGTGTAAGTCGGCCCCTTCACCGGACCGAGGCCACCTGTAGGCGGTCCTAAGGCCAAAGAGTCCTATAGGAACTCATCCTTTAAACTTCCACATTTGATTTCAACCCTGCGGGTGATTAGGGGTCTATAGTCAAGTTTGTGGAGTTTGCGGGGAGTTTAGAAGTGGTTTGAATTTCTAAAAGGTGGGTCCCAATTCTAGTCCTCTAAGACGGTCGAAGGAAAAGCCTAAGGCTAGATCCTAAGTACTAAAGAGAGAAGAGAAGACCTCATCAAAAATGAGGTCAACAGATTGGCGTGATAGCCATTAATAGACTACCTGCAAACAGGAAACCTACCAGAAGATAATTCATTAGCCCATCAAATTAAGAAAAGAACTCTATCATACGCATTAATAAATAAATACCTTATACAGAAGGTCTTTCGATCAAATGTGACTAAGGTGTTTGAGGGGTCTGAGGCTCGTGAAATTGTTAAAGAGATGCACTCAGGACTTTGTGGCGCTCATCAGTCGGCTCTGAAGATTAAAATGAAAATTAAAAGACTACGATAGTACTGGCCCTCGATGATGACCGAATGCATGAAAGTTTCCAAGAGTTGTCACCAGTGTCAAGTGCATGGAGTGGCTCTACACCAACCTCCAAATGTGCTACATCAGACAATCGCGTCGTGGCCGTTTGAGTGTTGGGGCACAGATATCGTGGGTTCGATATAACCACCTTCCTCGAGAGGACATCGCTTTATCCTTAAGGCTACAGATTACTTTTCCAAGTGGTTAGAAGCAGTACCGCTCAGAGAGGTGAAAGCACATCAAGTGTTACAGTTCTTCAGTAATCAAGTCGTCTACCATTTCGGAGTACTGCACATAATTATCTCAGATAACGGGTCCGCATTCAGAAGTACGAAGATTAATAATTTTGTCAGAAGGCACGGGATTGACTAGCGTTATTCGACAATCTACTACCCAAGAGAAAACGGCTTGGCCGAGGCTTTTAATAAAACTCTCATCCAAATCCTAAAGAAAACTTTCGACGACAACCAGAGAAATTGGTAAGATAAGTTGTTAGAAGCCTTATGGGCCTACAGAACGAATTTCAGAACTCCTACTCAATCTACACCCTACGCTCTAGTGTACGGGTCCGAGGCAGTCTTGCCCTTGGAGGTCCAGCTTCAATCTCTCAGAATTGCAATCGCGAACAGGATCACTACAGAAAAGAATGCCAAACTACAAAGAAATGGAAAGCTCGGAATGAAAATGAATTTCAGTGCAGAAAAATGTGGAACTGTACCAAGTAAAGATGATCCAGGCTCACGATAAACTGGTCCACCCGAGGATATTCAAAGTCGGTGACTTGGTTCTAGTTCTCAAGTGACCTATTCTTGCACACTGCAAAATAAGAGGTAAATTTGAACCTACTTGAGAGGGGCCGTTCGTGGTCGAGACGGTCAACTTAGGAGGTTATTACCAACTTGTGAATTGTCGTGGAGAACGATCTATGCTTCCAATCAATGGACGATACTTAAAGAAGTATTACTTAACCTGATGTTTCAAAGGATGAACTTTAAAAATGAAGCCTCATCCCTAGAAGCACGGGCACAGTAGTCACTTATGACTGGGTCCGAACCCAAAATTGATAAAAGAAAAATTATTAATAAAAAGAATATATGTATTAAAAGGAAAATATGTGAAATAAATCATCATAATAATAAACTTTGAACTTCCCTTTCAAATCGAATCTCACTCCTGATCTTTCCTCATCTCTTCCCTACTCTTGTTAAAATTTGAAAGAAATGAATAAGAATAATTTTCATTAATAAGTAAATTTTCTTATTATTCTCGTTCTTAGTACAGCCCCTGATCCTTTCGTTGTATTTCATAGGGAAATGTCGAACGGGCAGTTGGTTCTAAACTTCAAAAATGGTGTGAGTTTAGCACTCGATGAAGAGAAGATGAAGGATGGGGCCGTGATTGAGATCGACTCAGATTTCACACCGGCCGGGCTACATTACGAAAAGGTCGATTGGACCCCGATCGACTGGGACGAGTTCCACCGTCAGAAAGTGGTGAAATTGGGTGGCCCGAGTCAGCAGTCTACCGACATAAAAAAGGAAAGTAAACGTCGCTCATATAATGGGAGTAGACAAGAAAGTGAAGTCCATGGTTACTACCGCAGAGGGCAGGCTTGTCAGCGTCGTGCCCACAGAAGTTCAGAAAGTGAGAAGAGCTTCTCTCACTCATACACAACAAACAAAACAAGAACCACCAAATTAATAGGATGTTGATCAAGCTGGCAGCGGACCAGCATAAGGAGACAGTTGCTAGCGTCAGTGTAAGTACCTCGAAGAAGCCGGTTCGGCAGGAACCAGAAAGGAGGAGATCAACTCCAAGAACAACAGACAAGATGAAAGAAACTCCGAGAAGAACAAGAACAGAATCAATGTCACAACGCCAGACAGATACACCAGTAATGAAGAGTCTTGTTGCGAAAGAAACCCCAGAGGTTGTCGTGACAGAGACTATCCCCGAGGAGGTGAAACATGCAGGAGAGTGTGATGGGGTTGAGCCATACATCACATAGTACGTTACGAGACCTCACTTATTTCAGATAATTCTAGAATACGAGCTAGAGAGGTTGCAGAAAGTTGAAAAGAAAACCTTTGAATATTTCGAAAGGATTCGAGGCAAGAAGATCAATATCCTGGAAGGCCTCGAGCTACATACAGATGTGTTTTCAGACTACAAGCAGCAGCAGATTGTGGACTGCATCGTCGATCTTCAGAAAATGGGCTGAGCTGGTCGTTTAAGAGAGAAAACCTACTCAGAACCCCGGAGATGGATGAAATGAAAAGGAAGAGTTACAATCCAGTGCTGGTGTTGTTACAACTTCGCTGAGGACAGGAAAAAAAATCCACCAGGGATACTCTATTCCAGTGAGGTGGATCCGATGCCGAGAATCATTATAAGGATGGTGAAGAGGATCGTGACATGGTGGGTACTGCTCGCAGTCGCATACCCAACAGTTGTAACATCAACATATACAAATAAGGCGACTGCATACCGCCACACATAGATCATCATGATTTTGTCAGACCCTTCTGCACAATGTCTTTTTTCAATCAGTGTAACATCATGTTCAGATCAGACCTCTGGATAGCAGACCCCGGAGAATTCCGAGCACTGGTGAAGATACCTCTACCGGTAGGTTCCGTTTTTGTGTTAGAAGGAAATAGAGCGAATGTAGCAAAGCATTGCATTCCGGACGTACCATTTCAGTGAATCTCTGTCACTTTAAGGAGGATGGATGACAGCAAAATGTCTTTCCACTTTCAGAAGGCTCTACAAGCTGTGAGCTAAATGGAAAATAACACACCTCCAATGCACATTCGAATGACATTCCTGCCAAGGATGGCTTGGAAGGTGATGTTATTGCCCATGTGTCTCACTATTCAAACATGGATTTTGACAGATGCTTTTGGAAGAAACCTGTAAGAATCTTACGCAGTTCGTTTTTGGATTTATATGGATTGTATGAGATGATTAATTTTCAAGGAAAATATCATCATGTTTTGGATCAAGTTATATGATGTATTTCAGCAAATTGGAATGGAAACAACCATGTATTGTTTTGCCTTCACTTCTTTTGTGCAAATTGACTGGGAAACGCCACTAAGTTGAATGAACTTCGAAAGAAGAACGATTTGAAAATAAATGAATAAATAAGATAAAATGAAAATAAACAAAAACTCTTGTTAAAAAAAACCGAATGTCGAAATGAATTCCAAAATAACATGAACTCTAATTAAACAATAATGAAATTAAATCACTAAAATAAAACGAAACAAATCTAAATCTTGAATTGAATTCTGATCTGAATCCTCCAATTTAAATCTTTCAGTTTTTCTTCGAATCGAAATTTGTTTGAAACCCTTTTGAAATTTGAATGCTTTCCTTGACTTATTGCTAGGTCGAGTCTTGTCAACTTGGTACACTTACCTGCTCTTTTCAATTCTCTTTCTTCTGTGTGTTAGAGGATCCAATGGTTCTATTAACACGGAGCCATGAATTTTATTCGATTTTGTTCTGATGGCATGGGACTGGGTCCCTCCTCGCACAAATCTCCTTTTTCAAGAAAACTGAGTGGGATTTGAAATTCCTTCATATCTCCTCAAATTTCTGAGGCTAGAGCCTAACTTCCAGTTCTCTCCTTGAGGCTAGAGCCTAACTTCTAGCTCTCATTCAATTTATGAGGCTGGAGCCTAACTTCCAGTTCTCTTCTTGAGGTTAGAGCCTAACTTCTAGCTCTCATTCAATTTCTAAGGCTGGAGCCTAACTTCCAGTTCTCTCCTTGAGGCTAGAGCCTAACTTCTAGCTCTCATTAAATTTCTGAGGCTGGAGCCTAACTTCCAGTTCTCTCCTTGAGGCTAGAGCTTAACTTCTAGCTCTCATTCAATTTCTGAGGCCGGAGGCTAACTTCCAGTTCTCTTCTTGAGGCTAGAGCCTAACTTCTAGCTCTCATTTAAATTTCTGAGGCTGGAGCCTAACTTCCAGTTCTCTTCTTGAAGCTAGAGCTTAACTTCTAGCTCTCATTCAATTTTCGAGGCTGGAGCCTAACTTCCAGTTCTCTCCTTGAGGCTAGAGCCTAACTTCTAGCTCTCATTAAATTTTTGAGGCTGGAGCCTAACTTCCAATTCTCTTCTTGAAGTTAGAGCCTAACTTCTAGCTCTCATTCAATTTCCAAGGCTGGAGCCTAACTTCCAGTTCAATTCTTGAGGCTAGAACCTAACATCTAGCTCTCTTTCAAATTTCTGAGGCTGGAGCCTAACTTCCAGTTCTCATCTTGAGGCTAGAGCCTAACTTCTAGCTCTCATTCAATTTCCGAGGCTGGAGCCTAACTTTTAGTTCTCTTTCAAATCTTCGAGGTTGGAGCCTAAATTCCAGTTCTCTTTCAAATCTTCGAGGATAGAGCCTAAATTCCAGTTCTCTTTCAAACCTTCGAGGCTGGAGCATAAATTCCAGTTCTCTTTGCAACCCCCAGGTTGGGATCTAGGTTCCAATTCTCATTTCAAATCCAGAATTTCCACGGATCCATCTTGGAATCAATCTTAAATCAAACTTTAATCAAAATTGAAACTCCGAAAAAATCAAAAATCAAACTAAAAATTAAAACTTTAAATAAAAATGAAACGAATCTAAAATCCGGTCCTTCCAGATCTTGTGATTTGGAATTCACCTCCTTTTCCCCAGCGAGGGTTCTGTAATGTTCAGTCTCGACGATTTACTTGATACTCCCTAGTGGTAATTTTCTACGCTTTGTTCTAAGTGTGTCACTTGGACGTCTGTGTTGGTTTTGTTGATCTCTTCGGTCAATGCAAATAAGCGCGGTGCGCTTGGTTAGCACACCACAGGTATTGGGGGTCCATTTGTTGACCTCATTTTTAGTGAGGTCTTTTTCTTTCGTCCTACTGCTTAGGATCTAGCCATAGGACTTCTCCTTAACTATTCTAAAAAACTAGAGATGGAACTCACCATTTAGAAATTCAAACCAAATCTTGATTCTCTTTGGAATCCTACATAGATGGTCATCAACCTCCAAATCACTTGGAAGGTTGGGACCAATGTATGGGAAGACAAAGATGAATTCTTATAGGATGGTAAGTCTTAGGACTGTCTTGGGTGGCCTGGTCTTGGTGAGGTCTGGCTTGCACACACTATACTCTGACATCAATCCTAAACCCTAAACCATCCCTACCTAATCTTGACTCCTGGTTCATTGGAGCACTCATGTGCTTAAGTCCAAACCCCTAGCCCTTAGTTAAAAGGGTTAAGAACAACATATGAGATGTTCAAAATGGATATTTCTTGGTCCATGGCTTACTCTAAGCTTTTCCACCCTACCCAACCACAATCAAATTTCATTTTGCCAAAATTCCTGGTTTTGACATTGGGTCCTCAAACATAACTAAAATTACCCAAATTACCCCCTACAACCGCCAAAACTCTCCCACAATTTCCCAAAAATTAGCGAAAATTCCTAAAAAATCTAAAAATCAGTTTAAAACAATTCTCACCTCTTAAATCTACCAAAATACCCCAATACCCTCCAAATACCCTAAAAACCCCTTTTAGCCCAAAGTTTCAAAAATTCCAAAAATTTCCAGAAAATTCCATTAAATCTCAAATATTCCTAATTTCATTTTGTTTAACTATACCATAAGCTAATTTTGCCAATTTAACCCAATTTTATCAAAACCCCCAATTTGACCCATTTTTAACCCAAATGGAACCAATGTCAAACCAAATCAAACCATTTAGCCTCAATTTTGCCCAATTCCAATTCTAAAATTTAATTTAACATTCTCACTACCAATATAAACCAAATCCAAGTCCAAATTGATTCACAATTGAGTTCAATTCCATTTGAATTCCAAAATACCACCATTTTAACCTAACTTGAACACATACCCTAAATCTACCAAATTGATTAGTCTAACCCTAAAATTTCCTCCCAATTGATGTTGGGAACTCTTCTACACATTTCCCTAAACCATTTGAAACTTTCAATTGGGTCTAAACCTCACCTTAACCCAACTTGGACCCAATTTGATCCAACCCTGCCCAAATTAACCAAAATCCAAAAATCCATCAAATTGACCGTTCAATTGAACTCAAAACCTTTCCATGTATACATGAAAGTTCTTCATGGCAATCATTCCTACAATGTTTCTCAAGACACTTTGACCCAAATCAAACCCAAACCCAATTAAGCCACACCTAAACCCAAGTGAGCCAAATTAAACCTTGGAGCCTCTATGCCCTCCATCTAAGCAGAAGAATTCACCCATCAATTGAGCCCTGGCTCATCCCTATGGCCCTGGCCATATAACTCACACCTCTTGGCCATTAGAGGGATGTTGAAAATTTTTCTCACAAAACCTCCCCAAATCACTCCCAGAGCTTCTCCCAGCCTAGAGAAGAAGAAACCCACTGTTTTCCTGCCACTGTTTTCCTGCCCGAATTCCCACTGAGTGAGCTAAATTTTGGAGTTCAACCTCAGGTCCAAAAACAGGACAACCCATGAAACTCCACAAAAACAAAATTAACTTCTCCCACACCTTCACCAAAGGTAGAGAGGAAGTTCCCTAGTGAAAGCCCCCTCACCAGGCAAGCCATTTGCTCTAGATGTAAAAACGCCAAATCGGGTTTGGACGAAATCATACCTAGTAATTTCACCAGAGCAAGAGTTTCATTCAGTAGCCTCATGGGACTCCAACGATCGTGCCAAGCACCTCTGATCGAAGCTTCACTTCTCAAAGCAAAGGTATTGAGCTCTTCTTCTTCCCGAGCTTTCATGGATTCTCCATTTTGTTTTGCTTAATTTCAATGCACATTAGCCGTATAGATGTGTAGCTCTAGTCTTGATGAGCATGTAGGAAGAAACTGCACTCAATTTGGTTGAGTATCGAGTGAGATATTAGGGCTAGAACGTGGACGGTTCTCGGCTCACACCAGTCGAGACAATGAACGGATGTCGTCAGATCACGCTTGTATCGGATGGATGGCCAGGATCAAGCTGGACGGAGGGATGGAATGTGAACCGCAGACTACGTGGCTGCCGAGTCAGATGGCGGTGCTGAATCAAACCCTGCCGCATGGAGCTTTGACCCGTCCTATATTGAGGTGGCGCCGCGTCAGATAAGTAGGAAAATATGGTTATTTTTCATTTATTTAAATACCCTAAACTTTAAAAATCCATATCTTTGTGTAAAAAAATCACAAAATTAGAATAAAAATACCCTCTTGCTCAGTGAACAGAGGAGAATAATGTGGAAAAGAAATCAAGTTATTTGGTTAAGTATTTAATTTTTAATAATTTTAATTCTAAATTGAGTGTTTTAATTCTCCACTCACACACACAATTCACCATGGCATGAGACCACAAGGCTTTTGTAGCCTCTGATCTTGGGAACATTCACTAAATTTTTCAAGACTAGAGGCGATGCCCATGACAAGTTATCTATTTTCTAAGTTTTTATGTCTATTTTGGTATTTTAATTCCAGTAATTAGCATACTATTTTGAATATTCCAGGAAAATTAGCATATGTTCCCTACGACTAGAGGAACTTGGGATAATTATGGAATGGCATAAAATGTTATAAATAATCCTAATGGCTCACATGACCTAAAACTAACTTTGAATTAATTAAGGCAAACTAAAAATCAAAATAACTTGAAATCAATTCTCTACTAATCTTTAGGGTTAGAGGAACGCCTATAAAAAGTTTGGAATTAATTAAAAATGGTTTAACCCACTAAATGGATTTTCTAAGTAACATACCCAAAATTGAACTTAAAAATTTCATAAAACTCAGAATATATTTAAAAAATTCACCAAATTGATTTTGGAGCTTCTCTGATGTCAGAGAAGTCTAAGAAAATTAAAATTGAATTTTTTTTTCTAAAAACTTCATTTTTAACCTAATTTTGGGTATTTTAATAATTAAAAATTATAAAAAACACAAAAATATTAAATTTCATAAAAATGTCATATTTGGTCCCCTAATCACCTAAGAATCAACTAAGTATTTTTCTTAAGTCCCAAAACAAAGATATTGAATTTTAAAGACTTAAGGTAATTTTTAATATTAAAAATGAATTTTCCAACCATTTCACTAAAATAATTCTAAAAATTTAAAGAAAAATCAGAAAAATATAAAATTTATTTCTCTGAGCTCCTTGGGATCAGAGAGATTTAAGAAAAATATAAAATCCATTTTTAACTTTAATTTTATTTTATAATTAATTAATGTCTCAAAAATTAAACTAATTATAATAAATAAAGTAAAATTCAAAAAATCACCAAAATTCGTCTAAGTTATTCTCTCGTCAATAGGAACCTCCCATAATTTTCCTAAGAATAGAAACTTCCTCTTGGTCATGTAATGAAATTTTCATTGAAAATCCCTATTTTCATTAAAATAATTATATAAATTAAATTAAAAACAGGAAAATCACCTTTTCCCTTCTAATGTCTTAATTGACATGTGAATAAAGTGACATAAAATTTTCAAGTTCATTTGAGCTTAATTTGATGAGTTATGAGATGAATAAGCTTAAGAGGGCTTAAGGTAATTAAAAGGCTTTAACCTTAATTAATATTTAGGCTTAACCAGAGGGAGGGGTAAAATATTTGATCATAATTTTCCATTTGGATGATTGAAATTAAGGTAGTTAAGGGGTAGAAACCCATTAATTACCTTGAACATTTAAAAGAGAAGCCTTAATTAATCAAATCATTAAACTTTGGAATTTAATTAAGAAATGAATTGTTAGGGTTAAGGGATTTAATATAGGAAGTTTCTAATTCTTTAAAATTCAATCCCTAATCAATGAATTGATCAAACATCACCTAAATTTTATTAAATGAAATTGTGACAAATAATGTTTGAAATTAAAAAAAAAAGAATAATCTTGAAATCTTATATTTAAATTGAAAACTTTAAAATACTTAAGTTAATGAAAAATGATTTAAAGATCAAATTATGATAACTTAAAATATTAAAACTAATTTGGAATCACCCATAACTAAGATTGAAACAAAATTGGAATATTAAGGTCAATTTAAAACAATTCATAATCAAGACATTAAAATTAAACCAATTAAAGTTAATTAAAAAAACATCATAATTAAGTTACAACAAGCTCAAGTCATTAAAACTTAACGGAACCAAAAGATATTTTTCCAACTTAAAATAATTTGAAAATTTTAAAACATTTAAAACGACCAACTAAAACCTTATAAATAAATTAAATCGCTTTAAATCATTAACTCAAACTTCAATTAAGAATGGTTAAATTCTTTAATGAACTAACTTGCACCTAAAGGCCTTCATTATTATAACTCTTAAATGAAGCATCAAATGAAACTGTCACCTTAGTCACAGGATAATCAAACGTCCTAATTCACTGAGCAAGAGTAATCTGGGTGATTGATTCATTACCACAATGAAACTAATTGAACTCAAAATAATCCCTAAAGTATTTAGGAAGATGTTCAGAATTCAGTTCCGAGCACTTCTCTAACTCGATGGGATGTTTTAAAAGAACAGTGAGACTTCATTGTTCTTTGATGAAGAAAATCATCCTTAACAAAACATAAGAACCTAGACATCATAGGAATTGACTAGCAATAGGATTAGGATTTTGGTAGACAACCAGAACCTTCCCTTAGCTTTACCTAGGTATTTGCTGCAAATATATAAATGCTTTGCCATGTGTTTTAAGAGTAGGATAAAATGACGGGAATGCTTACCAGTACGCATTTAAGTTTATTGCAATTTACATTTAGCAATCTATTAATTGTCTTACCTTTCCTGTATTCATAAATGCATGAAAATGATCGAACCTAGCATATTTAAACAACTTAAAATTTAATCACCAACAAAAATAAAATTGTAATTACAACTAAAATTAAAACATCTCATTGGATGATCTGGAATCCCTCGGATGATGTAACTCACGTGTTGCTAAAGAGATTTCCCACAGTCTAAATGAAAGTGTGCAACTCATTCAGTTGAGGTTAGCAAATTCATTTGGACTAAGTGAATCCAATGAAAATAGCGGTGTCAAGATGACAGAACCGTGGGATCTTAACCGGTTCTGCTTAATCAACTTTAAAATTTTTTTTAATTAAAATACTAAGCCATCTCAATTTTCAACCTTTCTAAACCAGAACACTTCTCTCATCTCCTGATTGTCACCTTCTAAAACCAAACCTCTGCAACAATAAGGAGCTTGGAGCACAATGGACAACACGGTCATCTTCAACAGCAAAACTTATGTCTACATCAGCTTAACCTTTTGTCGACATATTTTTAATTTAATTTAAATAAATAATTTGAAAAGTAGTATTTGATTTTGAAAATAATTTTAAATTTGAAAATTTTAAGAAATGAAATCAAACTGATCTCACATCCCAAATAGTTTATATAAACGAGCACCGCACCACAAACCGTGTATCTATCCCGAAGAATAGACACATTTGCTTGATAATGGGGCTCAATTAAATAAACTAAAAGATTTGTGACATCCATTTGGTCCGCGAACCAATTTTATAAGTCGACAAGTTCCCAGCTTAATGCAAAGAAATTAAGTAGGGTTTATATTACTCAGGTTCTTAAAATTCCCTATAAGGGCAAGCCCCTATAGTTAATTACATCTTAAGTGACGGGAATCACTTAAGAAAACTCTCGATAATAATCGTAGTTCTGCTCTCAAGAATCTCAAAGTTTAAGTTTTCGAGGATCTGAATTTTAGAATTTCAATAGGGAATGGATCAAGTTTGGAACATTTTGTTTTAGGAATTCAAAGGAAGAGAGGTAGGAGAAATCACAGATTCGAAGCGAACTTCGGCAATTTCCTGACTATCCTATTGTTTGGCTTGAATTTAGGAAAGTCCTAATATTTATTTAATGTTTTGATCTTGCCAATTTTAATCAATTAGGACTTATATTCGTATGATGTGATCACACAAATAGCCTCGAAGATGTGAGGGTTTATGTCGTATCGGACGACTACCTCGGAATCCTAAGACTGGTTAGGGCTTAATTTGCAATGCAAATGCCTAACAAAAAGATTGGGGATTTATGTTGCACTAGGCAAACTACCTCGAAATCCTATGGCTTGGTTATTTAATTCTAAGAAAGTTTTGCTGAAGTAGACTCAAGTTTTGCTGATGACGATGGCCGTGCTGCCCACCATGCTCCGAGCTCCTCGTTGTTGCAGAGGGTTTAGTTTCAGAAGATTGTAATCAAAAGAGAAGAGAAGAGTTTGTTTTTAGAAATCTTACAATCCAAGTGTTCTTTATGTTTTAATTAAAACAAATCTTAAAATTGATTATAACAACACCGGTTAAGATCCCACGGTTCCATCCTTCCGACATCGTTATTTTTATCGGATTCACTTAGTCCAGATGAATTTGCTAAACTCAAATAAATGAGTTCCACACTTTCGTTTAGACCGTGGGAAATCCCGTTAGCAACACGTAGGTTACATCATCCAAAGTATTCCCAATCATCCAACAAGACGTTTTAATTTGTAGTTGTAGTTTTGTTGTTTTTTTTGTGATTAAATTTTGAATTGTTTTATATTTTGAAATGTTGTGGCGGTGAATTTTATCTTGTAATGACTTTTAATTTAGTTTTGGTTTCAGTTTTAGGGACTATCCTAAAGGTGTGGGTTTTCATGCAACGAGTTGTTTATCATGCAAGAAAAGTAAAGTGCATTTGTAATAAGGTAAATTGTAAGAAGGTAAATTGCAATAAAATAAAAGCGTACTCGGAGGGTCTTCTCGTCATCCCGAGTCGCACTTAAACACAATTTAGAATATTTAAGCATTTAAAACAAGTTCCTAGGTAAAGCTAAGGGAAGGGTTATGGTTTTCTACCAAGTTCCTAATCCTATAGCTAGTCATCTCCTATGACGTCTAGGTTTTTGTGTTTTGGATTGAGGACGATTTTCTTCATCAAAGAACAATTAAGTTCAATTGTTCTTATAAACATCTTATCGTATTGAGGAAGTTCTTGAGACGAATCTTAAACATCTTTTCAATACTTCTAGGATTATTTTAAATCCAAGAGAATTTAATTATACAATGAATCAATCATCCAGGAGTTCAAGTTTTGTTATCTTGCTCAGTGAACTAGGACATTTGAATATCTTATGAGTGAAGCAACACTTCACTTAACACTCTGTTTAGGAGTTATGACAACAAGAGCTTTTGAGGGCAAATCGATGTTCAAGTGATTTGTGATTCGACTTAATTTTAATTAATAGGTTTAAGTTTGGAATAGTGTTCAAGTGGTTTTAGATTTATTTTTGAATTCTTTATGTCTTAAGTGATGTTATATTTAATTCAATTTAATTTAATTTAGTTTTAATTTAATTTAATTTGGTTTAGTTTTAATTTTAATTTAATTTTATTTATTTAATTTAATTTTAATTTTATTTTAACTTGATTTTATTATTTTTTTATTTAATTTAATTTAATATGTTTCAATTTAATTTAATTTAATTTAATTTAATTTAATTTAATTTAATTTAATTTAATTTAATTTTAACTTTAATTTAATTTAATTTATTTTAATTTAATTTAAATTTTAATTTAATTTAAATTTTAATTTGGTTTTATTTTAAATTTTAATTTTAATTTAATTTAATTTTTTTAATTTAATTTTAATTTAATATTTTATTTTTTATGCTTTAAGGATGATTTAATTTTAATTGTTAAAGTATTAATTTAATTGAAATTTTAAAAGGATTTAATTTAAATGTTTTAATTTTAATTTAATTTAATGATTAAGTCTTTTATCATCTTAAATTTTGAATTTGGATTATCATTTTAATTAGGAATTAAATATTATTGAGGTGATTAATTTAGGGATTCTTAGATTAAAGAATAAATTTCTTCCTAATAATATCCCTATTTTAATAATTCCAATTCTTTATTATTCTTTCAAGTTTAAACAATTATTTAATTAAGGTTTATTTTAATTATTTTCAAATTATTTGGTAGGTTTCTACCCTTTAATTACCTAAGTTTCAAAAATCCAAAATCAACTTAGTATCAAATATTTTACCCACCCTTTTAATTAAACCTAAAATTTCTTTAATTATAGGTTAAAATTTTAATTACTATTTTGCCCTTTAAACTTACTAATTTCATAACTCACTAAATTGAGCTTAAATGAATTTGAAATTTTTATGTGACTTCACTCATATATCAATCAAAACATAAGAGGAGAAAATGTGATTTTTCTGTATTTAATTTATTAATATAATTATTTTTGGTGGAAAATAAGAATTTTCAAGGAAAATTTAATAACATGACCAAGGGAAAGTTTCTGTCCTTAAGAAAATTATGGGACATTCCTAATGACCAGAGTACCACTTGGACGAATTTTGGTGATTTTTTGAATTATATTATTTTTATTATAATTATTTTGATTTTTAGAGTATTAATTATTTTAAAAATAAAATAAAGGTTGAAAAATGAATTTTATATTTTTCAAAAATCTCTCTGATATTTAGAAAACCAGAGAACAAAATTTTATAATTTTTTGATTTTTCTTTGATTTATTAGAATTATTTTAATGGAAATGCTAGAAAATATATTTTTTTTATTTTAAAATTACCTTAGGGTTTTAAAATTTAATATCTCATTATAGAGACTTAAGAACAATATGAGGTTTGTTCTTAAGTGATTAAAATTCAAAATATGATATTTTGGTGAATTTTATTATTTTTGTGATTTGTATTATTTTTTAATTATTAAAATATTAAAATAATGTAAAAAATCAACTTTTTTGGAAAATTGCAATTTTTTTTTTCTTAAATTCCCCTGATATCAGAGAGGCTCCAAAACCAATTTAGTGAATTTTTTAGAAGTATTTTAGAAGTTATGAATTTTTTAAATTTAATTTTGGCTAAATGGCTTAATCAACCCATTTGATAGAGCTAACCAAGTCCAATTAACTTCAAACTTTTATGGTGGGTTCCTCTGATCCTAAAGGTCAGTGGAGAATTGATTTCAAGTCAATTTGATGTATGATTAACTCTAATTAATTAAAGCTCCATTTTGGGTGTTTAAGCCAATTAGGGTTATTACAAGTGAGTTAACCCAAAAATCATTTTTCCTAGGGTCCTCTGGTCATAAGAAATATCACCAAATTTTCCTAGAATTTATTTCACAAAATGCTAATTATTAGAATTAAAATACTCATTATAGTGACCTAGAATTGAAAAATTAATAACTCTTCATATGGATGGCCTTTGACTTTGGAAAATTCAGGGAATGTTTCCAAATTCAGAGGCTTCAAAAGCCCTATGGTCTCATGCCATGGTGAATTGTATACATGCATGGAGAATTGAAATAGTGCAGAGAGTAAATAAATAATTAAAAATAAAATACTTTGTGAAATTAAATGATTTCTTTTCCACGTTATTCTCCTCACGTTCACCTGAGCGAGAGGGTATTTTTATTTTATTTTTCTGATTTTCCTACACAAAGTTATACATTTTTGAAGTTTAGGGAATTAAATAAATCAAAAATACCCTAATTTCCTACTTATCCACGCGGCGCCACGCCATCCTCGGCAGCTCCGAAAGGCCACGAGTCGGCTTCTGATTCGGCGCCGCCATTCCACTCAAAGCTCCAGGGCCCCGCGGTTCACGTACCATCACGCTGTCCGGCTCAATCCAGACTGTCCGTTCGATACATGCTAGATCCGACGGCTCCCAGTCATCGTCTACGACTGGTGTGCACCCGTGACCGTCAACCTTCTAACCCCAATTTCTCACTTGATTCTCAATGGATTTTCGTGTTCTTATGCTCTATGGATTCGTCTTGAGGAGACGAACACATCCATACAGTAAACATGTATTGAAATAGACTCAAATTAAATAGAGAATCTCTGTAAGCTCGGGAAGAGGAGCGAGTCCATACCTTTGCTCAGAGAAGTGAAGCTTCGATCTGAGAGTTGTGTCACCTTCGATTGGATCCAAGCAAGCTCCAGATGAAGTCCCTTGGGCTGGTGAATTGTCCAGGTATGATTTTGACCACAGCCGATTACAAAGCTTAGAGTCTGGAACAGATGGGTGGCCTGGAGAGGGGCTTTCACTGGGGAACTCCTTCTCTTGACCTTGTGCAGGTGTGGGTGAGTTTAATTTGAATTTGGTGGAGAGTTGGGAGATGTCCTGTTTTTAGGTGGAATTTTGGCTGAGAAATTGAGCTCTGTTGGTGGGGATTAGGGCAAATTGTCACTGGGGATCAACTGCTCTAAGTGTGGAGAGTGGTCTGGAGCAATTTTGGCGGTGGTTTCGATAAGGTGCGGTTCGAGCACCTCTCATGGCTTAGAGGAGGTGAGGTTTAAATAGGAGAGGGTGGAGGGCCTCTCAGGGGGTTTAAGGCTTGGGATCAGCTGCTTAGGTCAAGGGAAGAACAGCCATGGTGGCCATTAGGCATGGGGCAGCTCAGCAAGGGAGAATTGATTTGTTTGGCTCCTCCCAAGGTCTCGGCCATGGTTTTTTCCAGCGGCCTGGTAGATGGCCGGCCAGGTACTGGTCACCATCTTGACCAGGGAGGTCAGGGCTTGGCAATGGTGAAGTCAATTGGGTTTGGACATGTGTAAAGGAGTTGGATCAAAATGGCATGGGGGCATGGATATTTTGGCTCTAAATGGGTCAACCCATCGTTTTGGGCTGGGTGCACCACCCAAGGCTTGGTTTAGGCTGAAGAGAAAGTGATTTGGATCAGCTTGATTAGTGGGGTCAAGTCACAATCCAAGTACAATTAGGATTAAACATGGTTTAGGGGAGACATAAAAATGGTTAATCACCTTAAGGGAATGTGGAAAGCATCTCCTCCTTTTGCCCAATGTGGTAAGGTCACATGTGAACAACTCACATGGCTTGCATGTGGCTTAAGAGTGGCTTCATAGCTCACCTTTGGCTTGGGGAAAAGTTTGGTCAATTTCATGAAAAAGGTTTATAAAAATTTTGGTAATTTAGGGGTGATTTGATGGGATTTGGCATATGGCTTGATTTGGATTTATTTCATCATGGATTTAGAACTTAGGAGATGGTTTTATCAAATGGATGATGATAGAGGATTGTCATGTGGGCTTTGGGCCTTTTGAAATTATTTTTGATGGGCTTTTAAGAAGGCTAAGGGGATGGGCCTTTAGGTTTAAGAATGAATTCATGGATGGGAATTTTGTAGAAGTTTGGGCCAAATAATTGTTGGATTTGGTTTAGGGGTATGTCATGAATGATTTGAAATGGTTTTGAGTGATTTGGGTTTGAATGGGGTTGGATTTGGGCCTCTTTGGTAAATGGGCCAATGTAGGTCAAATTGGGCTAACTTGGGCCAATGTTGGGCTAGGGTTGAAATTGATGTAAAATTAATGTTGGTAAATGTTTATGGGAGTGTCTCAAAGAGGTTTTGACTTTAGTTGGGTTTTGATTTTGGGGTTTGGGCTTATTTGGGTTAGGTTTGGGTTTAGGTCAAAATTGGGCCTTTTAGCTTTGGGTTGAATTTGAGTGGGGTTTGGGTCTAAATTTTGGACAAATCATGTTAGTGTTTTGTTTGTGGGGATGTTAAGGAAGGTTTAGAAAAGGTTTGGGGTTAATTGGAGTTGAATTGGGTTAGTTTGGGCTAAGTTTGGGTCATGGGTCAAAATTGGGCTTTAAGGTCAAAAGTGAAATTGGATTCAAATGCCAATCAAATTGGACTTGGATTTGGTCTATATTTGTGTTAGGGATGTTTAATTAAAGTTTAGAATTGAATTGGACCAGAATTTGGTTCAATTGGGTAGGTTTGGTTTGACATTGGGTTTATTTTGGGTTAAGAATGGGCTAAATTAGGGGTTTTGGTAAAAGTGGGGTAAATTTACAAAATTGGTCAATAGTGTAGTTGGACAAAATGGAATTGGGAATATTTGGGATTTTCTAAAATTTTCTGGGAATTTTCTAAATTTTTGGATTTTTTGGCTAAGAGGGGCATTTTGGGTATTTGGAGGGTATTGGGGGTATTTTTGGAATTTTTGGTATTTTTGGCTATGGATGATCAATTTGAGTGGAGGGAAATGTTTAGGAATGATTTTGGGGAATTTTGGGTAATTTAGGTGATTTTGCAAATTTTGGGTAGTTTCAAGGGCATTTGGTAGGTTTGGTGGGTCTGGGGTCCTCGGGGTCAAAAATTGAAAATTTAGAAAATTGAAGATTGGGTAAATGTAAGTGGAATGAAATCATTTTGGTTGAGCCATGAAGCCATATCAAGCCCATATGAGCCATGAAGGGACTCATTTGAGGCATTCACTATGCTGTTCCTAACCCTCTTAGCCAAGGGCTTAAAGGTTAAGGACCATCCATGTGAATCACCTTCATGAGTCAGGAGGTCAAGTTGGGTATGGGTGTGGTTTTAAGAGGTGTGTGAAAGTATAGTGTATAAGTGAAATGTGTGTGTAAGTCAGCCCTCACCAGACCAGGCCACCCAGGGTAGTCCTAAGGCCAAAGAGTCCTATAGGAACTCATCCTTTAAACTTCCACATTTGATTTCAACCCTCTAGGTGATTAGGGGTCTACAATCACGTTTGTGGAGTTTGCATGGAGTTTAAGAAGTGGTTTGAAATTCTAAAGGGTGGGTTCCACTTCTAGTCCTCTAAGATAATCAAAGGAAAAGCCTAAGGCTAGATCCTAAGTACTAAAGAGAGAAGAGAAGACCTCATAAAAAATGAGGTCAACACCTTTCCTAGAATTAAATAACCAAGCCATAGGATTTCAAGGTAGTTTGCTTAGTGCAACATAAATCCTCAACTTTTCGTTAGACATTTGCATAATCATGTTATGCAAATTAAGCCCTAACCCATCTTAGAACTCCGAGGTAATTGTTTCGTACGACATAAACTCTCACATCTTCAAGGCTATTTGTGTGACTATATCATACAAGCATAAGTGCTAATTAACTAAAATTGGCAGGATTGAAACATTAAATAAACTCTCAAATTGAAGCCAAACCATAGGATAGTTAGGAAGTCACCGAAGTTTTTGGGGTCTGTGACATCCCCTACTTCTCTTCCTTTGGACTCTTAAGATAAAGTGTTCCAAATTTGAGCTATTCCCTATTGAAATTTCCAAAATCCAATTTGTTTGAAACCTTGAACTTTGAAATTCTTGAGAGCAAAACCACTGATCATTATTGAGAGTTTTCTTAAATGATTCCCGTCATTTAAGATGTAATTAACTGTAGGGGCTTGCCCTTATAGGGAACTTTAAGAACCCAGGTAATACAAACCCTGCTTAATTCATTTATATTAAGCAGGGGAACTTGTTGGCTTATAAAATTGGTTTGCAGACCAAATAGATGTCACAAATCTTCTAATTTATTTAACTGATCCCCATCATCAAGCAGTGTGTCTATTCCTCGAGATAGATACACGATTTGTGGTGTGGTGCTCATTTATATAAACTATTTGGGATGTGAGATCGGTTTAATCTCATATCTTAAAATTTTTAAATTAAATTTATTTTTGAAAATCAAATGCTACTTTCTAAATTATATATATATATATATATATATATATATGTTTATATATATATATATATGTATATATATATATATATATAAATTTAATTTAAAATCTAAAATTCACCGACAACTTCTGTAGGCGACCCCCTTTTTCAAAACACACAACCTTTAAATATGCCGACAAGGTAGACCCTATCCTGAAGAATTTAATCCCGTGCAATACCCCAAAGCTTTTGTACCACCTCTATTTAACACTTTTGATGGAACACGAAACCTCTAACACCATGTTGCACACTTCCGTGCAAGTTGATGCAATGCAGGGGGTAGTGACGCACCGGTGTTCTGCCAGTTTGTTAGCAACCTTTCAGGAGTTGGCTTCGACTCGTATGAGGAGTTTCCCAATGGTTCAGTTAAGACCTTCACATAATTACAAAAACTATTCGTAAAACAGTTCGCTGGAGCTCAACACCACGTCACCGTTAGAGATCTTGTGGTAGAGAAACATATGTCAAACGAAACCTTGGTGGATTATATTCTCTGATGGAGAAAATTAAGTATGAAGTTTGAACCACAACTCCAAGAGTAGCGTGCAATTCGGATTCTATTGAAGAGAATTCATAACTTGATAGCATTTCTCCTTAAGGAATTTACTAGAAAGAAATTCGAGAAACTGCTTAATAAGGTTGTGAGTCTACAAGAGGAGGCAAAGAAGCTCAGTTTCTTGGAGAAGTCTGATAAGCCAGCCAGGGAAAGTTTTCAAAAAGAAGTCTGGAACTGTCACAGTAATAAATAAGGGTAAGCAACTGATGCTGAAATGGTGTGAATGATCGAAACAAAGTTATCAACCGTCTTAGCAGTATAATGAATAGTCATTTTCGTAGAGGTATCGTTAGACAAAGGGGAGATGCACCATGATGAATCTCTTGAGTAATGTGTACCCCTTCAAAGATGAAGCAGTATGAAAGATGTTCCATAGTTAAATCAAGGACAGGTTCCAGATTCCAAAGCCTAAAAATTCAGAAGAGGTAGATATCATCCATTGTATTGCCCTCATCATAGAATGCTTGGGTAGAAGATAAAAGATTACTTCACCTTTAAGACCTGGCTCGAGAATAACATCAGAAAAGGGAATATAACGATCCTGAAAGAGTACATAAGAGAGCTTAAAAGAGGTTCTATCAATATCATTTCGACAAATCTTATTGTCTCAATTGACCCATACATTATCGAAGGTGGATGGAGTGCAATATGGACAAAATCGGTAAAGAAAATATTGAATCACATCTAAACTGCTTTGGTGCATGCCTTAATTCAGCGTTTGAAACCTGCTAAGCCAGCATTATCGATTACAATAGAGGAGCCGCTCTAGAAGAAGGAGAAGGAGGAGAAGACCGCAGAAGAGAAGGAGATTGAGGCACCGAAAAGTAGAGTAGGGGTTGCATTTTCTAGAATGGTTATATCTGATTTGTGGGAAAAATCCATCGAACCTCTGACTCTATATGATTATTTGTTCACCCCCGTTGGGTACTATAATGAGAAGAGTTAAGGTGTTGGGTATATTTTGACTATTTCTAGCAATAACGTAATTAACGATAACCGATCTAACTCAGATCTCGATTTCAATTCTAATAACAATTCTCAAATAGTACAAAACTTCAGTAGCTGTAGGGAGGACTACACCAATGTAAGCTGGTAGGATAGACCAAAAAGTGATGAACTAGTCTGTGAGTTCCTAGGGTCCCCTATCGCAATTGAACTCAAACCCTTAGATTCTAAATCAACTCTAGAAGAACTATTCATTCCAGTTCAAAAACAGACACTAGTAAATTCAGTATCAGATTTGGAAGAGATAAGAGAAATTAATTTAAGAGGCATAAAAGTCGTACCCCCAAGAATGGATCTGAAAGATAAAAGAAAATGAGTGGTAGCTCAGGAAGAGCCAACCCAGGAAGAATTACCCATCCTCGGAAGTTGCCAGCAATATTAAACATCTACGACACTCTGATCCTATAAAAGGAGATGAGGGAAACCCTAGTTAAGGCTTTGCTCGATCCAGAAATCAGCTTAGGTCAAATGGCCATCAATTCCTTAGATAAGGTTTATACATTAAAAGGACAATATGGTGTTACTTTTATGGACAACGACATACTACTCGGTACAGCCGATCATAAAAGACCTTTGTAGATCTTAGTCACAATCAGTATTTTCACACTCTCCAGGTGTTAGTCAATCCAAGAGCGTCGATCAATGTGATGAATCTATAAACTTTATCATATTTAGATATTGATACCCGCGAGCTTACAACAGATAAGACGTTACTGAAGGGCTTCAACTAGAAACATGAAAGACCTTTTGGATCATTAACACTAGCAATGAGGATCGGTGATATGACCATGGAAACTGCAAAATTCCGCATCATTGATTCAGAAATTTCATTCAACTCCCTACTAGGTCGACCTTGGATCCATGAACACCGGATGGTACCGTCGTCGCTACACTAGTGTATAAAATACTGCGAAGAGGTCAAGAAAGATGCATCAAAGGTGACTTACAATCGTTTTCCGTACATGAAGTGGGAGTCCACGAAGTCGCCACTCACTACGCACCTCTGAAGAGGGCAGTTTTCTCCAGAAATACTGTGCCAAACAAAGCAGAAGAAATACAAAACAATGAAGATCCTTCAATTCTAATTCAACAATTACTCACCTCTCCCTTACAGTGAGATGCTAAATGTTTCTCCAGAACTTGCATCTGAGGTTGAGGCCGAGGATGAAGTTGAGGATGGAACAATATAATAGTTGAATAAAAGAGCTCGGTTATCAATTTTGATTGGGAAGACAATTCAGAAGAAGAAGAAAAAATCAAGAAGGAAGCAATGATGATAAATCAGAAGAAGCCCTAGTTCAAGATCTCCTTAGAAGATGAGGAGAACGAAGAATATAAATCAATGTACAACAGAATATAACACTATGTGCATACTATGACCCTAACCCAGATCTACCCAAACAAGATCGAGGGTTTGGTATTCAAGGAAATGCATGGTGGCAGTACTAAGCCGATTAAGTTTTATCGAGGTGCTTCTTCTTCTAGCCATGAAAATGATGTAAAAATAGAAGATATTGCTTCATCTGAACTAATGGAACTGCTGTTTGAGTGGTATTCACCCTGTGCTCAAAATTTAATTCAACGTGGTGTCATTCTTAAACAGTGGTCAAAAGCGCAATCACACCATTTTGAGAAGCTATGAAGAAATGTCAGTCGACCCCGCAATTCAAACCAGGGTCTCAAATTCGGCACGGTAGGTCCAGCTGAAGATACAAAATTTTTCCTGGTTATTACTTGTGAGCCTAATGAAGATTTCTTGGAAGCTTCAATTAACTTTTAAATATCCACCAGTCGAAGATGCTCCTCCATAATTTGAAGAAGAGATTAAATCCACAATCGATGAGTTAATGGATGTTAAGTAAGAGACTAGCGAAGGGCTTTGAGCAACCTTTGTTAGCTCCTTACTTAGCAAATAAGATTCCACATATATGATTAGATTGTTACTAGAATTCAAGGATTGCTTTGCTTGGAGTTACGATGAAATGCCTGGACAAGCTCCGGAAGTGGCAGTTCACAAGTCGGGGGTAGATCAAACTTTCTTTCCAGTTAAACTAGCTTCAAGAAGAATGCCTTTAGAAATTGGACAATAAGTTATAGCATAAGTTAAATAATCAATAAACGCTAAGTTTGTCTGCGAGGAACAATACATAACTTGGTTGACCAATGTGATACCAATCAAAAAGAAGTAAGATAAGATTCGAATCTGCATGGATTTCAGAGATTTGAATAAAATATGCCCAAAGATGATTTTCCACTACCAATTCTAGAGTTGATGATTGATATTACATCGACCCACGAGATTTTTTCTTTTATGTACGGGTCGTCTAGATATAATCAAATGAAAATGACACTAAAAGATGAGAAACACACAGCTTTCAGAACACTGATTGGAGTATATTGCTACACGGTAATGTCGTTCGGTTTGAAGAACAGTGGTGCGATCTATCAGTGAGAATCGACGTGAATCTTTGATGATCTCATCCATATCAAGTTGAATGCTATGTAGATGACCTATTCGTCAAGAGTAGATTGAAAGATGATCACTTGTACGATTTGAGAATTATTTTTGAGCATTTAAGATAATTCAACCTTAAGATGACTCCCCTGAAATGTATTTTTGGCATGGCCTCTGATAAATTCTTAGGATTTATAGTCAAGCACCGTAGAATTGAAATCAATCTGGAGAAGATTAAAGACATCTTAGAAATGCCACCTGATGTGGTGTTTTTGTATTTCAACATATTTTCGTTTAGAAACTAGAATACAAATGCAAGTATACGTATCACACAAGTAATACGGGGCACTATTGGAGTCCTCCTGGTGATCGATCCAATGAGGAAGGAGCAAATTTTTTATAGTAATACTAAAACACAATGTTTAAATTTTATAAAACCTACAGATGAAAAGAACAAGTTGATAATATTTGAATATTCTAATGTATCTAATTTTACCAAACTATTTTCTAAACTTCAAAGTAAATTTAATGATTCTAAACAAAGCTTTAATAATTTAATAACAAAAGATTCAAACTTTGAAAAAATATCCTTTCCCCTTGCAATGAGTTTATGGTTAGTAAATAATTTAGATTGTTGGAAGTTGTATCGTGCCAAATAAGAGCATTCATATTCTTTACCCGCTTCCAAGTTCATAAAGAATATTGGCTAGTCCTATGTTTGGTCCCGAAATTTGTGGTTTGGCTAAGAGGATACAGGCTCCCTCTCCAGACTTCCCTCTTCCATGAGGGCTAACTCTTGCTTTAGTTTCCAAACACTAAGACCTTATTAGGGATATTAGTCTGTCACCCTTAAAATCTCTAATTCTACACCCAACAAAATATATTTCCCTATTTATATCTCTTCATTTTACCATATCTCATTGTAAGGAGAAAGACAAAGAAATGTACTCAGAATTCAAGAGGAAGATAAGAGAAAGCATGGATTATATATATATAAGAATGTTCATAAAAATACTACTTATATGTAACTCTTCTCCAAAGAAAATCTCTTAAAGTTCTTTGGATTCTCTTTCTCTTCATACAATTATACTCAAAACTCACTCCAAAAAGGACTCTACAAGACTCCACGGACTCTCTATAGCGACTCTTCAGTTTTTCCACTCACATTCCTAACACACTTAAACCAACGACTTCTCCCTCTTTGCTGGCGGTTTTCGACTTCTAATATAGTATATGAACGAGTTTCCTAAGAGATGCCTATAGCAACCCTCAAAAAAGCATCTAAACACATCAAATTTAAAAAGAAATTGTGTGTAACTGTCTTGGGTCTCGTCTGTGCCTAGCCGCAATTTAATTTGAACTCTCTGTAAAATAGCGCTGTCAGTGCCCAGTGCCCATTTTCTAAAAATCACCACATTTGACTCCAAATTTTATTATTTTTGCTTTTTTTTGCTCTAAATTGCAAAAATCATCATACCTGCAACAAAACATAAAAAATACCCTTTTTTAAAGTGCAATATCACCAAAAATTAGTTTAAAATATAGGTGAAAAATCTAATATATTTTTGGTGCATCAAAATACCCCAAACTTAGTTGTTATTTGTCCTCAAGTAACACTTTTACTACATAAAAATTATGACTCATGGTAGCGAATTTATCTTTATAATTGTTACAATTTTTTATTCATAAATATAATAGCAAGACCTTTAGATCAGTTTTAATAATTTGAGTCAGACAATAGGTAAGATATTCAGTAATCATGTTTAAGAGTTCTGTTTTTTTATTCATTTCAAAAATAAGTGTAATTTTTCATATTAAGAACACTTAGAAAAATCATATGAAAAAAACATTTATGAAGTGTCTACTATTAAACCTACTAACACATCAATATAAATCTAGAAATGTGATTAAATTTTTTTCTTTAGATTAATTCAAATAAAGCCAATTTTTTATTAGGCATCTCCTCAGGCTTCTCCTCACATATATTTTTCTTTCTTTCTTTTTTTTTCCTTTTCATATATGTGGATTGTTTTTTAATCTTGTAATTTCTTTTTTCTCTTTCTTTAGTTGAGGATTACTATATCTGGATAGCCTTTAATAATTTTGATCTTCACCATCCTCTTCCTAAAGTTTTAACTCCTTACATTTCTTTCTTTATAAATCAATATTAGTATAAACATTACTTCATAAAGTTTCACTCCTTTCTACTTATATGTAATCCTAAGACTCTTAACATTTAAAAAATATTGTTTCCTTTACTTTAAATAGTAAATTATTGTCTTATACTCATATACTAAATATTTTAATTCTAAAGTTAACTTTCATTATTAAAACTTAATTCTAAAGCCTACTATAATATTTGAATAAAATCAAAAATATAACTTTCTATATTTAATTTTTTACCACAAATCATGTTTTAAATATTTTTTAAAAATAAATAGTTCATTTGAGGACAATATAGTTTATTCTTTCTTCCCCGTAAACTTATGTTTTTCAAATATATTACTTTAGAAATATAAAAGTAGGAAGAAAGAGCAAAATGTACTAACATGTATGTATTTAGTCTTCCATTTCTTTTCTTTTCAAGCTATGTAGGTATTGATTAAGCATTCATAATAACAGGTACATAACAATATAGAAAGTGTGTTAAACATGACATATCAAAGATTTGCAGGGTAAAGAGACATTTAAAACTTAAACTAAACATTTAACAGTACATGAAAACATACAACATTTGAAATCCAACTTTAAACAAACAATTTAAAAATTAAACACATGTACACACATCATAGAGTTTCATCAAGCAACCATAAAACAAATCATAAGTTCTAGAACAAACAATACATAACAACAAACCACTATCAGTAATCACTCCCATCATGCTCTTCTTCTTCTCCTTCTTCTTCTTCTCCTTCTTCTTCTTCTTCTTCTTCCACATCTAGATCTTGGTGCTGATATGGAGTGATACTAGGGAAAGTAGGGAATTCCATAGTAGGATCACCCTTCACGAATCTAACCATAGCTTCATTATAACCAACTTCATATTCCATTCTTCTCACCATAAAATCATCATTTTATACATTTCTAGCCTCTAAATTTTCAATCTTATTATGCATTATTAAAATGTCTCTCTGTTGGATCATCAATTGCTCCATTGTTCCATGAAGAGTAGGATAACTTGAATTAGAAGGAATATCACTACTACTACTCCCAGCTCCATCTAACATGAGATTCCTATGTCAAAATATTCGATTTTCCAATGTGCTTTAGAGGCACAAAGTTTTCTTCATCTCTACCAAAATTAACTCTTGATTGTTCACATAAAGTGAAAATCAAGGTAGGATGTCCTAATCCACCATTGGTCTCACCCTTAGCAATAGAAAGAATATTCTTATAGATGACAGAGAAAATATTAATCATTTTCATCTTCTGAATACATAAGTTCAAAATGGCTCTATCTCTAGTCACTTTGCTATGGTGATAAGTTGGCTATAACCTTGCAGAAATAAAATAGTGTCAGGCTTTAGATGGATCATTTTACTTTGAAGTCGAAAAGTTTACTTTTTGTTTATGCTTCAGCTTCCACTCTCCTATTCCATCTCTCAGATATGCAATCACTTCATCTAAAGCATCGTCAGTAGCTCTGAATCGGGTGTATTCACAAAATAAACCTCTCAACTGATAAAATTTATTAACCTGATCCACGGAGAATTATACCATCTTTCCACACACAAACACATGCTCGTCATAAGTTTCACCAAAATTGGCATAGAACTCTCGCACTACGTCCACAATAGCCTCGACAGTAAAATAGCAAAAGTGTTCCTATTGTCGATCAACAATTACCCTTTCAATGACTCCACCTGGGCTTTAAAAAGTATAGTCCTAAACAATCTTATTAGTTGAAAGTTAGGTATTAAAATGGTATTGGGTCTTCACGTTAACAAATCTCTTCTCATCAAAATCAAGTTTCCTCTTCCCCTTATTCATTCTTGGAGCCATGTTAAAATCTATAAAAGTGCAAATAAACTCAAATAAATTCAAGGATAATAATGTGGTAGACTCCAAAGATCATTCTAATGGGTAAGAACTTTCCACTACGGATTCTCTCAATGTTTTCTCCAATAACTTCAAAAACTCAGATTTTCAAAATGAAGGAACAATCTATGGTGAAAATAAAAAATTTCAAGCTTAAAGTGAAGCTCTCACCAAGAGAAGATTAGATCCAAGTTCCTTTCCTCCTCAAATTTCCTCAAATCAAAGTTTAAGCAAGTCATAGAGAAAGTTTCGACCAAGGCTAAAGTTAGAAGATGACTAAAAGAGGTAAAAATGGCTTTAACTGTGCAAATTTCGCGATTTTATGTGAAATCAGGAGTTTCGGCCTTCGGGTGCAGTTGGCGTCCATAGCAAAATTTCAATTTTTTAATTTTTTTCGTAACTTCAATCATTTATTCGTCACACCATCATTTAATTAGCCTTATAAAGCATTAATTTTCATCATTAGGTAGTCTACTAACAACAAATTTCCCAAACAACACAAACTTTACATTTATATATAAAATCCAACACTTACAACAAAAAACATCAATCGAAAGCAACACAAATGATTGCAAGCCACACAATATGAAAGTTTAGCGTCAAATCGAGATCAAACCATAACATCCTAACACTGAAAACTAAGCAACAAACACTCAATCAAAGCATTAAGCATCTTAAACTCAAAGAAAATCCATAACAAACACACAAGCACATATAAATTCAAATTATAGAAATCTAGTCTTCAGAGTCACTATTACTCATCAACATCAGTACTATCTTCTCCTCGAATATCTCCCATGATTTGGTGATGAAAAAATATATTGTAGAAAGGCTGGTATGGAAATTCATCAGTTAAATCTTCTTCAATCCAAGCATTCTTCTTAAACATATTTATCATATCTTCTTCAATTCATCCAATGTGATTAAAATGCTCCTTCATCCTTCAATCAAGATGATCAAATAATTCAGTAGTATTATTAATTGCATTCATAACATTTTAAACTTCTTTTTATAGTTTCTTGACCTTTCAGAATAACTTGTGAACTATCAGGAACGTAGGGCCATAAAGGTGATGAATTCTGAGAGAGTTGATCCATAATGATGTTCATATCATCTTCCTCTCCATATGCTAAGCAGTTATACTAATATGTTGGGTCCATGGGCTTCCAAGGCAAAAGCACCTTTTCCAAATATTCATATGGCACTTAATACTGAATACAAAGTAGGAATATGGTAGAAGGATGTTCCAAACCATAAGTAGATCCATGAACAATCAAGCCCAAAACAAATTTCACATTTATAGAGCTCACATCAATCGATTTTCCCATTTAAATGTAGTAATTCAGAATGACACTCTCCTTTGTAACTTTACTGATTTTTATAAAAGGAAGTAACTTTTCAGAAAAAAAGAAATTTCATTACTTTGATATAGGATTCAAGAGTGTAGAAGAAAAACTTACATGACCGTCATCTCTATTCTCTCAACTTTCATTTTCATCAGTCAGGTATCGATAAGCTTCATCCATGATTTCTCTTGTACGTACGAAATTTGTGTAGTGGAAAATTTAAACTCTCAATCATGAACAAATCATTTATCCTAGAAGGAGTAAATGGTACCCACTTGCCTTAAACATAGACGACTCCTTGGTTGATTCCATGAAAATTTTCATAAGTCTCTTTCACCACAGAAAGGACTGTTATAGCAGTAGTTTAGAAAAGTACTTCCCAACGCTTTTGCACAATCGTCTCCTCCACTGGAGAACTTAGATTACTCAATCCTCAATTCACAAAGTATCTTTCTTTGATTATTCTCTTCTTGACAATAACTTTTTTGTAAAGTTTTTGTGCTTCAAAACTGATGAATTTTCTTTTATCGAAAATTCCATTTGTGAAGAAGTTTTGGAATTGGAATCCATGAGATTTGTCAATGGTGAGTCTATTGCCCTTTTTTTGTTCAAAAGGGCTTTAAAAACGAGTTTAGGGAGTTATTTTGGGAATAAATCCGCAAACAAAACTGCCAAAAACTAGTGTTTGAATGAAAAATCTCGATTTTGTAATTGCGGAGCCATCGGCGCCGTCGGCGCCCAGAACAGGTTTCCTCACCGATTTGTATTTCATCCAAATAAATTCCAAATCTTCCCTTAGATTCAATAGTAGATGTCATTTATGATATATAAAAGGATGTAGGACTCTAAAGAAATATTTAATTATAATTGTAACAATAATAACAATCAAAACAAAGCAAAATAACAAACATTTGCCTCCCACAAAGCGCTTGGTTTAACGTTGTCAGCTAACATATCGAATTATTACTCTGGATGACTCAACATTAAAATCTTTTTAAAATTTCTTCTTAGCCCCTCAAAATGAGGTTCCAATCTGAGCCCATTAATTTTAAAGACATTTCAAGTTTTAGGATCTTCAATGTCAATGGCTCCATAATGATAAACTCTAATAACAGTTAATGATCTTAACCATCTAGACTTCAATTTTCTCAAAAATAATCTCAATCTTATATTATATAACAAAACTTCTTATCCAAGTTCAAATTGCTTTCTTAATATATTTCGATCAAGCCAGATTTTTATTTTCTCTTTGCATTATCATACACTTCATTTATGAACTCCTCAAGTTCATTCAGTTGCAACACTCTTTTCTCACCAACCTTCTTAAAATTGAAATTAAAATTTTTAATAGCCCAATATGCTTTATGTGCCAATTCTACTGGGTAGTGCATTTCGTTTAAAAAATCAGCCTATAAGGGTTCATTCCTATAGGAGCTTTATAAGCTATCCTATATGCCCACAAAGCAGTGTCAAGTCTAGCAGACCAATCCAATTTATTAGGGTTTACACTTTTTTTCCAAAATTATTTTAATTTCACGATTTGATACTTCTAATAGACCACTAGGTTAAGGATGATAAGTAGTTGAGAATCCATGCAAAATGTTGTGTTTTCCAATCAAATTTTCAATTCTTTTATTTCTAAAATGGAATCCTACATTAATGATGATCACTCTCAGGAATCAATATCTTGTAAAAATATTTTTTATTAAAAATTTTGAAACACTCCAAGCATCACATTTAGGTAAAGCTATTGCTTCATTCTATTTTGAAACATAGTCAAGACCAATTAATATATATAAATTTTCAAATGAAGGAGTAAATGACCCATAAAATCTATCCCCATACATCATAAATTTCAACTTCTAATGTATAATTTAGAGGGATCTCATTTTTTCTAGACTATTTCCTACTCACTGACATCGATCACATGTTTTAATATATTCATTAACATATCTAAAAAGAGTAGACCAATAAAATCTAGTTTGTGAAATCTTATGTATTCTATTACTTGCAAAATGTCCTCCAAATTCAGAATCATGACATCTTTGAATAATTTACTCAGTTTCTTCAATAGCCACACATCTCCTGATAACTAGATCCTTACAGTGTTTATATAAATATAGATCATCCCAAAAGAAAAACATAGCATCATAGATAAATTTCTTCTATTGTTGCTTTGTTAGCTGAGTAGGTAAAATTTCACTCACAATTTACTTAAGAATATAAGCATACCACAGTATATCCTTTCCATTAACATCATACAATTTTTCATTAGGGAAATACCTCTACCGGTAGGTTCAGTTCTGATATTGAAACGGATTGGTGCAGATGTGGCAAAGCATTGCATACCGGCTGTTCCTTACCAGTGAATCTAAATCACGCTCGGAATAATGAACGAAGACAAGATATCATTTCGTTTTGAACCGGATCTAAAGTTGAAAGGCCTCCAACCATATCAGCTTTAAGCCGCATGTAAATATCACAACTCTAATACACACCATTACCGGGTTTCCCTCTTGGCGGTGGCTTAGAAGGTCATGTTAGTACCTTTGTAGCGTACAATTCTGACATTGATGGACATGACAGCCAATTTTGAAGAACGACACGAAGATCCAGGACATTATACATTTGGATATAAATGGATTGTGAAAAAGAACTTGTTTTTAAAGGAGAATGTCATCAGAAAAGTTTTGTGGAACCACGTGATGTATTTTTGACATGTAAATGGAAACAACTATGTTGTATTAACCTTTAATTTGTGTAATTGACTAGAAATTCCACTAATTTGAGTATAGCTCGATTTAAGGAAAGCTGAACAAAGAATGATTTGAACAAAAAGGAAAAATAAAAGAAAGAGAACTCATCAATATTGAATAAGAAGAAAATATAAAATAGAAATGAAATCAAAAATGAAATTCAGAATCAAAATAAAAAATCAAGTCAAAACAAAATCCTAATCAGAACAAGATTCTAATCAAAACAAAACTTGAAATCAACATAAATTCAAGTCATTAAAGTGAAAAAAATAAAGAAGACAAATTCCAAATTTGAATTCCACAGCCTAGGGCTGTGATCGAAATCCCTTCAATATTTTCTCTCTCATTTGAGAAAGGATCAGCAGATTCAAATGACATGGATCCATGAAGTTTTCAATTTGGTTATGGTAGCATGGGATTGAAGCGATTTCCACCCAAGCACCCTTTTTGGTTAACTCTTTGAGTGGTATATGAAACATCCCCATATTCTGTCTCAGTATGTTTTCTTCTAAAAAAATCTTTCTCAACTCTCGCTAAACTTTCGTACTCTTGATTTTCAAAATATTTTGATGAATCATTCACATGTTAACGGAATTTCGAGGTCGGTACCTAAATTCTAATTCTCATCATGAGGCTAGTACCTAAAATTCAGTCCACAACCGTCAAATTTCAAGATCGGTACCTAAATTCTGATTCTCATCCCGAGGCCGATACCTAAATTCTAGTCTTCAACATATAATTTTGAGATCGGTACCTAAATTCCAATTCTCATCTTAAGGTTGGTAACTAAATTCTATTCTTCAACCCTGAAATTTCAAGATTGGTATCTAAATTTTGATTATCATCCTAAGGCTGGTACCTAAATTTCAGTACTCAACTCAGAGTTGTGTATAGCTGCCTAAAATCTTCTAATACCTCTCGAAATAGCCCGAAATCACTCAAAACTACTCGTAAACCATATCTGGAGCCTAGGCACCAGAATTTTGTGCCTAGGCACTACTTTATGAATTAGATTGTCATGTAGGCATCACCTATTGGCAGCACCTCCATTTCACTCTATTTTGCCCCATTTCAGCTTTAGTCCACTCCAAGTGTTATACCTACAAGATAAACATGAAAATAACCTTTATTTAATGCGCAATTTCATTCAAAAAATAATGGTAAATTTAGAGGCGATTAAGCATAAAGACATGTCGAAATGTGCCAGATCAGAATATCTTTCCTTGATCAATTTTACTCGAAATTGCACCATATTTGCTTCATTTTATCCAAAACTTCATTTCTTCTACCTCGAACCAAATACATGAAAAATAAATTCCTTTAAAATTAAATATCATTAAAAATGAGCATAAAATTTATATTAAAAAATAAATAATTTTTAGGCGCATCAACCGCCGACCACACCATCCCTTATACATTTCAGTTGGCATAGACAGGTTCACACTTTTGAGGCTGTCAGTAGATCCAGAAGCATCGATTAATTTGATGAATCTATAGACATTAGTATATTTAGACATTGATATCTAAAAGTTGACAGCTGACAAGTTGAGGTTTAGAGGTTTCAACCAGCAGGGAGAGAAAGCTCTCAGATCAATCACTCTATCAATGAAGATTAGTGAACTAGTAACAATGATAAAATTCCATGTAATTGAATTAGAGACATTGTTTAACGCCATACATGGAAGAACCTAGATTCATGAAACTGAGATGGTTCCTTCGTCCTTGCAACAATGCATAAAGTATTGTGTAGATGAAAAAGAATGTTGCATAAAGAGAGAATTACAACCATTTTCAATATAGGAGATAGGCATTCACGAAGACGCCACCTACTTTGGTCCCATAAAGAAAATATTATTTTTTAGAGATGTTATACCAGAAAAGAATGAAAGAACGAAGGAAGGACAAAAGCAGAATCATCCTGTGTCTGCCCAACGTTCTCCCACCATTTTTTTCACAACGAAATGGTGGAAACTCTTTCGATTCTCGCATTCGAGTTCAAGGCCGGGGACGAGGGTGAGAAGGTGGAAATGAGATAGATGGACGGAAGAAACCAACTCTCAGCACTGACTTAGAAAGTAACTCTGAGGAAGAAAAGAATGAAAATAATGCGATGACGATAAGTTAAAGGAAACCTCGACTTGAGATAACCACAGAAAATGAAGCTGAATATTCTTTTTAATTTCCATCTTAGTTTATATTTTACTAATTATCATTTTATTTTTTATTATATACTTTTTAAAAATTTATAATTTTGATGGAAAAATAGACATTTCGGTGCTTGGGAGATACCCAGAATTTTGAAAAATCAAGGAACATCCCTGAAGATAGTGGGAATAATCACTAAAACTTTCATATTCTTTTGATTTGTATTTAATTTTATAAAATTAAAATACATTATAGGATATTTAATCAATTACAATATAAATAAATTGTTTTATTTTTTATTATTTTCTCCTTTTTTTTTAGTTCAGAAGTATTTTTATTTTATTTTTGAGATTTTTCTTCAAGTTATGAATTTATTTGTATTTAAATAATTTGAAAAATCTTGAATTTAGCACTTAACCCACATGGTGCTACATCATCTAGTATGTGTCGAAGTTCTACTTGGTGCTCTGTGGTTGGTTGTGCTTTACACCGGGGAGCTAGCTGGCCCGCAAACTAATGCTACGCTCAGTGCGTTTCACTGTCTCCACTTGAGCTTTGCCACCCATTTCTAAAACACAGTAACAAGCTACATTCGTTCACCATCACCACGAAATAGAGAACCGAGAACCATCAACACTTAAACCCTAAGAGCTCACCTTACACTCAACCAAATCACATGGGGATTTATTTTATAGCTTCACCAAGATTAGAGGAAACTATCCATACAATTTGGTGGGCATGCATCGCAGTTTTGCTTCCAAAAAGATGAAGCTGAGAGAACAAATGGTGAATTCAAGCCATTACCTTATCTGATATGGTGAGGCCTCGATTGAACTTGATAGAGACGATTGACTTGATTTGACGAAACTCTCCCTTACCTCAATTTGCTCTATGGTTTGGTCTATTTATGTGCTAAAACAAAAGTAAGCTCAAGTTAGTGTTGAGGTGAGTTAAGGGGTGTGGGAATAGTGGATTTTGATTGAGGGGGTGTTACGACCTTGTGAAGCTTATTGGAGGGTTAAAATGGAGTTTTGGCAAGGTTGATGTTAAGGTCATTAAAAAAGCTGGATTTTAGAGGAGAAATTAGGGTTATGTGGTGGTGGAGATGACTTGGAAATGGTGCGAGGTGGCCGCTTAGGTTTTTGGGAGCAACTTTGATGTTGTAGATAGGGAGTTTAACTGAGATTTTGGTGAACATGAGAGTGGTGAGGTGCTCTCGAGTTAGCTCCATTTATAGCTACGGGAAGCCATAGGGGGTGCTCGGTCCTACTTGGGAAACTCTGGTAGCTCCTTAAAGAATAAACATAAGGATTTCAAAGGTTTTGGGCAGTAGAGAATGCTTTCTCCATTTTTGAAGTGTGTGACTATGGAAAGTTTTAATTGGGAAAAGATGGCATGGCCAAGGCATGAGGGGATTGGGAAAGCTTTTGGTGTAGTGGCCAAGACCAAGTTTGGTCTTGTTTGATTCACCTCTAACCTGAGTTTAGCACCACAAGGTTTGAAGGCGAGTTAGACTTAGATGCTAAGTTTGAGTCCCCTTTGCATGGTTTGTCGTTTCGTGCTTATTTTTACATCTAATCTTCTTTTAATTAATTCATGTATAGTTTATAGTGTCATGGTAAGTTATTTGGGTCATGTGTGTGTCATGTGTGTCATGGTTGATCGATGGGAAATGGGCCATGAGTGATGGGGCATGCGCTCTCCCATGATGCTTTAGGCTTAAGGTTAAGATTAGGCTTTTGTAGTTAAACTTAGCCTAAGATGATTAGGGTTGGCCCAAAAGGATTAAGCTTAATGAGCTTTCAGGAATTAATTTTGACCTTCAAGTGTCTCTGGTTTTAATATTTTGAATCTAGTTTGATTTTTTTTTTTTTTGAGGAGTTTAGTTGTTCACTAATTTGCTTGGTGAATGTTGGTGACTCCATATTTTAGGATTTAGGTTGATGTGTCTAAGGTTAATGTTAATGTTGATTGGTGTTAGAAAATCTTTAGGTGATGCTAAAGTTTGACTTTGGCGTCTCACCCCTACCCCTTGGGTTTGAATTTTAATGTCACAGGGTTTCCAGGGCTTTTTTTGGTAATGTGGTAAGAACTTCATTGTCCTAGGCATAACCTCTTGTTCGATGGGCTATTCCTAGGTCAATAAGAATCCCAGGGGTAGTACTGGGTGATTTGGGGAGTTCCTAACGCTTTGACCTCCATGGGTAATCTTGGGCATCTCCAACCTATAAAAAGTCAGCTTCCGTTTCTACTGGGCTATACCTTCGATCATCTCGACCAACGATTGAGGATTTGGTCCTAACCTCAGGAAACCCTAAGTGAGTGTAGGAATGCTTTAAAGTTCTCTATGGGTGAGTCCCATCTCTAGCATATAAGAAGGTCACTAGGAAACCGTATGACTAAATCCTAGGTTTCTATAGACAGAGAAGGGTTCCTCACAAAAATGAGATCAACATATGTGAGTTAAGTTTTCATTGGGGATTTAGGATGGTTTTGACTCATTTGTTGGCTCGTCATAGCATTTCTCAGCACTATTTATGTTAGTGGTACTCCCTTTAAATTTATGATACCAAATTTTAGTTCTAAGGTTATAATTAACTCTCTAAAATATTTTCCTATCATCATTTGCAGAACTCCTTAATTTCTATTATATTTACTCTAGAAGATTCCCTTAAAATTTCTTATTATAATCCTGATAGGATGACCCAAGATCGTAAGCTCATTATTAGGCAACTAAAACCTAAGAACACAAGAGACAAATTAAGTTTAATTTCTAATGCAGGAAACAATAGGGATAGTTGTTTCTTAAGATTATGACTAAAGTATTTTAAATAAAAATAAATTAATTTGAATTTCAAATAATATGAAGTAGTTTATATAATGCTTTTTTTTTTACTATTTAGATTTGTAGATTACAATATTTTGAGTGCTATGTATGTTCAATTGCCTCTTTTTACTAATATCATTAATTGAATGTATATCAAATTTGAAACTTATCTTATGGGTAATCTAACAGCCTAGAAATGTAAAATATTAAAACACTTTTCCAATAAATATATATATTTTAAGCAAGTTTAGTCAAAGTCACTATTCTTGGCTTAGAATTTTATGTAAGACAAATTTTGGTTCTTCACAAACCTCAGCGCCCATTTAAAATTCCAAATATAATCGTTATTCCAAATTTAATCGTTAAATTTAAATGAGGGAGTAGAATAGGTAATAATTTTAACTTAGATAATGGACTTTAGTATTGATAACAATAGCAGGTGTGGGATTATTGTCATAATGGGCTTAGCCCATGGGTGAGATGGCAATGGTGCCATTATTAATCGTGAACGTAGACATTAAATAGAGTTCAGATGATCATATAATTGATCCCAAAAGATTTAAGATTTAAACCTAAGAGCATTCCTGACAAGATTTCTGTTTAGAACATATAATAATACTGAATGTAGACTAATTAATAATTAAATAAAACTAATCGTCCTATTTTAAACATTTTCCTATAATTTTTGGCTCAAGGAAAACTTCTTCACATGACTATTTGCATTTCAAATTATAATTTTATTGCAACGTAACTTTCAATGCATTATATTATATATTGCGTTATGCCGAATTCAAAAGCTTGTAAATGGAAACGAGAGTCAATAAAAATGGTGCCAAGTGTCACGTAGCTAAGAACTTTGTGATCCATATTAATTTTGAAGAACCGAGAAAGTTACTGCCTAATTGCGAATGTCAAATTCAAAAATGAAAATTGTTAGAGCGATAGAGAATAAGTCGATTTTTCCATAATTTAGCTGCAAGTTCTTTAGGAACAATGAATACTATGCTGGTAATTCTCATCATATGTATCTATAAAAGAACTCAACTCGACAAGCAGCAAATGCAACTTATACCTCAACCACTTGTAAGGAATATTGATCCATGGCCTCCATGGTGAAATATTCCTCATGGCGATGGTGGTCATCGCCTTCAGCCTTCTTGCAACGTTAGGGTCGGCAAACAACCACCTTTTATCCGGCGATAAACTCAAAACCAGTGAAAATATTTCGGATATAAATTACAGCTTAAGTATGCAACGAGACTGCAACCCCGTTCTCCACGAAATAAACCCTGAGCAAGCAATTTGGAATACCCAAACCAACGGCAAAGGTATTGGATGTGAGCTCACGTTGCGGACTGATGTCAATCTCGTCATCGAAGACGAGAACCAAAAGCTCGAATGGGAAAGTAGAACTAACGGAGCATCTGAAATTATGTTCTTCTCCTTCAACAAGATCATAACTTTGTGATCTACAGTAAACCGTTAAGGAGCTCTAACAGTAAACTTTGAATTACATAAGCAGGTCTCATATCTACCATGAAAGACATAATAATAGTACGCCTTTTTTCGATCCATGCACGTGTCTCGCAGGACAATATCTTATGATTAAATGTCTATCAAATAATAAATCTCGCGAGTGTGAACTTCATTTTTTAATGAGTGAGAGTTAATCATTTTATGTTAAGTTGATTTATCTGATAATAAAGTTTTGGCATGAGAAATTGTTCATCGGGACTGTGAAAGTGAGATATCATATTATCAAATTACATTATTTGCGGTCGTACGTATTTATTTTTATAATTTTCCTCAAAATTAAATAATATTATTTGATTTGAGCAACAACTTCCCTGTGTACATCTTTGCTCCTATATACGTTACGGTTCAATTATATGGAATTTACTAGTAATATATATATATATATATATATATATATATATATATATATATATATATATATATATATATTTTGGGGGAAAGAGCATCGGTGGCACCCTACGTATTAATCAGAAAAAATTGGTACAAAGGGGGGGGGGGCGATCCCCAGCTAACACAAAATACAAAAAATACAATACCCACTAAACCCCTAGAGGTTCAGCCTCCCACTAGTACAACTCACGCCAAAATGCTCCAAAAAAGGTGTCAAAAACAAAAACTTTAACAGAAAGAGAGGAACATTAAAAAAGAGTAAGAGCAAAAGAGCCTAACAAAAATAGTTAGAAACCAAGGTTGAGAAGGAAAGAAGAAACAGGTGCCCAGAAAATCAAATACGGATCCGTCACTGCAGTAAGATCATGAAAAAAGCCTGCATCAGAACCACTGGTGGGTAGAGAAAATTCTGCACAGCCATCCTGAAAAGAAAACAAATATGCAAAGCCCAATGTCCTGCACTCCATAGAGGAAAAACCATTCGTAAGATCCAAACGAAACGATCAAGAACACCGTGCCATGCCAAACCTTCTTACGGAACATAAAGTTAGAGACCCAGCAGCATAATCAAGATATGAGACCTTCCAATATTAAAGGGTGATATAGAGGCGGGAAGTTAAAAATAACCATGATAATATATAACTCCTGCAGATCGGCTAGAAACAAAACAAACTAAATACGTCGAATGTAAGGTAAATCCATTGTATCACCGTATAAAAGTATTGCCGGATGTACGTGTGGAGCTTTACCCACCATAGGTGTATTAGTAGCATGCTTAGTCGACCGGTCAGTAGGCTTATTGGCTTCCTATATATGAAATTCGACTTGACTCGTAAAGAGGAAACAACAATGACAGTCCATATCCTCTTAAATAGATAGATAAGATTCCATAGTATGTCAATTTCCTTGTGGAACATCTTTACCAGTAAGATTGAGTCAGATTCTACAATTAAAGCATTAAATTGAAAACAAATGGCATTTTTGAGAGCAAGTAGCAGTGCCCAAATTTCAGCATGCAAAGGGGTATCAGCTATGACGGGGAAGAAAAGTAAAACCTTGTTTTGCCACCATGGTCCCTGTACAAACCCCTGACCCCAACGGTGAACTCATTCCAACGACCATCAATATTTATTTTTATCCAACCCCTTTCGGGTGGCTTCCATCTAACCAAAGCTGTTTTTTAATAGCAAGTGAAGGGGAGGCTGCATTTTTAGTAGCTCTTTGATAGTAAGCTTTGATATGAGCTATTGTTTTAAGGGAAATAGGGTGCTCCTCAGTGTGCTTAGCAGCATTACGGGCATTCCATATAAACCACAGGACAACCAAAGGAAAGGAGGACATAAACTTCCCACCAATGGCAAGATCTTTCCAAGCACAAATGTAATCCTCAATACAAAAAGTATTAGGCCAGTTTATGTTAAATAAAGTACCCAAAGCATTCCAGATGTCAACAGCAAAAGAGCAATTGAAAAAAATGTGATTGGAAGATTCTTCAGCTTGGTGACATAAAGAGCAAATAGAAGCCATTCTTAAACCCTTTAGTTTCAGAATATCGTCTAAAGGAAGCAAAGATGAGAAAAACCGCCAATTAAAGAAGGCCATAGAAGGTGTAAACAAGGTATTCCAGCTGTATGCACTCCAGTGACAAGCAGGAAAAACATTTCTAGCCTGATACAAAAATTTGCTAGCAGAACAGTTATTGGCCTTCTTCTAGTGAGGCCTATCTTTCGTGCTATTACTAATGGGAAGTTGATTAATATACATTGCAGCATCATTACCAAATAAGGTTCTCAGTTTCACAATATCCCATTGATCATTTAGCCATAGATCAGAGACAACATTGGAGAGCTCCGAAGAGTGTTGAGATGTGTAGGCAGTTTGGGGTAAGCCCTAATTATCATGCCATAAAGATACCTTACCATCTCCCAACTCCCAAAATATGAAATTGCTAGTGTATTCCCTTGCCTTCACCATAGCTTTCCAAATACGCGAGTCTCCTTTTTTGTATGAGACAATAGAAGGGTGTGAAATACTACAGTATTTGGAATGCATGAATTTAGCCCAAAGAGAGTCACAAAGCCTCGAATTTATACAGAGCTTACTCATATTAATCTCCACAATGTGAGGAAGAGACTTGAAACCAAGCCCACCAGAAAATTATGGTTTGCATAACTTCTTCCAAGAGCACCAGTGTTTCTTGGCACCACCCCCTCCCATAAAAAACGATTGAAAAGTGTTTCAATGAAATTCAGTGAACTTTTTTTTGCATTGAAAACCTGGAGTGCATATAAAGGAATACCTTGTAACACACTAGAAATGAGAGTCAATCTACCTCCATTTGAGAGAAATCTATTCTTCCAATCATTAATTTTGCATTGTATTTTAGAAATAATTTCATCTATCTGAATTTGCTTGCATCTACCTCTTATAAGATTAACCCCAAGGTATTTAAGAGGCAAAGAAACATTTTTAAAACCAGTGAGGATAGAGGCCCATTGTTTTTTACAGGGAGTGATAGAGTTACTAAAAAATAGTTGGCATTTCTCTGTATTAAAAGATAACCCAGATATAGTTTCAAAATCAGTCAAAACCTTTAAGATTCTTCTAATAACAAGTTTGGAGGCATTAGAGAAAACAATAATGTCGTCAGCATAAGCCAAGTGTGACACCAGAATACCAGCTTTATTATAATAATGCATATTTCTATGCCTTTCATGAAAATGATTAATCATTCTAGATAAATAGTTAAAAGCTATTATAAAAAGAACAGATGAAAGGGGATCACCCTGCTTGATACCTCTAGTAGCAGTGAAAAAACCATGTGAGCTGCCATTGACCAAAACACTATAATAATTGTTAGACAACCATCTCTTAATTAAACTGCAGAACTTATGTTCAAGTCCTCTAGCAATAAGAACATTATGGATAAAATCCCAATTTATAGTGTCAAAAGCTTTTTTTATATCTAATTTAATAATGAGATTCCCCCCTCTACAAGTCCGGTCAAGATCCTCAATAAGCTCCTGAGCTAAAAGAGTATTATCCGTGATTTCTCTACCTTTTATAAAGGCAGACTGTTGAGGGGAAATGATAGCATTTAAATGTGGTTGAAGTACGGCAACGATAATCTTACTAATAACCTTTATGATTGTAGAAGTTAAAGATATAGGCCTAAAGTGTTGCCAATGAGAGTTATCCTTACCTTTAGGGATAAGTACCAGTAAAGAAGCAGAGAAATACTTACATGGATCTGCTCCTTGAAAGAAACTTTGAATTGCATGAATAACTTCCCTCTTGATAATGTCCCAGCAAGTAATATAGAACCCTGAGGAAAATCCATCAGGACCAGGTGCCTTGTTTGCATTAATCCCCTTAAATACTTGAAAAATTTCCTTCTCATTTGGGACATCAGAAAGCTTAAGAGAAGCAATATAATGTTGTTCAGAAGCAAAAAGCTCACTTTTAATAGAAGAAACATGTCCTGCATTAGAGAATATATTAGAAAAGTAATGTACTGCATTTAGACCAATCCCTGCAGCATCAGTAATAACCTGCCCATCCTGAGTAATTATTTTAATAATTGAATTTGAGTTAACTCTTTGTTTAATAGATGCATGAAAATAACTAGTGTTCCTGTCACCGTGTCTAAAATGAGTATCATGAGATTTTTGCTGTAAGAAATCTTCCTCCAGTGAGATCTCAGCTAAAAGATTAGAATGAGCATGTGAGAGCTCATCAACTATCTCAGGGCTCATACTTTCCATAGCTTCCAAATTATTAACCAACTGTTGGGACTTGAGAACTCTAGTATGTATATTTCCAAAAACGTCAAAGTTCCATTTCTTTAAGCCTGCAGCTATATTTTTGTGTAATTGCCAGAGAACAAACCAAGGAGTACCACAGCCAGGCTTCCAAAGTCCAGAAATCGGAGACAAAAAAGTATGATTTGAAGACCAAATATTTAGAAATTTAAAATGAGTGAAAGCAGGTTTTGTATGAAAATTTAAAGAGAGCAAAAGCGGATTATGATCAGAGGAAACATGACTTAAATGCTGAACCCGAGATGTATGGTAGTAATTTAAAAAACTTGAATTAGCAAAAATTCTGTCTAGCCTCTGGAAAAGCCTGCCACGTCTCCAAGTGAAAGGATTCCCTGTAAATCCCAAGTCAAACAAACACACTCTGTGAAACCGGTTCACAAAAGTTCGAATGCTGCGTGGAGTTTGGCCTTGTGCCACGTTTCCTTTCAACAGGAGACAAAATCATATTAAAATCACCACCAACACACCAACTCTCATCTAACGTAGAACCAATGACATTTAATTTATTCCACAGAAGGTATTTTTCAGAAAGTAAAGAACTAGCATAAGCAAAAGTAACCCACCCTTTGAACATATCAGCCTGAAAATGTGCTAAAACAAATTGTGCATCATCCTCAACAACTTGAAGCTGGATATGTTTTTTCCAGAAAACCCAAATTTTGTTACTAGTATTGCTAAAGTGAGAATAGAGAGGAAAACAAGCTATTATATTATCCTTATGAGTGGAGACTAAAGGCTCCAGAATAGCAAAAATCTCCAAACAATGGATCCTGCAAAGATATTTTAAACGCTTAAGGGAGGAAGGATCGGCCACTCCCCTAATGTTCCAAACTAAGATGTTAAACATGATGTCTGCTACCCCTTCTAGTGGATCTTGTAGAAGGGGGCAAAATTTCATTTTCTGAATAGGTTGGGTCCATGCTTTCATCATTAGAAGACATATTGATATTAGTGTATTCCTTTTTCTTCTTTTTCCTATTAGATTTTTGAATGATCCACTCTGCTTCCATGTCAGAAGTAGCCTTCACAATTTGATTATTATTAGCTCCAGAGTCAGAGTCAGAATTGGCATAAGTATGTGTGTGAATGAGAAGCTGCTTAGATCTGCGAACGGGGAATTGGGGTCGGTATGGGAGGCTGGGCATGAAACGGTGGATGAGGAGTGCTTTAAAGAAAGCTGGGAAGGTTTATACTGTGTATCAGTATTAGCTGTGTCCTGGGTGCTCTCCATGGGAACAACAGTTGGAGGAAGAAGAATTTGTATGTTACTATCATCTTCAACTGAGAATGAAAGTTCGATTGGTGAAATGGCAGGTAGAGGTAAAGGTGCTTCCAACTCAGTGGTTGGGGGGATGTGAGGGACAATTTCTGAAATTACAATTGGATCCTCACAGCTGGTAAGGTGAGTATTGCCATCAAAGGTTGGAAGAGTGGGGGAATTATGGATTTTTAAGGGAAGGTCATTTGGAGGAGGGACAATATCTGGAGGGGGAAGGTGATTTGGAGGAGGGGTGATAGGGTTGTTGGAGATAGGTGCATCAAGTTTTTGTAAAGTAAGAGGGGGTTCAGCGGGGTCTGGATGATGGGTAGAAGGTTTGGAGGCTGTGGGCAGAACTTTTGGTTTCAGGTGGGGATGTAGTCTGTAACAAATGGAGGGAGAGTGGCCAAACATGGCGCAGTGAGAACAATAAGGAGGATGGGAACCCATAACAACTCGTTGCCGGTACCTCGTATGTGAGGAACCGATCCATACTTCATCAGGATAGGGCTGGGTGATGTCTCTTTCAACCAAAAAACAGGCATCCGAGGGTTTCATACGGTCAACCGTAGGATTATCAACTCTCAGTGGTGTACCAAAACCTTTTGCAAGTGAATAAAGGATTTCATGATTAAATAGATGATACTTATACTCAGGAAATTTAATCCAGACTGGAATAACAGGAGATTCAGCTTTGGGGTTAAAATCAACGCTCCATTTTAGTATACGCATATACCTATTGTCTATTTTGAGCACTTTCCTAGCAAAAACATTAGTATAATTAATGTCATTGGTGAGATCTATAAGGATATGCTTACCATCGACAGATCCAACTTTGTAGACACCAGTTAGTTTCAGAGAATCAAATTCCTTACGAATGATGTCCAACTTTGGGTGCCCATAAAGAAACTTGCTGATCAACACAAAACAACACGATGAAGCTAGAATATTAGTCTCCTCTTCAGAGAGGTACATAGCTGGTTTACCGTTTTTCCTACCAAGCTTCTTGATGAAACTATACTCACCACCACCGAGTTCCCAGGCCTCATGAAAAGATTGGGGGAAATAGCAGGAGTGAGTCTTTGAGCTCGGCAAAGAGCCCCCCGTGACGGCATTGGCGTAGTTACGCTCCATCACAACCTAAAAAAAAAACAATAAAACAGAAAGTAGAACAGGGGAAGAGATCACCGAGCCCAGGCGACGAGAATCGCCCGGGAGAAGTCCGGTGGGGGGGATCAGCACGCCAAATCGACGAAAATCGCCCAAGAGTCGCCATGAAAACTCTTGAGCGGAACCCTAGCCGTCATAACTGTGGATATATATATATATATATATATATATATATATATATATATATATATATATATATATTTGTTACTTCAATATCTCAGTTTAAGCTGTTTTAATCTGAAACTGTATATGAATTCAGCTTCTTCTCTCTCATTCATAAAAAAGGGAAAAAGCAAATGTAGCGGATCATGTTTATAATTTGCTGAAATTGTACCACGCTAAATCACCATAAACTTATTAATTCTGTCATTTATAAATATCTTTGGATAAGAATTTATATATCTAGGAAAAAAAACTCAATTCATTTCTTTCATGAGATGATCAAATTGTGTAGATCGAATATGTTATCACACAATAAATTTGACATAATTGTAGTGATGGTGATGGTGGAAGTATTTAAAGAAAAGGTGGAGCTAACAGCGATTGAGGAATAATAATTTAGTGTACATGTCAGTTGAATGGTACAAGATGCCGATTTCAACAATGGAGTCATTTTAGTTTAGCTGATAAACTGCTCAACTCAAAGCGAGAATGAGATACAATGTTCTTCTTAAAAATAATTGTTATCAATCTACAAATAATTTATGCATCTGTGTTAAAGAGAAATTATATAAATTATTGACAAAAATGAATTCAATAAATTATAATAAACTAAAGCATTCCCAGTAAATTAAGCTTAAGGAAAGAAACTAGATGTATGGTTTATTCAAGTTGAAGACATGTAGATTTGACACAATATATATATATATATATATATATATATATATATATATATATATAGCTCTGTGTGTGTGTGTGTGTTATATATCGCGATGCCTGCTCTGGGATTGGTGAGATCATTCCTACTTCCCATTCCTCTTCTACTTGCTATGGTTTGGATTTCTTGCTTTTTCACCCTGTGAATTCTCGCGATTTTGGGTTTTTGTGCAAGTTTACGGTTTCCTCTGTTTTGCTCACGATTTGGGGCTTTTAGCACTGTTTGGATCTACTGTTGACTGGTTGATTTTTATGATTTTTGGGTATGACCCCTTCCTACGTGGCGGCTGTCTCCGGGGATTCCACCTCTGGGGTAGGTGGCTTGAGTTTATTTTTTTTCTCAAGCTTTTCATGATACTTATGAGTCGGGAGGTGGCTTTACCTTTATCAAGATGTTGGGAAGAAAGAATGACAAACCCGCTTTGTTTCTCACTGAAGAGGAAATAAGTATTTTGGCTTCAGCACACAGATATAATCTTGTTAGAAAATTTCTATATGGATATCGTAAGCTTGAGACTATTAGGAAGCACTTCGATTCTCTTAAAGTCATAGGGAGTTGGAAAGTGGGTTTGCTTGATGGCCGCCACGTTCTTATTTAACTCTCAAATAATGCGGATTGTACCCAAATTTTTTCTCAAAAAGTTCTCAAAATTGTTAATCGCTTTATGAAAATTTCTGAAATGGACCATGGATTTTGATCCTAAATCGAAATCTCCTATTATCCTGGTTTTGGGTTAATTTTCCATGGCTCAAGGTGCATATCTTTAATTATTAAACCCTTTATATGCTGGCAACTGCTTTTGGGAAGCCACTGAAGGTTGATAATTCCACGCTTGATACATCCAGGTCATTCGAAGCTTGTGTTCTTGTAGAGCGCGACGTCAGTCAAGATTTTCTTGGAAGATTTTGATTGGCTCACCTCATGAGGATTATTGGCAGGATATTGTGATGTAACCTCATTCCCCATCTTGCCCTCACTGTGGAATGTTGGGTCATAGCTCTCCATCCTGATATCGGTTGCATTCTCATCTACGACTTGTTGTAGCCACACCTTCTGTTACTCAGCACATTCCTGCGGATGTTATGCCCTCTTCACCACTTCCTGTGATACCTACTGCTATGCCCATTGCGGATACAGTACAAAATGATTTTTCTACTGAGATGGTTTTTGTAATGTTGGGTTTGTTAATAAGGGTTGTTTGTTAGGGGTGCCAGTTGATTGCCCATGGGAGGCGGGATGAGATCACTGCCCCTTTTTCTTATGGAGAGGACACACTATCTTGTCAGGCTTTAACTACCGTGAAAGGTGCTCAGGTCGTCCTCCATGAGATCATTGAAGATAGGTTTAATGCTAACATTCACGGCCAGGTGATGGAACAGGTGTCTCCTAATGCTAATGAGGAAGTTTTAGAGCCAAACACAAACCATCGTAGTGCTTTTAATCATTTGAATGTACTTGACGACTCCTTAATCATTGTAGAGCTACATGTTGAGAGTGCAGGAGATTCCTAAGTATTGAAATAATATCCTTCACGAACATCGGAACCCATTACTTTATGAACACCATAACCCATTCTTTGTGATTGCCTTTCCCTCCACTGATGCTTCACTTTCTAATGATATCATAAACCGGTCTTCAGAAGAATAATGACAAGTCTACAATTCTCGACAGAGGAAGAAGGCTAGGGGCACCATTCAGCTTGGAGACTTAATGGATGATACCTTGGCTACTTCTGGCAATTGAACAACTCTTCAGAGTCTGTTATCTGGATCCAAGAACTTGAGGAAGAGGCAAGCCTATACTGCCTCGTCCATAGACACTTGTTTTCTGCATATTTGCATTTTTTGAGATTTTTGTTTCTTTTTGTTGGGGTATCACTGTTTTATGTATTGTATGGGTAGGACACCTCTATTGAGCCCTCTCATATAACTTTTTGTATCCTTTTCTATTTCAATATAATTAACCCTAATGCTTTTCAATATATATATATATATAATTAAATTCAAAGTACATGAGAGCTTTTCCAAAATAATTAAATTCAATGTATATTTTATTCCTTCTTTATTTCAATATAATTAACCCTAATGCTTTTCAATATATATATATATATATATATATATATATATATATATATATATATATATATATAATTAAATTCAAAGTACAAGAGAGCTTTTCTCAAATAGATCTAACCATAAATGGAATAAAATAAACATTTTGAATTCATAAATACCTTGATATTATTAGATCTCATCCTTAAATATAATTATAATACATGATTGATAAATTTCCAAATATTTTTTATAAAGTTTATGCAACAAATTAAGCAGACTTTGCTAAACATTAAATCAACTAAACATGAAGTTTAATTGATAAAACTACAAATTTGTACGTCTAAAAGTTAGTGGAGGAGTTTTACATTGGAATTTGTAAATTAATAAAGTAGAATTTTCTATTTTATAATGATTTGAAGGTTCTAGGGCCTATGGGGGTTGTCAAACTAAGAGAAGGGTGAAGGAAGAAGAAGTGAATGGAAGTTTTTGGTGCTGATTTGGGTATAACAACTTACCAGAGGATTTTTTAGCAAATTTTAATCCAGATGTTCTGCTGAAAATTCTGTCAAAGACAAGTGACATAAGAACCTATAGACTTTATTTAAAATTATATTAGAAATTTTTACTGGAAACATTCTTCCCAAAAAGATTATATTTAGGAAAACTATCTGATACTAATCTTGTTAGATTTATGTGTTTTCTTATTGTGAAAAAATAAAATTTGATTTATAGAAATCCAATAGTAAAGAGGACTCGTTCCTTAAATACCCTTATTATGATTTGTCACTACTAATTTGGTTTAAGAAGCATTTATTAATTTTTCTTTTCTTTTTTTTTGCTGTTGGATAGATACTAATAAGGGTTTCAAAGCCTTATAAATTTTGGATCAATGATGAATTGGGTCTATGTCCACTTATTTTTTGAGTACCCTTTCTTTTTTGAGCATTCAAAAACTAGTTTTCTTAATGAGGTATTTTTTTCTTCTTTAACATATCTTCATATAAATTGGATGGCTACCCAAAATAAAAATTAGATATTAAATGATGCATAGCATTCTTAAAGAGGATGAGAATCTTATAATTTTCTTTTAGTTGTAAATTTGTTTCATCTTCATAAGACATTACCAAATACCAATTTATCATCCTCTATAAAAATTGTTCTTTCTCCATACTTATTCCAGACCACTTTCATTATTATTGCCAACTAGCAACAAAGTGAAATCTTATGTTTTCTTTTATGATGCTCTATATTCTTTATTATAGTACTTATATTTATAACAATTATAACATTTAACTTATGACTTATTATACCTCGAGTCTTAACTTCCTCTATCAAATTAATCCTTTTGTTGATGACTTTCACCTCATATATAGATGTTGTTTTTGTTGAAACTACATCCTTGCTTGCTTTCACGAGCTTATCATTTTCCACGACCTTTATATATTAATTTTTATTATTTTTTGGATGGGTATACAATAATTTTTATGTTATCTCTCTATTATCTTTTTAATTTTTTTCTTCTTGGGGTTACAATGAACCTAAGCATTATAAATATTGTTATGGTTTTGGTTCCTTAATTATATACTTTTTATGATCCTATAAAAAATTGAATCAAAAGATCATTTTTTTATTCAATGATATCCAAATCATCCAACTTTCCACCATTACATTTTAAATTTAAGGGAAGAAAACGTCTCAAACAAAGTAATTCGAGAACATCTTGTCTTTTTTCATATGTAAAACATTAAATTGTTTTCTTAATGTTTAAAGACATGTCGTTTTAACATTTTCAATTACATTAGATGAAACATGTAGCTTATATCATGCTTACTTAGTTGAACATATACTGTAGATCATCTCAAAACAACCATTATTGAAATTTTTTAATCTTCTCTCTTTCTTAGGTTAGAAATGTAAAATGTTTAAAATTAATTTTCTCATCAATATAAATTTTGAATCAAGTTTGGTTAAAACAACATGCTTATGTTCGATGTAACAATAAGACCACTAGGTTTTTTAAAAAGCCAGCAAAAAACACATTTAATATTCTAAAGTTTAAGACTTGACTTTCTAATTTTTGTATATATTGTCAATAGAAGAGAGAGTGCAATAAGTAATGATTTCAACTTAGCTTTGTTGGCCAGTAAGAGTTGAGATATTGAAATAATTGGCTTAGGCCTTAGGTGAGACGCATGCATTGAATTTGGTGTTAACTACAGACACTATAATTATTGGTAATAGCAGATGAAATGGTTGCGTCAATGGCTGACTTCGACCCTGCTGTATATGGTGGGCAACGCCATATTAGTAATGATGCAAGTTGTCTTGTGCTAGCAACATGTGTTAGGGTTGGGGTATAAACATTAGTCTTGATTGTGGTTGTGGACATAAACATTCGTAACACACATCAACCATGTTTGCAACAATGGAACTCAGTTATCCCAACATTGGGGCGGGTGTCATTATTAATTACAACCATTGAAATTCAATAAAATATTGATAGAGTTTAGATGATCATAGAATTGATCCCTCAAGGTATGAATTTGAAATTTCAATGTGCATTGTGACTAGATTTCTATTTTGATGATAAAATAATATTGATTGTAAACTACATTACATTTAAATATATATATATATATATATATATATATATATATATATATATATATATATATATATATTAGGCAACATTAATAGTAAGTTTGTTTAGGACAAAAATTATTCGTCTTATTTAGAATATTTTCCTACGGTTTTTGGCTCAAGGAAAAATTTTTCCTGACTTTGTGCATTTCAAATTATAATTTATATGCAATTTAGCATTCAATGCATTGTCTTTTATTTGGAGTTATGCCGATGCCAAAATTCTGCAATTTGAAATGAGACTCATTATTAATATTAATTTCCAAGAACCAAAAATGTTGCGGCCTGCGAATAAAAATTAAAAATGAGCAATGTTAGAGCAATAGATAAGGTCAATCCAAATTAACTAACATATCAAGTTTGATCATAATTTTGCAGCTATAAATGAATACTAACCTGACAATCCATAGAAGTGAGCTTGAAGTTACAATTAAACAGCAAATGCAACTTAAACCACATTCACTTGCAAGTAATATCAATCCATATTTGCTGCCATTTGTGACGACTTTCCCCTCCTTCTTGGCGATGGTGGTCATCACCATCAGACTTCTTATGATAGGAGGCTCCACCGAGAACGACCTTCATCTGGCGAAAAAATCAAAATACGAGAAAATATTTTGAACATAAATTATAGCTTAAGAATGCAACCAGACACTAACCTTGTTCTTCACTAAATAACTCCAGAGAAATCCACCTGGTAAAGCCAAACTGACGGCAAAGGTACCAGATGTGAGCTCATGCTGCAGACTGATGGCAATCTCATCATCCAGGATAAGAACCAGAAGCTTGTATGGGAAAGTAGTAACTAATGGAACATCTGATAATTATGTTACGCATTTTATGTTATGTTGATTGATTTGGTATACTGATTAGGGCACCTGATCCAAAATTTACGAGATAAGACTTTATTCTAGTGGACTGAAAAAGCGTGATATAAATCTAGAAAAATTTTAATAATAGTATTTTATTAATTTATATGTACTTTAAGTCGACACTTAAAAAAAAAGTTATATCGACAAAATGACCACATAAGTAGGCGACTGGCCACATTAGTCACATGCTGACATGGCGATTTCCTACGTCTGTATAAGAAGTGGCTATTGATGTGGCGTCTTTGTGAAAAAAAAGTTTTACATTTTGATTTTATTTATTTTTATTTGAAACTAAGTATGTTTCATATATATGTGATTAAGATATGATTGTTTTTTATAAACATTGAAAATAATTAAAATTATTTTGAGTGATTTGAAAATCATATTAATTTACAATTAAAATATTAAAATAAAAATACATAAGAAATACACTTAAAAAACATGTTTAATATAATGAAAATGGATAAGATAACAAAATTCATCCCTATTGAGTCTTACGACTTCGTCTGAGGTCACTTACGCCTTATTTTTTATTTTTTGTTTTATTTTAAAAATACTTTTTAGTAAAATTTTTACCTATTTCTATTTTTTTTTTTTTTTAAAATGAACTTATATTTAAAAACATTCAAAATCTTTTAAAATTATTTTGAATGTTTTTAAAAATAATTAATTATATTATAACGTATTAAATATATTCTACATTAAATAAGCATTTAATTTAAATACAATTAAAAATTAAAGTGATTCCAAAGTCCTTAAGTTTCCATAATCATTACTATTGACATTATAATTATTTTAAAAAACAAAAAACTAATTCATTCAACTTGGTGAGAGAGAGAGAGAGAGAGAGAGATTCGGACATGTTTTTATGTGAGCGAAAAGGTTTTCTTTTATCAGCTGAGGTACAGTATTATTTGATCTACTTTTATACTTCAGTCTTCTAACAATCAGTCTAAAATTATGTGCACTTTTTGAGATCTATCTTAACTTCAATAATTTGACCTTATTACATGTTTCCATTATATACATTTCTGAGATGTATGAGCTTAACGAAAGTAATTTTATGTTAAATGTTCTTTTAATTTTTTATAGTCATTTTAGTCTCAAAATCAAAAGGAATAGAAACAATCCTATCTTTCAAATTTTTAGATGGATTTTAAATAACAATTTATAATCCAGATCAACAAGCGACTTTGCTCGCTGATGTGGCAAAGTTGCTGTTGATGTGGCAGTTTGTCAATTAAGAAAATTTTAATTTTGAAGTGTCGATTTAATTTTCGAGTGTTGACATGAAAAGCATATTACCTCTGTCTCGAAATAACTATGCTGAGAGAGATCAGAGAGTACCCCATCATTCAGCCCTTCTGTTCGACTAGTTTGAACAAATCGATTTGACTTGCCTAGCCATCTTCTCAAATATCATCAGCTTACAATTTCTCTGAGCCTATTCCTCTAGTTAGTGTTCTATCATCCAACCATGTAGTTAAACTAAGTGAACTCCTTTCACTAATTCTGATCCACTCATCTATTTGAGCAATCAAATCAAAGATCCTCCTCTTGCTTACATTAGAGCACCATATTTTCTCAACTCGAGCTTCACAATCTTCTCATTGTCATCCAGGGTACCTCAAAATCTTATTCCTCAAATTTCAAATTTAAATTCTAGTCTACATCTTCAGTCTTTTTCATAAATTACAACAACAATTCAAACATTAACTCGTTCAACAAGAAAAAAATAGAGACACTAGAAAAAAAATTTAGTAAAAGCTCTAGTTTTGAACAAACATCACAATCCTTTGTCGGGCAACATATCAATATGTTAGCACACAAAGATATATTCTCTCATACTTATAGTTTACCAAATAATAAATGAAAATCATGGAGAGGGTTCTACCTAAAGGGATCTCTAGCCTCGCCAAAGGCCTCCCTAACCCCACCAAACCATAAAAATAAGCCCTAAACCCTAGCATACCCTTTTGACCCCAATACTTTGTAACACTATGGGATGGTTAGAACCAATTGGGCCTAGCCCAAATTCAGTCAAATCATGACCAAATGAACACATTCACATCCAATTGAACCTCACACCAACATGGTCTTTATATCACACAATGTGGTGAACTCAATAAGCACCATGAGGTTTATGTCGATCATAGTGTTTGTTGTTTTTCTATACAATTAGTGCCAAAACATGATGATTGATTTCCTAAAAAGATTAAATTTTATGATCCAAAATATGTTTCCAATATTAAATATTCACTAGGTCATAAACACGAGCATACATATCACTCAAGTAATATAGGGTTCTAATGGAGTCCTAAGTATCGATCCTATAAGAAGAAGGTAAAACTCTACTAATATTAAAGAAATTTCAAAGATAGTACGAAAACTACAAAGACTATTAGCACGAAAGCGAAAGATAACTTTTGTAATGTAAGACTAACAGAACTATATTTACTATGCTATTTTTTTAAACTTCAAAATTAAATCTGATGATAGAAAGCAAATTGTTTATAAGTAAGGTTTCAAATTTAAGAAAGTATCTCTGCCATTTACAATAAGGTTATAGCTAGTGAAAAATCAATTTTTATTGTAAATTGCATATGATAAATAGGAGCAAAAATATTCTTTAATCCTCTTTACGAGCGTCAAAGAACATTTGCTAATTTAGATGTCTTGAATCTAGATCCATGGTTAGGCTGGGAAGATACAAGCTGTCACTCTAGAGTTCCCACTTCTCCTCACATGAGGGCTAACAATCTTGCTTTAGTTTCTGAACACTTGAACCGAATTGGGGATTTTAGTCTGTTATCCTAAAATCACTAATTCTACACCCATCAAACAATATTTCCCTATTTATTTGCACTTAACTCCATGGAATTTACTCTCATCCTTTACATTAAATGTGATTCCTACTTGAATGTTGAAAGCATAGCCCTACGGGCTCATATGTTTTTGCATAGATTTTAACAAATTAATTGGTCATATTGAAAATTATATTAAGCTCAACATTTGAATCATCACAATTAAGAAATTAAGAAGATATTCAAAACATTTATTGATTCTTCACATTACTAGACAAAGCAACTAATTACAATTCACGAAGAAGAGATAACAAACAATGGATTTATATAGAAAAAAAAAGTTTACACAATACTAAAGTGAAGTAAAACAACTTATCTTAATCTCCTCCTCAAGTAAATCCCTTAAAGTTCCTTTGAATCACTTTCTTCTACTTACAGTAGTATGTGCCCCTCTCTAAGAATTGCAATGAAGAAAAAATCTCTCACTTTCCCTCTCCATTTACAACTCTTGGAGAAGAATCCCTTTATATCTCTCAAGAACCTGAGTACGGAATTTTAGCCCCTTTTCTCTTCTTGCTTCCCCCTTTTTCTATCTAAAATAAGTGTTAAATAATGTGTAACCGAAATTTTAAGAGTCTCCATATGCATCCCTTCAAAATCTGTCCAAATTCAATGGATTATTATGAATAACTGCCCCGACGCCTTTCAGCGCCATTCACGTTGTTTAATGGATTCGGGCGGCATTTGGCGCCTGTTCTGGCGTCGTTCAGCGCCAGTGAACATTTTCACACCTTTTGCTTCAAATTTAATCCTTTTTGCTCCTTTTAAGCCAAAATACCTAATTTGAATATACCTGCATGAAAAACATGAATATAACCTCCTTTAAAGTGCAATATCACCAAATATCACCAAATATAAGCATTAAAATTATATAAAAATTTGAACATTTTTTAGTATTTCAAAATCCCTCAAATTTAACTGTTACTTGTCCTCAAGTAACTCTTTCATTATATATAAAATATGACTTATGGTAATGAGGTAAACTTAACGACTACTATAATTTTTGTTTTATAAATATAATAGTAAAACCTTAGAAAGGTTTTTAATTATTTAGGTAAATACTAAAAGTAACAGAATATCTAGTAATAAAGTTTAAGATTTGTGACTTTCTATTTATTTCAAGAATAATTGGAATTTATTGTACTAAGAAGCTTTAGTATAATCATATGAAAAATAATTTCATGAGAAATTCATTAGTAAGGATGATAATACTTTAATATAAAACCAAAAATGTTGTTAAGTTCTTTCCTTCAAGTTGATTCAAATGAAGTTAATTTTTGATTAGGCATCTCCTCAAGCTTCTCCTCACATATATTTTCTTTTCTTTTCTTTTATTTTTTACTTTTTTTATTAGGATTTTTTTATAACCTTTCTTTTCTTTTTCTTTTTTTTTCATGTGAGGATTACTATATCTGGATAGCTTTTAATAATTTTGAACTTCATCATCCTGTTTCTAAAGTTAAAACTTATTACATTTCTTTACTTTATAAATATATATTAGCCTTAATAAAGAATTTTCATGAAGTTTGAATCCATTCTTCTTACATGAAATCCTAAAACTCTTAATACTTCAAAAATATGATTTCCTTTACTTCAAATAGTAAGTCATAATCTTACACTCTTATACCAAATATCTTAACCTTAGATTCAACCTTTATTACTGAATTTTTTTTACTTAAGTCTACTTTAACATTCATAAAATAAAAAATATAGCTTTCTAAAGTTGATCTCTGATACTAAAGGTCATATTAAAATAATTTTGAAAATATGGTTCATTAAGGACAAATAAGGTTTAGCTTCTTCTCTTTTAAAAATCAAAAAGAGGTTTTCTTTCTCTTCCAAACTTAAACTTTTAATAGGTGTATCATTTAATACATAAATATAGGTAGAAAGAAAACATTAAATACATTTAAAAGTACTAACTTGTTGTTCTGGGACTTTGAATTTTGAAATTGAACTATGCATTTACCAATTAAAAGAGCTGATATATAGTAGTGTATAAAGTTCAGTAAACATAATACATTAAAGGATTTACTACTTAAAGTAAAGTTCTAAACATTTAATAGAAATTTAAAAAACATAAACTAAGAAATAACCAAACTAATTCAAAACAAATTAAGCTACACATTAAATAAAATAACATCATCAAGCTAACATACAATAAAAACAGACAAGCAACAATCAATAAAGAAAACTACTTCTAAGCTAATCATTATCATCTTTTTCTTCATCTTTTTCCAATCCTTCTCAATTTTGCTCTTCATCATCTTTCACATTAGGTGTAAAACTCGTGCATGTAGGGAATTCCACAGAATGATCACCCTTAATATATTTTGTCTGAGACTCATAATATGTAATATCAAACTCCACTCTTTTCTGCATGTAGGAATCATTATGAATATTTCTAACATTCATGTCTCTCTTTTAATTCTGAAGCTTTAATATATATCTTTACTAAATCATTAGTTGATCCATAATATCCTGTAGAGATAATGTACTAAAAGTGGAAGGTAATGTGAAGGGCATATCTCTACTTCCACTCCAGTACTCCAACCAGCATGTATCTCATAATATTGCACACTTAGCTTGCTGATGGGCTTAAGGGGTTGTAATAAATGCTCCAAGCCATCATACTCTACTCTTGATTGTTTACATAAAGTAAAAATCACAGTAGGGTATTCAAAGCCACCAGTAGTACTTCCTTTAGTATAAGTGTTTGTATTCTTGTAAATAAGAGAGACAACATCTATTCTCCTTCTTTGTTGAATACAGTAATTCAAAATGACTCTATCCTTCGTTACTTCACTCCAATATTTTGTAAGAAGTAATCGAGCATAAATAAAGAATGACAGGCTTTAGATTGAGCAATAAGCATAGATGTAGTGAAATTTACCGTGACATTATTTGTATTTTTTCAGACTCCTCTTTCTTCTATCAGAAATCCCATAACTTCATCCAAAATTGAATCAGATACTTTGAAGGATGAATATTCACATTGATCTTCATTCCTCAACTAATATAAAGAATTGATTCTAGCAAGAGTAAATTCTACAAATTTACCTCTCACATAGATTTGATCATCTGTAGCACCTCAGATGTTTGCATAAAATTCTCGAACAATATTTATAACTGTGTTAACCTCACTTTTGGTTGAGGTGTAGTCTCTCCTTAGATAGCCTACGGTCTATCCATAGGACTTTCCTAGTTACTTTTCTTAGAAGACTAGTAATGGAAACCCCACCACATAGAAATTCCACATGCTTGTTTTCCTTATTTGGGGCTTTCATATGTTAAGGCTCAACCTCTAATATTTAAAAGGAATGGGTTAAACAAAAGGAACACCAAGTGAGACTCCCCATAGGTAACCAGAACTTAGAAGTGAACCTGGGAGGTCCAGAGCTCACACCTTGCACCCACTCACAATTCCAAATCTATCATATCCTATTTTGATTCCCCCTGTCTTTCGGACAATCAAGTATTGGTCTCACCTAACCCTTAGCTCATGGCTAAGATGATGAGCATCGATACATAGAGGACCAAAAGAAGGTTACCTTTGCTCCCATTCTCTTCGCTTTGAAGCCATTCTAATTTTACCAAATTAAACTTTTAACCCCCTGGTCCTAAAGCTTGCCTGAATTACTAAATCGCCCCTAGAACTCCCAAAATCCAAAAAATGACCAGAATTGCCCAAATTCTTCGAAAATCATTCCATAATACTTCCCACCACTCAAAATAACCAAAACCACCCAAATTTGCCAAATTTCCCAAAATAGCCCCGAAATTCCTAAAATCCCCAAAATGCCATTTTTAGTCCAAAATCTCAAATTTGTCCAGAGTTGACCGACCGAAAATTATTCGAGGACGTTCCTCTTGTCAAAATATGAATTTTTACTATAAACATGTCATACTTTCGATCTACTTTTGAACCCCTCGACACTTAAGTAGTCGCTACTTGAAAAGTGCTTCAGAATTCGTAAAAAAATCCTCCATATTGATCAGAAATGCCCCTAGACACAGTCGTTTGACTCCAAATTTCATTTGGAACAACCTCGAGCCTTATGTTCAGCTTTTTGACTACTTTCTAAAAAAAACCCCAAAGTTACCAAAATGCCCCTACTAGCCAAAAAATTACATAAATTGTTAAAATTTTCAAAAAAATCCCAAAATACTATGAATATGCCCAATTTAACTTTGCAATCATCAATTTTTTTCAAATTTGATCAATTTCACCCAATTTTACCAAAAGCCCCAATTTTGACCTAAAGTCAGATTTGACCCAAATTGGACCCAATGTCGATCAATTTTTGCTCGATTTGAATTTCAAACTCTTTATAACACTCCTATAAACTAATTACAACATTTGATTGCCTTCAATTTGAGCCCGAACCTCACCCAAATTCAATTTAAGCCAAAATCCCCAATTTGACCCATTTTTGACTATTTTGATGACGACGTTGCCCAAACGAACTCGGATCGCCAAACGGACTTCGCTGTTGCATCAAGAACATCAAAAGTATTTGGAATTGATATATAATTTATTATAGTTTGACACACATCAAAAAAGTCCAAGATTCAGCGCGTTTCACGCCAAAAAAATTAAAAATTTCATTTTTACCGCCCATTTAACCTAACTTTTCCCTCCTTATCTCCCTTAATAGCTGTCGTCGCTCATATCCCCCCCAACATGCAAAATGTTTTCGGCCAAGAGGGAGCTTGGCCTAAACTTCCTTCCTCCATCTTCATGCTCGCCCTCTTGCCTCCTCCCCCTTGTCCTTATGTGGCATGAGAGGCATGGAGGAGACTCTCTCCATGCATCAATCAATCCTATGGTAGCTAGCTTTGCTTTGGTGGCAAATTTGGAAAATTTCATGGCTACCATTGAAGTTTCATCCATGTTTTCTCATCATAATCTAAGACCTAACATTAAGGATAAGTAATTTTTTTTAATTTGTTTGTGATGATTACGTTATGGGCTGATTTTTTTTTTCTCTCTTCTATCTTCATTTTTCTATAAGAATAGTGCTTTCTTCTTGCTCCAAGGGGTAAGGCCAAAATTTATAGGGGAGGTGCCACTGAATTCTTCACTCTTCATCCTCCTCGCTTGCTGTGATCATTGTCAGTTTGTGCCTTATGTTGGTAGAAATCTATTGCATGCTTTATGGCTTAATTTATGGATAATTCTCATATTGTGATGGAATGTCCTTTGCCCCTCATGCTTAGTTTAAATTTTTTTACTTGAAAGTCTTAAGTTCCATTCATTTTTATGAGATTTCATGGTTCGATTCATTTTCATGAGATTTCATGGAGTATTTTTGAATCCCACATGCTTGGCCGAAAATTCATGTGTGGGGATCCAAATTAATTTTTGCTATACATGATGTTTGGGAAGTTCCTTTCATGCCTCTTTGATGGCTAAGAGTTCATATTTTTGATGGCTAAGGGTTCTATATTTTTTATGGCTAATAGTATTCATGCTTTAGTGGTTAAAAGTTTATGTTTGGTGGCTTAAGAGTTATGCTCATGCTTGACATTTATCTTGATTCATGGTAATATTTCGATGATGTGTGAAGACTTTAAGTTAGAATTTTTTTTATGTGAAGTTTAAAGAGGTTTCCCTTTATACCTCTTTGATGAAAGTTTCATGTTCATGTTTAAATAGTTAGTTTCATGGGAATCCTAGGAGGTCTCTTTACACCTTCTTCTTGATGGCTAGAACTTTGTGTTCATGTGTATGTATTTAGTTTGTTATATGTGACATATAATAGACTTGTTTGGCACCTCTTTGATGTCTAATAATTCTATGTTTATAGCTAAGTACTTAGCTCGCTTTATGAAGTATTCAAAAATCTATTTTGCTCTTTTTATGGATGGCTAGAGTTCATATTTATAACTAAGTCTTTAGCTTGCTTTAGAAGGTGTTCAAAAATCCATTTTTGCTCTCTTTATGGAAGGTTAAAGTTGCATGTTTATAATTAGAGCTTGGATAGTCTCATGAGATATTTGGAAGGCCTCTTTTCTTCTTTTTTATGGATAGTCCAAATTGCATATTAGTGGTTTAATAATCCACATGACCCATGTGATGTTTTGGGAATGTTTCATATTAATTTTGTGTCATTCAAAGTAAAAATCTGCACTTATACAATCTCTCAGAAATTGTTTATATCATCTTTATATTTTCTTAAACATAAATTTTACACCCATGTAATGTTTTAGGATTGTTTAATATCAATTTTGTGTCATTCGAAGTGAAAAATCTACATTTATGCACTCTCTCGGAAATGGTTTATATCATTTTTATGCTTGCTTAAACACAAATTCTACACTCATGGAATACTTTGGGATTGCTTTGTATCAATTTTATGTCATCTAAGACTAAAATTCTGCATTCATATGTCTTTTGAAATTACTTTGTATCAACTTCATGCTTACAAGAAATCAAAAATCTACACTTACCTCCTTAATATGAATGGTTTAAACCAAACTTATGTGTCTATAAAATGAAGGCTTTGCATCTATGTGATCATTTGGGAAGATTGGCAAGTCAATTTGAAATATTTGGCATGATTTGGTGAGTTTAAATGCAATTTTCGGATTCGAATTTCACCACTTGTGAATCACTTCCAAGTGAGGTCATATGAGCTTGTTTCTCATCTATTTCACTAAGCTTTGATGTGTACATCACTTAGGATTTAATTCCACATGTCTCACATCTCATTTAATACTTTAAAGTTGTTTGAAAATGGTTATTTCATATGAAAATATATTTGGAAAGTTCAAGTGCGATTTTCTGACTGGAATTTCACCAATTTGGAAAAACTTCTAAATGAGGCTATATGTGCTTGTTTCTCATCTATTTTACTAAGTTTTCACATGTACAACATCTAAGCTTTAATTTTACATATTTTTCACCTCATCCCAAACATGGTTGATCTTTTCCTTTATTTGCTTTATAAATTGTCCCCCTCGCACCATGTTGGAGGGGTTTACCTTTTCTCGCTTACATGTTTGATAAATTAATTACCTCGCACTAAGTTGGACGGGTTTACCTTTTCTTTCTTATATGATTGATAAATCGTTCCCCTCACACCATGTTGGAGGGGTTTATCTCCAGCTCTTCATATATCTTGGGACCACCTCTCCGCACCATGTTGGGAGAGGTTCGACTCACTTATCTTGTATGCTTTACAATCATCCTCTCCCTACACTCATTCGTAGGGGTTTACCTTCACATATATTCTCGCTCTGTGGCTGTCTCTTTTGCATCACATATGGAGCTTACTTTTGCATTTATGCCAGTTCATGCCTATTACCTCGTGTGGCTTTGAGAGTCAATTCACCCCCTCTACAACATTGTTCTGGGTGGATCGCCATCTCCTCTTTCTTTTCCTTGACCCCTTGTCCTTTGTGTCTTCTTACTTCTTGGCCTAGTTTTCGTGCTTATGCAGGACACATAAGCATGCATGTATAGCCTTTCTGCTATATGTGGGGCCATCAAGTAAGGCTGTAAGTAGGGTGGAAGGAGGAGGACGACGATGAAATCGCAGTAAAAGAGGGACATAACAGACTTCTTGAATAGTACCTCTTAACTCAGATACCCTTGAGAGGGTAGACAAAGGAATTCACTTTATTATTCACCCATTCTTAGGGATTGCTGCCGCTATCACTCTTAGGTTGCTAGTAGTCCTAGTTTGATTAGAATAACCAACCTGTGGGTCTTACTACTTTTATAAAAAAATATATATACTTATACATTTTTAAGAAAAACTACCTCCAAAACAAAAATAACCTCCTTACCCATAAAATTTCTCACTTGCATGAAACCGAAATTGAAATGTATGAAAATTTTACAAAGGTCCACGGTTGACTATTCAGATCGAGTTAGAACTGCCTTCCATAGGATGATGATTTGGTAATTCTCACTTAAGGCGGGATATATACAACATAGCTCTGAGTCCTCTGCGTCATCGTGCTTATGGTTCCCCTGGACTCGTAGTCCGTTTTTCATGGATTTTTCCTACGGAGTTTTCTACAATTTTTCTACGGATTTCCTACGAGTTTGTTTCACAGATTTGTCTTTTTTGGGTTTCCTACGAATTTCCTATGGATTTTTCTACAGCTCTACGGATTTCCTACAAGGTGTTCTTCACACTTTTGGTTTTTCTCTTGGTTTATTACACAAGTGTTGACCTCATTTTTGATGAGGTCTTCTCTTTTTCTTTTTAGTACTTAGGATCTAGCCTTAGGCTTTTCCTTTGACTATCTTAGAGGACTAGAATTGGGATCCACCATCTAGAATTTCAAACCACTTCTTAACTCCCCGCAAACTCTACAAACTTGACTCGTAGACCCCTAATCACCTAGAGGGTTGAAATCAAATGTGGAAGTTTAAAGGATGAGTTCCTATAGGACTCTTTGGCCTTGGGACCGTCTCAGGTGGCACAGTGCGGTGAAGGGGCTGACTTACACACACACTACACTCATACAATACACTTTCACACACCTCCTAAAACCACACCCATACCTAACTTGACCTCCTGACTCATGTAGGTGATTCACATGGATGGTCCTTAACCCTAAGCCCTTGGCTAAGAGGGTTAGGAACAACATAGTGGATGCGTCAAATGAGTCCCTTCATGGCTCATGTGGGCTTGATATGGCTTCATGGCTCAACCAAAATGATTTTATTCCACTTATATTCACCCAATCTTCATTTTTCCAAATTTTCAATTTTTGACCCCCGGGACCCTACACCCGTCTAACCTACCAAATGCCCTTGAAACTACCCAAAATTTCCAAAATCACCTAAATCACCCAAAATTTCCCAAAATCAATCCCAAACATTTCCACATTACTCAAATTGATCATCCATACCCAAAAATACCAAAAATTCCAAAAATACCTCCCAATACCCTCCAAATACCCAAAATACCCCTCTTGACCCAAAAATCCAAAAATTCAAAAAATTCCCAGAAAATTCCAAAAAATTCCAGAAAATCCCAAATATTACCAATTTCATTTTGTTCAACTACACTATGGGCCAATTTTGTCAACTTACCCTACTTTTGTCAAAACCCCCAATTTGACCCATTTTAACCCTAAGTGAACCCAATGTCAAACCAAACCTACCCAATTGATCCAAATTCTGGTCCAATTCAATTCTAAACTTCAATTCAACATTCCCAACACCAATTTAGACCAAATCCAAGTCCAATTTGATTGAAATTTGGATCCAATTTCACTTTTGGCCTTAAAACCCGATTTGGACCCATAACCCAAACCTAACCCAAACTCACCCAATTCAACTCCAATTAACCCCAAATCTTTTCTAAATCTTCCTTAACATCCCTACAAACAAAACACTATCATTATTTGCCCAACATTTAGACCCAAACCCCACTCAAATTCAACCCAAAGCTAAAAGGCCCAATTTAGACCTAAACCCAAACCTAACCCAAATGAGCCCAAACCCCAAAATCAAAGCCCAACCAAAGTCAAAACCTCTTTGAAACACTTCCATAGACATTTCCCAACATTAATTTTACATCAATTTCAACCCTAGGCCAACATTGGCCCAACTTAGTCCAATTTGACCTATATTGGCCCATTCACCAAAGAAGCCCAAATTCAACCCAATTCAAACCCAAATCACTCCCAATTTGCTTCAAGTCACTCATGACACATCTATGAGCTAAACCCAACAATTATTTGTCCCAAGCCTTTGCCAAAATTCCATCCTAAAATCCATTTTAAAATCCAAAAGCCCACTTCCCTAAACCATTTTAAAAGCCCATTCCCACCAAATACAAAAGCCCAAAATTGGCCCTAAAACCCACATGACATTTCCATTTGTCATCCATTTAATCAAAGCCATTCCCTAAGTTATAATCCCATCATCAAATAATTCCAAATCAAGCCTCATGCCAAATCACCCCTAAATACCAAAATTTTTCTTAAATCCATTTCCATGAAATTGACTTGACTTTTCCCAAGCCAAAGGTGAGCCATGACGCCATGCATGAGCCACATGGAAGCCATGAGAGCCTCTTTACATGTCACCATGCCATTTTGGGCAAAAGGAGGAGACCCTTTCCTTAATTCCTAAAGGTGATTAACCACTCCCATGATTCCACTAAACCTTGCTTAAGCTTAATTGTACTTGGATGGTGACCATTCCCCACTGATTAAGCTGACCTAAATCACTTTCTATTCAGCCTAAACCAGGCCTTGGGTGGTGCACTTAGCCCAAATGGAGGGGTTGACCAATTTGAGCCAAAATAAGCCCTCTCCCATTCCATTCTAATCCAAGCCTTTTACACATGGCATTTGCCAATTTCCTACACTAAACCCCAGCCCTAACCCACCTGAACAAGATGGTGACCAATGCCTGGCAGGCCAGCCACCAGGTCCCCGGAAAACACCATGGCCGAGAGCTCACATGTGAGCCAACTTTGGAATTCTCCCTTGCTGAGCTGCCCCATGCCCAATGGCCACCATGGCTGTTCTTACCATGCCGGAGCAGCCTGATCCCAAGCCACTAACTCTCCACGGAGGCCCTCTACCCTCTCTATTTAAACACCACCCCTTCTCGGCCATGAGAGGTGCTTGAAACAAACCTTAAGGAAGCTCCGCCAAAATTGTTCCGGACTATTCCCCATACATTGAGCATTTGATCCCCACCGAATTCCAACCCCGATTCCCTCCAGCGGAGCTCGATTTCGAGCTCGAACTTTAGCCCAAAACCGGGACACTTCTCCACAGTGGATCAATCCTCAAATTGATTGGTCCTACACCTTCACCGGACCAAGAGAAGGTTTCCACCAAGCAAAAGCCCCATCTCCGAGGCCACCCGGTTGCTCCGACCTCCAAGCTTTGTGATCGGTCGTGGTCGAAATCCTACCTAGGCAATTCACTGGACCGGGAGACTTCATCCGGAGCTTGTCGGGATCCAATCGAAGGTGAAACAACCCTCAGATCGAAGCCACACTTCTCTGAGCAAAGGTATGGTCTCACTCTTCTTCCCGAGCTTCTGAACATTCTCCATTTTCATTAAGTCAATTTCATGCCACATAAACCGTATGGATGTGTTTGTCTTCTCGAGACGAATCCATAGAGCATAAGAACGTTAAATTTGGTCAAGTATCGAGTGAGATCTTAGGCCTAGAAGATGGACGGTTCTCGGGCTAGGAGGCTTGGGGACGATGAACGGATGCCGTTCATTAATTACACGCGCGGACGGACGGCTCAGATTAGGTCGGATCGGCAATGATACAAGGAAGGCGGGACCCGGGCTGCTGACTCAAGCGGCGGCGTCGAATGGGAGCGCGCCGCGTGGCCGTTCGGAGATGCCGAGGATGACGCGGCGCCGACTCGAATAAATAGAAAATTAGGGATTTTCCTATTTATTTAATTCCCTAAACTTTAAAAATCCATAACTTTGTGTAGGAAAATCAGAAAAATAAAATAAAAATGCTCTTTTGCTCAGTGAACAGAGGAGAATAATGTGGAAAAGAAATCATTTAATTTCATCAAGTATTTTATTTTTAATAATTTATTTACTTGTCGCATTATTTTAATTCTCCATGCATATAGGAAATTCACCATGGTATGAGACCATAGGGCTTTTGAAGCCTCTGAATTTGGGAACATTCCCTGAATTTTCCAAAGTCGAGAGGCCTTCCTATGAGAAGTTATTGATTTTTCAAATTCATGTTACTTGTTTTGAGTATTTTAAATCTAATAATTAGCATGTTGTAAAATAAATTCTAGGAAAATTTGGTGATGTCTCTTATGACCAGAGGACCTTAGGAAAAATAGGTTTTGAGTTAACTCATTTAAAATAACCCTAATTTGCTTAAACACCCAAAATAGATCCCTAATTAATTAGAGCTAACCATACATCAAATTGACTTGAAATCAATTCTCCATTGACCTTTAGGATCAGAGGAACCCACCATAAAAATTTGAAGTCAATTGGACTTGGTTAGCCCTACTAAATGGGTTGATTAAGCCATTTAGTCAATTTGAACTTTAAAAATTCATAACTTTCAAAATACCTTTCAAAAATTCACCAAATTGGTTTTGGAGCCTCTCTGATATTAGAGGAATTTAAGAAAATTAAAATTTCAATTTTCTAAAAAAGTTAATTTTTAATATTATTTTAATATTTTTAATAATTAAAAAATAATAAAAATCACAAAAATAATAAAATTCCCCAAAATGTCACATTTTGAATTTTAATCACTTAGGAACAAACCCCATATTTTTCTTAGGTCTATTTAATGAGATATTAAATTTTAAAGCCCTAGGGTAATTTTAAAATTAAAAAATGTATTTTCTAGCATTTTCACTAAAATAATTATAATAAATCATAGAAAAATCAGAAAATTACAAAAATTGATTCTCTGATTTTCTTGATATTAGAGAGATTTTTGAAAAATATAAAATTCATTTTTCAACCTTTATTTTATTTTTAAATTAATTAACACTCCAAAACTTAAAATAATTATAATAAAAATAATATAATTCAAAAAATCACAAAAATTGGTCCAAGTGGTCCTCTGGTCATTAGGAATGTCCCATAATTTTCTTAAGGACAGAAACTTTCCTTTGGTCATATTATTAAATTTTCCTTGGAAATTCCTATTTTTCAATAAAAATAATTATATAAATAAATTAAATACAGAAAAATCACATTTTCTCCTCTCATTTCTTTATTGATATATGAGTGAAGTCACATAAAAATTTCAAGTTCATTTAAGCTCAATTTAGTGAGTTATGAAATTATTAAGCTTGAAGGGCAAAGTGGTAATTAAATTTTTAACCCTTAATTAAAACTTTAGGTTTAATAAAAAATTAACAAGTAAAAAATTTGATCTTAATCTGATTTGGATGACTGAAATTTAAATAATTAAAGGGTAGAAACCTATTAAACAATTTAAAAATAATTGAAATAAACCTTAATTAAATAATTGATTAAATTTGGAAGAATAATAAAATTGGAATTATTAAAATAGGGATATTATTGGGAAGAGATTTATTCTTTAATTTAAAGATCCCTAAATTAATCATCTCATTAATATTTAATTTCTAATTAAAAATGATAATTCAAGTTTAAGTTTTAAAATGTTAAAGGACTTAATCATTTAAATTAAATTAAAGTTAAATTATTAAACTCTTTTTAAATTTTCAATTAAATTAAAATTAAAAATAAAATAAAATTAAAAATTAAAATTAAAAATAAAATTAAATTAAAAATTAAATTAAATTAAAATTAAATTAAAAAAAATAAAATAAAATAAAATAAAATTGAATAAATAAATTAAATTAAATTAAAAAATTAAATTAAATTAAATTAAGTTAAATAAATAAATTAAATTAAATTAAACTAAATTAAATTAAAAAATGTTAAATTAAATTAAATTAAATTAAATTAAAACATATTAAATTAAATTAAATTAAATTAAAACATATTAAATTAAATTAAATTAAATTAAATTAAATTAAATTAAATTAAATTAAAATTAAATCAAATTAAATTAAATTAAAGGAAATTAAATCAAATTAAACTAAATTAATTTAACATCAAATCAAACCAAATTGAATTAAATTAAATTAAATTAAAATAAAAAAAATATAAATAAAAAATCAAATTAAAATAAAATAAAATTAAAATTAAAATTAAAATTAAAATTAAAAATTAAAATTAAAACCAAACCAAATTAAATTACATTAAAGTTAAATTAAATTGAATTAAATAACATCACCTAAGACATAAAGAATTTAAAGAAATCCAAAAGAAAGTAACTTGAACACTATTCCAAATTTAAATCCGATAACTGAGATTAAATTAAATCACAAACCTTTTGAACACCAATTTGCCCTCAAAATTTTAATTATCATAACTCCTAAACAAAACATTAAATGAAATGTTACTTCACTTATAGGACATTCAAATATCCTAGTTCACTGAGTAAGATAACAACAAAACTTAACTAAACCTCGGACGATTACTTCACCTGATTGATTAAATCCATTTGGACTTAAAACAATCCTATCAATATTGAAAAGATGTTTAAGATTCGTCTTAAGCACTTCCTCAGTACGATAGGATGTTTATAAGAACAATTGAACTTAATTATTCTTTGATGAAGAAAATCGTCCTCGAACCAAAACACTGAGAACCTAGACGTCATAGGACATGACTAGTTATAGGATTAGGAACTTGGTAGAAAACCATAACCCTTCCCTTAGCTTTACCTAGGAACTTGCTTAAATATTCTAATTGTATTTTAAGTGCAGCTTGGGATGACGGAAGACCCTCCAGGTACGCTTTTATTTTATTGCGATTTACTTTATTGCAATTTATTTAATCGCATCGCACTTACTTTTCTTGCATGATAAACAATCATTGCATGAAAATCCACACCTTTAGGATAGTCCCTAAAAGCTGAAACCAAAACTAAATTAAAAGTCATTGCAAGATAAAACTCACCTCCACAACATTTCAAAATATAAAACAACTCGAAATTTAATCACAAACATAACACAAAACTACAATTACAACTAAATTAAAACGACTCGTTGGATGATCGGGAATACCTCGGATGATGTAACCTACGTGTTGCTAACGGGATTTCCCACGGTCTAAATGAAAGTGTGGAACTCATTCGAGTTGAGTTTAGCAAATTCATCTAGGACTAAGTGAATCCGATAAAAATAACGATGCGGAAGGATGGAACCGTGGGATCTTAACCGGTGTCGTTATAATCAACTTTAAGATTTGTTTTAATTAAAACACAAAAAACACTTGGAAATTAAGATTTTCTCTAAACCAAAACACTTCTCTCATCTCCTGATTTATGACTTCTATAATTAAACCTCTGCAACAACAAGGAGCTTGGAGCATAGTGGGCGACACGGCCATCATCGTCGAGCAAAACTTGAATCTACATCGGCAAAGCTGTCTTAGAATTAAACAACAAAGCCGTAGGATTTCGAGGTAGTTTGCCTAGTGCAACATAAATCCTCGACCTTTTGTTAGGCATTTGTATTGCAAATTAAGCCCTAACCGGACTTAGGATTACGAGGTAGTCGTTCGATACAACATAAACCCTCATAACTTCTGAAATTTATTTGTATGATTCTATCATACAAATATAAGTCCAAATTAATTAAAATTAGCAAGATTGAAATACTAAATAAACATTAGGACTTTCCTAAATCCAAGCCAAACAATAGGATAATCGAGAAATTACCGAAGTCCAGCTTCGAATCCGTAATTTCTCCTACTTTTCTTCCTTTGAATTCTCGAAAACAAAATGCTCCAAATTTGATCCATTCCCTATTGAAATTCCAAAATTCAATCCCTTGAAAACCCTAAACTTTGAAATTCTTGAGAGCGAGATTGCGATTATTATGGAGAGTTTTCTTAGGTGATTCCCGTCACTTAAGATGTAATTAACTATAGGGGCTTGCCCTTATAGGGAATTTTAAAGAACCCGGGTAATATAAACCACTGTTTAATACTTTCATATTAAGCGGGGAATTTGTCGGCTTATAAAATTGGTTCGCAGACCAAACGGATGTCACAAATCTTTTAGTTTGTTTAATCGAGCCCCACCGTCAAGCAGTGTGTCTATCCTTAGGGATTGATACACGGTTTGTGGTGTGGGGCTCGTTTATATAAACTATTCGGGATGTGAGATCAGTTTGATTTCATATCTTAAAATTTTCAAATTTAAAATTATTTTTAAAAAAAATCAAATACTACTTTTCAAATTATTTAATTTAATTAAAAATTCGCCGACAATTTCTGTTAGGCGACCCCTTTTAAAAATAAAACACACGACCTAAAAATAGTGCCGACAACTTCTGGCGACTCCGCTGGGGACAATTCCTCTCTCCATTTTTAATCAGACAATTCTGGTTTCAAAAATCGGTAGTGTATCCATGTCCCTAGTGGATCAAACTACCCTTTTTCCGTTGGAATACTATGTTTATTTCTACCTTGAACGAGTATAGCCAACATTCTCTCGGATTTAGGAGCCACTGTTTAGACAACCCTAAACAGAGAGGTTCCGAGATCCTTTTACCTCATTTACGAGGTGGGGTGGACCCCCAATAGGTGTTAGTTTAGGAGTGATCCTTCGAGTCAAGAAGTCTTGCATAAGACTTTCTTTTCCTTTCCAACCCTGAATCGGATTCCTTACCTTCTCTACACCTTTGAACATTCCGTTCTAAATAAACAAACCCTCTAATGAATGACTCTTTTAACAAATAACTCCTTCTTATAAATATATGAACAAGAATGAGTTCGGACTCTTTTCAATTCCTTTCTTTTCGTCCTAATGAGAAGAAGCATAACTTGGGACTGACAATCAGGATCTACCCTGTAGAAATGGAGGCCCCAAAGCTGATTTTCTCCTTCACCAATGGACTCGACTTCGCTGTTTACAAGGATGAGCTGCCCGACAATGGGATCATCCTGTTTGGACAAGGATTCAAGAACACAAATGTCAAGATCACCGACGTTTCCCTTTTCGCACTGACAAACAAAGTATCTGAAGCTGAGAAGCCGTTGATCTAGTTCAACCTTAGGTCAACCAAAGAGTTTCCTCCCCTGCAAAAGATTCCAACTGAGAGGAATACTGCTGTCCGCAGGAGGACTGTTCTTGCCACCCCCACTGGTCTAGTTGTCTCTGCACCTACCCCTGCTTTTGCCAGATTAAAGGGGAAGGAAATCCAGAACTATGGTGAACCTGTTACCGTGGAGGGTACAGACTTTCGTGTGAGACATTCTGTTTTTGAAATCGGGTCCAGCTCGAGAATTCCATCACTAACATGGACCCAAAGAAGGAACAGAAGTAGGAAGATTGCCGGGAAGGCCGTAGCTGCCGAAGTTGCTTTCCTGGAGGAAATCCCATAAATCCCTGAGTACACACCACTACCTGAATATATACCATTGCCTGAAGACACACCTTTTTTTGGAAGGAAGTAGATTCCACCCCCTTTCCGCCGCAGCTGACGAGGAAAATGTCCGCAGGATTGTTTCTACATTACCTCGACCAGCATACTACGACGACATCAGAAAGAAAAGGGCCAGGATCACGCCATTTGCCCGACTACAGACTATGATCGAGATGCTAGCAAAGAAAGAGAAATGCCCCGTATCGGAGATTCTACGAAGGATAGGGTGGGTGCCAGTCAAATCCCGTCTTGGGCCACGAGTAAAACCTGCCATGGTTACAGAAAAGCCAAATAAAAGGATGAAGGCTAGTCCGCCTATCGTTGTTTCAGGGTTACAGATTAGGGAGGATACCACCTTCCAGCATTTGGTCGATGGACCATCCGGTCCTAGACCTTCTGTCGCTAGAAGGATGGTATGGCGTCCCACTTCTTGGACGAGTTAAGATTGAAACAACGGACTCGAGAAGGAAAGTCTCGTCGGGAGACTTGAATCTAAAGAAAGCGCCACCTGCGAGTAAAGGGGACTCGTGAGAAGGGAACCCGGCGGCTATCACACGACAAGCTGTGAAGATGCACGGAAAAGACCGCTCAGAGGACGCTATGGAAAAGTTGATGAGCGATATTCGACGACTAGCAAAAGAAAGAGAAGAGAAATTCGGAGATGAAATCGATTCATCGGAATTCATGGACGATGAGTATGCGAGAAATCAACATGGTCGAAACACGAGCTTCGTCGGCTTCACAAGGTGCTCCTGCCGATCGCGAAAGAGAGGAGCCGGAAGTGATGAGAAGGCGACTTCAAGAGAAAGACGATACGATCGCACAAATGGCGAAGAGGATGGAAGAGATGGCTGTAGCCCTAGCCACTCTCCAAAGTCAAGTGCAACCCCAAAGAGAGACACCCCCAGAGGTCATTCACATTGTAGACGAAGGAAAGGAGATTACATCCGTCAACGGGGATGATCAGCTAAAGAAAGATACAACACAAAGTATGATTCCAGAAAAAGATATCAAGAGCTTGGTGGAACGGCAGGTGCGAGAAGCCTTAGCACAATCAAAGAGCCGGACATCCATTCGGACGGGTAGACCTTACCCGGAAGAATTCGACGCTGTCCGATACCCAAAAGGCTTCGTACCACCTCTGTTCAAAACCTTTGATGGAGCCAGGGAACCCCGGCCGCATGTTGCACACTTTCGTGCCGGTTGTTGCAATGCCGGCGGGAGCGATGCATTACTCTTCCGACGGTTCGTCGGCGGCTCGTCGGGAATCACCTTTGATTGGTATGCGAGTGCATCGAATGGTTCAGTGAAGACGTTCTCAGAACTAGAAAACCTCTTCATCAAGCGATTCGTTGGAGCTCAGCACCACATCACTATAGGTGATTTAGTGGTAGAGAAGCAGAAGCCGAACGAAACTTTGGTGGATTACATACTTCGATGGAGGAATCTAAGCATGAAGTGTGAACCACAATTACAAGAGCAACATGCAGTCGACATCTTACTTAAAAGCATTCACGGCCCGATAGCACTTCTCCTCAAAGGATTCACTATTAAGACTTTCGAGAAGTTGTTAAGCAAGGCCGGGAGCTTGCAAGAGGAGGCGAAGCAATTAAGTTTCGCCGACAAGACGGACAAGCAAAAGCCTTTGAAGACTTTTGAAAAGAAATCCGAGATCGTTGCAGCGATCGACAAAGGCAAGCAACCGATACAAATATCGTCCGAACGGCCGCGACGAACCTCAACGGAATTATCAACAACCCCGACCTAGCTATCGATCATCTCCACGAGTATGAACAACCGCCTCGTCACGCAACGTACATTAAGGGAGCTTCGAGCGAGAGAATATCCATTCAAGAATGAGGCGATGCCGAAAATGTTCCGTAGTCGATGAAGACTCCGGATTTCCGAGCTGCCAGAGCCTAAGAGACCAGAAGAAGTCAACAAGAAAGGTGATCCCAACTTTTGCCCTTATCACCGGATGCTTGGACACAAGATAGAAGATTGCATTACCTTCAAAAGTTGGCTCAATGACAACCTTCGAAAAGGGAATATAACAATCCCGAAGGAGTACATGAAGGAACCCCAGAAAGGAGGTTCCGTCAATGTTGTCTCGGCCCGATCCCATCGTTCCGATAGATCCCTATACAACTGACGATGGATGGACTACCGCTTGGATGAGGTCTTCAAAAAAGATTTTAGACAGCATCCAAACCGCTTCGGTGCGAGCTTCAATTCAGAGTTCGAAACCTGTTAAGCCGGCACTATAACTTGCTATAGAAGAACCACCTCAACGAGAGACGATTGAAGAGAAGAAGAAAATTGATGAAGAAGAGAAGACCGAGGCTCCTAAGGCTAGACTAGGGGTTGCTTATCCTACGATAGTTGTTTCGGATTTAGGGGAGAAATCCCTCGAACCTCTGACTCTGTATGATTATCTGCTCACTTCGGTGGGATCATATAATGATAAGGGTGATGGCGTTGGCTACGTTTTGATCGTTTCTAACGATTACGTAACTAGCGACAATCCGGACATCGATTTCGATACAAATGACAATTCTCAAATCATACACAATCTCGACGATCGCAATGACGAAGAAGACATCCATCAAGGAGGTTATGAGAGTTCAACAAGCAACGAATCTATCGCGAGTTTCGAGGAGCTCCAGTCACAATAGAGTTAGAGCCTTCAGACTCTGAAGCTAATCCAGAAGAACCTGTCATTCCAATTCAAGAGGAAACACTAGCGAGCTCAACACTAGAGTCAGAAGAAATTACAGAAGTTAACTTAAGAAGTGGAAGAGTTCTACCTCCGAGAATGGGTCCGAAGGACAAAGGAAAACGGTGGTTGTTCGAGAAGAACCAACCCCGACGGAAGAAATACCCATTCGAGAAGAAGCCGAGACTCATGGAAATAAAGTGGACTACAACATGCTAGCCCATCTTAGGAAACTACCGGCCAAGGCGAGCATCTACGACGCTCTCATCTTATCAAAGGAGATGAGAGAAGCTCGATCGAGGCCTTACTTGATCCGGAAATTTGCTTAGCTCGAATGGCCGGAGATTCCTTAGATGAGGTTTGTTCGTTAAAGGAACGGCGAGGTGTTACCTTCACGGACAATGACCTACTGCTTGGGACAGCAGATCACAACCGATCGTTGTACATTTCAGTTACAATTGAGAAGTTTACACTCTCCAGAGTATTGGTGGATCCAGGAGCATCAATCAATATAATGAGTCTTCGAACACTAGCATATTTGGAAATTGATGCCCGTGAACTCGAAGCCCTACAAAATGTTATTAAGAGGATTCAACCAGAAAGGACAAAGAGCCCTCGGATCAATAACACTACTAATGAAGACCGGTGACTTAGCAAAGACAACCGCAAAATTTCACATAATTGATTCAGAAATGTCGTTCAACGCTCTACTGGGCCGACCATGGATACATGAAAACCGGATAGTACCATCATCTCTACATCAGTGCATCAAATACTACGATGGAGGGGAACAGTGCATCAAAGGTGACTTACAGCCATTCTCCGTACATGAGATTGGAATCCATGAAGACGCAGCTTATTATGCACCACCGAAGAAAACAATCTTCTCCAGAGATACTATAATGAATGAAGCAAAGAAAGTTCGGGACAATGAAGAACCTGAAGTTCTAGTCCAACAGTCACTCACCATTCCCTTACAGCGAGATGGTGAAGGTTTATCCACTCGCATCCGAGGTCGAGGCCGGGGACGAGGTCGTGGTAGAGACGTTAGGACAGTTGGACAGAGGAAACCAGCCATCAATGTTGATTGGGAAGATAGTTCTGAAGAAGAAAAAAGAATCAAACAAGAAGCAGCGACAATAAGTCGGAAGAAGCTGCAATTCAAGATCTCTCTCGAAGATGAAAAGAATGAAGAATACAAATCAATGTACGAGAAGATTAACCACTATGTACATACTATGACCCTAACCCCGATCCATTCTAATAAGATCGAGGGTATGGTGGTCAAAGAGGTACGTAGCGGCGGTGCAAAGCCCATCAAATTCTACCGTGGTGCTCCTTCCTCCAAAGCGAAAATAATGTACAATTTGAAGATGTCACTTCATCGGAATTAATGGAATTACCTTTTGAGTGGTACTCTCCCTGTGTTCAAAATTTAATTCAGCGTGGTTTCTTACCTCGACAATGGACAAAAGGTCAATCACAATATTTTGAAAAATTATGGAATAACTCTGGTCGTCTACCCAATTCAAAGCATGGTCTCGGATTCGGCACAGTAGGATCAGTTGAAGATACTGAATTTTGCCTGGTTGTCACTTGCGAGTCTAATGAAAACTGCATGGAAACTACAGAAGAACTCGAAGATTTAAATATTGGAGATGCTCCACCAGAATTCGAAGAAGAAATTAAATCTACAATAGATGAGTTAACGGAAGTTAACTTAGGTACTAGCGAAGAGCCTAAACCTACCTTTGTTAGCTCCTTACTCAATAAAGAAGACTCGAAGGAATAATCGAGTTATTATTGGAATTTAAAGACTGTTTTGCTTGGAGCTACGATGAGATGCCGGGTTTAGCTCCAGAGGTCGCAGTCCATAAGCTAGGAGTGGATCCTACTTCCGTTCCAGTCAGACAAGGTCCCAGAAGAATGTGTCTAGAAATCGAACAACAAGTCATAGCCGAAGTTAAAAAGCTAATAGACGCCAAATTTGTCCGTGAAGAACAATACCCGACTTGGTTAGCCAACGTGGTGCCGGTCGAAAGAAGAATGGTCGGATCGAATTTGTGTGGATTTCGGAGATTTAAACAAGGCATGTACAAAAGACGAATTCCCTCTACCGATCCCGAATTAATGATCGATATTGCTTCGACACATGAAATATTCTCATTCATGGATGGATCTTCGGGATACAACCAGATAAAAATGGCTCCGGAAGATGAAAAACTTACGAGCATTCGGAACGCTATCGAAGTATATTGCTACACGATGATGCCATTCGGATCGAAGAACGCGGGAGCAACCTACCGGAGAGCGATGACAAGAATTTTTGATGATCTCATCCACAATCAAGTCGAATGCTACGTGGACGATGTGGTCTTCGAAAGCAAAGTAAAGGAAAACCACTCGTATGATTTGAGAATTGTTTTCGAACGATTAAGACAATTTAACCTTAAGATGAATCCCTTAAAATACGCCTTCGGCGTCACCTCCGGGAAATTCTTAGGATTCGTTGTCCGACATCGTGGGATTGAAATCGACCCGGAAAAGATTAAAGCTATCTTAGAAATGCCGCCTCCCAAAACCTTAAAACAACTACGATCTTTTCAAGGGAAGCTGGCATATCTTCGACGCTTTATCTCGAACTTGTCGAGTAGGTGTCGGCCTTTCTCGGCACTAGTTAAAAAGGACACCAAATTTATTTGGGAAGAGAAATGCTAGAAGGCCTTCGAGGACATTAAACAATATTTAATGACACCTCCCTGTCTTAGCGGCCCCAGGTCTCGAGTAGACCGGCGATACTTTATACCGCGGCTTTAGACGACTCTCTCGGAGCCTCGTTAGCCTGGGTCGATGATGAGGGTAAAGAAAATGCTCTTTACTATTTAAGCCGTCGTTTTCTTCCGACGGACATAAGGTATCCCGCAATTGAAAAGCATTGTTTGGCCCTAATCTTCGCCGCTCAAAAGCTCAGGCACTACATGCTTTCTCATAAGGTCAACCTAATCTCGAAATTTAATCCATTGCAATACTTGATGACTCGTCCAACACTTTCCGATGAGACTTTCCGGATGGTCGATGATATTATTGCAATTCGATATAACTTTCGTGCCTCTTCGTGCCGTAAAGGGATAAGTCTTAGCAGACTTCCTCGCGGCACACCCTTTGCCGGCAGAATCTCCTCTCAATGACGATTTGCCAGATGAACAAATAATGAGCCTAGAAGACCCTGATGATCAACGTTGGGAATTATATTTCGACGGAGCATCTTCAGCACACAAAGACGAAGAATCGCAAGTGATAGTGCCCGGTAAGGCAGGAATCGGGCTAATCTTTATAACACCGGAGCGGGGGATGTTAAGATACTCCTACCACTTGACGAACCGTGTATAAACAATGAAGCGAGAATACGAAGCCCTCATAACGGGATCGGAATTAGCTATTCAAATGGGAATAACGGACATCAACATCTACGGGGATTCACAGTTAATCATTCAACGGATTGCGGACGAGTACGGAACTTTAAAACCAAGACTCGAGCAATACTTCCAGTATGCCATACAATTGTTGGAACAGATTCCGAATGTGACGATCTACAAAATTCCCAGAAAAGAAAATGCTTTAGCAGATGCGTTAGCTCGCCTCGCAAAAGAATTTGCCTGTTTGCAAGATGAGTCGGTGGAAGTGTCAGTTCACGGACGTCAGGTCCTGTCACAGCTCGACATAGACACAATACACAAATCGGAAAAAGAAAAAGGATCGGTTGCAACGATGACGGAAAACACGGAAGATTGGCGACGACCATTAATGAGACTACTCGCAAACAGGAAAACTACCGGACGACGAGTCGCTAGCCCATCAGATCAAGAAAAGAACTCTGTCCTACGCATTAATAAACAACACGTTATACATAAGGTCTTTTGATCAAATGTGGCTAAGGTGCCTAAGCGGGTCCGAGGC